>OY855911.1:24941043-25541043 GCA_963693305.1 Meandrina meandrites | reverse complement strand
ATGATCCGAAGCACTGGGAGAAACCCTCCGAGTTTGACCCCGAAAGGTTCCTGGACAAGAATGGCAACGTGGTGAATCCAGCGTCGATGAGTTATCTTCCCTTTTCGGCTGGAAGACGAGTGTGTCTGGGTGAGCTGCTGGCCAAAGCTGAGCTATTCCTCTTCGTTGCTCAGTTTTTGCACCAGTTCAAGATCGAGAACCCACCCGGCTGTCCCCACCCCTCCCTAGAGGGGCACATCGGCATGGGACTGAAGCCCAAACCTTACAAGGTGTGCATCAAAAGGCGATATTGAGCCAAAAGAAACTGAACGGGTCGGGAGGGACAGTCAGTATTCTACGTATTATCATATATATTCATTCTCTTCGAGGACACAAGGACCACTTAGCCGCAAAATTGTTAAAACTGAAACTTAACGTATTATCGAATATAACTTGTATTATTATTCAGAACAGCGCGACTGTCATCACTTTAGCTGTTTGGGACAGTTTTTTGATGACTGCAGCAACACTAAAATCGTAGTAAACACAGATAGCACCATGAGAACAAAATTCACTTATAGTCGGTGGCATGCAACCTTTGGAAAAGAGTGGCGAACGATGACCTGAAAGGGAAAGTGTGTAACCATGTTCAGCGATGAAAAGCGCGGGAAAAGTTGAGTTAATGATGACGGACGATTGAAGGCGCGGGAAAAATTGCACAATTCAAATTATCTTTACCTAAACTGGCTGTAAAATGGCGCGAGTTTTTTTTAAACCAAAACCAAAGCAATTATTGATAAAATCACTTCCAGACGGAATAAAACCGCCCTCTCTAGCATAGTCAATAGCATGCAAAATTTAAACTAGAAAGAAGCTGTTTGGAATTAAACAGCCTATTAAGATGTATTATTGCCAAGTTGTTCAAATTATCAAGACTTTTTGTCCATTCCTGATGTTTAAGTCAAGTTTGTTTTGTATTTTATCTTGAGCAGTTGTCATATCAAGACAACAAAAGCAAAACACAGCAAGCCGAAAAGTCTGTAATTTTATGTTTACAAGAAATACAGGCAGAATTATACTGTCTTACTATAACAATATAGCCTGTTGATGGTTTATAAAAAGGTGTTATAAAAAATCAAATTATGTAAATAAAAATATGGTATCATTGTGAATTATATTATTGTTCAGCAAAGGGAGAGAGACTCGCCCAAATTTTCGCTAAAAAAATTCGTTACGACCAAGAACCCCCCAACTGTTACGGCACTCGGAAACAGACGAAGATTAAAAGCTGACGAGAATTTTCTATAATACGGAATCCGCCACACACTAAGACATGGAATAATCGATTTTGAAAGAACTGATCGTATTTTCTCAGTTAAACGCCGGCCTCGTATAAACGCCGGGTCAAATCTGCTAATTTCTAAATAAACGCCAAGGACGTTTGACTGAGGTTCAGGCGTTTATTTGCGGTCGAGCTAACAAGTAAATATACATTTTCCTGAATAGCACTGCTACGACACACTAGTACGGTATTGCACTTGATAACTGTATTGTTTTTGTTCTGTCACAAATCCTGATTGCTGTAACTGCTGTGACTTCTAGTAATAATCATCCCCGGAGACCTAGGGAACGTTTGTTGGGCTGCGAGGATGGGAAAATCGCCCTGCCTTGACAAACTCGGAGAATGGGTAACTATAAATCAGTCTGGATGACACAAATTGCACTTCGTTTATAAGCGCCGGACCCCAGTTAAAGGCCGAGGTCAAATAAACGCCGGGTCTCCCCGACCAAGTTTGATGTAAACACCAGGGGCGTTAAATCGAGAAAATACGGTATATGTTCAAACTACGCGTATTAAAGACCAATATCATCGACAATTTTACCATTGTTCAACAGGCCCCAGTTGTTCAAAGGGTGGATAACGCTATCCACCGGATAAATCACTATCCAGTGGATAGTCTAGTTTGTTTTCCCAACACTTATCCGCCGGATAGTGATTTATCCGGTGGATAGCGTTATCCACTCTTTGAACAACTGGGGCCAGAAGTATAAAATATCTCCCCGATGACGAAGACACCCGAGTTTCAACAGAAGCTTTGCTATCCAACCATGACATTTAGAAAGTCAATCAACTTTTTGTTTAAAAAAATGTGTTACGACAAAAGAATCAAAACTACTTGGCAACGGGCCAAGACTAAGTGCTGTCGAGAATTTTCTAAAGATGTAATCCGCAACACAGTAAGACATGTAACAACCGATTTATTTAAAGGAGCCAGTGATGGAGTGTTTTTGGTCTTTTAGGCAGATTTAACGGTATTCTGAGAATTGAGAAATTGATCAATGAGATTACGCCTTTTCAGCATAATAAAGTTGTAAAATTCGCTTTAATATCCGGATTTCTCTTTGGAATTGGTTCACTTCGTTAATTAAGTGTTATAATAGCTCTCAAGCTTCTCTCAAGCAAGCGGAAATTGTAAGATCCGACGACGTATAGTGTTTCGTTTACAGACAAAATTGCTTTCCACGAGAAAGATTCTTCCCCGTATGAAATTACTGTCAAAAACAGGCCAAGTTATTAAACAGACGATTCAAGACATATTTTTTTTCTTAACATTGCTAACGTTACCATTTTGGCCTCTTTATTCAATATCTTTTATTTACGAGAAGAGGAATTTTGTTATCTTACACTGGTAAAATAATGCTAAAAAAACGAAATGAACATATGAAAGGGATATCTGTGAATTTCGGTTTAAGCAAAATCTGAGGTGAATGCAATTTAAAGGCCGGGGCTTTGTCACGGATTTTAACAGATTTTTGAACAGCCAAAATGTATATTTGTGGCGTAGGAAACTAAAAGTAAAGGGCCATTTTTATTAACAATTGCTATATTCGAATACTGAAACTGTTAACAAACGTCTTTAGCTGCAGATGGCTACAATGGAAATGACTGCAACTTGAAAAATTAAGGCTAAACTTTTCAAGTCGTTTCAAAGCGTCTTCAAAAAAATCAATATTTATAGCCTTTTTTTTATTTCTATCTGCAAATTAAGGTAATATCTTCCTTTAGATGTTCAAAGATAATGTTTTTCATGGGTTAACTTGCCTACCCTATTCTCCCAGAGGAGAGCTAGGAACTAAACAACTTGCCTACCACTAATTTCAGAATAGTTTAGACCAAAAATCTGCGAAATCCGTGTGACGTAGCTCCTTTTACCATTTATTCGTTTCAGTGCAAAAAGTGCCATTTGTCCGCTTTTGGGAGTTGTACGTCCATCTGCTTGTCAAGTCCACAATTATAATGATGATGTAAAGGGTATTAAATTTAAGTTGATGACTGAAGCACGCTTATGAAGTTGGACCAACTCCAAGACTACGCTTCAGAAAGGCGACCGCTTAAGAGGCGTCCATCAACAAGGTATTCACCGCGCGCCAAGTTAGCTAGTACGCTAAGTACAAAGAATCAGTGACCTCGGCATGCTCAATGCACGCCCACAGTGTAAATCGTAACATTATCTTTGGAAAACCAAAAACAACGAGATACGATAATACCAACAAACCGCACGCTAAGATCGTCCGTGTTGTGTTTACCGGGGGTCATCTGTTTTTGGTAGGTTGCGTGTTGTCGTGCTCTAGTGAGTAAAACCGTTTTCGTTTGGTCTCGTTACTAACTTTTTTAACCGGGATCAAACTCGGTCTGCAAAAAAAAAAGGGTTAAAACACATTTAGTACGAATTTTAATGTACACAGAATTCCTAAGAGACTCGAATAAAAAGGTAAAACTATGATGATGCAATAAGGTGTTTGCACGCATAGTCACGTAAAGAGTTTGGCATGAACAGAGTCATTCGGAGTATTTAACTCAGGATTCAATTCCCCTTCAATGAAAAGCGTCTCAGAAAATTAAACAACCAGCCTCCGATCTGCATTTTTTCAAAACAGAGAATTGTTTGTCTTACAAAGCAGATTTCGGTAGACCATGTCCCTCTAGATGTCTCCCGATTGCTGAATATTTGTGTTCGCTGATGCGTCGGTGTAAATAATCTGCGTCGCACACATTACATTCGTATTTCGCAGACGCAAAGCGTTCATACATTTTCTCGATTATTTTCCGCGCACTACAGTCAAAGAAGCAAAATTAAGCGAAGGAGGAAGTACATTTAAACAGCTACCAAACTCTAGATTCGAAAACAAAAAAGCTTAAAGTGATCAGCATTAATCAATTTCTCCTCACATTATAAATACGTAATTAAAAGAAACGATTACGAGAATTAATAAACTGACCCCCAAAGGAAAATTGCTTTGATCTTTTAACAAATTCTCCTAAAATGTATAGAGATCAGAAAGGAGAACTTACATGTGGATATTGGGGCGTAGAGGGTTAAACCAAATCAACCAAAACCGGGCGCGTTTGATACGAACTCGAACTACGTTGGACAACTCAAGAAAGAATGCACAACAACAACAACAAAAAGAAATTAATGACCATTAACCAATAAATATTACTGCTATCCAGATTGGGGCGAGTAGAGAGTTCACCGACAAGGAATTGTCACCGAACAATTTAGTGTATACAGCGATATGTTAAATTCCGCAAAGAAAGCGTGCATGACATCCATTGCTGTCTTACCTCATCAAACACGCCGGACGAGCGTTGTTTTTAGACAATGTTGATACTCTTTTTAACATAAACAGTGATTAACCCCTTTTACTCCCAGGAGCACCTTACGAAATCAAAATTAAATACTAATCCTAAATTTTATCGAAAAATAAACAGCGCCACATGAAAGTGCTGCTTTGGAAAATAGCCTTCAAGTGAATGGTATCACGTCAGGGTTTCGTCTCAGACTTAACGTCAGAGCCACGTTCTAAAGCACAATAAACAGTACCATACAGAAGTACCGTTCACGACACTAGCTTTCGTTTGAATGACCACGCGCTAGCGTTTCACGTACAGACAAAAAAGGTGGACAGCATTAATTGACTTTTTTCTTAACCCCACTTCCTGCTTCGATTAGTACACGCTTCTATTTCAGATCGTTCAATCCTCTTTGTGTTTAGTGCTTTCCTTACTAAAGATTGTTCTTGTTGCCTGAGGCGAAAGGGTAAAATTCTGAACTGAGAAAAAACTCAGTTATGTAGGAAGTTGGAAATCTCGTGACGCCCGAATTGCGGTTATAACGCACACGGGATCAAGCCGATCAGAGTTTTTGGCACCTGCTCTAATAGCTATCTTGTTCAGGCTTTTTATGACAAGTAGATCAGTTAGCTAAACAAAGGATGAAGTCTACAAGAACAATTTCAACAATTTTCTTTCCACATTCCGTAAAGACTTGAACAATTAAAAAACAATTGTTACAAAAGGGAACAAAGAGAAAAGATCTGCCTTCCAAAAGCAACAAAAAAAAACTGCTAATGTTCAAAGATCCTTTTTCCCTGTTGTGAAGCATCAACTCGCGTGACTTCTCGCCATGAATATGCGTGCGTGCACACGTGCAACTCACCGGAACTCAGGTCAATTGCGCAAATCGAACGTCAGTGTTGTGATATTTTTAGCAAGACGCTGCATTATTTAAATAAACTTTTCTAAGCTCAAAAGCTTGAAAACTGTCAGAAATAAGATTCCTTTTTTTTGAGATGAACACGAAAATAAAAGAATTTATATTTGGCCTATTCAGAATTCAGAATTTGATAAAATTTAACTCTAATCTTCCAGCAGAAAATATACGACTTATTTTGAGTAGGGTGGACTGCTTTTACCAAACCACTTCACGAAAAGAACTTACAAGGCTGTTCAAGTAAAAATATCAATGTTGAATGTCTTTGGCCTTAAGACACTGTTGAAATTAAAATAATTGGATTACTTAAAAGGGAAAAGCAAACCACAAAGATCAAAATATTATTATAACCAGAAGCTTAGATGAACGCGGAGACAGCGAGCATAGTTAAAAACACGCTAGAATATCAGAGGTTATTCAAGGTTAGGCACTTGTTTTCTCTAAGCGACTTTCCATTAAGTGTCGCCGTAAAACTAAAACCAAAGTTATCACTCTAGGCAATTACAGTGGACACAGGCAATCCAGTGAACCAATCAAAACTCGAAGCAAATACATGTAGCCGGCGTGAAGCGCGGGAAAACGTTTGTATGCGAGTCACGATTGGTTTTGGTAACTTTCTAAATTCTTATTTATTTTTTGATTGCGTGACAGTGAAAACCAGCATTTACTTACCCAGCTCCCCCTCGTCAGCAGCGCTTGCCGCCTCATTGCTGCTTATGCTCCCACGGCCGAGCATGAGTGACGTTGTTGAAGCCAGGTCAGGAAAAATACCCGAACTTTTGTCCGTAAAGGACTTGTAACTTTGGAAGTGAACAAACGACCTGGAGAAAAAATACAACATGAACAACAACAACAACAGCAACAACAACAGCAACAGCAACAGCAACAACAACAACAACAACAACAACAACAACAACAACAACAACAGCAACAACAACAATAGAAGTGCAGTGTTACAGCAGACTCATGATGAGCTAAGCAATGTGGCTCGTTCCCAGCCTGTTCCAGGCGTTCCGTTAGTGGGGAGCAGCGCGAAATTCGGGATTGCGTGACGAACGGCGAGCGGGAAAACGGCGAGGGGACCAAGGCGAGAAACACTTTCTCGCTTTCTCTCCACACCCCTCCCGTCATTTTTCGCTCGCGGTTTTTTGCGCTGCTCCCACTAACCGAACGCGTAGAACAGGCTAATTCGTTCCAAACCATTTTAGCGAAATAGCTAAACTTTAGCTGTTAACCAGATAAATCACAATCCAGCTAGTTCACAGTTAGCACAGTTTTTCTTGACATAAAAAACAACTTTCCCTAACCAAATAACGAAAGAAAATGTCAGATAGTAGCTGCCTCCAGCTTTCGCTTCCAAAACTTCAAAACGTTAATTTTCCCTGACCAAAAATAAAAAATTTGCATGCCACCTTACCCAGTTGAAACAGCAATTCTTTTAAATACTCCTTAACCACTTCAAGTTACGTAAATTAGAGGTAATATATCAAACACCAGAGAGCGTGTTTCATCATACTTCCAAACACCGACGTGCAGCACCGACGTGCAGCGCAGTATTTTTGACGAACTTTGAGGTGTCTGGAAATGTGATGATACACTCTCTCGAGTGTTTGATATCTCTTTTCAATCGAAACTAAAACTACGGAGAAAACGGAGAAATAAAATTATAAAAATCTATGCTAATTAAGATCAGATTTCCAAACTGCCTTCACGGTTCTGATTTCCTTTGTTTTAACTAGATGAATTATTAATGAGTTTGAGAATTAAGTGTTCAACGATAGCGGCCTCTTAAGCTTAGTTCCTACTAGCAACATAAGGATCATAAGCATAAGCATAATCATAAACATAAACATAAGCTTCTTATGTTCTAGTGGGAACGGCTGCACTAAAGACTCAAAGAACGTTATTCCAATGCGTGTCTCTGTTGAAATGAACCGACCCGAAAGAACTGGACCTAGAATTTTATTGGCCAAAACACAATGACCCGGTTGCGTCATTATGTTTCTGATTATGTCGTTATGATTTTCGCGTTCCCAGAAAAGCAACATAGTCATAGTCATGGACATAATCATAATCATAAGAAAATGGTCGATCATTTTCTTATGATTATGATTATGTTGATCATAAGGGCGCTTATGATTATGTTTCTGGACGTTCCCACTAAGACATAAGCGACACAACAGCGTTATGTTTGTGCTTATGATTATGATTATGGTCGTTATGTCGCTAGTGGGAACTAGGCTTTAACAGACACAACATTAAATGATAAGTGAAATGGTGACCTGGATAAAGTGAATTGAATGAAGAAGCGTTCTCAAGTCGAATACTCAGAAAAATAATTTTCCGAGTTCCCCAACAGGAGTCGAACCCATGACCTTCCAGATGCCCGTTGGACGCTCTAACCACTGAACTATGGGAGACTCGTGGTGAGCAATGTCGTAAACTAGGTTCTCGCGTGTAAAATTCTTTTTCTGAGTAATCCGATTTGAAAACGCTTTAATTCAAGACATAACATTGCTGCTTCTCGAGGTACCATATGTCTAACCTGGTGAGGACCTCTGAACTCTTGATCAGAACGTTTATAGAAGTGACGAGAGACGACAGACCCGTTAGCTCTGCCTTGAGTTTCTCTTCATAATCAAGCGCGCTGCTGTCTGTTCTGAGGTACTCAAGGTAGTGAGGCAGTACGGCTGACAGCACAACCTGCAATTAAAAAGCATAACTTTTAACGTGCCGCAAACGTTTCTTTGAATCATCTGTTGTTTCACATGGCAACGGACGAGAAAGAAAAGTATATGACGTCGGCAAACTGTAGCCCTTTCCATTTGAATATGTTGTGGTTCAATTTTATCCCTGGTTCAAATTTTATTTTCCTTTGTTTCTGGGTATGTTAATGTATGATAATGAGTTTAACACAAAGGGAAATAAAATTTGAACCAACGATAAAATTGAATCACAACAAATATACTTTGCCACTGGAACGGAAACAGTGAGTACATACCACCATCTGCACTGCTCGTTTGGACTCAGGCGCGAAGTTTACGACGGTCACACACAGGCGGACAGCGGTGTCGATTTGACTAACACCGGGAGGGTCAGTAGAAGATTCGTAACACGAATCCTGGAATAAAAAAAATGCTATCACTCACGATACACAGTATTTTTGAGTCGCTTCCAACGACTCTTGAAATGTTGGTACTAAGTTTATTAAGCTTTATGATTGGTTGACTTGTTCTAATCAATCACAGTAAAAATTCCCTTTTCTCGTCCAATCAAAGGAAATTACCTCTATGGATCTAAATGACAAAAGCACAACTTCATTACAAACAAGTATCTCTCCTGGGCAATATAGTTAACAAGTTAAGTTACAAATAAACAAGATCAACTATGAAAACTGTGCAGCCGAACAGTTCTTAAAAACCCAAACAGCAATCTGATTAAATCTTCTTCAATTTTTGTCCATCCATACCTCCTTTTGTATTTGCTGCGTTATCGAAATGTTCCTTCAATATTTTAAGCGGTTATTTTTGTTTTAAATTTCACTCAATTTGGTGGGATTATTATATCAACTTTTGTTCCGAGGCCATCGTAGCTTGATTAAAAACAGCGGTGACGAACATGGTAAAATAACGCATTTTACAAAACCTGAAAATTCGTATGCTAAGCAACATACCTTTTCAAAAGAAACCGTTACAAAATTTGACAACTTTATACAATAATAAAAGGGATCTTAAAATTCGTAGCACAGTTCCTTTAATTGGGCGTCAACCCGAAAAACCAAACTTTCTAAGCGCTAAGTACTATAAGAACGCGCCACTTAATCCAGACAAACAGCAGTGTGTCAGAGTCTTACCGTGGGTTTCAATGGCTTCTCGGCTCGCACCAGCTCTAACACTTCCAGACTGTCAGGAGACGGCTTGTCTAATGACACCAGCAGCGTGAACAGACACTTGGGAGGGATCTGGTTGCGAGGGAAAGTGCGTTACACGACAAAATTCAATACCTTTCCACGACCATTGTTTTCTGTTTCTTCGCTCGTTCACCAGGACTGTGCCCTTTACAGTTAACGCGGGTCACATGGTTCAAAATAACACCTTGCTGGAGGGCAAGCAACATCCCAGCGAGTTGCTCGCCCTCCAGCAAGGCCGAGGACAACGGCTGGTAAAAAATGAATTTATATTTTACTTGAGAATCTGTCAATAATCCAGATATATTCAGTGTATCTATCGGCTGAAGAACTAGCTTCACATGAATAGGTAAATAGAGCGTTCAACCCCAAATAGAAAAACCAAAAATTAGCCGTCGTGGTTCACGTTGACCAAAATACGCGGAATTTGGTCATTTCATGTTGTTTGTTTCGCAGAGAACGGCTAGGAAATGTACCAGGATTTCAAACGCACATGCAGAGTCAGTCTTCTCGTTGTCCTTGCCGTCGCAGTTTGCTAAAGCTCCCTATTCTTCATAGGGCCATAACAGACTAGCTGGTACTGAGTTGACTGAAAAACCGAGAACTTGTAAATACACTGTATTACTTTTTACACTGAAAACGTTCTAAGTCCCCCATGGGCGTGGAACCCATGCCCTTCTGCGTATCGGTCAGCTGCTCTAACCACTGAATTTCAGTTTGACAATATGAATTTTTCATACTTTTCCACAACTGTAAAACCTGTCAGCAAATGCTTTTCTAAATTCTATTCTAAACTCTATAATACGAGAACTTTTCAACAGATTACGACTCCAAAGCCAAAAACGCCCCGATGTCAACATCTAACAGGTAACGATACATTTGCTACTCTCCTTGTTAAGAGAATTTAATTATCAATATTAACACAGGAACCTTTTGGCGACCAGTTGCCTTGCTCTCCTGACCGGCAAGTGTGAACATCAGAGACCAGTGAGGAGAGTCTGTGTGTTGATATTAGAGTTTAGACGACGCTTACCTTTCCGGAGATATCGTCGAGCTCAGATTCCTCTTCCATTCCATCGGATCTCGTCTCCAAGAGGAGTATGGGTGCTACACTGGCGAAGAGCTGGGTAAGAGAAGAAAAATAAGGTCCGCAATGAGTACATGTGTGGTGGACATGTTGCCCTTACGGTTTGTGCATTGGAATCCGTCAGGTTTCAAGGATTGGTCAGAGTCATTTTGTTGTGTTCTTGGGGCAAGAATCTTTACTCTCACGGTGCCTCTTTCCACTCAGAATAAGGTTCAAGGGAAACACGACACAAAAGGTTCACTTAAAACACAACTCTACCCAAAAACAAAAGGGGTGGGGATGGGGGGTAGGTGGGAAAGGGGGGAGGGGGAAGGGGTTAATGAGATGTACGTCATGTAGGAGGGAGGGGTTTTGAGGAAGAATTACTGATTATGTTTGCGTGCTTTATGATCATGATAATGTGTGCTATTATTAGAGTGTTTGGTATTAAATATTACATGAGGACATAAGAAAGAGATGTGAGTGTTGTAGTGGAGCTAATATTCCACTCAAACAGCCGAAAAGTGTCACACTTATGTGGAAGAAAAAATAACGGTTTGACTGAGAACCAATCAGGGAGTACTGTCAAACCGGTTTTTAGACCAGTTGGAAGTGGTTATTCAAAAGAGCGGATGTATCTTGTGAAGTATCTTTGTACAAGAAAACCTTGAATAACTTACCTGAAGCATACAAGGCTTTTGATGTAAGGTATAAAACTGTTTCATTGCAAACTGCAAAGAACAAAAAACGCGAGGGAATTACTCATGTACCACGGGAAATGAGGTCAATAAGCTCGTTATGAGCACCTAAAGCTAAAACTAAGGGTGTTTTTAACAGGTTGTACTGTTGCTATATGGTAACCAGTAATGTTAGGAAAAGTGTTTACCAATGATTGGGCATTTGTTTGATACAGTTATCGTAGCAGTAACTGATAAAGATTTTTAGTAAAGATGCCTTTAAGTCTAAAAGGTGTAAAGTGCTGGGAACCGTTATCAGCCACCTTTAACTAATAACTAAGCGTAGTAATGCAAAACCAGAACAAACGCGAATCACTTTCGACACTCAAGTGAAAAGTGTACTAACCTCAATAGCGGTGGTGACCATCTCGTTTGACTGATGATGAGAGTAGACTTGAAGCAGAGAAGGAAAGATGTGCTGGTACCTACAGTGATCACAAAACACAAACATTAACATGCCTTTCGATAACTTTATGTGCAAATCCGCTAACAAACGGTGAGCGAAATAGGCAGAGCATGTATCAAAACAGTTTCCCTGAGGGCGCATGACAAATCGGAATCCAAAGAAGCTTTGAGCTTGTCACGCAATTTCTGGGCTTTTTCGCAGCCGCTTTTTGGGTCGTCGCGCAACGTTCCTCCCCTAAAGGAGGAAAAAGGCGTGACGACCCGAATAACTTCTGTGAAGAAGACCTATATAGGCAATTCCTGGTGCTACTAGTTTTCGTTTGTGCTTTAGGGTGGATATTGCTCTACGCTGAAGAAAGCAAATTCAGAAGGCAACCTTAGCTTGATGTTTGGGTACTAACTCTTTCAACCACGGTGTTTTTAAAGGAGATTTACACGGTACGACTTTTTCGCATGCAAGAAGTTTACGACAGACCTACGACATGGCTTAGGACCATTAACACGCGCGCGCGTCTGTCGTAAGGATGTGGTAGATTGATTTACACGACGCGATTCGTGCTGTAGTCATGGCGTTAGCGTGTCGCAAGCGACAATGGTAGGCAAAATCGTACCGTCTAATTTGCCCTTAAAGTTCTTTCACCACATTCATTTTCAACCCCGCGAAAGAACCCGTCTGAGGTTCCAAGTCAACAGTGCATCTTGATGAAAAGGTCGGAGAGTTGAAGCATGAAATCGGCACCATGCTCAAAGATCCCTGTAGCCTCTCTGATTGGCTCTTACCAGGCCTTCGAATTTTCCCGCGCATTAACAACCAATCAGACGCTATGCGCTACGTCATCAAAATGGAATTTCCTCGACTGTAAAACATTTTTCTAGCGGTGGGTGTAACTCACGCGCGACGAAAAACGTTACGTTTTTCTGCCTGTAGACACAGAAGAATAAATTCAGAGACCACTACGGAAAAATCTACTGAAAATGGACACAAAATTTCTTACCCGTCACTTGCAAATATGTGACTGAAATGAATCGCAATGTTTATAAAGGAAGCCAGGCAAATTCGCAACATGGCACCGTCCTCACAGTGAAGTAAAATTGCGCCATTGATGACGTTTAGGAACAGATTCAGGTCCGCAGAGCTCCACGGGAAGTCCGTGGACATGTACTGGAAGAGTGACGTAATCAACTGGAAATAGAATATTGCTCTGTGTTAGCTGGATAGACCTGTGGTTCGAACAGTATTATTACATGTAAAAACAATAAAGTAAGATGTTCCCATCTTTGAATCGAAGGAAACAATTAAATCTTTGAGCAAGAGCAAGAGCGGGAGCAGGCGCAAAAGCAAAAGCAGAGTACTGTCCAAGGGAAAACTTTGTTGTTCGTGTTTGGAAACCCTTTTTCTTTCCCATGAAAGGAACACAATCACCCCATCGTTTAAGGTTGCCATATGTAGACCCATTCCACTGCAGTGACGTGACTTTTTGAACTGGAGGACGATCAAATGTAAACGATGTAAACATTGCGAAGAGAGAAGCGTAGCAACGGCGAAAGAAGTCTAAATTTTTTTAAGTATCCTTGCTATGGTTAACTTCTGTGCTGTATTTGGCTGTTCAAAGTGAGACACAGGAAGTGCAAGTGAATTCACAGGAAAATGGCCTGAAAAGCAGACTAAAGTGCATTAGTCAAGCGCCTTACCTTGACCCAGACACTTTTATGAATGACATCAAGAGCAGCAAGTTCCTGAGAACAAACAGAAACAACAACATTTAAACGAATTTGATGATTTGCTTTATTCTCATTACTGTTCTGCTCGATAATGCATTCATATTATAAGGAGAAATAAGATAATGATCACTCTTTGAGTATAGACCGGTGAGTAGTGTATACATCGCACTGAGGTCTATACAAGTTAAACTTGTTAGACCAGTTAAACCTGCCAAACATGCTTCCTTTGCACTTCTCCTTCTTAGTGACTAAAGACATTCGAGATTTTATTTATTTAAAATGTTTCCAGAGGTGAAGCAGCTCTCGTAGCTTGTAACTCTACTCGTCCTCTAGTGAAGCAGTTGATATTGTTCCTGTTGTTTGTTCTATTGTTCTCTCCGGCTAAGGTTAATGAGCCATTAATGTGAGACCTAGCAAGAGCTGCTACCGAGCAACGTTTCTTGAGCGAGCCGATTGGTTCAAACAACACGTGCAACGCTGTTCAGCCAATTAAATAAAAAAGTCTTTTCGTCCAATCAGGTACAAAGCACAAGGCAATTGATTGGGTTTTACTTTTCCCGCGCTTATCACCGGTTGCGCGCTCGAGTTCTGATTGGCTAAAAACAGATGACGTTTATGCGACCGTTGTGATGATTTCTGTGATCACTTTGCTTGCGTTTTACACAATTATTAGGAAAAGCTAGCAACCGAATGTAACCAAGAGAAAAGAAACATAATTATCTTACTGCGCCTTTGATTCCTCCTGCATACAGAGAAAAATCACAGTCAAGAGCTTTGCGGGGAAAAGAGATTTGTCGACTGAACTCTCCGTGTAGGAACGAGATGTGTTTCTGGAGGAGAAAGAAATAGATATACCGTTAAATTGTAGAACTGGTTTAAAATACAAAAGGCATTATCATGAATCTCAACTGACGACTGCAAGCCTTGTTATGTTTAGGGACTTGCTTGATAAACAGATGCACAATAATCTTGTTTTCAACATAAATAAGGCCAACAACATTCAACCAAAACAATTCCTTCCATATAAAGCTATCCAAATTTGGACTAAAGGAAGAGAAAAACTTTTGGTTTAAATAGTAGATAGTCAACTCAACTACGCCAAGGAAAATTGAGCTGGTAGTCTTATTGTAACTCTAATAATTTATTTCTGTGCCAAATGGGAAAAGATTTTACAACATCTTTCCCCAGCATGTAGCTGTGAATTTGTAGCATATTATAAATCAAAGAAAACAAGAAAAAATTGCATAAGTAATGCAAGTCACCTGATTGGGTAGCGCGTTCAGCATGGATGACGTCAGTAGAACTCGACCAATCTCTGCTATCTTGGTTGTAAACGCCTGCAAGGAAAACACACGAAAATGTATCTAAAGAGAGCAGACAGAATACTCAACAAACGTTTAGGAACTGAACGATTAGGCCAGTGTCTCGAATTTTTAGCATGATTTTATAAATCTCAAACACATACCAATTGAGCATTTTCACTCACGTGACCAGCGGCCATATTTGTTTACTAAAACAAAAGACGATTGAGGAGGAATGGCTTGGTACACCAACATGACCGCCGTTTCTATGTTTTGGAACACAATATGGCTGCCGTGATGCTCTATAACGAGTTTTGTGGAACAGTTTTTGACAAATGACTGGAACTTATTAAGAGGCGGCGAGGACGGCAAGAGGTAACGAGAATAGAAAAGGATTACAATATGAACACACTTGACAAAGAGAGGTACTTGTTTACAGCACTTGCAAGGATTGTAAACGTGTTACAACGGGGTCGTTTTCTATCATCATAGGGAACATTTACAACATTTATTGAAGTCGAGAAAACACCCTGTGGTAGCTCGGTTGGTGTACCTGTGCTTGTCTCTTGGTGAATGCGAACTCTTGGTCCAAATATTCCAACACCAATAATGGACTGGGAAATCCCTTACGGTGCGTGTAAACGTCACGCACGTGGTCTCTCTCCTCAAGTATCTGATCTGAAATACAAAGTTATCACGTCATGTTAGAACCCGAAGCCTGCCTTGGATCTCATTTCCAGAAATGGAAAGAGGGAGATAAATTAAAAGGAATTAGAATTAGAATCAGAATAAGAGGAACTAGATTGTAACTACAGGACTACAGGACACCGACTCACTCCATTTGTGTTACAAATTCTTCCAGTCCTCCACTCACCTGATTTTTTATCAGTAAGATACAATTCTTTTCCTTCACCGATGTCCGGGAATCTGGAGTTGAAAGCCTCTAATACCTTGCCAAATGTCATTTCCTTCAAAGAAAAAAAGTTAAGTGAGGCATATACAGTGATAGGTTCTAAGTGAAATCACTTGGAGGGAGGGGTGTGAGGGGTGGGGAGGGGGGATAGTGGCCTGTCTTTGGGAGACTTGACACATCATAAACGTTACATTATATAGACCTCACTTTTTTGAAACGGAAAAAAGAATGTGGAGGCCAAAAGGAGACCAACGACCTCGTGCTACATAAATTCACCTTATGTAAGTGTGGTGGAGAAAGTGAATACGATATTGGATATAGAGTTACTAATTCTCCTAAATGATCATCATACACTTCCTTTTATAACAGTTGCGAGAATTTGCTGGTTCATCAAGACAATATCCAGTAGTTGATGGCTTTCTTAATTCTCATTAACAGTTCGCTTGGAACTGTATTGCTACTGTAGGGAGAAATTAGATTTTGATAGCTCTTGTTACTTTGAAGGAGAGTAACAAGCTTACATCATGGACTGGAACTGTCTCTTTGGTTTTCTCTTGATCTTTCTCGTCTTCTTCATTGTTGTCTTGATCGGGAAGTATAACGCAAAGTTTCTTGTGAAAAGAGGAAAAGTAAAGAGGGAAAACAGCAAACATCAAAGAATGCTAGTGATGAGAACATTTTCTGGACAATACAAAGAAAATGACACACCAACTTAGTATTGGACAAGGGTAAAACTCTTGCTATTATCGTAAAAACAGGAAGAGTTTTGTTGTTCCGGTATTCCAACGTAAAGATCTTAAAGGCTAGTTTGCAGAGAATCCCTTGAGTTACTTAATTTTGTGCAAAAGTCGCGTTCTTTAAGACTGGTTTTCATCGGACATAAGCACGAGCGCTAACATTAGCGTCCACACTAGGAATAAACATATTTTAAGAAGTAAGCATAAGAAAACAAAGTTGTTTGTTCTTTTGTGCTTAAATTTATTTTTATTCCTATAGCGAGGACAGTATGGGAAGAATGCGCTTGTGCTTACGTCCAGTGAATCCTTTATCAGTCTTTATCCTTAAAATTGACTAATAAAACCCTAATATAACTCATACATTATACAGAATTAAAATTTACAGAAACTATTTAAAATCGAGTGTACAAACAGCTTGTCATAGAATTTGAAGCTTGTACCTTTGCGCCTGGAACGTTTGAACTGATACGCAGGGCATTCTGTGAAAACAAAATGAGATAACGATTTGATGAATAATGTACACTCCAAAATAATATTTACTAAATATAATATTTAAGCTTGAATTCTACTTATAATTTTGGAATAAGCTACGACATGGACTAACCTTGAAATTTCATTAACACAGAGTGACTATAGAATTCCTGTCCATATTTGTAAGCATCTTATTACACTATTATAATTAATGGATGGTTTTCACAAGCCACAGAGTTGGAGTCGTAATCAGTCCTAATTTTCGAGTGCAAATCAAATCCCCTGAGTTGTAAGCAGAGTTTCCGATTTCGCTTATGACTCCGTCGCTTTTGATCCAGTGAAACTTAAATTGTCGTAGTCGCAAGCAGAAAGAGAGTTACTCGGAGGGCCTAAGAGCTAGCATTGCGATTGGTTTGTTCTCCCGCTTCTGCTTGCGACTCCGTTTCACTAAATCATAAGCGACGCAGTCATAAGTGGAATTGGAAAAGGACCAAAACGTTCTGATTCTTCAGACTCCGATTCCGTCGGTAGTGATTAGCAGTTTTAAGAAATAACAACACATGAACTCACATCACAATGTTCCTTTCTCAGACATTGCTTAAGATCTTTGAACAAAAATCCATGTACACTGGGGACTGCCTGTTCAAAAAAATAGAACAAGTTCTTGAACTTTTAAAATGACTGGTTCAGAAATGATACTCTTTGTAGCATTCGTCGGCTTTACTATTTAGTGTTTTTTTTTTTCAAGAAAAGTTTAATCGAAACTTTAGTAAATGTGGGAGATTGCAAGAAAGATGCCTTGACCAGGGTTGATGGTTCGTAGTCCTTTTCAAAAACAATTTTCCAGAACTTTGCCATGACGTTTCAGGACTCAAGAGAGATTTTTCCAGGACTCCACAATAGGATATGCACAATGCCAGAAGTAACGCAAGACTAAAATTCCAGTGTTTTAGAGGACACCCTACAAAATGGAACCTAAAAACAACACCGAAGACAATTACTTTGTTTTGTGGAAAAAACGTAATTATTCGAGTTGACAGATTTCTAGGACGTTCCAGCACCTGCAATCATTTCCCACTACTCTCAAGTCCAGGAAAATACAAAAATAAAATTCCAGGACTTTCCAGAATTTCCAGCACCTCTCGCCCATTAGTTACGTAGGAACCTACCTGCCACAACAACGACAATACCAAAGCGAGCGAGTCCTGGGTACCAGGCTTGTTGGTTCTGGCATAAAACATAGCCACACCGATCTATAGAAAGATGGATTGCATATGAATCAAAGGTCAAAACACTGAAAAATACCAGGAACAGAAGCATACTAAACAAACTATAGCAACTGCTACGAACTGAAAAACACGCACACACATAACAAAAAGCTGTTTCCCTTTTCTCGAATTTATATTAGACTTAAGTTGTAGAATTTGACGACACCAAAATTTATCATAGAGCCCTTTGTTAGTGAGTATTGTCACAGAACCAACCACGACAAACACATTAAATAATGAATAATCCTATAAGAACCCGACGGAAACACATGTAATCAGTTTCAAAGGCGGAAGAAAATTCCACATCATAATTGGTTTTGGCTTAGCATCTAACTGACTAAAAAACAATACTGTTTTAAATCATTCATTTCACGTTAAAGGGGCTTTGTCACGGATTTTAACAGATTTTCGAAAAGCCAAAATTTATATTTGTGTCGAAGGAAATCTAAAAATAATGGGCCATTTTTATTAACAATTGCTATATTAGAGCACTGAAACTGTTAACAAGCGCCTTTGGTTGCAGATGGCTTGAATGGAAATAGATTGCAATTTAAAAAATTAAGGCTAAACTTTTCAAGTTGTTTCCGAGCGTCGTCAAAAAATCAATATTTATAGCTTAAGTTTGATTTCTATCTTCAAATTAAGGTCATGTCTTTCTTTAAATGTTCAAAGATAATGTTTTTCATGGGTTAAGTTGCCTACCATTAATTTCAGAATACTTTAGACCAAAACTCTGCGAAATCTCCGTGACGTACATGTAGCCCCTTAAAGAGTCTCGCAAAACCAAAATCAAAGCGATTATACCATTTGACTACAACAGAAAACCCTCAAAAACCACCCTTAGGTATTTTGCACGACTTTGTTTGCTTCTTTATAGATGTGACACCAAACAGTACAAATATATGAACATGAACATACTACAATGAGCAAGGCATACAATTTTACTGACCAGATTGTTGATGAGGAATCTTGAGGAGGTCTGAGGGAGTTCTGTGATGTAGAGAAGCAGCTTTCTGAGCAGTGAGATGTGTTCTTCCTGTTTGAAAGAAAGCAATAAGTCAAAATGATGTTTCCCTGTTCTACTAAGGGGAATATCTAATAATTCCTTGGTAGCGAACCAGTTAAATAAAGTTAGTATATACCACACAAGTTAATAGTGCTTTCCGCGCGCAATGATTGGTTAACCCGGAAGTGATTAGCAAAGTACTATTCACCTCCGAGCACCCTAAGAGAAACAAAATGGCTGCGCGCGTCGCTTGGGGTACCGAAAGAAATGTTTTGGTGCTTTAGTTATTCAACTTGTGTGGTATATACTAAAACAATTATTCACCTCAGTGTCGGTGAAAGTGGTGGATATTTACCTCGCCGCTTCGCGTCTCGGTGAATATCCACCACTATTCACCTCCACTTCGGTGAATAATTGTTAATTAGTACACATCCAGTTCAACTATGTCAGAAAAACGCACGGCAGCAGCTGCTGCCGCAGGTTTCATTGAAGTGTCTGAACGGAACTCAACGTAGTTAATATACTGCAAACGTTACGTTTTCAGAGAGAATAGGATCATCGCTAGGATCAGCATTGCTGATCCTAGCACTATGCAACACGCGCGCCACATATGAACCTAGTAAAATGGCCTAGCTCACCAAGAGTATCTCGTATCTCAGTGGTTAGAGCGCCCAAACGGTATCTGGGAGGCCATGGGTTCGATCCCCGTTGGGGACTCAGATTTGTTCTTTGTCCCATGCTCATGACAAATGAACATTTTATCTTTATCAGAAAACAATTACTTTTCTGCATTGGAGAGGACACTGTTAATGGTACCAACAGAAACAACACCAATACTAACATCTAACTTAACAATAACAACAAAGGACACAGGCTACTAATACAAAACAAACTGAACCTGCTTGTCTTTCTTTGTCAACTGTTCTAAAATGGTTCTGAAGAAAAGTACTGGGTCATCAACTAAACACCTCCACACGAGGCGACGGGCGACTTCCATCACTGGAGAAAAGACAAAGAATTTAATATTACTGTAGCATGTATCTTACTGCTTACAAACACATGACTTGCATCAAATCCCCTTGCTATATGTTTTCCTAGCGATTATACTTCGTTTGGGAGAAAGATTTTTTGTTTTGGTTCATAGTCCTCAAAAAGCCGCTTAGAAGTGATAGGACTGTGATAAAAACAAAACCAAATCACTGACAATAATTGACATCTGGTCAGTTACAACAAATAACACATTCAATACA
Organism: Meandrina meandrites; assembly: GCA_963693305.1. Lineage (NCBI taxonomy): Eukaryota > Metazoa > Cnidaria > Anthozoa > Scleractinia > Meandrinidae > Meandrina > Meandrina meandrites. Next base: position 25,520,726 of record OY855911.1, on the reverse strand, counting down.
TCAAAACTCAACGCGAAGGCATCAACCTGGTGCCAACTGCCAAGAGCGTAAGCCAAACGTAAACCAAGCCAGGTTGGAAAAAAAACAAAACAGCAAGTCTAGTTGTCTGAGTGTTAAGTCCATGTTGCAAAAGTCATTTGATCCAAATGTAATGTCCGAAGGCAAATCCGAAGCGGACACACAAACTACTTTGAACAGTAAACTGACAAACATACCAGCTATTTTATCACTGTCCACAAGGACATCGTCCATCATCTTGATGATATCAGGAATGGCGGATGACACTGCTTGTGGCCACAACTCAGCTTCTACTTGTTGACTTTCACCTTTATTCCAAGAGTACAGGTTACAATAAAAATATTAAAACATGTTTACGTCTTTTGTATCAGCTTTAAAGAAACTACTTGGGTGCTTCTACAAGGATTTAGCAAAACACGGAAAGTGTTCCTGGATTGCTAGGATTACCTTTCAACTTCAGGTAGGAATTATTTGCGATACAATGTACTTTTAATACTAAAACTATTGTACAAGTATAGATTATTGTTGCTAGCCTTGCTTTTCTTTGACAAACACTTTGCACCACAAATTCCCTTTAAATTGCACGCGAATTTATCCCACACATGTAACATTGTGTATCATAACCTTTACTCAATATATGGAAGGCTGATACAAACTCATCAGCTTCACTTTAAAGAACACATTCTCCGTCCTTCCAGGACTTTGGAATAGCGCCTAGCTTGACGACCCCATGCAGATTCGAAGCACTATCAACGTTTGCCAAGTGAGGACTTAACAGCTGTTAAAGCCTACTCTACAGTCTTCGTAGATTTAATCATTAAAAACGACAAGCTGTTTTGCTAACAGTCAGAAACCCCACGGTTCGATTAGTTAGAGCTCAGCACTGAGTTTGATCCAGATGCTAAGAATTTGCACCTGGACAGAGTCCTTCATCTGTATCCTTGGGCAAGAAATGTGACACGCAAAATGCCTCTAACTCAGGCTACTTATAAGAGCAACCTGGCAAAATACTGGGGGCAATTTCCAATAGACTATCATTCCATCTATTAAGGGCGAGTATAATCTTAGTCATTTAACGATCTGGAAGCCAGATTTCATTGCATTGACTGCTTTAGGAACTAACATAATACAATGCAGTTATCCATACATTGACCATGCAGTAATGCATGCAATAGTTTATGCATGCCATGCAGTTATCCACGCACTATAATTACCATGCAGTTATCACGCATTAACTACCATGCAGTTACCTATGTTACATGTTCAAATTAACAAGCTTATAAAATCTCGCAGTTCTGTGGAAATCGTTTCAACTTAGCTCAAACCTCCATAGTCTTCTGGCAAATCTTCTGAGCTTTCCGTCGCTTCCAAATGATAATGCCAAACATCCATGCGAGTATACCTTTCTGTTGGAAAACCCACAGCAAGAAAAACAGAAAACAAAAATCACGATGAACTTGTGTGATTTGTGATCGTGCTGTGCCAGTGATTGTGCTAACTCGGTGCCAGTGCTGCCAATGTTGGTGCCAGTATTAGTGCCTGTGATTGTGCCAGTGCTGTGATCCATGGTGGAGACAATGTTGTCCATGACAATGATGCGCCAGTATAAAAAGAGCAAGACGTTGTTTTGTGTTGACTACTGTCTTGGCAACACGTACTGGATGTGTACACAATATTATGTACATTGTTATGCCCACTGAACAGTAATGTGCATAAAAATATTGAAGGACCGTAGCCAGGGTTAAACATATTAAAAATTTTAAAGACGATCTCTGGCTAAAAATATTTAAAAAGTACGAGCTTTCGACTGTTTGAACTACAGTCTTCAACGGGTAAAAAAGAATGACGAAATATGAATATAAATGTGTAAGAATAAAAAAGAATGGACTATGTAAATTAATTATGAATGTGTGTAAAAAGAATGTTGTATTGCCCAGGGAGTGGGCAGGAATTGTTATCAGAATTGTTATCGTGGCATTCCATGGTTCACTCCAAATGCTGATAACAATTCCTGCCCACTCCCTGGGCAATACAACATTCTTTTTACACACATTCATAATTAATTTACATAGTCCATTCTTTTTTATTCTTACACATTTATATTCATATTTCGTCATTCTTTTTTACCCGTTGAAGACTGTAGTTCAAACAGTCGAAAGCTCGTACTTTTTAAATATTTTTAGCCAGAGATCGTCTTTAAATTTTTAATAAGTAATGTGCATGATTCCGTTTATCAATGTGCAACGTTCACAACATGACAACTTTTCTTTGTGACTAAGCTTGCGAAAGGAGAAATGGTCGTTCATATAGAAACTATGACTATGGTGACTGATCCCTGTAACGCATCGTTTAAGTTGAACAATCGTCCTCTTCTAGTATGAAGGAAGAGAGCAATCCATGCAGCTTCCGTTAAAAACTGCTGAAACCTTTATTTGACATATTTTATTTGGTACTTGGAGTGTCTTTCAAGAAACATGCAGTAAATCTGGCTATTGTGTAGGGGATGAACTTTTCTACTATAACTATAATAAATGATTGCCTTTCATTTCATATTTTTGACTATAACATTACAATTGAGAACCACAGACAAATTTCCAAGCCAGATAAACACCTCTCTCTCGTCTGTCCTCTGACGTGACAAGAAGAATGCTACACTGGGAAACAAAATTAACTGGTTTCCCGAGGACCTCGCTGCCTGATGAGGACTAGCAGTATAGCAGTCGAAATGTCACGATCAACAACTCCAGGAAATCCACGAGGAGACAAACGAACCGAACAAACGTTCATCTATAATGGCACTGACATCTTATCCTGACTGTAGTCTGTGCGTAGTTTCTGGTCGTTTTGCCAGATAGTAAGCAGTGCGAATGTGTGTGAGACCATGGGCATTATGGGCCCCACTACCTGTTTAAGCATTTACTCCAATTCTATCACAACTGGAGGTGAAATGCAGTTAAATGCAACTATACTCGCGAATATAGCTGCCAAGTAACAATTTACCACACACAATGTGCTGATTCACTTATGAAGCACAAAAACAGGTGCAGGTGAAGTGCAAACTAGCAAGCAGTGCAGTGGATCGATGCTGTTCATAGAATACAATTTGCTATTGAACACTGAACAAATGCAGCTATTTCAATAAACGCTGTCGGATCAAAGGGCTACTTTACAAGCTGAATAACAACGAGATGTAGCGAATGGGCAAATGTGATTTTTGTGCGTTTTCTCTTCTTTATGTGGAAACGAGGTACTTTTAACCATACTGAATTTTAGAAAAAAATTTAAACTCGAAGTCATGCAACAGTGAAGCTACAGAACAAGGTTTAATGAGGGGAAAATAAATATTTCAAGTGCAAAAAACAAACTTGTAGATTTCTTCTAGACCTGATATGCAAACTTCCAATGAATACCCAGGCCAACATTCGGTCTTGTCGCTTAAGCTCGTCACGCTTTCAACCGACAGCATTAATTGAAATGGCTGTACAGTATATGAACAGTTAACACTAAAGTTACGTATTGAATATAGCATGTATACATGTATATCTAGACAGTCAGCCAAGCCTGTACATAGAAACGCAAGGGGTACAAAATAACTAATTTTTCCCTTCTTAATCAATGCACTGTCAATATTGTCTCGATATTGCGTGTTAAAAGAACTGATCGCTATCACTTAGGCTAGAAAAATTTGAATATTTTAAGGTTAGAACTGACAGAGACAAAGCAAGGCAAACAGATCCTTAAATCTATCGTCTCAATTTTTTAATTCCGTTTTGAGAAGTCAATTGAAATTTGGTCATTTCCAGCAATGAAACGATCAAAAGCCAATCAGTTAGGCAGCTCACCTTTCTCTTCTTCTGCAACATTAATACCAACTGTTGCTTCCATAGACACTGGAACAGCTCGCAATAGAAAGTCAGATCTCTCTTGCTGATTCTTCAGTGCACTTCCACTGTCACGAATCTTCTTCTTGTCCTGCTTCTTTTTATCTTGTTGCTCCTCCAGGATAAGTCGTGCATCCCAAGGGCAATCAGGGGGGTGGCCTAAAGGCACACCCACAGTTGGAGACGGGAGGGTGAAGTCAATTTTTGGTGGTGGTACCTTCAGTTAAACGATGAAACAGTTATTAGAAATGTAACCATAAAATCCAGCTTTAAGTGTCCCCACCCAATGCTACTATTGCCTCCGGCTTTGCCTGAGGCAATATTGCCTTTGGCAAAGCCAGGTTTGCATAGTATAGACTGAACCCCTAGATGGGATGGACCTCTATCACAGGCAACCCTGGATCAGCATTTCTGCCAAGTTACCCTAAGAATTCGCTACTAGCCATTCACATGAAGGGGGGAACCAAGAACACCAAGGAATCAACTCTAACTTCGGCTCTCTAAAATAAATCTAAACCAAAATGTTATTGTACTAGCATTCTGGTGAAACCGGCCCTATATCCACCTGGGGTTATGGTTATAATGAATGATGAATGATTCTGGTGGAAAGAAAACATGAATACCTTTAAAATCACTCTTGCACCTTCTTCAAGTCTTGGCCAAGCATGAAACCTTGATTGCCACAAAACCTCAAATCTACAATTGAATGTACTGTAATCAACACAAAGTCAAGAATTGATTGCGACTTTTTTATGACGGCTCTTTGATATAATTAACCTGCATTATTCCCCACAAAGACACTCCCTCTTCTAGGAGATCAACAAAGACTGGACTTGAGAAAACAGCATAAATGGAGCCTACATTTTGTATAATAGTCAATACATAATATAATATATGTAGTTTATATATAATAGTCAATGTCATTTCCAAGAATCCTTAAAGTGCCTATGAAATGAAAAATGAAGCTATTAAAAAATAAGCTTATTGAAAAGGCCTCTCAAAGCAAAGAAGGGCGGCGTTTTTCTTTCGGCGATATCTTTTTTCCTCCCAGAGATATTCAAGTTTCTTCTAATATGCAAATTAGGTACTGATGACGTCACAAGTTGTGTTTGTGAGGGTCAAAACACAAAACCAAGAATATCTCTGGAAAGAATGAAGCAATGCAATGGAAACTTTGCATGGGCATTTAACCCCATATAATACATGACATGGTGCATAATTTAATGTTGCCATGGCAATAGTCTTGGTTCCAGTCTCTTTCCTCTTTAATTCAAATTTAACCATTTTTCACCTTACAGGGCAAAATCCTTAGCTCTTTTTGAAAAATATACAACGCTTGCACTACACTAGGTCTCCTTATCAAACTAAAAGAAGCAGACAATCTTTGTTGAAGATCAAATACAGGAATTATCATTTCTGCATGACAGAGATCTGGACCCGAGTGTGTTGCCATAGCAACATCAAAATATACACCGGCTGGTGTATTTGTTTGGGTGCAACAAGCTTGGCAAGTTTAAAGTAGATTGTCCAATTATTACCAGAGATATTCTTAATTTTGTTTTTTGAGCCTTAAACTTCACACCCTGTGACGTCATCAGTACCTAATTTGCATATTATAAGAAACCTGAATATCTCTGGGAGGAAAGAAGATATCAGAAAAAGAAAAACGCCATACTTCTTTGCTTTGAAAGGCCTTTTAAATGAGCTTATTTTTTAATAGCTTGATTTTTCATTTCATAGGCACTTTAAAGCAAGTAGTATGACTGTATACAATCACCAACGTTAGCAAATGGCAACATCACAGTGCATTTTAGAGTAACACCTTGTTTGAACAGCTTGCTCTAATATCTCTAAATATAATTAACACAGCTAACGTGATGCTTACCTCTGAAGAGACTTGACTCTTTCATTGGCATCAGGGCAGATGAGTTCCTTGTGTAGCATTTGCTCCACTGTGTCTCTCAGACGAATACCAGTTAGAAGAAAGACCGAAGCTAAGCAATATAACACAACATGCATGGTTAATAATACAATCATGTTCATTAATCAATATGCTTTTTAATGTAAAATGGAGAAAATGAGAAGGATTTAAGACCATCTTGTTAATTTTTTTAACAGAATAAAATAAAATGGCTTGTTATACTCCACAACTGCATTGCTTTTTTCGACGTGATCTTTTTGCATCGTGAGACTGCATCAAAGACTGTGACTGTGTTGATATAACTAGTAATAGCGACAATTATTTACAAGGTTGAAAAACGAACATTTATGACTTAAATCAGGTCATCATCAGGGTAAGGAAATGACCATCGGCATACACATTCTTAACATCTCTGGGTAATTCCCCTCAGACGCCCATTACTGGATCATTAGGCCTTCAACGATCCTACACTTTGGAAACAACAATTGTACTGTACAAAGAATTCACCAGTTGAAAGGACGACATGGATGTTTGAGTAGAGGGAGCGGGGGTTCAAACTCATAAGAACGGTTTAAGTGTTTGACCCTTCGCATTTCCAAATTTCTCATGGTCTCACCGATGTCATAAGATCCAAAAGAACATCCCCTGTGTAAACAACATGCGATCTGTGAGCATTTTTGTCTTTAAAGTTCTTGGTTAGAGTTATCGGTAGGTTCAAGAAATCACGATTCCATTGTTCTTTTCTTGGCTTTACCCTCTTTTCAGTAACCTACCTGCAGATGACACCAGCTGTTGATCTTCGTCAAGAAGCAGTTCCCACACCACAGGAAGGGTCTCCATCAGATGAGTAGTGTCAATCACTGTCCCGGCCTTTGCAATCACTGAGAAAGGACAGTGAGTTAAACTTGCAATCTGAAATTAAATCACATTAAGCACTTGAATGTCAGTCTTGTATTGCATTTGAATGGTTTGACAGACCTAAGCTTATATATCAAACATGAAAGGACTGTTTCATCGGATTTCCAAACATAGAGAGGATAGTTGAACATATAACGTGCAGTGAAGTATTTTTGACGAACTTTGAGGTGTTTGGAAATGTGATGAAACATGGTCTTCGTCACGTCTATGATTTGCTTTGTTCAGACTTGATGAATTTTTTCTCAGTTTGAGAATGGCATGCCAAAGTCTTACTCTTTCTTGGTCAATTACTGAAATCGAAATTATCTCATAGTTACTGTTTTCGTAAAAAAAACACTATTTGTTACTGGAGTTGAACCTGGAGACAAAGCATGTCAGTGAGTCCAATGGACCAAAACAATGCTACAAATGACCTATTTGTCTCATTTTCTTATCACACTGCTTGCAGCTTTATGTCTTTTACAATAACAGTCATTGCACAATCGACTTACACTTGATGATATGTACTTTATCATATCTTCATCTTCCTTGTCCTTCTTAGATGTTTGCGCCACAGTGCTCACTTGTGGTGCACTGATCAGAGGACTGCTACGTCCTCTACTCATCTGCTTGTCAGCAACCTTGTCCTGCTTACTCGAGGAACTGTAGACGGTCTTCAAAGCTCTCATCATCCGAGTGCAGCTACGGCTTTGGCGCTGATGACAGTTGACTGGGCACACTCCTTGATGGTCGCACAGGAAAGCAGTTTGGCTGTTTAGCTGGATAACAGCACTCAGCCATGGTAGATTCAAAGTTGGGTCCTCGTCATCCGACTCATCATCTTCATCAAGCATTAATGCATCCACGCTAAGATGCTTGGCATCGCACCTGGTAGATTTTGATCTAAATCTCACCGTCTCACCTTCCCCACCTATGGCACTGCGTTTGGCAACCCGTCTTGCTGTTTTAGGCGAGTGCTGAGCACTAACCCTAGGATAATACAGACTCTGGCGATTTCTTGCACGTTCAACACTATCCCGTCTTTCTTTCTTTTCTTCATGACCTGCCTCAAGTTTGTTGCCGTCCCGATCAGTTCCAGAGACAGTTATCATTGGGGGTTCTTGTAAGGTCCTACTGGGACTAGAAGGAAAATCAGTTTGTACAGAGGTTTGGCTCATCACGCTAGCTCTCCGAATTCGTTCCCCTCCACCGCCAATTATACTACTTAAACGGCGCTGTTGTATTTCTGGGGAAAATGCAGTAGATCGTCTGCGACTGCTTACACTTTGCCGTCTTCTGGGAGCAACGAAACGGTGCAATGGTCGGGAGGCAGGTTTGCTGACAGAGTACAAACCATGGCTCTCACGTAAGAAGGCTGTTATCTCCAGGAGGAGTTGACAGGCTATCATCAAAAGTGGGTATGGACAGACCTTTGCGGACTCACTCAAAGTTGCTGATGGAAAACAAGATCACAAAATGGTTGTCAAATGATTAAACTTCGATCTGTGGATGTGATAAAGGAATGGTGTCCTACTGGCTCTGAGTGCATCAGGCTTTAAATCGCCAAGGAGATTAATGGTTTTTCTCTTATAAGCTTATGTAAGTCCTAGATGTGTATGCAAGTGGTGTGGTTCAATTTTACCCTTAGTATAATTTGGTACTTTAATATATATAAAAAAAGGAAAATACGAGCTTGTACCAAGGGTAAAATTGAACCACAACATATGCATTATTATGCCATCTAACAGGGCTGGTTTCTATAGAATTGCATGCAGTAAAGCCCACACATGAACATTCTCCATGGCCATTCATAATTATGGTCATACCTTCATCAAGGAAATCTTCCTCCATTTCCTCTTCATCTGTTACGACTGGTTTTGCACTCTCTTCGTCAATAGAAGGCAACATCTTTCTCCTCTTTTTAGCCAACACCTGCTCCATTTTCTTTCCAAGTGCCACTCCCCAAGCACGAAACAAGACACCAGCCTCGTGCATAGCCACAAGGTTGCGGCGCTGAGCAAACATGAATGGGGAAGCAGTGGTTGGAGAGTGTCCACCTCGACGATGGGCAAGTGAAGGGAGACTGCCTCGTAACCACTGTGGCCATTCACCTTGGTTGCACTTGTGAACAAGGATGCAGCACTCAAGAAGAAGACATGCTCTGGCTACAGCTGGTGCCTCCTAAAAAAGTTATGAATGCTTATATGTAAGTTCCTTATGCTTTGCATTCATGATCGACAGTGTCTGACATATACATTGTACAAAACAGCTGGTTGTGCCACTTTTTCTGCCTTCACTGTACAATATAAGTGAGCAGTGAAACGGGCAATATTTTAAACATTACTTGGAGGTAGAAGTATGATGGAGCCTTTATCTGGACATAAATTTGATAACAAAGGATAGGAACTTTATGGTATTTCTCAGTTGTTAATGACAGTTCTTGAATAAAAAATAAATGCTGGGTCTCCCAAGTGAAATTGTGATTAAGCTCCTCAAGCTGTAGGTATAATGGCACCGTACATGTAGATGTCTGCCAAAACAGGCTTGGACAAAATGCAGGAATCAAATAAATGCTACGTAAACCAGGACGACCTTGTTTGAACACTGGGGTGTTTTATCAAGAAAAAATGGTAAACATGGTTCTTGATATTCAGCTACTCCTTCAAATAAGTGTTGCTCCATTCACTGCCACCCTGACTAGATACTGGTAATGTTAACACTAAATTAAAACTTACCAAGTCCAACATCGATGCCAAGATTTTAGGATCTGGTACAGAACCCGGCTGACTTGCATGAAGAAAAAACCTAAACCTGACCATGCCAGCTCTGAGGGCGTCAATGTCAACTGGTTTAGTTTCAAATTCATGCACAACAATGTCAATAGGCTGTGAAGGTTCATTAAAGGAGCTAAGCAACCCATCGCCTTTCTTTGCCATCGGAAAGATATCATCTAGTTTCTTCCTAGTAGAAGACTTAGACTTGAGGAGCTTGCGCCTTCCAGTTGATGACTGTTGCTCGGATGGAGCTTCAGGAGAATCTAACAGATCTTCATCACTGTCATAAGGTGTACCCACAGCCTTCTGCTTTCTCCATGTACCGAGAGTGAATATCTGAAGTATACATCAACAGTTGTGTAGAATCAAATCCTATGATATTATTTGTTTTACCACTTCCAGTCATTACCTTAAAATACATGCATGTAATTTCACCTAATTGACTGCTATACAGTACTGATCTAAAGCAAGGCTGACATTTTGCGATATAAGATTCTTGTCTCACTGAAAGAGACTTACGAGAATTTTGGCAGTAAATCACCACAATAGCAAACGGTGGATTCCTTAATAAACTTTGTCATTGTTGCCTGACTATTGGCAATGATATATTATTGATGTACATGTACCGAGTAGAAATAAACATTAATGCTAATCTCTCTGCCATTAAATTGAATTTAAGTTTCTCTTAAGTGGGCAATGTTTTGGTCCCAAAAGTGAATGCTTGTGGGTGGTTCGATGGCACAATAATTAGTGTATGTTGTCTTTTACTAGTAATGTACTGTACCTTCCTCTTGCTTCTTGGAGACAGTGCTGTTTCTAAAGAGTTGGAATTTGCACCACCTGGTAACTTCGGACTCTGCGACAAGCTGGTGCTACTCTCAGAACTCTCCGTTGTAACCCGTGCAAATTTCTGTAAAAAAATGCGCTTGGCTTTGTAAGTTGCGGTTCTATGAACTTTTGTTCCTGTGATGGTCCTTTTCTGGACTGTTGTCCATAGACCTTTAGTAACTGATTCTTGTTCAGGGGTTTTGCTTGCATCTGCTTGGTCTTTTGATTCTTTGTAAGCCGAGTCCAGTAGTCCGCTCAAGGCAACTTTCCAGAACACACCACCATAGGACTCTTTCACATATCTCAGAAGTTGCCGCAGTTCACCATAAAATGTCTACAATTTAAATAAATTCATTGTAAGCTGAAGTCAAAGTCTGCACTGGAGCCAAGGTGCCACACACTGGCGACTAGTTAACAATAAATACTGATTATAAAATCAAGATTTCTATGAGGAGATGGTTGGTAAGGCCATAGGCAGAATCAATTATCACTACACAGGAAACAAAAATGAATAATCCATTACAATTCATTATTATCAGTTCATTCAAAGTTTGACTATTAACTTTTTTAAGCTTGTGTAACAGTTAATGTCTTAGGAAAGATTAGCATTTATTCATTTTTCTCACAATGGAATAACTTTGAGTTGTTGATCCTGACGTTTTGACTGCAATACTGCTAGTCTTCACCAGGTGATGAGGTCGATTGTTAACGTGTCGCTTTTTGTAGGACATTGGTTTGAACACTGTTATTGGTGCATTTCGATCCTCATTATTATTTGGACTGTTAGATGTTGTTCCCTCATAGGTTCGCTTTGTTAGTAATCGGCTGTTGTGCTTTTTATTGTAGGTATCCAAGCTTCAGGAATTTCCATTCCTGTTTCGTCTCGTGTTTCGTTTGTTCCTCCCGAGGTGGACGCACGGGCAAACCTCGTGCACTACCCGTGCGTCCACCTCGTGAAAACCGCGGCGGATGTGCATATGATTTCAGGCAGTACTGTATCTCTGTTGATGTTGTTAGGATGAAGTCTCATATGGATAGCCTCCTTGACCCTACGTGTGCACCAGTGAGGGTCATGATCAATAAATTTGATTTCGTTCAAAATGGGAAGATGCCCCGTTTCATTAGCATGTTCCGAAACTGAAAGCGGAGTTTTGCATACGAGCAAGCCGTATATCTCTGTCGTGTTCTTTTATTCTTTGTTGAATAGGGCTGCAACGATACATTTTCTTAGCAACCGATACATATCTCGGTACAAGTGCCACGATACGATACACGATACGATACATCATAACATACAACTGACAAGTGACGTAATGTAACTAAACTGCTTTGGAATCTTTAATTTCCATTGACAACAATTACATACATACATACACCAGGCGGTGTTGGACACGACTCGCAAAGCATGCCGGAAGAAATTTTCGATTGTACTCATTATTGTCTGATCGTCGGACTGTAAACATATCCTCGAGGTGAGAAGATATTCCTATGCTGAAAGAAATTTCGGAGGAAATCCATACCAAATCTTTGTGGGCCAAGTAACAACTATAGATGTGTATTGCTGGATTCGCAAAGGCGCCATTGATGTGGACCTGCTAACAAATGGTAACAAATAACACAAGAATATAACGAGAAGTGTCTTACTCCTTGGCCATCGTAAAAAACTTTGAATCCAAAGTCTTTCCATACCTTTGACTTACAAGAGGACGGTGCCAGTTGTAACTCAACTGCAGAGGAAGAAATTCCAGTTTTGACGAAAGAACCAACGTGACGAACGAACCGCATGTTTTTGTTGCGGGTGCATAAGACTGTGTCAGCTGACAACTTATTAAAACTACGCATGCTTTCGTGCCGCCATCTTGAAATATAAGTGACTGGAAGCATGCGAAACGATACTAAGCAACGACGAAGCCCTGTGGCTAAAAAAAGGCTTGTACTTGGGTAAGGAGTCATAAAACTGATTAAAACAGTAATTTCTGAATGTTGGTAAAGTAATTTTTCATTTTTGATGAGAAATATTTTGTTGTTTCGCGATACAGCGATATCCCATTCAAATATCGATATTCGTATCGTGACAAAAAATATCGCGATTCACCGGTGCACCGGTGTATCGTTGCAGCCCTATTGTTGAATGGCTTTCCCTGTTTCCCCTTTTTAGTTTATTGCATCACTCTCTCTGTTTCCGCTTTTAAGTCTCTCAGGAATTGAATTATCCAATAACATTTCTAAACTAGCACCAAAACTTTGGAGAAAATGTTGCCATTTAGAACTACATGTATTGCTTCATACTGGCCATATTGGCCCTTACAGGTTGCAAGAGTTCCGTTGAGCCACTTTGCTTTTAGTTGAACCCAAAAAAATTGTTGGCCAGACATAGTTTGAAAGAGTTTTCGGATGCTACTCAATAGTATACAATAACACTCACCAAGTTTTTGAGGTCAAGGAAATTCATCTCTGCCACTCTGCTGATTAATATCTTAAAAACTCCATCAATTATGACACCATTTATACCCTTTGGTAAGGTAAAAAGACTCTTCTTCCTGGTTTTCTTCTCCAACTTTGGTAAAGATACCATCTCATCATCTGACTGTTCTTGGTCTTCTTCACAGAATCCAACCAAAGCGTGAAGGAAGTCCACCAGGTCTTCATGAGGTTCCAATCTGGCAAACTGTTGAAGCCACAGTTTGAATGCAGCTTCATCACTGTTGAAGAGCTGGGAAAGAAGTTTATTTGCAAGATTTCGAAGTCGATCGCCAGTGAACCCACGACAGCCTTCTCCACATCCTACAATGACATACAGAATCAAACTTAATTCACTAAGTGTGACGCTTGGTCATGCATTTTAGACCCTTTAGTTTGGAACAATATCAATGACAAAAACAATCATTGCCAACAAGAACGTAGATGCTAAATTTTGTCAAAAATTCTAAACATTTTTTTGTTATAATAAAGATGAAATGTTTTGTCATGACCTCTGAGATAGCGGTTGGGCCCTCTAACCACTGAAGGATAGAGAGACTCTTAGTGGGCTAGACCATTTAAGGTTCATCTACACTGTATGACACGCATGCTGCATACTGCTAGGATCAGCTACGTCAAAAACATCACTTGTGTAATGAATAGCCTGAAAGATGGTTATATTACCTTTGTGTATTGATTGAATTACTTACCTAAAGGACATCCTAAGGCTTTGATAAGACTAAACAAACAGCCCACTGCTAGAGTGAGGAAACTTGGAGGCTTTCCATAAAAGCTGGCTCGCAGTCTACCCAGAATGTTGTCACTGTGAGGACTCCTAAAGCCAACTGCTTGTGTCTCAGCAACAGTCCTGTCGTCAACCTCGACAGAACTTCCCCTTTTCTTAGATTTCTTGTCCTCATGAACTGTCACTAAGTGCTGCAGAACAGTGAGCGTGGCATCACAGATTAGCGATGTAGGGTTCTCACGCATGATGCTGTTAAGGGCCTGTAGAATCATGAGAGAACTCAGTCTGCCGTCAGTTGTGATGTAGTCAGCTGCACCTGAAAAGACAAAATACCTGTCTATTCTTGCAAATGAGTCTCGGTTGATGCTGCTTCGTGGAGTGTCTCTGTTGATACTGCTTCGTGCACTGTCCAAGGAGCCCAGTATTGTTGAGGGTTTTACCTGAGGTGCCGTAAGTGGTGACGGTTTTAGCAATGGCTGGCTTTCACTTTCTACTGAGCTGCTGCTTGCATGACTTGAACTTGCATGCTCTGAAAGACGTTTGTAAAGTGATGTATCCTTCAGTTGGTCTCCTGTTGTCATGCCTTCTGTTTGGAATACTCTTGTTTGGGAAACTTGGACTTCACATTCATATGAAACCATGCTTTCAAATGCTTCAGACCTTTTTACTTCTTGATGTATCTCATGAGAGACGGAAACTGCTTGTTCATTACCCTCTGGACCAGTTAAAGCTCTTTCATCAGGGCTTAAAAACACACTGTCAGATGGGTTAGCCTCCAGTTGGGGCTCGGAAATAAACCTGTTTGTTGAAACATTGCTAGTAGTCTCAACTGCTTCAGCTCCATCAAGCACAAGATCTCCGTCACTTTTCCTGTTTGCATCCTCTGCACTCACTGATGGAACATGAAGAGTGTTAAATGGTTTAATGTAAGCTTTGGGATTTTGAAATGTTCCAGCATCGACACGGTCTTGAGAATTATCGTCATTTGCGTTTTTAACTTCATGCTGGATAGGACTCCCAGCTGGTGAAGCTACAGCTGTCAATACTCTTCCCCCAGGTGATACGCCCGGAGAAGATTGCACCCTTATTCTTAACTTTATTGACCCTGAACGCTCAAGTCCTTGGGCTGTTAGCCTTTCTCCATCAAGAGTATCAGATGTGCTTCCTGCATCATGGTCGTCAGATGGTGATTCATTACTGGGATCTAAATGTACACTGATGCTTCTGTTGTCACTGTCTGTTGTTGTACCTTGAGGAACTGCAAGTTGAAAATGTTCAAACTCTTTAGAAACAACAGGTTCTTGATTTTTTGTTGTACTACTGTCAGCTTCGTCTCCTGTTTGACATGCACATACTGACAGTTTCATGGCATCACTGGAGTCCTCAGATTCTTTATTTTGTGTCTCGCCATCAGTGATTTCAACTAACTCTGTGCCATCTGGTTTGGTTAAGTCTTTGCCTGGAATGTCACTCTTTGCTGTGTCACCATCAGACTTTGTGTCTTGATTGAGACTTCCTACAGAAGACCCAAGAACTGGAATATTTACTCTGAGTTCCCCGGAAGGTTCTCTGCTTATTGCTTGCTCAGGGAGGTTAAACTCCCTCTTAAGGTAGGCGGCAAGATAACGCAGAGCCCAAACAACACCATTTTCATCCCAGCCAGTGGATGACAAACACTTCAAAAC
Source organism: Meandrina meandrites (assembly GCA_963693305.1). Lineage (NCBI taxonomy): Eukaryota > Metazoa > Cnidaria > Anthozoa > Scleractinia > Meandrinidae > Meandrina > Meandrina meandrites. The sequence continues at coordinate 25,505,517 of OY855911.1, read as the reverse complement.
AGCAACATCAAAAAAGGTGGCAGCTGAGAAATCTGGATCTGACCTTGGAGAGCTCTGACCACCATTCATTTCTCTGTCATCATCTTTAGGGTCTGTATCTTTTGTAATCACTTCACTGGTAAATGGAGTTATTGATGGCTTCTCATGCTTCCAAAGGGGTCCCCAGATGGTCACGCCATTTTCCAGTCTAAAGGTCAGGTCACTCTCCCGCATGCGGTAAACATGAGGTGTCAGCTCATGCACAAACTGCTCTATTGTTGTTAGAGGGTACAGCAGGCTTTCGTTGTCCACAACACAACAGACACGAGGTCCCTCCAGCAAGATCCAGTGAAGTGTGAACAAGAGTTCACGTTCTGCATTACCAAGTCTGTCAACGTTGCCAAGGCGGCCTCTGTTTGAAAGAAGCAGGGAACAGCACTGTAGGATATAAGGCACAGAGGACTGTATCAGATGCCACCTGTTGATGCTCTTAACAGCACTGGCCAAACTGGGTTGCAGGTCTTGAATTCTGTTCTCACAGATGATGCGCTCAAAGGACTATAATGGAAGAAAGAGGGTACATGTAAGTCACCAATTCTTTGAAATTAGAGTGAACCACCCATTTTGGGTCACACTTTTAGAGTCCACATGTTAGGCTACTTGTATGTTCATGCTTCAGGTGCCTGTACAGTGTGAGTGACTCACTTGACTTTATAACTCATTCTCCTCTGGGAGAATAGAGTCATACTCTTTTGTGAGTACTAGTGCTAAAATTTGAGAATAGTGCCTATATGTACATTAGCTCTAGAGGTACAATGTCTTGAGTAAGAACTTGTATTCAGGCACCAGATAAGTGCTATTCTGCGCACTAAGGTTGTTTAACGTGTGCCCACGCTTTCTGCCTAAAGCAAATCCTCCATTTCCAATAAATGTCAACATACACTGTATTGTATGGTCAACGAGTATGGGTTCCAATAGCCAGAGTCATCAACAATGTTGTGTCACTGCCTGGGCAGGTACCCAAATAGTAGGTGAGGTCAAATCTACTCCAATCCGACCAATAAATTGGAGAAGCTAAATTGTTCATCAATTGGCACCAGTGCTTACTAGGGTGGGATGCTAGTCCATTACATATCAACCCTTAGCATTTTGATACATTGCTCTAACAGTTCACTGAAACCCATTTATACTCAAAACCAGACCATGAGTTCAATCTAGAGTCCATACAGTAACACAGGGTTCGTACTATTTTGAGCTTTTGAAATTTCATGACTTTCCATGACCTTTTCCATGACTTCTCACAGTTTTCCATGATCTAAATTTGACCATTTTCTTGGAAATCAACTTTTATTTTGGGTATGTTTTTACCATTTTCTTCGCAACAGTACCTAATTTATTTTGTACTTTTTAATAAACATTATTTTCCATGACTTTCCAGGATTCACACTTTTAAAAATTCCATGACTTTCCAGGCCTAGAAAATGAAATTCTAAAATTCCACGACCTTCCAGGTTTTCAATGACCCATACGAACCCTGTAACACCAACTATTACCCTGAGGGTACTTATCTAATGTGTCTCTCAGATCATGCACACCCTAACGTGTGGTTCTAAGGAATACATGTACCTACATTGTATATCCACCCCACCAAAGGTCTTTAGGGGGGTTCCTAAAGCCAAATATTTCAAAGGAAACGATGGAGCTAACCTGGAATTTCCAGAAAGGTGGGGGGAGGGGAGGAAGGGGTTCATATCAAAACACCTTCCGTGGGAGGGGTATGGATATTTTCTGGAAAAGCACAGTGGGTGCTACAGTGACAGTTACTAAAAATGTAATTTGTCCATAAAGCTGTACATTCCTTATATAATTATCAGTAATATCGAAAGAATTTAATTGACGATTTTGGAAGAGCAACATTAATTGGTGACACTTAATTTTTGTGATTTTGGAGAGTAGGTTAATGATAATATTTCTTTTATTAAATACACATGTAAACCACTTTCTGTCTACATGGCAATTTGATGTTGCAAAAGTTTTGTGCAACAAGGTACATGTCCGCACTACATTGTATAATTGAAGGGTCCAGTGGAATAGGGACCTATTAGAATTTTCGCTAAATTGAACATTGCCAAAACAACTCAAAATTTCGCATGTGAGTTTGTTTACATGTTAAACATTGTGCTGTATTTGAATCCGCTCGTCTCTGCTTCACTCTGACAAAATATCGTGCTGTTTTGCAGCTTACATTCTCCTCAGTCAGCCAGTAGTACGAGTTTTTCGACACGTTGCATGCTAATCTTTCCTTGTAGTGTTCTGTAAGTGACAGTGTCAGATAACGGCATGATCGTGAATCCCGACAAGCACCATGCTATGGACACACATAGGAGTTACTGGTTCTAGCGCAAAAAAATAAAAAGATACAAAACAAAGCTGAATTAACAAGAAACTCGGCTCCCATGCTCGCCTCGTTTATTGTTAATTCAGCTTTGTTTTGTATCTTTTTATTTTTTTCCGCTAGAACCAGTAACTCCTATGTGTGTGGTGGTATTTGAGTGAAAATAAGCAAGGAAGTAACAAAGAGCGAGCGGATGTGTCACACAAAAAAATTATTTTCTTTTGAAGAAATGTATGCACTGTCTATATACAAAAGCGCGCCAGAATTATTTTCCATTTGAACAATTATCTGCAGTTGTATATACGGCGAGATGGCGGCTGCAAGATTTTCATCAGATGTTCTGAAAACATTTTACGGTCCAATAGCAAGGGAGCAAAATAGAAATCTTCCTGAACCATTACAGCCAGAACGTACTATTTTACGCGACGGGTTCAAAATAAGTCAGACTAATTTCCAGGAATGGCTTCGTGTTTGGATAATGGATATATCCAAAACAAATCAAAACAACAAAGATATTTATATGTTTAAAAATGCAAATAAAGAAAAGTATACAAACTTGATAGAACAGGAAATTCAAAAGTTGGGAAGTGTAAAGGTGAGCTTCGGGCTAAAAGTAAACTTTGAAATAGAAAGAAACGGAGAAACGCAAGAAATGTCGCACTATTTCAAAGAGGACCAGCCGCACGTTTTTACCAGTTATGACAAAGAACAGATAAAACAAAAATACGAAGAATTCATGGAAAGAATAAAGGGAGAAATAGAAAACTGGTCATTGCAAGGATCAGGATGGGAAATTGAAAGTATAGAGTTAGCATACGTGAACGTTGCAAAATATCAGCCACTGCGCGGAGGAACCTATTTGCCACTTCCAGCCGATCTAGCAAAAAAGAAGGCAATAATAAATGTGAAAAACAAAGACAACGAATGTCTGAAGTGGGCTCTAAGAGCTGCTTTATTTCCTCCAAAAGATGGGAAGGACCCCCAAAGACCAAGCAAATACCCCAAAAATGACGGGATAAATTACGAGGGGATAGATTTTCCAACACCGGTAAAACAAATCGACAAGCTGGAAAAACAAAACCGAAACCTGGCAATAAACGTGTTCGGATGGGAAAAAGACACAGTGATAGTGTACAGAATAAGCAGTAAAGAAAAAAGCGTAAAAAGAATAAACCTGATGTTGATTGAAAAAGGCGAGAGACAGCATTACTGTTGGATAAAAAGAGAAAGCGCTTTGTTGTTCGATAAGGCAATAAACAATAAAACTTTCTACTGTATGAGGTGCTTAACACGTTTTACAAGAGCGCACGTGCTGGTGGAACACGAAAAGCACTGCAACGGTGTGAATGGGAGGCCAACAAAGATAGACATGCCGGAAGAGGGGGATAATATCCTAGCTTTTAAAAACTATCAGAAACAGATGAAAGCGCCATACGTGATATACGCTGACTTTGAGGCGTTAGTAAGAAAATTTCAAGGTTGCGAGCGAGACCCTGAAAATGACAAATACAAAAACAAAAGTTACACAGAAAAGACGGAAAGGCATGAGGCGTGTGGATATTCATTTGTTGTAGTAAGAAGTGACGGGAAAGTTACAGGACCATTTGTATACAGGGGTGAAAACGCGGTAAGGTCTTTCCTGAAAAGACTGGTAATAGTAAAAGACAAAATAAGAGAAAACCTCGCGCAAGTAAAACCCATAGCAATGACGAACAAAGACTGGTATGAATTCAAAAACGCACACAGCTGCCACATCTGCGAAAAAAAGCTGGTAAAAGAAAACTTTTGGGATTCATTGCCGGTCTACGCAACAGGACACATATCAAAAAAAGAGAAATACCAGGGGCAGTATCACAAAAGATGTTTCTATGAAGAGCAAAATTACCAAAGTGAATTTTATGAAACGCTGTGCCATAATGCATCAAAAGACGATGATTTTGAAATAATAAAGCTGAAAAAACCGGAAACCGCAGCCGCGCGCCACACAGCAAAAGAACAAACCAACTGCTACAAATGCAAAAAGTCACTTCTCCAAAAGAACTACAGAGACGCGGTAAAAGACCATTGCCATCTGACGGGTAAATACCGAGGGGCAGCGCACAGCGAATGCAACCTAAAACTAAAAATAAACCCCAAAACGCACCAGGTACCAGTTGTATTTCACAACCTGAGGGGGTACGACGCGCACCATTTAATGCAAGCGATGGCAAATTTGAAAAAAGAGGTGAAATGTGTCGCAAACAACATGGAGAAGTACATAACCATTTCGGTTGATGGTTTGCGATTTATAGACAGCTTGAACTTTTTGCAAGGAAGCTTGGATTCATTGGTAAAAGTAATAGTAGATGGGGTAGAAGAAGCCACATCAAAATTAAAAGACAGAGAGCTGCAGTACAAAAAGAAAATTAAGGAGGAACTCAAAATCACATCAACATTATCAAATGGTAGTGATCTGCTTTACAAAAAGGGAATTTACCCATACGAGTACATGGATTCATTTGAAAAATTCAGCGAAACAAGTCTGCCCAAAAAAGAAGACTTCTACAGCAAACTCAACGATGATCACATAACAGAATATGAGTACGCTCACGCGAAGAAAGTATGGAAGACTTTTGATTGTAAAACATTGGGGGATTACCATGACCTTTACGTGAAAACGGATGTAGCACTGTTGGCAGATGTATTTGAAAATTTCCGTAAATTGTGTTTGCAGCAGTACGGTCTTGACCCGGCGCACTATTTCACATCACCAGGACTATCATGGGACGCACTCTTGAAAAAGACGGGTGTCGAGCTTGAGTTGTTAACAGACTATGAAATGCATATGTTCGTGGAACGAGGAATTCGCGGAGGAATCTCGATGGTAAGCAAAAGACACGCAAAGGCAAACAATCCTTTGGTATCAGACTATGACGAAAGCAAACCGAACAGCTACATAATGTATCTGGACGCGAACAACCTGTACGGCTGGGCAATGAGCAAGCCTCTCCCCAAAAGCGGATTCAAATGGAAACGCGTTATGCCGACAGAGGAGGAAATAATGAACAAAAAAGAAAACGCCAAGAAAGGCTGGATCCTTGAAGTAGACCTGGAGTACCCGGCGGAGCTGCATAAAGAACACAACAGCTACCCGCTGGCGCCAGAGAAAAAGGTAGTGAAAAAAGAAAACATGTCGGACTACCAAAATAATCTGATAAAAGAATTGGACCTGAAAATCCCAAACTGCAAGAAGCTACTGCTGACGCTTGAGGACAAAAAAGACTACGTGGTTCACTACGAAAACTTGAAGTTCTATCTGAAGCAGGGGATGAAACTGAAGCGTGTAAAAAGGGCGCTGGAGTTCGAACAAGAGTGCTGGATGGAGCCGTACATTCGGATGAACACAGAATTCAGAAAGCAAGCAAAGAATGACTTTGAAAAGAACTTTTACAAGCTGATGAATAACTCAGTTTTCGGCAAAACCATGGAAAACCTGCGCAACCGAGTAGACATAAGAATAGTCCGCAGCAATGAGAAAGACAAAATAAGGAAATTGGTCGCCAGCCCTTTGTACTCAAGGCATGTAATATTTACAAACGACTTGGTGGGCATTGACATGCACAAAAGCCGCCTGCTGCTCAACAAGCCGGTCTACACAGGAATGACAATCCTTGACAAAAGCAAGATACTGATGTACGACTTCTTTTACAACCACCTGAAAAAGCAGTACGGCGAGAAATGCGAGCTCTTGTACACTGACACGGACAGCCTGCTGCTGAAGATAGAAACAGAGGACGTCTACAAAGACATAAAAGCTAACGAAAGCTTCTATGATACATCAGACTACCCGAAGGAGCATCCGCTCCACTCAACCGTGAACAAAAAGGTACTGGGAAAAATGAAAGATGAGTGCGCGGGGACCCCAATATCGGAGTATGTGGGCCTGAGGTCAAAAATGTACTCAGTCATGAAGGTAGATGAAAGCAAAAAGGGAATAGACAAAATAAAGAAAGACTTCCCTGAGGTGGAAATAAAAGAGTGCACCTGCGATGGAATAAAAGTGCAGGCAATAATAGCAAAAGACGCGGAGTTGTTCAAAAAAATAAAAAAGAAACATTCGAAAGCAATAGTGTCGCAATGCTGTAAAATGATAAAAGCTGATGAAATAAACGTAAGAAAAGCGAAAGGCGTGAAAAAGAACGTTGTTAAGAAACAGATAAAGCATGAACAGTACAAGCAGGCGCTGTTCAGCAAAGAGCAGATGTGGCACGGAATGAACATTTTGCGAAGCGAGGGGCACGAGATCTACGGCATGCATGTAAATAAAATTTCACTGTCCCCGTTTGATTCAAAGCGCTGGATAGCTGACGACGGGGTAAATACAAAGGCTTACGGGTACAACAGTGCAATGGAAGAAATGGAAGCTTTATTCGCTAATACAGAAATGGAAGAAATAGAATTAACAAATACAGAAATGGAAGAAATAGAAGAAGCGTTAAAGTCGCTCGGGGGGTAATTGTGTGTTTGGAGGCACAACAAGCAGTTCTTCACGCACGAAGCCACGCTTGGGCCCGTCATGCAAATAGTAGAGAACGGGCTGATTCGGTTTGGTAAAAGAACGTTCAATGTTGTAAACTTTCAAAGACCAGATTGGATCAGTGGCTCTTTTAACACCACCTTCAAGCTCGCCAGGTTGGTACAAATACCTAACATTCACACGAGAGGGGAGCTTTTTTTCGCTTTCTCCAACAGGCCTCAAATAAGGTGTGGATGGCTTTGCATAAATATTTTTTTCTTTGATGGCAACTACAGGTTTCTTGCCGATAAGGCTTGTGACTTCATTGTTCAGAGCGGCTACAACTTCAGGAAGTCTTTTTACCCACGCCGTGTACCGCTGTCCCTCAGGCATTCGCATTTCAACAGCGTACTGGTGCCCGAACAAGCGCTCAGCCAGGGTGCGGTTAAAACGTTCAACAATGGCCTGATCACGGTGAATGTCAACTCGCCCACGCCGAATATATGTTTTGTGATTTTCCATTTCTTTTGTAACAGCGCCCATAAATTCGCGCCCAGGGTCAACCTGCAGCAGTTCAGGCCATTTCAGAGGCGAGCGTTTGTAAATTCTCTTAAAAGCAAGAGCAACTTCATCAGAGTTTTTCGATGTCAAGGGTTCAGCCTCTTTGTATCTGCTGGCAACATCGACAACGGTGAGTGCATATTTAAAAACTTTGCGTCCGCGGGGTAGTTTGTCATGTGGCAAAAAAAGAAGATCCGCCTGATGCACTTTGTTTGGTATAGGTACATCGAATTTCGGCCGAGGAATGCGCTTCGGTGCAGGGAGGAATATCTGCCAGAGTGCTTGCTTGAACAGCCACTTTTTTGCGGTTTCTTCTGGTACCTTGGCAGCTTCGGCTAATTTTTTGATTGCAGCAAAACCTTTCCAGTAGCCCCCAGGGCTATAGTATATCTTTGCGAGTTTGGCATCCATCTATAAGTAAGGAATTAAAAAAGTTTAAAGGAAACGAAAGGCAGCGTAGCCCAGAGCAAGAGCCCCGGCACCCACGAACATGAGTTCACCATTTTTCTGCTGCTGGCTTGGTTGATAGAAATCTGAGAACTTGGGTTCTTTGGGGGGTATCATTTGTTTGTCAGGGTGGGCCTGGTTGTACAGTTTGAAGGCGTAGTCAGTGTTAGTAAAGTTCTGTTTGGCCTGCTCTTTTATTTGCGTGTTAGTCGCAATCCAGTCGAGAAGTTTGGTGCGGTCACGGGAGTATTTGGCATAAGCTGCTTGATACGCCTCGAGAGCTTTGTCATGTCGTACTTTTTCATCAAGTGCAGCGTCACCTCCGCCAAGTGCCTTTGCAAGATAATTGCCACCTATAAAAGCTGCAGCATTCAATATAGCTCCACCAGCCATAATCGCGATACTTGCCATTGTGTTATATAACAGAGCAGAGTTTTTTCAAATAATAATTTATCAACAAAGTTGATGGGGTGTGGGGCTTGCCCCACTTACATGCTGGTGGGAAGGATTTTTTGGTCCTCGAGGTACTGTTTGAGCGCAATGCTCCCTGCCATGACGGCGGTGAACTTCACGTAGTTCATAGCACTGCTGCTGGGGTCAGAAGTAAAATTCTCTTTCACAACCTTTTTTGCGACCCAGCCGATGCCGGCGGCCAAACCGGTTATAGTAGCAGCATCCATGATGGTTTTAACAAGCTTGTTGTCTGACATTATCTATCAACTTTGTTGATACGTATATAAAACATACAAAAAGTTTAAATAAAAATTAATCTGTCTCTTCTGCGTCCGTGTCCGGGTCAAATATTGTGGCCTTCATAAGATCGCGGACTGTAAGAAAAATCTTCACATTGAAGTCGTACCATAACAGTCCGATCCCAAAAATGGCTGCGGTTGAGATAAGAACTTGTGGAATATCAACTTTCTTCATGATATTGATACAGGTATAATATTAATTCGTAAATATTTAATCCATATGACTTAAAACTCTGGTCTGTGTCGGGCGAGCAGGTTGTAGCTCAGCACGTGCTGGCTCAGGTGTATTTTTTTTGCTGAATGCGGTCTTGAGCTCTTCACGTTTGTAATAAATACCGATCAGTGAAACGACTATGCCGACAACACCAATCCATTGTGTGGTGCTGAGACTGCTATTTTTTTCTTCGGTACTTTTTAGGGTTTCATCTGCAATAGTCGGCGTTGGCTCAGAAACCGGGGGATCAGCAACTGAGTTGCTACCCTTTGCCTTGTTGTTTGCGATTATGATAGCAGCCTCAGCTGCAGCTTTTTTCTGTTGTTCACGGGCTAGCCGCGTTCTTTCAGCAACCGCTTTGCCAGCAGCCACACGCTTGGGATTTTTTGCACGCGGGGCTGTAGTTGGAGTTGGAGTTGTTGCTTGCTGTGTTATATCGACCTGTTGTTGCGGGGTTTCGACCTGCTCGGATTGTTCGGTTGACATTATATGTTAAGCAAATAAAAAATTATTAAGCAATTATTCAGAATTTGTCTGCAAATGTTCAGTAGTTGGTGAGGAATGCTCAGGAATTTCTTCTAATTTTGCTTTGTCATTTTTCTCCAAATGCGAATTAAAATCAATGTGCTTCGCCGTTATCAAAGCAGCAGAAATAGGAGCAAGAAATTTTCCATATTTCAAAGAGAGACTGCCAACAAAATTTGTCATTTCTTTGTTAATAATGAAGTCTTCTTTTAGTTCTTTTTTCATTGCATCAACGTCATCTATTTCAATAACCATTTGCAGGCCTCTTGTCACAAGCGTAAGCAGGTTGTCAACCATGCTTTCGGTTGTCTTGCTGCCAACGAAGGTTTCATATCTCTTGTAGTACTTTTCAACTTCTTTATCAGTCAAGCGTTTCAACTGCTCATGTGTTAACTGCACTCCAATGGCCTCTTTGGATTTGCCTGTTGATACAAGCACGGCCAGCTGCTCACGAAGAGCAGGAATGTTAGGTCCGGATAGCAACTGTGGCACAAGGCTACTATCAGCCGGACTGCTTGACGGCTCAGCTTCCAGTAGGTTTATAACATCTGCGAACTCTTGTTCAGCCATGTTTATATACTATATACAACTTTTATTTTTTTAATTCAAAAAAGTTTAAAACTCTGGATTGGCAACTTTGTTGCCGATTCCGTAGGGGTAGCGAAGCGAGAACACGAGATAAGAGAACTTCCGCTCTTTCAGCTTTGAAATCTGATTTTTGTACTCATCGTGGGAGAGTTCGCCGGCGTAATCTTCAAAGATTGCCTTCGTAGTTTTGGCTGAGGGAGTGTAAAATAAAACGATAGCCGCCACGTTTTCCCGGAAGGAAGGTGTTATGCTGGTTATCTTCTGGGTCAGCACCCAAACGCTGATGCCGATATGTCGAGCGGAAAATGCAAGCTCCACCAGCTGGCCTGTGCGCCCTTTTACATCTTTGGAGGCTGCGCAGTCATCTAGGATTATGAGCGTGTTGGTGCCCTCAAAAAGCCAGCTCACTAATTTCAACCAAATTTCAACCTCGTGCTGCTTGCATATTATCACAAACATTCTTAGATCATTTTCACCAATTCGGTGGTAGGTCTTGTTGTGCGCGAATGTTGGGCAGATAAGCACAATGTAGTCAAACTTGCCGCGGAAAGGGCCATAGATCTGGTCAACCACATATTTAGATTTGCCTGAATTTGTCGGCCCCACAATCAGAGCGTTAAAGGGTATCTTGCTCGGATCCATCTTCAGCAACTCAGTTGCTATATTAATACAGAACAGATTCTAATTGCCTTTTTAATATATTCATCTGCGCATCACTGATTACGTAAATGTGGCAGTTCACATTGCCAGAGCCGCTTGCATTCCTCTCGAGCTCCAGCTGTACCCCATCCTTTGTGTTTACAAGTCGCGTGCCGCTTCCGTGCATAGAGTGATCAGCCATGGAACGCAGATCGATCATAACCCCGAACTTGTTATCTGCATAAAACTTTGTTGCATTCATGTGCTGTGTTTTGTTTTCATTTTTGAGAAAGAAGCGTTTGACCTCCTCCCAAATATCAATTCCTTCAAGTCCGTTGTTGTACAGCCTGTTGGGCGAGCCATTTACTGTGACACTGACTTTTGTCAGGTCTGGGTTAAAGTATGCTTCTGACTGCCTTGCACCAGCAACATAGGGCTCGACAAAAAGTAGCAAGATGCCTTTGAGGGACCTTCTCTGAGGGTTAACTCTGAGATTCAGCCTTGTGTCACTGCCTTTTTTAAAGGTAACAATTTCGTCACGCTGGATGTGGTCATACGCAAATTCTTTTCCATTTGTGTACTCGCTGAGGGCTTCATCTGCCAGTGTTTTGCTTCTTATCATCTCGTACTCCAGCTGGATGTTTGTCAGCTTGTATTCCAGTTTTGTTTTATCGGAGCCTCTGACAACCTGAGAAGCTGGCGCAAGTGTCAGTTCGAACACAAGATCGTTGAATAGAGCCTGTGGGTAAAAGGTCCCGTGGTCATTCAAAATCTGGTGGTCAAGTCGTATCCTGTATTTTGATCCGTAAATCCCGTTCAGTTTGTTTTCCGAATCGACGCCTGTGGTCTGCTTGTCACCCGCGTTTGAGCGAATTTTGTTGAGGCCCTGACTCTGGATTCCATCTTGCAACATGTTGTCGCGCTCCTCCTGTGATAGAAAGAGATCCTCGAATATCTTGTAAATGTCATAACCAACAGTGTCCTGCAGTATGGTACCAGAGTACTTCACAACAAGTTTGTCAACTAGCGCCCGTCCAACATTGTCGACTAGAAAGTTGTTGGCATGGCCTCCGCTCAAATCGATGTTGAAGCGCAGTGCAAGTGAGCCGGGAACAATGACTTCGTTTTCATTCAGCTTGGGCACCGAAACATAAAGCGTTTCCTGTGGATTGGCTTCTGTGCGCTCGAAAGTGATTCGTTTCACCGCGCGCTCCGCTCTTAGCGCGCCAAGAGTTTTTTCACTGCGCGTTGGCCGAAGGTTTTCTTGTACACCGTCCATTATTGTAAGAATATAAATATTCAATTAAAAAATTTCAATTGTAAATATAAAATCACTTCATCAACTTTGTTGATATTCGATGGCAGAAGGTGGCTTTGACGAGAGAGATCCTCTCACGGAACATACAGATGACCGCGATGATGATGATGATGAACAAGAGGTCAACATAACCCAGCCTGACGCTGAATCCACACGCAATGATGATGAACATATTGAAATGCAAACGTTTCAGCATGAACAGAGCGGACTTCCAGAAACCTCCTACGAAGAAACATCTTTTTTAGGAAGTGCGCAATCATCAAAAGAAAGGGCGTGGGGGGTACTAACAGGGCTATTTCCAAAAAGCTCATCAATAAGTCTTGATGCTTCTTACAGTGAAAAGGGAAGATTACAAGTAAAAATGGCCGGAGCCGGTAAAAAATTATACGATCTTTTCACCACAAAAAGGAGTACAGGTGAACAACAGCTAAATCCTAAACTTACACAAGAAATCAGGAGAGAACTTGGACCAATGGCACAAGAAGTTATTGAAAGAGACAATGAAGAAATAAGAAATGACCGCCGAAGATTAATAGAAGCTGAAAAACAACTCAGAGATAAAGAAAAATTAGCCTCTGAAAGAGAAAAAGCCGCCCAAGAAGTTCAAAATTTGAGAAACAAAAATGAGCGAGTTCAAGCTCAGATTGATGCGCACACTCAAGAACATGGCACAACAATTGAAAGTGAATCAGAACTGCGGAGACTGCAGCAACTGAAAAAAAATCTTCAAACTGATTTTGAAAACGCAAAAAAAGAGGTATCCGCTCTCCAGAAACAAGCAAAAACCAAAGCCAAAGAACAAACCAACGTCGACCAACTTAGAGCAAAAATAGCCGCAAAAGAGAGAGAAAGAAACACCGTTCAAGAAAGGTTCAATGACACAAGAACTTTAGATGAGCTGAAAGAACAAGAAGCCGAACTGCAGCGCCAAAATGAGGAAGATCAGGCAGTTATCGACAATGAAGACACATCACCTTCTGATAAACAAGCTGCCGAAGGAAGAGTAGCGGAAAGACAAGAGGAGCTTGCTCGTTTGCAAACGCAGATTGATGAAAGAGAAAGAGGGCTTCCGCTTCGTGAGCGGGTAAAGGAGATATTTAAAAAATATGGTGTGACCGTTACGGCTATCGTTCTTGCTGCCGGGGTCACAATTGGGGCAGTCATTGGGGCTATTACAAACGCTTTGAGAGCCACCGGTAAAGCGTTGGGAAAAGGTCTAAAAGATATTGGCTCAAAGCTTGCATCAATTCTGCCAGGTCTTATTGGCTCAATTGTGAGCTTTCTTTTCAAAGCCGCCGGTCAAGCTATCGGTTTTCTTGCTGAGCACACCTGGCTGATTATTTTGGCTGTGGTTGCCTTTCTTGTAGAAAAATACATAAAGAAGCGGCGTTAACGCATAAAAGCGTAAATCAAAGCCGCAACACCTACCGCGACAACAGCAATAGCTGCTTTGTTATTTTCGTGTGTTTCAGTGCCACCTACATCTTTTACTGGCTCATCAGGCTGAGGTGTTTGTTCTTCAGTCTCGGGCCTATTTTTTTCAGGCTGCATTGCTTGCTTGTGTATTGGGTTTGAGGGGTGGCTGTTTGGTGGGTTTATCTTTGTTGGTCCTCCTGCCATCAGCTTTAGCCCTGATTTTTTTGTGCTCTTATTTACTTCGTCGTTAACCCCTAGCTTCATACCTGGTATAGCTTGTTTTAGCTGGTTGTTGTAACCAATAACACTTCCCGTATTTATTACCATCCGCGCAGGCATCAGCCAGGCCCCCGGACACACTGCAAAGTTAAGCCTCACCTTTGCCTCGTCTACAGCAAGTTGGTACCTTTGAACTGACTTTGCCAGATCCGGTTGCCTTATTGAGTCTTCCACTAAAACAAGGAACTCACTTTGCGCTTCCTTTGCGCGCCCTCCTGACCCAAGTATACTGCTTCTAACGTTTACCTGTGAACCCAAAACACAGTAAACGAACGCCTCTATCGACTGGTTTATTCGCGACAAACCTGCCTGCGTTAGACCTTCTGCTACATTTGGACAAAACCAGTCTGCCTGTCCGTAGGCAGCGTCATCTGGCTCGATATAATAAATCAAGTTACCTTTTGAGCCTGATCCACCTTCGTCTGAGAACTTTTTTGACCCCCCGGGGTAAATGTCTCCCTCTTCTTTAGACGGTCCAACGTATGACACATATATGTAAACACTTCCCAGGCCGTGGTTTTCGCCTCTTATAAAACGAAAATCGCTTGACGGGTCGACTCCAAACTCATTGCATATTCTTTTGTATGAAGCCACGTCGTATTTGTTGTTAATCTGGTCAAAAGTAGGGTCGCCTGGCAAAGCGCTTATGCTTTGTATTCCCCCCATCTGAAACAATATTCGCCTGACAGTAAAATATATATGGAACCTGTAAAAAGCTCGCACATTCTCTGGCATAGCATAGTTGTTATCGAAAATTTCGCGACTTATACCACAGCCCGTTGTCGCACACCAGACAGCAAAATTCAGCTGCTGTGGCCAATATCTCATATTTGGGCCGGCTAGCCATGTTTTTGACTCTTTCCCTGAATGGTGGGTGAGTTTGGTTTTTTGAAATACCTCTCTGAACTTTGTTGTGAAATACTGGTCCGGTGTTACGTAAATATTCAGTTGGTTATTAAATATTTTTTTCAAACTCGGGGCGGCATCGTAAAAGCCAACAGCAGGGATGGGCAAAGAGTCACCTTTTAAACCACTTGGTGTAAGCTGTTGTGGGAACCCTTCTGATGATTGGCCAACACCCAGCGCACTTTTCATTTCCGGGCTCCAATATTTGCTGTCTGAACCGAAAACGTTTATCAAATTGCCTGGCCCTGCTTTGAAATAAATTTCTGAGGTTGCTGTGTGGTCTTTGGTGAAATCGGTCTGTGGCTCAAACTTTGATTTATCAGCATTCGGGTATTTTGCATTAAAAGTTTTCCATGCCTTTTGTTCTGCTACTTTGGCAATGCTGTTAGCTTCTGGTGTCTGAATCCATTTTAGAAGTGCAGATGCGCTGCTGTGCTGTGAAGGCTGAGGGGCCTTGTCTTTTGCTGTATCAGCTTTCGCTGCACTTTTGGTTCTTTGCTGCCTCGAATAAGCATCCAACCATCCTCCACCACCGGTCCATTCATTATCCATTATTTAAACAAAATATTTTTCTCTAATTATAAAAATGGTTATTCTTACTGTTGTTACAAAAGAAAATCCGCATACGGTCTATTTTGAACCCCAGCCTATTCAAAAACCAAGCTATATCCGGCTATTAAGTTGTTCTCTTTACAATTCGTGGTTTAACTTAAAGGAAGAGGGGGCAATTACTTTGTTTGATAATGTCGATAAGCCTTTCGAAGTTACTTTTTTGCCGGGCCATTATACACTCGATGCTTTGGCGATTGAAATCAGAAACAGTTTAAACAAACATAGGGTCCCATTGCAAACAGATGTTAATACTATCTTTGGCCAGCTTGTAATCACAAATCCACATCAAAAAAAGATTGTTTTTGATTCCTACTTAGGTAATTTACTTAATTTAAAATCTTTTACATTGGGATTAAAAACGTTCATAAAAAAGCTGAATTCCGCAACGACCTATTACATTCATTGCGACCTACTTGACAAAGAACAGAATCTGTTAAATGGCAAACCGTCTACTGTTTTACAAACTTTTGACATAACAGGAAAACCTTTTGAAAAAGTTTTTTATCAAAGCAGCCCACAACATGTCTTACGCGATGTTTCTGCTGATAAGCATATCTCAAATATGTCAATTTCTGTCAGGGACCAAAATAATAATCTATTTGACTTTAACGGCATGCCTCTTCAGTTTCTAATTGAAATTAATTGAACAAGAAAATAATTTTGTAAATATAACCATGGCATCCAACGTATTACCATCTGCACCAGATTATCGAGAAACAGAAACTCAGACAACACTTTATCCAGTTCTACCAAATCAACCAGATAACAATTTTCGTATGCAGAAAGCCAATGAAGTTTTAAAATATTTAAGTGACGAAGTTTCACATTATAGGCTTGTTGCCAAAAAATATAAAAGAACTAAAACCATTATCAACTATGCTAGCTTTTCTTCTGGCGGTATTAGTGGTTTTCTATCCGCAGGTGGAGTAGCAGCTGCTTTTACAGGCATTGGAATTCCTGCGGCAATACCAATTGGCTGTGTTGCCTCTTTATTTGGGCTAACAGCTGCTGGGCTAACCGGTTTTTACAAAAAGCTTGAGCCCAAACTTATCAAACACTGCAAAATCATGACACTGGCTATGTCAAAATGCGATACTGTCAACCGCATACTGTCAAAATCACTCATTGACGGAAAAATCAGCGATTCTGAGTTTCAAAGCATTCTTGATGAAAAACAGAGCTATCTAATTCAGAAGGAGATTCTTCGGAAAGGAACACTTCCCAAGGAAAAAAATAAACAAAGCAGCCCTGACATAGAAAAAATACGACAAGAGGCCATGCACGAAGAAAGAATTAGGCTTCAAAAAAAGTTTCTGGGCAGCGCGGTCGACGTTTCGAAATAAGATATCAGTCTAAGCGCACACTCTTTCACTTTATTAAAGAATGATAGCCGTTCCTGCACAAATTTGAATTAACTTTTTTGGGGAAAAAAATTTTCTCTAAGTCTTTTTCTCTAAGTCTTTCAAAAAATTTTCTCTAAGTCTTTCAAAAATTTTCTCTAAGTCTTTCAAAAAATTTTTTCTAAGTCTTTCAAAAATATATGAATGCGTTACAAGAGCGTTACCTTCACACGTGACGTTGTGTGACTCTGTTGCGTTACAGTCACGCGTGACGTTGCGTGACAGGTCAAACAAAAAAGCAAAACCCTGGTCGGGGGGTGCTCGTTGGCTGTTCTTTGCCTAGCCCCGGCTAGGTCTTTTCCCCGCCGCTGACAAGGCGGCTGTCCCCCCCATTTTACCTCTGGGTACGAGGTTTGAAATCCCGAGGGATCTCTGAGCACCCCCACGTTATCAGTAGGGCCGGAGCGGGCTCACCCAAGGGGCATCTCCCACTGAAAGGAGTTCCCCTATACTCCGTAACTCACCATCTGCACAAGCCATTATAGCAAGATTCAGTGGGGGCCAACCACACCTCTCTTGGCTTCACCAGAATTTGTGAACTGACTAGTCTATGGGCAAAATTTCTATTTATTTGTTTCAGTTTAAAATTTCTGACCCTTGTGGTGCCACTTTCTCTGTTCTTCACCTAAATGACGCAATATTTGAGCCTGTACGCATGCGCTTTTGAAGACATGGTAAAGACTTGGTAAAGTTTGTAAATAAAATATAGCCAAGAGGCCAAAATGGTTGTCCTTTTCCACGCGATTTGCTTTATTTTAACCGAACTTTCTACTCCCGTTTGGCAGAACGAAGTCAGACAGATAACATATCAAGTAGTGGAGGCTATGCGAGAGGCCGAAAAAAAATAAACAGGTTCTATCGAGTCCGTGTTCTAGAAAGATCGCTCGATAGTTCGACAAAAGTTTTGTGATCAAATCCTGTTATTTCTCGATTTCTTCTCGTCGCTTCGCTTCGCCAGCTTCTGTGGGGGCACAAAAACTTACAGCGCGTTAACTGAGCGTATTTTTTCGTAATATCTATTCTGTTTCGTCTTTTTTCGGCCCAAACACTAAATCGTGAAGCGACCGCCATTTTGTGTTGCTCTGCTCGTCCAAGGGGCCTGGGAAATAAAAATATTGGCTTCCGGTCTTTCTGAGAAAAATGTCACGCAACGACTCCGGTCCAACTATTATACCAAGATTTTTCGAAGCACTCGTCGTAATCATCTTGATCATAAATTGGATAGCCGAGATAGTGTTTGCGGTCATTTCTGTGGCACAGATTACAGAGACTATTCCGCCCGCAAATGCCAATACATTTATAACAAAACAAGACCTTTACAATTTGTTGATTGCGATTGCAAAATGGTGCTTCGGCGATTGCAGCATTCACTTCGTCCCAGCCGAGAGCTTTTCGCTCCCTGAGTTTTATTTTAATATACTCTTTGTAAATTTTTTCCCTTAATTCAGGTGGTAATATTTGTATTGCATCGGTAAGTTGGCAGTTTTTTTTTTCTGATGTTAAACTGACATTGTTCGCATTATCCGGCAAAAGAATATTCATTAATTCTTGTGAACTCATTTTTTTCATTTCTGCAAGAAGTTCTTCTGATACAAGTATTGGCAATTCTTTATTTTCTCCTATTATGTGTTGGTAAAACACTTGCAAATCGCCCCTTGTTTTGTTTTTTGCAACTTTCGGTTTTTTGACGCTTTGATCAATAGGACCACTGTTTCTTCCTCTACCCATCTCGCCGTATATACAACTGCAGATAATTGTTCAAATGGAAAATAATTCTGGCGCGCTTTTGTATATAGACAGTGCATACATTTCTTCAAAAGAAAATAATTTTTTTGTGTGACACATCCGCTCGCTCTTTGTTACTTCCTTGCTTATTTTCACTCAAATACCACCACACACATAGGAGTTACTGGTTCTAGCGGAAAAAAATAAAAAGATACAAAACAAAGCTGAATTAACAATAAACGAGGCGAGCATGGGAGCCGAGTTTCTTGTTAATTCAGCTTTGTTTTGTATCTTTTTATTTTTTTGCGCTAGAACCAGTAACTCCTATGTGTGTTATGGTTATAGGGACCACTGACCACCAATTCTCTTTTCCTATCGAAGACTCGTTGCATTTACTTGGAATGACCATCGATAATCAGTTAAACTTTAATGAACATGTATCTTTAGTATGTAAACAAGTTAACAATCAACTGAATGTCATGATAAGATTTCGTAACCTTATTTGTACCGCCACCAAGTTAAAGTTGTATAATGCCTTCATTTTGCCGCATTTTCAATTTTGTTCTACGGTCTGGCATTTTTGTAGTGCTAGAATTTGTGCTAAATTAGAATCTCTTAATAAGCGCGCCCTACATGTACGTATTGTTTTTAATGACAAAGTTTCGTCTTACCAGCAGCTACTACATAAATCAGAAGGAACGACTCTGTACAACCAAAGGGTACAAAATATGTTAATTACTATCTACAAATGTTTGAACTATGACAGTTTTCCTAAATATCTTAAAGACATGCTTACTCTGTGTCAGTCTGAATACACTTTAAGAGGTACTAATATTTTATCACTATGTAAACCAGTTACCACTACTTATGGCCTCAACTCTTTTCGTTACTTTGCATCTAAGACCTGGAACTCACTACCTAATAATATAAGATCTGAACATACTTTAACTGGTTTTAGAAGACTAGTGAAAAAAATATCTTTTTAGACATAAGATATATTGAACATTTTTAATGTAATAGATGTAAATAGATTTTAATGTAAATAGATTTTTCAATGTAATAGATTATGTAAATAGATTTTTAATGTAAATAGATTTTTCTAATGTAATAGATTTTTAATTTATTTATTATTTTTTTCTTGATTTGTTTTTCTTTTATACCATTATTTTCTCGAAGATATTAGCCTTTTCAGGCTACTCTGAAATTCGAGTTTTAAATAAAGTTCATGCAAGTTCGTGTGTTTCGAGGTTCCTAAAAGATTGACATTTCATTCTACTACAAAACGGTTTTTATAGATTGAAAGCCAGCTCAATAAGCTTTAATTTGATATAGGGTTTTAGCTATCTACAATTTATTCCGACTGCGCTATATCGTTTAGACTCGAGACACCCCCAAAGGTATACGGTAACCTTAAGAGCTCATGCCAGAGGCACGGGGCTGTAACTCGCATTGGCATTAAAGGTTACCACAACAGTGTACAACCCCCCCCCCCCCCCTTTCAGAAATTCCTGGATCCGCCCCTGGTGTTGAGGGTTGATACCTCCCCTATTGAAAAATTTCTTGGTGCCTCATTAAAAATTCAGTGATCGATCGATCAATGCATGCAAAAACCAATAAGTGTGTGCGATGTCTTCTTGATTTTATGGGATTTTCTACTGTGTGTGATTGGAGGAAAGAGAAGAGAGAGCATATAGCGCTTTACCGAAAGCAAAATTAATGTAGGATGTAATAGGAAACTTCTCCACCTCGAGAGCGAGCAAAGAATTCATGAGGAACAAGGCAGTTTCCCTGAAAAGGACATCACAAAAGGGCATTTTCTGATTGGATATCAAGGCTGTCACATCCCCAAAGACGCAGAAAACTGGCAAGAAAAGTCTGTTTTCCACCAGAACCTTACTACCGAAAACAGGCTTTGAGAAAGTCTAATCCAATCAGAAATCAGATTAAAACCTGTTTTCCTGCATTTCATGCTGCTACATGTATTTTACTTTGAGTTTTGATTGGTTCAATGGATTGTCTGTGGCTCGTTTGATTGGCCAGAGTGATTAATTTTGTTTTGATTTTACAACACTCATTAAATTTGCTCAAATATATTTTTTTACTAAGAAATAAAATATTACTGAAGTCCATTTTACTTACTATACAAGCTGACTCATAATTTCTTCTCACAAGTTTTGGCTTTAGTAGCTGGCTGTTGAAAAAAATATACAATAAGTAAGAAAATAATAATAATAATAATGCTATAGCATTTATGAGGTATTTTCTGTGACTAAAAATCCAAACCATGCAAGTTTCACCTAGTACCCCCAGGGAAAGTCATAACTGTTGCTTCAGCTCCTTTTCACAATCCCCCTAGTTGGTGCATACACATGTACAGTGTACATGTTTGTCCATTATACTGCACAAGACAGTAAAAATTGCATACAGTGTATCAGTATAGAGGTTTTGCACAGCGGCCATGTTTCATGGCGGAAACAATATTTTTTTTTTGCCTATGGGAGAAAAATGTTCATTCTAAAAAAACACAATTTCATTGTTCCTACCACGCTAACATGGCTGCTTTGCAAAACCTATAATTATAGTCAATAAATTTGCGATAACACTTGATGAACTTTGCCTATACCCTCTCTTTACAGTAACAGTATTGTAGTAGTGTTGATGTTTCAATTACCCAAATTGAACCAAATCTTCGTAAAACAGAAATCATCATATGAAATTATCTGTTACTAGATACAATATGCGATTATGGAGTTCACATATGTACAGTTTGATTAATTATATTTGCAATGCTGTCTCAACCAATTTTTCATATTCCTACATGTAGTTTGGAAAATGCTACTTCTGTACCCGGCTGCATTTTATGTAGGTCATGCCAAAGATCTTTGGTATGGACTTCAAAAGTGAGAGGCAAACTGACGTACGATTATAGTCGGCATGTTTTAACTGGTGATCAGATGACTTATTTTGGCTAGAATAACAAAGGCCCTTGGCACAGACTTAAAAACCATGGTCCCTGACTTCTGTAGTAAAATAGCAAAGGACTAGTTTTTTTAGGATGAAGCAACAGAACATCAGATAGTATGATATGCATCCCCAGAAAAGCTCGATAGAAAATGAACATCAAGCCTTACACAATAATAAAATTAATCCGCAGAACGGTCTTCGGATTTTACAATAGGACTTTTACATGTAATTGATTAACACGCTGTCTTCAATTTTTCAAAGGCAAAAAAAAGGAAAAATTCGAAGATGCAAGGTTTAATAATTTCCCCCAAATAGGATTAACAATTATGCTTCTAATCAAACAGTAAGACCACTCGATACAAAGTTCAAATAACAATTGAATCAGTAAAAGAACAAGCACCTTAAGCAAGCTGTTCGATCGAATCTCTCATCAACACCAAGAAATCAGGCTTTTCTAACGAATCTATACAAATAAACCATTTAGCTATATGCACAATCGATGATTTCTTTAAACATGAACAGATTTACCTTGTTTGCCGCCAAAAGTATGTCTGAATCGGCAAAGGGATCGCCCGCCTTTCCCCTTCAAAATTTCGCGTGGTGAATACTTTGTCAGCTGCCATGATTTTAAGCTCCACGCTTCGCGCATTGAAGCTTATACCATCCGAGCGAAGAGCACTTCCATTAAGTGACAACCCTGTGGGTGTTTTAGGAACAGATGCTTAAGAATATTTTAACATCACTTCCGAATATTCAAAACATCTTCGGCATCAGCTGGAGGTTCATCCGCCATGTTTATTTACTCGTCCTCTGCAAAGTATCCTGGGAAGTGAAGGCCAGGCTGCAACGTAAGCTCGGTTACCAAGTGCCGCAAGAAAGAGAAAGAAAGAAATTTGTTGCCCATGTGAAAGGAAAGTGTCATACTTTAAAGGTTTTCAACGAGATAAGGGAACATTTCAATCCAATATAATGAGTCTGACCTCAGCAGGTTTGTACGATGTACCTTATTTGATGGTATTTTTTACTGAAAAGGCTCTAGTAACTCTCTCAACTTTTACTATTCTCACGAGAGCATGTGTCAGTTTATGACTAAGCAAAAATAGATTAACTTAAATCTCACGATAACACAGTTTTTACTTGACTGCTCAACATCACTTACGCTTCTCCCCTGTAATCATGGTTTTACAGTAAGCAGATTACACGAAAAAGTTTACGTTTATCGCGTAAGTGTACCTTCATCGCGATCATGTCCTAGTAAGTTACACTGAATCATGTCACGGCTTTTACGTGAAATGAAGCTTATTGGCCAGAAAAATGTACGGTATCTTGTATAGGGTTTTCTTACTCAAGTTTTTTAATTTCCTGTCTCAGACGTGGTAACCTCTCAGTCAGTTAGTTAATTAGTTTACAGTAAGCTTTATAAGTCTGGGGCAGAGGTGCCAACCTTTTGAAAATATCCAAATGCAGGAGATCGTCAATTTTTCTTCAAGGTACCTGACCCCTGAAAAATGGCTGACAAAAAAAGGGAAAGAAAAAGACTTGAAAAAAACTCAACATCTCAAATTTTCTCCAAATTGGCCAAAATTAGTGTGGGAGCCACATACTTGAGGTAACATTTTCTTTTATATCTGAGAGATTTGACAACCCATTTGGGAGACCAAATCAAATCAAACTTGATTAAGTGCGGGTAACACTTATTGTGCCTTTCAATAACATACAATCTCTGAAGTTCAAAACCCAACTAATGATTACGTTTTTCGCTTTTGTCAATCACAATTATGGCAACAGTCAACAAACCTTGAAAAACAGAAACAAACAAAGTGGATGGAAATCCACCAGTGACAATTGACAGACATGACCTTTTGACCCAGCTTTAGTGAACTTCTGTTTGCTGAGAGGTCTGCTGAGATGATTGACAGCAGCAAAAAGTGTAAACTGTTGGTTGAGGTTTGAATTATAGAGGTCACATGATATTGAAAACTGTAATAATAGTTATGCATGCAAAACTAATGACTGGGAAATTTGCTGTGTATAATGAGGTTAACTTCAATTTAACCAAGTCAACCAGCAACGAGTGTGCAGCAAGCCGTCTTAGTGGCCAGCGGTCCTTAGCTCTTACCAGGCTCAGGGTTCTACACTCCTGGACATCACAGCCTCCCTCCCTTTGTTTTCCTTTTCTTCATTTCCACTGACCTTGTCAGTGTGACAGGTGTTGGGGTGTGGTGGCTCATGGCTGTTTTGTGGAGATTGCCAGCCATGGAAGCGTTATTCCATCTGGGGGGCTGCCTGACTTCAGTGGAGGCTCCCTGGATATTCCAGGCACCCATCCTTCATATACCTGAGGAAGTTGGTTAATGTGAACACTCAAAATGAATTATGAGTATTTTATTTTTTTGGTACCATTCCTAGAAGAATTGCTTTTACTATACTTTTGACTTTTAAGTCAAACAGACGAGTTGCATCTTGATTTCCAGTAGCTGTGGATCTAGATCTGAGAAAAGACTGTGAGGTCATATTTAGTCAGTACACTGTACTATATTGTATATTGATAGTGAATAATGCTTTTGTTTTTCTACAATTTTCTTTAAACAGCTGGTCTGCTGGCATTACTTGATGAAAATGAACAAGATCTAAAGGTCTGTATTTTATTGTGTTATTATGCATTAGACAGTGTACATTGTATACCACACAAGTGAATGGTGAACAAAATTGATTCTTCTTTTGCTTCGGTTAGTGAAAGTAATGCTTTGTCTTCTAGTTATTCGGCTTGTGTGGCTGTGGAGGGAGGAATGCATGTAAACATAACTATTCCTAGTCGTGTAATGTAACAGAAATTGGGATAAGCTCTGGTGTCTACATGTATAGGATACTTTGAAAGATGCAGACTTCACCTTAACCATCTCCCGCAGCAAAGTGTAAAGAGAACTTGCCATGAGTGCAGCCAGTGCCCTAAATTAAGGCACTGGCTGCACTCATAGCAAGTTCTCTTTATACTTTGTTATATTATGTTTTCTGTATTAGCAAAAAGAAATGCTTGAATAACAATTATATTTTGTTATTAATTTTTATTTCTTGTTTGGAACAGGTTTTTGCCCTCAAAAACCTTCATCACATTGTTGATGTTTTCTGGGCAGAAATATCCGAATCTGTGGATAAAATGTAAGTTGAGATCATCACCTCTTGTGTATCTCTGTAAACATGTATGTACATGTATAATGTCATGTATGTAGCTTTTTTGAAGTCGTGGGGCTCTCCACCTTCTTGAATTAATGATGTCTGTCTTTACCTCCCCCTCCCCTACATACCTGCATTTGTAAATTGTTCCAAGGTCATGTACCTGAACCAAGGCTGCTGCCTAAGGAAATTTCTAAGGAGCCCTTCGGGCTCCTAACATCAAAAGTTGGGAGCCCAAGCCATTACTTTAGGAGCCCAGCCTAAAAGTTGCCATGGTCGATCCTCGGGGGAGGAGGGGGGCGGGTGGGGTAAAAGAAAAAAAAATCTAGGAGAGGGGTCTGGGGAGCAGCAGCCGCCCCGCCCCCCTACCGTCCCCTTCCACATGCACACACATTTTATTTTGTCAGTAGAGCCTTTGTACGTGAACAGAAAACTCCTTCGGACAAGATTTTTTTCTGAAAGCTTCTGAAGGTAACCTTCCTCAAATAGTTGTGTGAGAAATTCCAGCTTTCTTAACTTGAAAGTTTATTTAACCGAGCCTCTCCTTCGATAAAACCCTTTTTACACTGATTGGGTGACATGAACAGGAGTGTGTATATTAGAAAGTTTCTGTAGGCTTAAAATGAGTTTGAAAATCCAACCAGTATATTGTGCTGTGATGAATCTTGGATAAAGTAAGTTAAAAATGTGTAGAACAAATAAAACAATGTTTAATAGGAGTTTTGAACATACAAAGTTTTGAAGCAAAATCAATGAAGCATGAAGCAGCAAAATTATTATTTCACTTTTGCACAACAAGCTCACTAAAGAACTTGAATTATTGTTAGTAATTAAGGTTTAACAGAACCAAGATTACAATTTAGCAGGTCTATTTGAAGGTTAAGGCAAAGGTAATAAAAAGTCAAAACACCTGTGTAAACACTTTAATTAAATTCTGATCTTATCTACATTTCATAATCAGTTGTCAAAAATAGACCAGAAAAACTAAGTTGTGAAAATAAAAACAGTTTCTAGGCTTATCAAATGAGTTGCTTATACAATAGATTTTAGTAGTTTTAAAAACAATTCAAGTTATTCAAACTGTTTTCAGCAAAGTTTCTAGCACATTATTATTTTCAAGAGTAATGTTCTCCTTGCACGGTTCAATAACCGAGATAAAACACGAAACAGTTCGAATGAACAAACAAACAAACAAACTTGATCCACAAAAAGCGGTAGCTGATAAGAATGTCACAGAAAAGGCACACATTTTCTGTTGTTATGAAATTAAGCGTTCTCTAAAGTGAAAAAATAAAAGTTTGAGTTAAATAACAAGCTTAATTACAGTACTTCGTAAGTGTAACATCAAAACATTCTACACATTATTTTAGGCTTGTTGAAAAGGTTTTTGTATCAAGCTTTTGCAGATTAAAATTGTCACGATCAGACCTGATGCATGAATGGCCAGGAGATTGATTTCACTTTTGTATCCGTAAAATGTTTACTTCACATTCACTATAAACTCCTCCAAAATCAACGTAGCGAACGAAACGTGAAGCAGCCCATAATACTATTCATTCTTCATTCCATATTTGGGAGTCAGTCCCAGTCCTAAACAGTCGAAAATAATTGGTTTTCGAAGTTGCACGTATTTATACGCTAAAATTAACTCTATTGTGGACAATTTTAGTATTTCCGTTTTGAAATGAAGCGCTTATGGTTTTAAACGGGATATATCTTACGCCAGTGGAACAAAGTTACAAGGAAATTGAAGTCATTTGATGAGAATGGAAAATCTATGCTTAGGCGCCCATCCGGGCTCCTTGAACAAAAATTTAGTCGCCCGCACTCGTAACTTAGGCGCCCCAGGCGACCGGGCGCCCGTTAGGCAGCAGCCTTGTGAACATTTCTTAAGATTGGTGAGGATTAGAGAAAAAGGCTTGACAACTGACTGTTGATCATAAATCTATAGTTTTTCCAACTCAGACCACTGGTTTTATTTTATTCTCTCCTTGGAAACCAATGTTATGGAATACTGTAAAAAGTACTGGGAGGTTTCAGACAAGATTTTGTTTCATTTACAAACGTTACATCACTGTTAACTTTGTGTTTTTGTGCCACCCTATGAACAGTGAAGTTCATTGCTGATCCTAGCAGTATGCAGGATGCATGTCACATATGAAACTAGAAAAATAGACTACCTGACCAAGGGTCTCTCATAGCACAGTGGTTAATGTGCGCAACCAGTATCTAGGAGGCCATGTGTTCGATTTCCTGTCAGGGACTCAGATTTTTTCTTTGTCCCATGCTCATGGCAAATGGACATTATTTTCTTCTTTTGTTTACCAAGCTTAAAATTAATTCTACCATTTTCTATGTTTATTACACAGTGAAGTATTGTATGAAGATGAAGCCTTCAAGCAAAGACAACTTTCAGCTCTGTTGGCATCAAAGGTACAGGATTGCAGAAAAAATATATAATGTACCTACTGCTGTCTCTTTAATCCACTCAGCTGTGCCTAACATGACAATGTACATGTAAAAGCTAGAATGAACATTGTTAGTAAGTGGCCTTGTATTGTGCTGTAAGGTAAAACACATTGCCACTTTTCTACACGGAAGCTTGCATGTACGATCTCCTCACTTGGCTTGTACTGTTTCTCATTTCCAGGTTTACTACCATCTTGGAGCTTATGATGACTCCTTGACATACGCACTTGGAGCAGGAGATCTGTTTGATGTAAATGGTCATTCAGAATATGTGGAAACAATAATCGGTATGGTCCTTAGCTTCATGGGCAAGGTTACATGTGCAGCCTATAAAAGTTTTTCTCTTTAGACATTGTACTTCAAATGCATAAGATACACTGTACTTTGCTTAATTTGCGCTTGCTGTTGAACTTTTACAATATTGTGTTTATGTAAATATTTTATTTATGGTAGAAACATGTACATGTAAAACTGTTTTATTTTTGCAGCCAAGTGCATTGATTCTTACACTGAGAAAAGAGTTTATAAAGCAGAGAATCCTGATGAAGATGTTATAATAGATCCTCGACTGGAAGCTATAGTGGACAGGATGTTTAAAAGATGCTTTGATGATGGAAAATACAAACAGGTTATTACTGACAATAGCTACGTTTAGTGCAGTCTAGAAAAATTTATCGTCATCCAGAGGTCATGGTGGAGGCACAGTCGCCAGTGCTGGACTCTGGATTGATTAAGAGTTCTGATGGCTTGGGCTACTTGGACCCAGGGACTGTAATTCAGACTCGCCCTTTTACGCATTAAAATTTTTAAGTATCTATTTACGAATGATACAGGTAGCACACTGTGAATGTTATTTGATAAGGCTGCTTTGTGAGAATGTAATGTATGTGGGACAAGTTAAGATATCACAATGCAACTCAACTTTTTACATAAAATTAAAAAAAAAAGAAAAATACTTAATATTCTTTTATTTTTATTCCAGGCTGTGGGAATTGCACTGGAAACCAGAAGATTAGATGTATTTGAACAAGCCATTTTGAAATCAGTAAGTGTTATTTTGTACAGCAATACACCTTTTTAGCATGGTGCAACAGAGGTTCCAGGGCTAGTAGTTTTTCCTTTCAAGCCAGTACCTGCTATCCAACAGATAAATCACTATCCAGTGGACAATGTAGTTGGTTCTGTCAAGACTTATCCACTGGATAGTGCTTTATCAGCACAAATGATGTTGCCCAAGACAGTTATTTTAACCTCCACTAGACTATCAGCAAGTAATTATTTGTAAGTAATAGTCTGTAATAAGTACTTCATGCTGTCTGGTAAAAATTTTATGACACTTGTAATGTATCCTTTTCTCAAGGATGATGTGCCTGGAATGCTGTCCTATAGTCTTGTGGTCTGCATGTCATTAATCCAAAGTAGACAGTTTAGAAACAAGGTAAGTTGATATTTTGAAGCTGTGCTTGTGTTTATGAGCTTTAGCTAAAGCAAAGCATTCTAAGTTATTGCTTTACCCAGTAGTGTCACAATATTATTTTTTAGTTTTGAACTGTGTGGCATGTGCTGTGAAGCCAACATAGCCAGATTGGGTTGGGTAGCAGCTTGCACAAGGTCTCGCGTTAATGGCTTACTACACTGTACCTTTTGAGAGAACAAAAAAACAGGAACAATACCCCTAGCCCCCCAAAAACACCAACTAGCAACTTCTACACTAATTAGAGGACCAGTGGAATTACAAGTGTGCACATGTAAGAGCTGCAACACTTCTGGTCAGATTTTGGCAACACTTGCACAGAATTTGCAAGAGCCTTCGTGTCTTACACAGTTAATAAACCAAAGGCTTTGGGGTTGAGAATGCCAGAGACACTAGATAATTATTTAACAATTACCGGTATCCTGCAAAATCGCGTGGAATATTGCCTGATAAAATCAGATGATATTCCACAAGATTGAGCAGGATAATTGTTTTATTATTCAACAAATTGTCAATGAAAAGGATTAACAGCTAAAAAATAATGTGGTTATGCATCGCTTTGTGATACTTCGGACGAATTGTTTCAACCTACGTATATTGCAGGATATCTGTTATGTACGGATAACACATAACAAGAACGTCCAGACCATAATTTTTATATGGGCATCGCGCGAACTCATTGAATAATAAATGTGGATATTTATGCATGAATGTATTCTTGTACAGGTTCTCAGAGTCTTGGTACAGTTGTACTTCAACCTAGCAACTCCAGACTTCATTAGTGTTTGTCAGGTTAGTGTAAAAAAACTTCCTGCACGCGGAGGGGTTAAAGGCATGGTCCCTAATGGTTAGAGTGCTGGAATCCGGATCAGGAGGTCTGGGTTCAAGCACTGGCCGAGGCAGTGCATTGTGTTCTTGGGCAAGACACTTTACTCTCATAGTGCCTCTCTCCACCCAGGTGTATAAATGGGTACCGGCGAATTTACTGCTGGGGGTAACTCTGTGATGGACTAGCATCCCATCCAGGGGGGAGTAGAAATTCTCCTAGTCGCCCCATGCTATGGAAACTGGGATAAGCTCTGGCCTGGTGGGCCACTAGGCTTGTATGCAGACTTTACCTTACATTTAATTGCCAAAGAGAAAATTGTTGTTGACCTCTCAAGTGGAGAGTTAAATTGTTATTTTGTGTAGACAACTTAGAGATTTACAGTAAAGTAATTATTGTCAGTTTGTTTATTTTCTGTATGTGATGGTTTGGTTTTCAGTGTTTCATATTTCTTGACGATGCTCAAGGTGTGGCTGATATTCTTGAAAAACTTATAAAAGACAACGAGGCAAGTGGAGTGAACCTTTAACATTGTATTTATTAAATTTGTTATTTTTCCTGTATTTGTAATGTACAACTAACAATAAAATAATATGTATGCAGTACATTCAGCACGTGTGTGAGGCGCAGTGGCCTAATGGTTAGTGTACTGGACATTGGATTGAATGGTCTGATCAGTTCAAGCCCTGGCAGGGGTCATTTTTGTTGTGTGTTCTGGGCAAGACTCTACTCTCACAGTGTGTTGCTCCACCCAGGTGTATACACTGTAAAATGGGTACGGGCAGAATGTTGGAGAACCTGCAATGAACTAGCATCCCATCCAGGGAGAGTAGCAATACTAGCTACTCCTGGCTGTTTCATGCCATAGAAACCAGGGTTAGAAGGGCAAGAGCTACAGCCTGAGCCTCCAAGTTAAGACCATTTTAGTCGCCATGGCGACTAAAATTTTGGAGCTGGCAACTAAATTGGAACCCAAGTCGCCAGCCTGGCGACTAAAATTGAGAAGAAGGATTGAAACCGTGAGCTTAATTTAGCGACTGAAATTTTTCAATGGCGACCAAACTTGAGCAGTCAGTGGCCAAATGGCCACTAAGGAAAAAATAAACTTGGAGGGTTGAAAAGGCTTTACCCGTATATTTAGCATGTCCAAGGAGTTGAACTTTGGCTTTTCTATTATATAACATAACTGGTGGCAGAGTAAGAGTGGAGGACGTCAACATTTCAAGTGTTGTGTAACCATTCAACCACACTGTAACGCACTTCCTCAACTTATGTATTGTACAAGGTTTGCATCTAACAGATATTTTTGTCTTCAATTTAACAGAAAGATCAGACCTTGATGGCATACCAGATTGCTTTTGACTTGTATGAAGGAGCTACACAGCAGTTTTTGTCATCAGTAACTTCTGCATTACAAGCCACGGTACCTTTTGTGTCAAGCAGTGGAGCGGCAAGCTCTGATGGATCCACAGATGCTAAAACAGATAAGAATGGCAGTGTGGAAAAGTCAGGGTGAGTAACGAATCGCATGATTAGACACAAAGTCTTGTACAGGTACAAAATTAATGTATTTACTTAGCAATCAGTCCATAGTTATAAGCAGTTATTATAATTATAACTGTTGACAGCTTTTATTAGAAAACTAGATTATACATTATATAACCTTGTAGCTCAAGGAATAACATATTAATAAATGCTAAAAAAATTAACTTAATATAATTATTGCGCAGGTATCAATACAGAATTTTCACCTATGCATTACAATGTTTGTAGAAATTGAAAATACTTAATACCTCATTCAGATTCGGACCTGCTGCCGTTCACTGAAGATAAAAATATCGTCCATACATGTTCTTTAGCAAAAATTGTCCTCATAAATAATTTATTAAAAGGTTAAAAAATGCATCAACTGACTCAAGAAGGACCAATTTTTTTATCACTGGCACTGAAGTTTTCTAATCAGATGTAATGTTTAAATGCAGGCTATAGCTGACAACTGTTATTTATATTTATTTAGATAAATCTGTGGTGTTGAGTTCCCCTGCCCCTTGGTACAATACATGTAATTACATGTACACGTAAGAGTGACTTGATTTCATTCTCTTTTGTTGTAGTGATGCAGCAATGGACACAGATGAAGGAGAGAAAGAAGTTCCTGCTAAGAAACCCAAAACAGACCCTGTCTTGGTAATAAAGACAGTCATCAAGCACTTTACCAGTCCACAAGAGCAACCCTCCAAGTTAAGACCATTTTAGTCACCATGGCAACTAAAACTTTGGAGCTGGTGACTAAATTGGAACCGAAGTCGCCAGCCTGGCGATTAATATTGAGAAGAAGGATTGAGAGCATGAGCTTAATTTAGCGACTAAAATTTTTCACTGGCGACCAAACTTGAGCAGTCGGTGACCAAATGGCCACTAAGGAAAAAACATAAACTTGGAGGGTTGAAGAGTAGCTATGACTAATTAAAACTTGAATTAATTTTACTACTACTTTGCACAGTGTACCAGTTTAGCAAGCAAAATAATTATAGATCTTGATACATGTATTTCTACTAACCCTTAGTGGACACTTTCAAAAAAAAAAAATCATGAGGATTTTAGTGCAAAGTCTAAACAATAAAGTACTAAATAAATATTGAATTCAAGATGTACAAGTGCTAAAGTTGCCTCTCAATTCTCAAGACTCAAGACTCGAGATTCGAACTTCGAGTGACTTGAACTTTGAGGCTTGAGTCTCGAGTAGCAAGGATCGAGTCAAGACTGTCAACTTACTTTTGAGCTGTACTGTACTTAAAATTATTTAGATAAAATAAATCTGAGTATGAGTAGCAGTTACTGTATTTGCTAATGTCAATTTAACTTATTCCAGAGTGAAAGTGACAAGAAGCTTGGTGACAAAGTAAACAAGCTGGTAGCCATCCTTGGTGGTGAGACTACAATCGCTCTTCACCTGGAGTTCCTCATTAGAAACAACCATGCAGATCTTCTTATTCTAAAAAATACAAAGGTGGGTTGATGAATTTAGTAGCGATCAATAAGAACTTACTGACTGGTCACAATGGAAAAGTGATTTTTGCTTTTGTAAGACTCTCAGTGTTTTCCAAGCAGAGTTGATAGGAACATTACAGGTCAAGGAGAAACGTTATTTAGCATTTTTTTTTTCTTGTGGGTGATTTTTTTTAAATATGTAATTTAAATACCCTTGCCTCTTGCTTCAAAATTATGCTCGCTGCTTGGTTCTGAGCTACTTTGCCCCACAAGCCAAGTTTATACTGTATTTCAGTATTCATACTGTCTCATTTATTTTTGGATTTTTCTCTTTACAGGATGTGTCTAGAAATTCAGTTTGTCACACAGCTACAGTCATAGCCAATTCCTACATGCACTGTGGAACAACAAGCGACACTTTCCTTCGGTATACTCTTTGTCATAACACAAAATCATTTAAATGTTATTTGAGTTGCCAGCGTTCAAAGTTTTTCTTTTGAACAATTTAATTTTTAATTTGTTCAATAGACTAATTTTTTTTCCTTGAATGACAGAAATAACTTAGAATGGCTGGGAAGAGCCACTAACTGGGCAAAATTCACAGCAACAGCAAGTTTAGGAGTTATTCATAAGGTTGGTTTTACTATTTTAACTAAAAAAATATTTCCTACTAACATTTCTAATGATTAAATTCAAACGAGAATCAACATTGTGCCAGTTTTGACTCATGTCTTTGTTTTTAAAGGGCCATGAACAAGATGCCTTGAAGCTTATGTCTACATACCTTCCTAAAGATGGCAGTGGGGGTAGTGCTTATCAGGAAGGAGGAGGGCTGTTTGCTCTAGGTAACTGACAGTTCTTGCATTGAAATACTTAAATTTTGGGATTTCGATCAGTGAAATGATGCATTTTAGTGAAGAAAGAAATGGAGGCCCTGGAAGATGCAACAAAGCATTTGACTGAGGGTTTGTTTGATAAGTGAAACTTTTATTTGAAATGACTTGTTACCTTTGTTGCATGTCTAATTAATTTTCTGCTCTTTTTTTTTTTCACAGGTTTAATTCATGCTAACCATGGTGGCAAGATCATAGACTACCTCATACAACAGCTGAAAAGTGCAACAACAGATGTAAGCATCTGTTTCCATATTTACATGTATTCTTAAAAAGTAAAACAGTATTTTTGTAACAACTCAGTTGGTTTATTGCTGCAGTAACTCTAGTTTCCGTAACATAAAGTTATTAGGAGTTTAGCTGTTACACCATCACAGGTACCCCCACCCCACCCCCTGCCAACATTTTGAGTTGTTTACAACTTTTTTGTACACCTGTGTACATTGTACATGTACATACATAAGAAAGTAAAAAATGTTGCTTTGGTTACATTTTAGATGGTACGTCATGGAGGATGTCTTGGTCTTGGGTTAGCGGCCATGGGCTCAGCCAGACAGGGTATGACACGTTATGTTTATGGCAGTGTGCAGTAAAAGCAATTTCATTTGTGATTCTTTTTATAAAGAACTCTCTAGTATGGCCCATCAATGGTTTGGAACCCTTAGAGCTTGGCTTGAAAATTGTGTGACTTGAAAATTTTTCATTTAAACTAATTACATCTAATTGTACCATACCAAGTCTCATTCAAAGTGAAGAGGTTTCCTCAGGTTATCATGCAAAAGATATTTTATTAGAAACTTGTATGATAGGCATGCAATGCACGCAGAGAGCAACAAGAACAGTCTATGCAGCTGCAGCCCTTTGCACGCTTTTTGAGCCTATGATTCAGTGTTACCTATCTATCAAAACTAAAAGGGTGAACTGAATCCAGCACAGGCTTTTAGCTAGGTAGGAGTCCAGGAGTGCTATGGATGGCCACTTTTCAGAGAAAACTAATATGAATAACTGTATACAGAGTTTTTTTTTGTAGCTTATTTGGAAATGTTTAGATACCTTTGCACCTACATGTATAACTCCAGAAAAAAAAAACACCTTCCATGCTCCTCAGGCCTTTCTATGGGGACAGAGTCAGGCCTTGTAAGAATTTTGGACACCCACTTTTTAAATCCTGGCTAAAAACCTGATCCAACAGTGATTGCATTTACTGTACATGTAAGCATGGTGTTAACTGACTTTGGTGCAATGTTTGTGAAGCTGAGTTTTGTTTTGGTTTTCTGTTTTAGATGTCTATGAGCAGTTAAAAACACAACTTTGGGAGGATGATGCAGTAACAGGTTTGTTGGTTTTATTTTCACAGTTTTCTTTATTAAGTTACTGTTAGTATACTGCCTTTTGTTATCAAACCAGCAAGGATTTCCTTGAATTGTTCTTAATTCTTTGTCAAAGGCATGTATGTTAGCTTTGAATTACACCCAAGTTAATGAGTTCTCTCTCCCCTCCCCTTCCTGTTGGCCTCCAATCTTGTTTTGTCTACAGGTACATGTATAAATTTCACTACAGAGTTGCCAAAATGACCTCGCCTTACTTCCTACAAAGGCTCTTCTTTCATCCCTTTTTTGAGAGAACAAAAAAACAAACAGCAGTATCCATGCTCCTAGCCCCCAAGACAATAGCAACTGCCACACAAGAGGAACATTAGAATTACAAGCTTACGAGAGCTACTACTTCAAACAGGCCATGCCTCAATGTATGAATTCATTGAGTTAACATTATCTGAAAGTGGTTTGGTATTTTAGTCGAGTACCTCTTGATTATGTGGAAATAATTATAATTTTCTTTGAGAAATGTTACAGTGTGTTTCTCTGATTTTTTTTTGTTACAGGTGAAGCATGTGGTCTTGCTATGGGACTGGTCATGCTCGGATCCAAATCTGCCACAGCTATTGAAGAGATGGTTGGAGTAAGTTATTACTGTGTACCACGCTTGTCAACTTATCATTGAATGCAGCACTTGCTGAACCATTCCAACCCATTTTCTCTATGGATATAAAAATACATTACTGTGCATGAACAGAGCCACTGAGCGCAAGTACAGTGTCAATAGGGCTGCGTATAACAGTCAAGTCACAACCATCTAAAGGTTGCAACTACTGAGTGTCACACAGTGGAAAGCAGTCTGCGACAGTAAAACGCCATGTTACACTAAGTGACGAATCAAGCTGATACTCAATTGCATCATTCTGTAGATATACTAAACATTTAGGTACCTGTACATGTAGTAGCTTTTGCAAGGTCTCACATAAATGGCTCACTACCCTTCAAGGGAACAATAGAACAAACAACAGGAACAATGGCACTACCTCCAAAACAACAGCAACTGCCACACTAGAAGACCGGTACATGCGTACAAGAGCTGCAACACTACTGGGTTGTACAATGCCATTTGTATTTAGCCTCCATCAGGGCCTGTGTCATTCCCTCAGGCGTCTTCCTAACACTGTTCATGTAGTTGTCATGCTTCTGCACTCAGTGTGTGAATTTTGTTTGCTCTTTTTCACAGTATGCTCAAGAAACGCAACATGAGAAAATCCTACGTGGTCTCTCATTAGGAATTGCATTGGTAAGTTGCAATTGCACCCTGAAATGAATTTCAAAGCAAAGTTCGAATACTTAGGTGTTTTTTAATTGTAAGTATTTCAATCTATTTGTTGAATAATGATCCGTAGTCATATATTTACAAAAAAGTCAGTGTACCTTACGAGTGTAAAAAGGCCAAACTACCAAAATTGAAAATTATTGAACATAAAACTCGTGTTCTATAGATCAGACTTACAATGTGAAACCGAGACCATCTCTGACCTACATGTAGAGGGTTTAAATGCAGGAGTTCTCCCATCTACAGTAAAATCTCGAATCTCCAGGGACAACGAAAATTGGTTCGAAACACTGGGGGTAAAATTACAGAGAAATACGAAAGGGAAACGGGAAATTGGTAAAAAGTGAAATTCGATATTGAGATTCTACTGTATAAGCCTCGATTATTGATCTGTTATCCTGCAGGTGATGTACGCACGAATGGAAGAAGCGGATGCACTCATTGAAAGCTTGATGCAGGATAAAGATCATAACCTTCGACAGAGCGGCATGTACACAGTGGCTATGGCCTACTGTGGTACTGGGAACAACAAGGCCATCAAGAGACTTCTGCATGTCGCTGTATGTAGCGTGAGATTTGTCGCACAACACTGTTACGTGATATTGTCATGCAATACTGTCACGCACCTCTGTCATGCAACATTTCGCCATGCAGTTAATAATAACAAGCATTTATATAGCACAAATTCCTAGCGAAGGCTTGTTCAATGCGCTTTACAATAAGTGGCAATTTATAACTAAATAAGTAATTAACGGTAACTAACATTACAATATAGTTTTACTTTAATGTTAACATTCCTTGAAATTTATGTATTTAAATCTTACAATTTATTTAAAATCTTAAAATGTTAAATCTTTCATGTATTAAAAACATTGCGATTACGTAATTCATGCAAAGTGTATGCGCGCAAAACAAAAGATGTGCAGGGTCGTGGACCTTTTGACAAAAATCTTGCCCCTTTGTTTGTCTCTTTGATGTTTGCCGGGTTCCTAACCATTTCCCTCTATTTAGTGTGTTCTGACTTGAGCATGAACTCATTTTCATAGGTGAGTGACGTCAGTGATGACGTAAGAAGAGCAGCTGTGATGTCACTGGGTTTTCTCCTTTTTAGGTAAGTAACACTGAGTGTAACTTTGCCCAGCCTCCTCCAGGCCTTCAGTTAGTTGATGAGCAGTGCGAAAAACGGCGAGCAAAAAATAAGGGGAGGCGCTTCTCCTCAACTAACCGAACGCCTGGAACAGGTTAAAATTTTTTAGGTAACTAATAATTAGCGTCCTAATCCATTGAATACATTTTGTATATAAACTCTTTGGTCTTAAGATGATAGTCATAATAGCTGCACTGTATTTAGCGCATAACATTTTCTTATTTTCTCTCTCGTGGCAGAACTCCAGAACAGTGCCCCAGTGTTGTTTCACTGTTATCAGAGAGTTACAACCCTCACGTGAGATACGGAGCTGCTATGGCCCTAGGTATTGCCTGTGCAGGTACAGGACTCAAGGTAAGATTTAGAGAACTATTTTCTGACTAGTTCAAAGTACTGTCTTAGAGTAATCCTATCAAAGAGTCCCTTAAGCTGAGCACTGATTTTCTGAATGCAGCGGTATCCCAATTTCTTAAAGCTCCAAGGAAAACGAAAATTGGTTTGAGAGCTCAGGGTAAAATTGCAGCGTTCCGCAGAATGAAGCGAATTTAAGGGAAACAAGTTTTGGTTCATGTTACCTTTTGGTTCGAAAAATCAGGATTGCACTGTAAAGTCATTATACCTCACCAGTCACTAACGGTCCTCAACTACAGCTACATAAATACACCTCTAAAAGTCAGTACTCGTGGCAAAACAAGCGCGGAAAAAAGTTATGTGGTTCAAACTGCGAATAGTTTTCGCTTTGCACCTTGGATTTAGATCCATCTCAGTTGTAGTGCCCATAATTTGAGTCTGGAATATACTAAAAACTCTGTGGTCCTTGTTCATATACAGGAGGCAATCGGGCTGCTGGAACCCATGACTAATGACCCTGTTAACTACGTGCGGCAGGTGAGAAGTGGTAACATTTATCAGGCGCTGTCTTCTATTTTAACGTGATTTTTGAGATGGTTAAAGTAAACACACCTTCAACTAGATGATAGGAACTCCAACAACAATGCCAACAACTGTCTTGAATGTCGACAACTGTCGTGAACCATTCGGAGTAAATTCTTGAATCATTCGGGTTAAATTCTTGAATCATTCGGAGTAAATTCTTGAATCATTCGGAGTAAATTCTTGAATCATTCGGGGTAAATTCTTGAATCATTCGGGGTAAATTCTTGAATCATTCGGGGTAAATTCTTGAATCATTCGGAGTGAATTCTTGAATCATTCGGAGTAAATTCTTGAATCATTCGGGGTAAATTCTTGAATCATTCGGGGTAAATTCTTGAACCATTCGGGGTAAATTCTTGAATCATTCGGGGTAAATTCTTGAATCATTCGGAATAAATTCTTGAATCATTCGGGGTAAATTCTTGAATCATTCGAGGTAAATTCTTGAATCATTCGGGGTAAATTCTTGAACCATTCGGGGTAAATTCTTGAATCACATTCGGGGTAAATTCTTGAATCATTCGGAGTAAATTCTTGAATCATTCGGGGTAAATTCTTGAATCATTCGGAGTAAATTCTTGAATCATTCGGGGTAAATTCTTGAATCATTCGGGGTAAATTCTTGAATCATTTGTACGTCTGATTTACACCAAACAACTCTTGTTGTAGACATGTAAAAAGTAAGCTTATCGCGCCCTCTAAGTTATAGAAATTATCGGTTATTGGGAAGTATAGACTTAACGATCAAGAGTATCGAAATAGGTTCTAGTAAGGCGGACGAACTTCAAACTGTGACTTTCTCGTTTTCAAGTATAGCT
The DNA here is from genome assembly GCA_963693305.1 of Meandrina meandrites. Lineage (NCBI taxonomy): Eukaryota > Metazoa > Cnidaria > Anthozoa > Scleractinia > Meandrinidae > Meandrina > Meandrina meandrites. The sequence continues at coordinate 25,466,919 of OY855911.1, read as the reverse complement.
TGGATATTTGGTTTAACGAGAACAGCTGTTTGATCTTTCTATGTTTCTGTTTTATTAGGGTGCGTTAATCGCCAGTTCCTTGGTTCTTATTCAACAAACGGAACATTCATGTCCAAAAGTGGTGAAGTTCCGTGAGATTTACGCCAAGGTAATCAGCGACAAACACGAAGATGTCATCGCTAAGTTTGGCGCCACCTTGGCTCAGGGAATCCTCGATGCAGGTGGGTATTTACACATAGAAACTTGTTTCCCATAACTTTTTCATTAGAGAGCTTTAGATCCGAGTTTTCCAAATTGTGAAAGAGCGCATGCGTGTGAACCAGTAACATTTTGGCGGGAAAAACGTGGTAGCGTCGCGATTCGAACTACGAACTTTTGCGAAAAAAAAAAAATGTCGTATTGGCAAAAGAAGCTCGCGAAAAGTAGTTGAACTCGTGTTTTTACCATCACGAATCAGCATTTATATCCTCAAAGAACTCAATCTAGACAATTCTTCTTACAAAATAGGGAAGCTTTTTGGGATGCATTCTTCCCCTTTCTATTTCTTTGAAACACGCCGTCAAATCTCGCACTCTCCGTTCTGCAGTCCAACTACGGTGATCTTTGCTACCCCCTTGCCATTCGTTGAAGGTTTTGCGTGGAAGCAATTAAAAACGATATTCAGTTTTTAAGAAAATATTCTACTATTTATTCGCCTCTCTGTTCTCTTCTTCAAGTTCTAGCCATGGTTCTTTAACAACTATTAAACTCTTTGCTTTATTCTTAAGGTGGACGAAACGTGACAATCTCGCTGCAGTCGCGCGCGGGACACACGCACATGGCGACAGTGGTAGGCCTGTTTGTATTCACGCATGTGTGGTTTTGGTTTCCGCTTGCTCACTTCCTATCGCTGGCCTTCACACCCACAAGTATTATTGGGCTTAACTCCGACTTGAAGGTAAGAGCTCTGTGCAGATAGTATCGTTTGCTCAGATAAATTGAGACACTGGAGACAAATGCAAGTTTTGCTGCTACTACATTAGCGTGTTCCTGTTTTCTGTTGCAGATGCCCAAAATGCAGTTCAGATCAAACGCCAAGCCATCGATGTACGCTTATCCCGAGCCACTGAAACCACCCAAGAAGGAGGAGAAGGAAAAGGTATGAATCCCAGAAAAAAGGACTCTTTAACAGTAAACATTGATTAACAGTCCCTTGAGTATCCTCTATTGGAAACGAGTGTTCTGAAATGTGTATTGCGAGCTCGAAATTATGATGTATTCTCATGGCTTGCAGAAGAATGCTGTAGTTTTGACATAGTTTTTACCAATGTGTATTTCATCGAAGTAACATTTATAAACAAAACTTTTACCTTTTTAAAGGGACATGAGGGAGGCGTTCGTTAATTACAGGAGTGAAAAAAGGGTGTGAAGCAATCTTTCTTTACGGACAGGGGAAAGGGAATGAATGGGTATGCTCCGATGAGTCTTACTAAATTTGTTAAATATATAAAATTGTAAGGAAAATTAGGAGTATAGAGATAGTGAATGCTATTTACATGTATCTTCTGGGTAGTCACAGCTCTTTCACGGCAGTAGTGTCTGGGACTGTAATTCGCCTTTACTATATTTTTGCATAAAAAAATAAATGCTGCAAATACTTGCACTGGCTGTGTGTGACCGTTCTCCTTTCTTGACAGGTCACCACCGCAGTGCTGTCAATCACAGCTAAAGCCAAAGCTAGAGCCAAGAAATCAGAGGCGTCCGAAGACAAGATGGAAGTGGTGAGATTTTCGGCCTCGTTCAATAACAATACTGTACATGTATAAACTTGGCATATGCCTGTGGTTTATATTAGAATTATTCACTGTCAGAGATATAGATGTTGGAGGACTTAGTCCCTGTCTTGAAGTTACTGAATCAGCGGAGTTGCTAAGCAACATGACGTGTGCTGAAATGACCTCGTGCGCACGTGACAACTGTTGTAGCACTCGTAAGAGTTCGCGCTAATTTTTGATTTGATAGTACGAGTCGGAGAATCTTCGGATGATTCTCGAAGATTCGTAAAAAATGGCGAATTTTCCCTGACTGGAATTGAATTTTATGCAAGGTAGCAGTTGAGAGAGCATTTCATGGTGTTTTTTTTATTTTGTTTGTTTATTGACGTCTTTTTTAAACAGGATCAAGAAGGTGACAAAGAGAAAGCAGCTTCAGCAAAGAAGGTCAGTCAACGTCTGCTTACAGTCTGTGGCACAAGTCATGCCATGACTATGATTACAGTTGAATCCCGATAACTCGAACCTTCAAGCGAAATCGAAAAAGGTTCGAGTTATCGTGGGAAAATTAGTCGGGAATTGGAGCTATCAAAGGTAAAATTAGTAAGAAATTGACCTGGAGGGAAATCGAAAAAGGTTCGAGTTAGCGCGAAATTCGAGTTATCAAGGGTAAAATTATCGGTAAGAAAATGACCTGGAAGGGAATCGAGAAAGGTTTGAGGCAGCGCGAGACTCGAGTTATTGAGGGTATATGACTCGATTTATTGAGGGTATATGAAATGAATCCTGCATGTAAACAGTTGGTGAAAGAATGAAGAGAAAGAAAGCTGTAGTTAGCAGTTATGTAGCAGTTACAAACAAGGCCTGAAAAAACCTGGTAAAAGGGATTCAAACCCATGATTTTTCAATTCTGGTGCAAATACTCTACCCCTATCGGAGCTATAAAACCAATGGGACTTTGTCAATTGCGAGTTTTATTTATACCCTGTAAGTGATAAATGTTGTAATTCACGTATGAAGTATTAGCATGTGATTCGTTTCATTGCTATTTCCTTGATTGTTGTGTTTCAAATCTTTTTCTAAAGATTGATTGATTTTTTTTTCTCTGTAGGAGAAAGAAGGCGAGAAAGACAAGAAAGACGAGGAATCCACGATTGAAAAGAGTGAAAAGGAAAGCAGCGAGAAAATGGAAGAAGAGGAACCCGACTTTGAATTGTTAGAGAATCCCGCTCGAGTTCTTCCCGCACAGGTTTGTTACTGTGACCTAATGCAGCTTTTTACTTGTTGAAAGCGTTGCATGGTTTGATCGGTTTACGTCGGTACACACGTGGGCTCTTCGTTTACTGGGGACATGAAGTGGGTCAAAGAGTCCGATCAGTCGTCAGTCGTCAAGAAATCCTTCTCCAGGGTCAGCTCTCCTATTCAATTCAACTCCGGTTTGATTTAAGGTGTATGTCTCGGAGATAAATAACAGTGAATGGAAGTGGGCATGATTGCTTGTCCTCTCGAGTGAAATTCTTGCAGAAAATATTCTTGTAGCGTGATAAAAATTAATCACGTCCCAGTTCCGTCGTCGCATAAACATTGCATCATTTCCCAGCAAATCCGAGATGTTGCTTTTGCACTACAATCGTTAATTGCGGTTTTTTAAGTGATTGATATTTATCACTCTCCTACGTCTGAATATTTGATGGAGAAGAACGTTGCGGTCTTCGCGTGATGTTTGACGTCATCAACCCTAGACCACCCTAGTGTGTTTATGTTTTTCACTCAGTTTCATGTTTATTTCGATAACGCACCGACAACAGTGCAGCAAACCGCAGAGATCGTAAAACACCTTACACAATAAAAATGTAACGTTAGTGATTACCAACAACAAAAAGCGTCAGGAAATTTTTTTTTTATTCTGGCATTTACATTACAAATTTATATTTGTCTGCATCTACACGCTACAAAACTTTTTTTGCGGGCCAGAAATTCGGTTATTCCACCCACTCCTTTTCCACCAACCTAGTAATACATCTCGGTACATCAATGTAAGGAAACTTTAAGTCTCAAAGAATAACGACAAACCAAAGACGCCATACTGCATTGCTGTTCCTTCTGTGACTATCGTCCTTTCCTGTTATGCCTATTATAGTACAGTGTATCTCTTGATTTTGTGGCTAACGCATTGCTGTACTTTTTACAGCTTAAAGTTATTTCTTTACCAGAGGACAGCCGTTACATGCCTCTAAAACAGGTAATAACGCAATGTTACACTTCATAAGTAGAGTGCCTTCTCGTTTCATAACCTTGGTGTTTCATTTTATGCTTGAAATGTACAAGAACTACTTAACAGTCGGGGAAACAAGTGCCAGTTGATGGCGCGATCACTTCTCCGAGGAGAGACTGAGCCCGCGGTTTTCGTCCCAGAAGTTGGTAAGCAACATGACGTATCGGTTTGCGCGATTGCTTCCGAAGTACTCGTGAACACTCGCGCTAGTTTTTGATTGGATGAAATACTTCGGAAGCTGTTGGCCTGTTTCAACGTAGATTTGCCAAAGCTGGCACTTGTTTCCCCGACTGTTAAGCGGAGATTGAGTCAAGACGTAAACAAAACAGTTTTCATTTGCTACAGTACTCACAGCGTGTACCGGTATACCAAGCTTGAAATAAAAAGTTAAATGGATCTACTTGGATGCAATGATTAGTCTAAAACTAAGTAATACAAGTAATTCAGTGTACCTTATTAAACCATGGTTATTTTTGTTCTTTCTATCACCGTATACTCTTAGTTGGGGGAGGCGCGGTGACCTAATGGTTTGTGCGCTGGTCTCCGGATCGGGCGGTCCGGGTTCGAGCCCTGGCCGGGGCACTGCGTTGTGTTCTTGGGCAAGACACTTCACTCTCATAGTGCCTCTCTCCACCCAGGTGTATAAATGGGTACCGGCGAATTTACTGCTGGGGGTAACCCTGCAATGGACTAGCATCCCATCTAGGGGGGAGTAGAAATACTCCTAGTCGCTTCATGCTACGGAAACCGGGATAAGCTCCGCGCGCGGCCTGATGGGCCCCTTGGCTCGTAAGCAGACTTTATACTCTTAGTAGTTTGCAGTAGAATCCCGATTTCTTGAATCTCCAGGGAAAACGAGCAGTAAGACACTACCTCTCTGGAACCTCTATTTTTATTCGCCCGCTGTAAACACTACCTCTATTGTTATTCAGGGCTAGGGGCATTGTTATGACCTGTCATCTATTGTTTTATGAATCAATGAAGTAACTCGTTCCGAGAGGTAGTGGGCGACCCGAAACGAGAATTGTTTCGAGAAATAAGGATTCTACTGTAATTCACAGCACGTGGACATCCAGGAACCTTTTCTCTATCCTATGTTTGATTTAGAAATTTAATTTTAATATATTTGTGCTGAAGGTTAACATTGGAGGCATTGTCATGATGACCGACTCCAAGGCTGATGAGCCAGAAGACTTGATCGAACCTCTTCCCGGTAATAATATTGTTAATTAATTTATTATTACTTTATTACTGAGTTTTAATTCAGAAAAGTTTACTCTGTCGTGAGTTTACAGCGCTGCGCGCCGTACCGTTGCCACTAAATAAAGTTTTTGATTAGTTTTTGACATCTTTGTCACAACTTTCTAATGGCTTTCGTTTGAACTGGCCAATAAATGTGCAAGAACTGTGAAAGGCGGAGTTGTCAAGTTCCTGGTCTCTCTCAATTGTCAACTCCGCCTCTCTCACCTCTCGCATTTTTATTGACCAGTTAAAACAGAAGCCATCAGAAAGTTGCCAAAAAGATGTCAAAAAGTTGTCAAAAATTAATCAAAAACATTATCAAATGGCAACGGTACGGTGCGCAGCACTGTGAAACAGTCGAACCTATTCTTACGGATACCTCTCTATCTAGAGAAATCAGAACTCATTTATGGTCACTCATAGTTCTGCCTTTTTGGCATTTCCGTACCAAAAGGTTCTTCTGAAGTTTGGGTATAACGCTGTTACTGATCTTTCTAGAGTTCACGAAAAACACCCTAAAAGCATGACTGTAGGCTCCTGCAAGTCAAAGACATTGCATCTTACTTTGGTCCTTCTTAGAAAACCGTCTTTTACTCGACAGTGTACAGTAGTAATACTCCATTTGCTGATTATTCCTACAGCATTCCATTTTCCATAGTCAAACTCACAGCTATTTTTCTTGGACAATTCTGTCCAAGGGGGAGGGGCGGAATGAGGTTAACCCAATGTGAAGCACCAACCCGTGAAACGAGGCCAGACCACAACACCGGGAACTCGGTGCCGTACTCATTGCGACAAGTGTGTGGGTTCTTTAACTTCCCTTGTTAACCATATAACACTGAAAATGCAGGAGACGGGGCCTACGGTTTATAATCCTTATCCGAGAAGACTAGAATGGCTAACCATTTGCAGATGTTGTCACAAAGGCAGCACGTTCTCCTCAGTTATTTTAAGACCCTGAGTGTTGGTCCGGTCTGGGGCTCACACTTTGACTCCTACTTTCCTTCTATTTCCTTCTATATAAAGGACGACACACTAACGTTCCTTTGCTTCATTTTCCAGCTGCTTCACCAATGGGCATTGGCGCTGAAGACGACGAAGACGAGCCTGAGCCGCCAGAACCGTTTGAATACATTGACGAGGATTAACGAATGTTTCTGCTAGAACTGTAGTGTTGACTCTTTCACTCCCACGATTTGAATGGGCTCGCGTTAGGGTTTTCACCTGTAGACTTAATAGTTGTTAGCACCACCTTGTACAGCATAGTAAACAGTACCACGTGAAAGTACTGTTCAATAGCTTTCATTTGAATGGTCACACACTAAGGTTTCTTCCACAGACTTAAAAGTTAGAACCACCTAAAAAAGCATAGTAAACAGTACCACGTGAAAGTACTGTTCAACAGCTTTCATTTGAATGGTCACACACTAAGGTTTCTTCTACAGACTTAAATGGTAGAATCTCATTTAGCGACAGTTTCACTATGGGAGTGAAAGGGTCGACGCCAAATGAGTTTCGTCGCTTGGATTTGAAAAAGTTGCACAAGAGATTGTATTCGATACAGCCCATTCAAGGCATCCGAGTACAGGCCATCCTTTGATGAGCTTTTAAAGATCAGCTGAACAAATCCGGCTCAACTTGGCCTGGCATTGGACGTTTTACATAGAACTTTTGTGCTTCTGATAAACTCGTTGGCTGTATTTCAATTTCCTTTCAAGAGAAAAAAAAACATCTGCAATAAAATATCATAAAACAACTGAACTATTGGCTAGTTTCAGTCCTTACGAACGAAGTTGGTTGTTGAGTTTTCTTTAGAAGAAATAAAAATTACCTTTACAATTTTCGTGGCTATATCAATTCTTTCATTACCGTAAAGCGTTTGGCCACGTCAGAAATTACAGGTGGATTGAGAACTTTGACTTGAGACAGTGAATTTACCAAAATTGGGAGTGTTCTGTTGGACAGAACCTAAACAAAAAGCTTCCAAAAATCACACGGACAGAAAAGAGAAAGCTCTCATGCGCTCTCCACAACAAAGTCTTCTGAATCGGATTTTGTGGCTGCTTAAAAACTTGAAATTTGGTCACATTTTCAAAAATGTTGGTTTTATCCAAATTTCGGAATGTTTTGTGGGGCTGCGCAGTGGCGAATGGTTTGCGCCCTGGGCGACTGGATTGAGCGATAAGGGTTCGAGTCCTGGCAGGGATCATTGATACTTAACTCTCAGAGTGCGAATGATGCCATCAGCCTCCACCCCCCTCCTTCCTGCCCTTCTCGGGCAGCTTTTATTTCTATTTTGGGAGATTTCGTTCATATGGAAGTGCTAGTATCAGCACGGATCGATGCCATATAGTTGCTGAGAGTAAACACTATTCCCATTTCCTCAGATAAACGAGTGTTTTTATTTTTTAAAATGTTCTGCATCCGAGCCAAACTGCTTTGACGAATAGCGCCGACAGGTTTGCATATCGCTATTTTCAAATAAGTAGAACCTATGACGTGCTTTTCTTGTTGTCATGTTTTATTTTTTTTGCACATTTATGTCTTGACCGCGGTCGATCCCTGCCCAGACAGCTGTTCCGAGAAAGGTTGTCTCTTGGAAGCGACGATGCGATGACGAAAGGTATTTTGGGTAGTAGTAATGTGTTTTGGGGTTTGGGTTTTTTGGTGTAATCCATCTAAACTTAATATTCATCAGTCGTCTTTCACATGAAATTTGTTACGAAGCAAGGACCTGGATGGTGTTATTTCCGCACTGTTTTCAAATAGTGACTCCTCGAGCTAAGGAATTCGTAGAACTCTACTGTGTCGTCATGATTCAAATCCAATACTTCAAACGTCGCTCTCAGTTGGTGGTCCTTGAGCGGGGCATTAAGCTTTTTCATTCCGGCGATGAATTCGGTTTTTGTGATGGTCGTGGCGTTACCATCCTTGGCCAGCATCCTAAACAAGTCGATCAGACGGAGTCCTCGCGTCCGGACAAATGTCAGGAAAATTTCTACAACGTCTGGCTTTTTCGTTTTGCCTTTCACCGCGTGTACACCTCGGATGCTGACATCCCAGGAACAGCTAAAGTTGGGCCGCTCCTCAAGAAGGGCTGCCAACTCTTTAACGCATTCCTTGTCAAACACCACGTCGTCCAGGAACAGCTCCCTCAAGGCACCCGTCTGGTTGCATCTTACACCGTGTAGAAGCGAACAAGCTCCGGAGCTTTGGAAAGGGTTTTTACCAATCCTCAGCACCTCAAGGCTTTGATTTTTCTTGAGGGCGTCGGCGATCTTGAAAGCTCCTGCGGTATGAATCCCACAGCTCTGCATCTCCAACACTTTGAGACAACGGTTTTGGACCAGAGCGTGACTGAGGTAAGTCGTTCCTTCGTCCAGGAAGCAATTCCAGGAAAGGTCAAGTTCTATTAATTTCTCGTTCCTGGCGAGTCCCTTCGCAAGCTCCTCAATTCCAGATGCTCGAATGTTGTTCCAGCTGACATCAAGTAATTCCACCGTATGGTTTCTCGACAAAGCCTGACCCAAATGGATTGCACCTTCGTCTCCAAGATCATTGTAACTGAAATCCAAGTTCTTCAAGCGACGATTGAAAGATAACGAGTCCAGGAATTGTTTGATGTCTTTACCATGAATTCCACAACCACTCAAATTCACTTCCTGCAAAGAGGCGTTCTCAAGTAACATTTCGGCAATCGCTCTGGCACCCAGTTTTCCAATCTTGTTCTCAGAAAGGTCCAAGTGCGACACGAAGCAGTTATCCTTTAGCATCCTGGACAAAGCAACGGAGCCCGCGTCCCCAATGCCATTGTCATGAAGACACAGTGATGTCACTGTTATGTCCCTTTCCAACGCCATGGCGACAGCCTGGGCTCCGATGTCCCGGATGCCGTAATGCTTGAGGTCTACATGGCTAGTTGTGCATTGACGAACAAATTTGGTGACTGGAACTGTGTTAAAGGACTCGCAGGCATCGAAGTAGCGTTTGGTCGTCGTTTTGTTTATCATGTCGAGTTTGTCCTCAAGGTCGTCCTCCAGGTCTGTTTCAAAATCCTGATCGTCTCCGGAGGCATACAGCGTTGAATCCTGGCTAACATCTGCTGTTGGTTTAGCGGCTCTCTTGGCTGCCATATTCACTGAATTCTCCGCCTCGATAATTCTACACCAAGGATAATAGAGAAACCGGTTGAAGCCACGAAGCACCTTACAGAATGCGATAGCATCCAAATTAGGAACTCATTCAAACAAATATATCTTTTAAAAGGTTTGTCCCAACTTCCAGTTTATGTCTGCCTTTGTTTTCCGCGTATTTTAGTCTGATTTTACGCAAGAAAAGTTCCTTTCCCTGAATGTAAGGCGGCATATTTGCGGGACGTAATAATAAATCTTGCAATAAACTCAGATTTTATCCCAGCTACTAGAAAGACTCGTCGAGTGCTATTCGTGAATTTCTGTGATTTAAAAAACTGATTACTTTCTTTTCGTGCGTGATGATCATGAAAGTTTTGATAGCATCTCTATTAATTTTTAATTAGCGCTGGAAAAAATTGAACTTACCTTAAGTTTGTTTTGGATCATAAATAATAGATCAGTCAATAGCTCGCTTGTTCGGCAACAATTTTGCAAAATATTATTCTTATAGTTTTGACAACATATCGAGACACTAATTTCGTATTATCGACGACGTTTACAGCAAGAGAATTATAATTTGGTCAAAAATATAATCAAGTGAACCCAGAGCAATAAAACCTAGAAAGTTCTAGATTTTAATCATTTCTTCTTGGGAATTTATTATCATTATGAAATAAAATGATTGTATCTAAGAAAACATGATTACTTTTCTTTCGTGATAATAAAAAAAGTGATGAAAGTGATTCTTTCGTGATAATAAAAAAATGAAGTTATGATAATATCCCAGTCGTTTGTTTGGTTTGAAAGACGATAAGGTTAAGTTATCTATGAAAAAAATCAAACTCCATCACAGAGTTAATAATAAATGATAGACTACTCGCAGTTCAAGAACATTTTTTCAACCGTGGACAAATCGTTTACCCTATTAACCCCCAGCGCCCCTGGCACGAGCATTTATACTCTCCCCAGTTCTTGCTCGCATAAAGAAACGAACATGGTGGCCCCTCAAACTCATCGATCTAGTCTACGACTTCACGGAAAAATAAGGGAAGATGCACAGTCTAAATGCGGTAGTAAAAAGTTATATGGTGCATTATCCTAGCCTTGCAATTTAGTTTGTTTGTTTTATCCATATTGCATAATTACGCATTGGATTATACTCCCTCAATTAGACTGGTTAATTGCTCTAAATATCTCTTTTTGGGGTTTCACATCGTTATGTTTAAAAGGTTTCTTCATTTGGTATTCTCAAACTTATTTATAATTCATCAAGTTAAAACAAAGAAAATCGTAACCGTGAAGGAGCCAAGGAGGTTTAAATACCCGGTCTTAATTAACGTACATTTTTAACATATTATTTCTCCGTTTACTCCTTAGCTTTTTTTCGATTGAGAAGATATATCAAACACGGGAGACAGTATTTCATCGGCTATACAAACAACTCGAATGTCGTCAAAAAAACTTCGCTGTGCGTCGTATTTTCAACTCTCTTCTCGGTGTTTGGATATCTCGATGAAACACTGTCTCTCGTGTTTGATATGTTACTTCTTGTATTTGCCCAAACGTTAAACGTTTCCAGATCCAGTAATCCTTCCAAATATATATACTCCAAACATTTTTGAACCGAAAATTTCCATTGAAAACTAAACTCTGTCTCTCTCTCTCTCTCTATCCCTGCATAACTGAAAGGGTACAAAACCGAACCTACCAAAAAAAGCGAGCAAATATAAGCCTTGGGCTTATTTCAGAGTTTTACGGTATTAAAAAAATCAAAGCCATCATGATGCAATGTACGCATGGCAGTGTTAACATAGCATCTTATACCCCGTCTACACTAATCCGGATAAATTTAAAAACGCACATTGTTGTTTTTTTCTGGTGCAGCTAACCGTCCACACTAAAACGGCATTTTCAGTCACCGAAAACGGAGCTTTTCATAAACGCTTTTCAGAGTGCAGAGATTCCAAAACGCTGGTAAGGCAGTGTAGTGTGGACGGCCAAGAATGGAACTTTTAGAAAAAGCTGACGTCACAAAGTCGAATTTAGCGTGGGCTCAAGTAATGGTGCATGTCGTAACGAAAAAATTCCTTTTCGTGGCAGCAACGTCGTTTTTAAATCTATCCTGATTAGTATTCTCAAAAACTAGTTTTTTTATAGATCTTTTAAGAACGAGTATGCTACTTCCAATTATCTTGGGTTAACTAGGAAAGTTTCTGATAGGAGAACTTTAACTAAGTTACGAATTAGTAATCATAAACTTATGATCGAACTGGGCAGATATAACAATACGCCCAGAGACAATAGGCTCTGCCCAGTCTGTGATTGTAATCAAACCGAAGATGAAATTCATTTTCTCTTTTATTGTTCCAAATACGCAACAATAAGAGAGAATTTTTACAAGAAAATAGAACCTTTCATCCTAAATGTTAGCCGGCTACTAGTGACTGATTTAATTTTAGAATTGATGAATTCTTCTAATTATTTTGTGAACATGCAATTAATTAAATTTATGTCATCTTGCTTTGATGCACGTGACAAAAATGTAATTAATCAATGTAATTAATTTCATGTATTTATAGATGTATTTTTTCTTTCTTAGTAAATTACTTCCACAATCATGCAAATAAAGCGTGTTGTTGTTGTTAGTATGGACGGAGCCTGAGCCTTGTTGTCGGTCAGATGTATTTATGTCACCTGGGTTTGTATTTAGACCAGGCCCGTAGGGAGGGGGGGGGGGTGCGATGGGTGCGTCCGCACCCCTCCTCCCCCCCCCCCCCCCCCTTCCACGAGCCTTGGAAGTCCGCTTATTGTGAAAAAATATATACAAAACAATAAATAAAGGGAAATGATATTTCTGTGCTTCGACTATCTACATTCAATATGGTCCTTTGGGTTGAAGGTCCGCCATTTGCAGATTCGTGTGGTATATTTTGGACCAAATTGCGTGATTCTAGATACATTCTACCTAATGTCCTTCACTTTTACCTGCCTTGTTTCGTTTCAAACTGTCTTCAAATTGAACAAAATGCTGTCTAAGATACCCCATTTTTTCAAAATTTCCTGGGGGAGGATACCCCCACACCCCCCTACGTTCTACGAGCGAATAGTCAACGACGCGCAGCTGAGTTGACTTTCCCTCATAGAAAACGAGGGCCACTAGTCTACTGAATTAATTAAGAAGCCACTAAAGGATTGCAGTCGAAACTCTACAATCTTATGTATTTGAAGCCCAAAATTATGAAATTTTAGACGGCGAGCTCGAGGTTTCTATTGGCTTCACCCCTCTCCAGCTAACAAAGTCGATATAAACAGTGATAGTAATAATTTCTACTTCAGTGCCGGCTACAATGCAGCGCGCGCTGCGAGAGCCTACTATTTAAACAATAGTGTTTCTGTCGCGGAACTATCGGCTGATAGTTGCCCCGCGGGAATTTGATGTTCTGAAAACAAATATTAGCCCGAGAAGCGAAGCTTCGAGGGATAATATGCTAGTGAGTTTGTTTATAGAAGGTTTTCACGGGCGAGTACTATCCATCCGGGCATTTTCCTCGGTCGGGCACTATGGGTTGACTGAGTGTCTCTCCGCGGATGAACACTTTCGCATCACATGATCAATTTAAACCAATCAGAATCGGAGAAAATTTAGTGGTGAATATGGTGAACTATAATGATCAATAGGAGGTGCCTGTGTAGGCAATCAGATTGCGAGTTTGCCTAAAAGTCGGTTACTGGGTTATGCTACCAGCGATTAGCATAACTCGGTGACCCGCGACTTCCGTAAAATTCCGGTTATAACCCCCTCTCCACCCCCAGCCCCAGCCCCAACCCGCTTATAAGCTCCCTCAGTTATAGGACCATCTACCTGGAAACGAAAAAAATACATCCGTTTATAAACCCCTTCGGATATAACCCCCGCTCGGCTGGATGACAGTACTGAACAGGGCTAAATGTTGCTTGTTGTTGTCTTTTTAACTTAAAAACGTATTTCGATCAACAATGTCGTGGCTCGTTTCGAAACGTTTTTATTCCGCTTATAACCTTGTTGAATATCCTGTCTCTCGATTTCCATCGGCTTCGCCCCTCGCCGACTTACAGCCGATAGAAATTTCGAGGAGGGGACATTGGGGGTTGCTGAACTCCGCATTACAGCAAAAAAATTCGCAATACTAAAAAAATGCGGAAAATACCGCAATTTTATGGTAAGCCCTTATAGCTGGCGGATTCGTTGACCCAGGGCAAAAATAGAGGCAATTACGAGTGGTGGGACCGTGGAAACAATGACAATGCTTGAAACTGGTTGTTAAAACACAAGGCTGTTTCAGGTTCCGAAACGACCAGAAACGGCTAAAAATGGTCGGAAAAAAGTGAAGGATACGTTTTTATACCGACTATCGTCGACCAAAACGCCAAGAAAACGCATCCCGCAGGTTTGGAGAATACCGCAATACCGCATGAAAAATTGGCAAATACCGCAATACGCAAACCCCAATGTCCCGCTCTTCGAGCTTGCCGTCTAAATAGAAAACGATGGGAGCACCAATCGGGTTCGCAGATTTCCAGTAGAACAAGGCTGAGTGTCTTCTAACAATAATTATGTAATGGATGAAATATAAACATCTAAATATCATTATTTATCTACCCATCTTTATTTATGGTGTTCACATCATCGCTTGGTACTATATATGATTCTATAGAACTGCTCCAACGTTGGCACTTAAGATAGTCCTCAAAATGTATACTCTTTGCTCCGACAAAGAGCTAAGCAGCAACCGCCAGGCCTGGGTTGTTCTGAGCAGACTAGAGTCAACTTCAGATTAAGCTTCATAAATACAAATAACGAGGTATGTTATTGTTTTGTCTCTCAGGTCTTTACTTTGCGTCATATCAAACGGTGGCGGCTTGAAATTAGCTTTTAAAACATGAATATAATAAAATGCGGACTAACGTTAACTTTATAATCATGGATCACGCAATTTTTTAAGCATTCTGTTTACAGATTTACAGTACAGAAACTTGGAAATGAGTGTTAAAAGTCGAAATAAGGATGATTGACAGTCAACAGTCACCAAAGACTTCCGAAGATCACCCGAAGTATTCTGATTGTTAATTCCCAGAGTTTCAAAGATCACCAGAAGATCAGACATCCAAATACACACTTTCGAACATTGCCGAAGATTAACCGATATTTTTGCTAATTCTCTATTAAACCACCATTGTCTATCAATATCCTAAAAGATTACAGTGAGAAATTACTAGATAATAATCAATAAAAAATTATTTTTTTAAAAAAAGAATTGCATGATTTGTTTTCTTGTGCAATTTAAAAGCACTTGCATTCGTGGCATTTCTGGAATTTCGTCAGCCGTAATATTTACCCCTTGCATATTTAATGCAAATTGCGCTCGAATTCTTGTGGTTACCAGCAACTGACGAATCCCTCGAAAAGATTTTACAGGTTTTAGTCTGGCATTCAAGTTCCTTATGCGCTAAATTTAAGAGAACGATCACACGTTTTACCTAAATATTTCGTCTGTTGGCGACAAATTCTGCCAATTCGTATAACAGCCCCACATAAAAAAGTATTCACAAGAGCTATACAAATCTAAGGTAAAGTTCCAAAACTATTTATCTCTAATTAATTACCAAGTAATATCTCTAATAATTATCTCTCACTAGTTCCCTGGGCGCTTTTCTCTGCCTTTGGGCCTGTTTATATGGGGAAAAGTTATCCCTGGAAGGATGGAACATCGCATTTCTTTATAAATAGCTGCGAACTGTTTACATGAGAAATCACAAAATTCACTTGGAGCATGGTGACCCTGAGTGGAGAGTCACATGCTTTGAAGGCAGGGTTACCTCCTGGGGTGAACCAATTGTTTTTCCTTGTGAATACTTTGGCTCTTTTGACTCGCCAACCAGGCACAAACCTGGAGCATGCGTTAAACCGGAAAAGCCAACTATTGGCACGGTTGCAGGGATAACTTTTCTCGTGTTATAAAAGGTGGCTCGCATGAAAGGGTAAGTCTCCTACAAGGCACCAGGGACAAATTTTATTCCTCACAAGCAGGTGCTTAGATAGAAGTATTTCAACATGAAAGATCCTGATTATGCGGAGAACGACGGAAAACTTTTAAAGAACTATCCCACGCGTTTTCTTATTAAAACTCGCGTCGATGGTCTCATGGGATGACTACAGCGGTTTCTTCTTTGCTCAGAACGTGCTTCATGTTCGTCGTCGTGCAAACCCAAATCTCAAAGTTTGTCAAGTTCGGGCTGAAGAAGTGAATCTGGGGCTTGTGATGTGTGATGGCCACACCGCTTAACCCGTTCTCGCAGCCCATTCATTATTTTTTGCACTGTATGGATGCAGCCTTGAGTGTGATGACAGGCACGTTGTTCCCAGGTCTTGATCTTGTTTTTCTGAACTGGAATGCACAAAAAGTCAAAAAATACTGTAAGGTTAAAGATTTCGATTTCGTCGTGAACAATCTATTTCAGTGTACAGTCAACTCTCTCTAAAAAGGACACCGTCGGGACCGGCTTCAACTGTCCGTCTTATAGGAAGTTAAGTTAAAGTAAAATGACTGAAAAACTGCAGGGACGAGACCAATACCAGGTGTCCGTCTTATAAAAGTGCCCCAGTGCCCAGAGTTGACTGCACTCGTAAGAGGTGGGTTTGCACTCCTAGTCGCTTGATGCTACGGAAACCGGGATAAGCCCCGACCTGATGGGCCACTAGGCTCGTATGAAGACTTTACCTTTACCCCATCGAGTGGAGGAGGAGCAGCGGAGTTTTCAGTTGATGACACAGCGATGCCGCACAAGCGGATCCGGTATTAATCAAACTAAAATCCTAATAAGACTCACCTTCACGGATCTTTCCAATGTATTTATACCCATTGTTCTTTAGCAGCATACGGTGAAAATCACCCTTGGTGGTGTTCGAGACCTTGACCACTTTTTTCGTCATGTTAGCATAAATGGAGTGTATCTCAACCAAGTCGTTGTCTTTGTCCTCCAAAGCGAATTGCTCCCGTACTTCAGGCGTGCTGTTTTGTTGCTTTCCAGGAATCCTCGTTATATACTCGTACACTCGCCAGTGCTTTCCAGAAGAGCATGTTCTTCCGTTG
The DNA here is from genome assembly GCA_963693305.1 of Meandrina meandrites. Classification (NCBI taxonomy): domain Eukaryota; kingdom Metazoa; phylum Cnidaria; class Anthozoa; order Scleractinia; family Meandrinidae; genus Meandrina; species Meandrina meandrites. The sequence goes on along the minus strand of OY855911.1, from coordinate 25,450,388 downwards.
GTAGAATTCTTAATTTGTGGATTTGATCCTAAGAGACAGTACAAATATGTATATGGTACAAACCCCCCCGGGGCGGGGGGCGGGCACTCCCATATGGAAGGGACGGGGATGCTCGTCGGAAACTTTAAATTTAACCCCTAAAAGAGACCAATCTGGGCGTGGCCGAAGCTTATGCAGACCCCTAAAAGAGACTTTGTTTAGATGAATCGAGTAAATATAACGAATCAAAGTTCTTTCTTTTTTGTTATTTCTTCGCGTGCAACCCTAAACGAGATTTTGACGGCCAAAAATAATGACATTTTGCCCAGAACACCCTAAGCGAGACCAAAATCCGAAATTTACACTCCTAAGCGAGACGACGAGCACCCCCGTCCCTTTCATATGGGAGCCCCCCCCCCCGGGTACAAACATCCGTGCATTTACAAGTTTTTAATTAGTGTCCGGGTATTAAAATCCTAAGGAGTAGTCACTGACGGGAACTGCTTTTTTCTGTTGATGAACTTGTTGGCCTGTTTAAACACCCTTTAATCTAACTTTGAGTACTCGCGGATAAAAAATGAGTTGCGGTTTGGTTATATGTTACCGCCAGTTTTTACTATCAAATTATGCTTTAACTTTTTGCAAACAAGGCTTAGTTCCGTGCAACCTGAGATTTATGAAAATTAAAGGTGTCTCAGAACTCAACAATTCGCGGTGGCTCTTACTTCATCTCTTATTAGCTAAAAGAACTAAATATTCAGAGCCTTACCTTCACACACCTTACAGCATACCCCTTGAACACTCACTGGATTTTTGCATGGATAACTTGTTGGGCATTTTAAACGCTCACATCTTATTTCAGAGTTGGAGGGCTGCAACATAAAAAAACAAGGAAAATTACACGATTCCCTTTTTTTGGAATTGTAATCGTATGCAAACAATATAGTTGTGGCGGAAAACTGGTGACGTTTTGTCCACATTTTCCTCGCAGACGTTCTAGTACAGTTTTGAGCCGGCTATTGTGATAATAGCGTGAGTACTGAGTTGTCCCACATGCATAGCACTTTTAGAATACCGCAAAATTTCGAAAGCAAAGAGGCTTGGAAAATAATCCCTCTTCCCTCCTCCCCTCCACCCCAAGAAGCGAAAGAAAAACAAACAAACAACAAGTAAACAAGCAAACTGACGCAACATGCCGCAAAGCTCCTCTCTTCCGTTTCTGAACATAAGCATATGAGCTTATATAAAGAGTTAGCTGTTATGATATATAAGCTCAATTTTGTATTTGGTATTGCTAAAAGCGTGTTTTGTTCAGAAGAGTAGGTTATGATTTTTGTTTATCTTTAAAGTCTATAAGCGCCTTAAATTCTTTCCAAACTATGTCTAACAGGGTCAGGGTCAAAGTCGATTTATTAATTTTTTATTTATTTCATAGGCAGGATTTTGGCTGGGTGGGTTCGAGCGCCAAGCCCTGTCTGAGTATTTATAAGAAGCAATGATCAAAAAACAATATTTTTGTGGTTAACTGCTGTAATAAATCACTGTTGGAAGAACTAATTTTGGAAGAACTAATTTTGTCGTCTTTTCTCAACATCAACTAACCATTTTCAGACTTAAAATTCCTTCAAAGGTGTATCCAAAGGCACCGATTGGTCAATAGGTATTTTATAAAAGCAAAAGACCATTCATTTTTATGATAAATTGCTGCAATAAAGTACTGTTTTAAGACCAACACTCGAGCTAAGCCGTCGTTTTTTTCATAACATATCAGCTATATGTACCTAAAACTTTTTAAAATTAAAATTACTTCCAAACGGTAAGTCCAACCATAATTGGTTGGTCAACGGTCATTTTAAAAAAGCAAAAGACCATTCATTTTTATGGTTAACTGACGCAATCAACCACTGTTTGAAGACCAACACTGAAACGCATTGTTCCCACGTTCTGCGTGGGATTGAGTCAATAAACAATAAAAGTGAGTGGTCTATTGCTTGGTCATTAATGAACCTACGTCGCAGAAGCAGTTGATGCAGCTTACAACACCAAAATGTTTAAAGGTCGGATGAAACGTAGAATTGTGAGGAAACCTTTTTCCATTCCAGACACATTCACCTGGGTTGGGCGTCACTGCAACGGATAAAAGATTAATTAGGCAAGGGTCACTTTGGGAGGAGAAGTCGGGAAAGGTTCTAAGAGACGATACTTTCTCGAACTCCTGGTCGGGTTAGGAGTGGGGGTAAAGGATACTTTTTCTGGAAAAGGCGTGTGGAAAACAATGTAATATGTCCGCTCCACAAACAAGGTCAGAGGGCACACCTCACGCATTCCTATGTTGCAGCCCATAATGGATTGATTTTGTTGGAATTCAAAGCTTGCTGCTTTGCCACGTTGGCAAAGCTCAAATTCATTGAATTGATTCAGTTTTACACTAAAAGTAAAAAGAAAACCTTTCCAGTGTACATAAAAGTTAAAGAGCATGCATGAAAAAGAGTTAGGTATGTGGAAGCACGTTTTGGAGAAGGTTGATACATGTATTTGTACGTTGACGTGTATCGTGCAGTAAATAAATGTGCCGGAAAATGGTAGCTGTTGGTGTGCCAAGAAGCCTTCGAGTAATAGAAAAACTAAGGATACAACTACATGCACAGTATTTGTACTTGTAGTTTGCAACTGAACAGTAAGCAAACGACCCGTCAGCCATTTTAAACCGAATTGAGCTGCCAGGGTTCCAAATGGCCATCTCTCCGGACCCTGGACGTTTTTGGAGCTCAGAACATGAGCCCTGAGGGAATAGAAGCCCGGAGGCCTGGAATTACCCTAAATCCATTTTGGAAAGCTGCGTTTGACTTTCTAATTGTATGGTTTGTTCTTGTTGCTGCAGCCTATACATGTCACCGAGCTTTCTTTCTGTCAGGTGATCAAAGGGAATGCTGTGAAACAGCATGGCCCCCCCCCCCCCCCCCCCCAACGCTCTTGACACAGGGTCGATTTTAAGTTATTTCAGGGTTTGGATCCTTGTATTATGTGTTTAACATTTTCTGCTTGCTAGAAAATTAAACGTGAGGTTGATTCGGTTGAGAACTTTCCATCGACATCTCCTTCGAATAAAAGGTTTTTAGGCGGCCTAAAATGTTTCTACATTAAAACGATTCAACCAAGTTTCACTTTAGGTTGGAAAGGTTTGTCTGCAAAGGAACACAACTAGAAAAATAAGGTTCTGGCGACATGCCAATGTGTGAAGAATTTCTCTCTGCCGGCCCAACAGAGATTTTCCACCGTTCTTCAGCCTTATCGAGAGCATTCAGTTTTGCTACATTCTTTGTGCATGACCAGCGACAGCATTTCAAGCCTTGAAACACCATCGTTAGTCGACAAACAAAACAGTGGCTAATATAATCGTTAGAGATACGCATGGATGTACGGACTGTGCCCCTTTGTGATGACGTCAGTTGTGGATGTGAATGGAGAGCGAATGACTCGATAATGATGGTGGTAGGTCCAGTTAGTCTGTCTCTTCATACCTTTCTGTTCCACTCGAATTTGGAATAAATGTGGAATCCTCGGACGACGCTTACGGACTGTAAGGGAGTCAAGGCATTAAGCTATGGTTAGATTTACTTTAGATTTACGTTAATTAGTTTTATAATAAGAGACAATCAAATTAGATTTCCAATGTCAGTTCACGTATTGCTAAGCTGTGGCTATGTGCATTACTATCCAAATACACGCATAAAGGGCTTTATATTGTTATTCTTGACCACGCAACTGTCTAGACTCTAGTATTTCACAGAGAATATTTAACAATTTTCTTCCTTTATAGCGTATCCTTTGGTGATCTTTTTGTGCCAGTTAAGCATACGATTTCATAACTGTTCTTGAGGTTACTGAGAGACTGAGAGTTATCGCCGAGCTGAAGGCTAAAACGGTGTTTTCCATCTTCCAAAAATGCTGTGAATCTGTTGAGCCAAATTTGTCCGGTAAAACTATCTATAGTATCAAAATATTGTAAAAATGTAACTTTCTAACCTAAGACTAATGACTTCCTATGTTAAAAAATGTTTCAGTAGCGTTTTCTCATGTGACAGAGTACACATGCTTATAAGTTCCTACCTCTCTTCAAACGTATCAGCATTCTGATGCTATCCGTGGGTTTAGAGGTTGACGGAGAAGAAGATGACTTCTTCACAGTCGCGGAGTTAGCTGTAATAAATTAGCGCCACAAGAGGAAGACGAGAGGTTCAAGACAAAATTACTGAGACTGCATTAACCCAACACCTTATTGAGCTGTTAGTGCACGTTAGCCTGACTCATTATAAAGTATTAATTAATTAATTAATTAATTAGTTAATTATTAATAAGCAGTTACATTCCTAGCTAGATGCATGCTTACTCGAAGTCTGTTCATCTGGATCTAAGGTGAAAGACCCAAGATCACTTCAGAAGTGTTACTACTTTGATTCGGCACTGACGTCGAGCAGAAAGACAATTTTCCGGAACGAAATTTTGATACGGTAAAAAAGTTGATTGATTGAATGATTGATTGATCGAGGTTAAGCTATGTTGTCATTTAGTCGTGGAACGATCGAGCATACGACGTAAAGTAGTGAATGGTTCGCTCACGCTTGCTTTCAGAATTCTAGAACAAAAATGAATCAACAGCATCTTTATTCCGGGAACAAAAGTTCGAACTATTTATTAGTTTCCCAATGTTTCATCCACAGCTAGAAAGGTGCGCGCAAATTTCAAAATGTGCCTGATGCAGAATGGAAGTGCACCAGTGTTTCATTGAAGGTAAAAAAAAAGTTGAAGCCTGCATACGAGCCTAGTGACCCACCAAGCCGGAGCTTATCCCGGTTCCTGTAGCATGAAGCGACTATAGGAGTATTTCTACTCGCCCCTGGATGGTCCTGGATGGTATGGTCCATCGCAGGGTTTACCCCCAGCAGTAAATTCGCCGGTACCCGTTTATACACCTGGGTGGAGAGAGGCTCTATGAGAGTACAGTATCTTGCCCAAGGACACAACACAGTGCCCCGGCCAGGGCTCGAACCCGGACCGTTCGATGCGGAGTCCAGCGCACTAACCCTTAGCCGGACCACCGCGCCTCCTCGTGTTTCATTGAAAATACGTTTAATTTCTCATACTCGGTGAAAGTGGCCCGTGGTTCCAGACTGTGAGACAGTAAGGCAGTGCTCTTGGCGATCTGCAAAAGTTTAATACCTGGGCAGGTGTCACAGCAATCTCCCGGTTTTCGTTGAGGTTTGTCGCAGGTTATTTTGGGACAGTCACGATTTCTGCACTCTATGGTAGTGTTCTACGGAGTAAAATAAAGCATAAATCAGAGGTAAACTTGCAGATTATGAATTTCCTAACGCTGATGAGAGACAGGCAGACAGAAAAACGGACAAAAATACAGAGTAGACAGACCAGACAGACACGACAGACCGGCTAGACCAGACAGACTAAACAGACCAAACAGACAAGACAGACTAGAAAAACCAGGCATACTAGACAGGCCAGGCAGACTAGACCGGCCAGGCACACCAAAAACTGTACCTTTTAAATGACTTAAAGTGATTTATTATCAGAAAGGTCATAAGCGAAGTATTTCTTCATGTGTACTACTAAAGAACAGAACATTTGAAAAACCAAATGATAGCTTCGCCTTCAGTTATCAAGTCTTTATTCTATACCTTGCAAGAACAGTTGATGCACATGTCGTATCTTGGCGGTATTCTGGGATACCAGGTTTCCATATGGTCATAGTGTCTACCCATTGTTTGGCAGCCTATAAGAGAAAAAGGCATGCATTCAGATGACAGGCAATTAACGAAACCGTAAGGAGAAGATAGGAAGATAAGGGTAAATAAAATACATGGTCATGACCCAAAGTTTGATAGATCTCTAAATGCAGATGATGCTTGTTAATGAAGATAACGCAAACATGAAGCTGAAATTCGTTAATATAATTTGAGCTAGTTCACAGATTTTGTTGTATAGTTTGTGAAATAGCACAATAACCAATAGGCTACCGTATCTCACTGCTACCGTGGCTCTCCCAGTTTCCTTAGAAGGAAATAATAGTACATATAATTTCAACAGTTAATTATTGGTTCTTTACTTACATACCCATTGGATTTTGTGGTCCGGGTACATTTCCTGAAATAAGAATATAAACAAATTTATTTCTAAACAAACCATTTTCTTGGGAATCAAATCAAAACAATGGGGTCAGGTGACCTTGTCGAGTACCAAGATTGATTGGTCCCGCGGCTGCTAATTGACATGACGAGGTTGCTAAGTAACATTACGGACTTCTTTTACCTGCACAAATAGGACAACATGTTCCGTCTGTGTTTGTTTGATTCTTACAAGAAAGGACCGGACACGTTCTGATAGCACAAGTCACAAACCCATCCTGTAGCGGAAAAAATAAAATCATTTCAACATTTTATTTTGCATTTAATTTTCGCATTTCTACACTGCCTGTTGTTGCCTGTTATGTAATGCAGTGGCGGATCCAGGGGAAGTAGTCTGAAATGTCATCCGTCCTCTCTTCCTTACCCCCCAGAGGAGGGGCGCGGGCGAGAAGGACGTCTGAATTCCCAGCGTAAAAATGCCGTCCCGTGACGTCACGGACTTTTGCGAAAATGGTAAGTAACTTTTGATTGGTGCAGATTAAAAAGGCATTGTTTTATGCTGTCGGTGAAATAGATTACTATTTCTGATTGGCTAAGCGGGCTTCGTGTTTACTTCAATTCAGACGCAAAACATGTCAACAGATTTGCGCGTGAGATTTCAAATCTAAAATTTAAAACATGTGTTGCCAGAACGTAAAATAACGAACAAGGGAGGCGAAACATAACCATCGAGCTCAGGAGACAAAACGCTCGATCAAATAAATGCAAGATGCATAACACTTTCAACACAGAATGTCTCTCTAAAACCAACCTTTAGCTTTCTCAAAGTAAAGCTACAATTAACAGTCTCTGGCGAAGCCAGACAAAGATAAATAAGTCACGCGTGATCAGATAAGATAAGATCAATAGATCGTTTTCACTGTCACGCAACAAAAATATAAATCGAAAAACTATTGAGTGAATGATTTCAAGAAAATAGGATATTATAGAACAGAAGTAAAGAAGTAATTTCTCCAAATTTTAGGTCTGTGCGCTGTCCCAAACTTTAGATAATCGTCGAAATGTTTTGCACAAATTTACAGAGCCCAGTATTAATTCGCCATATTGGTGTACATCCGTGGTACACCAATATGGCGGCCGGAAAATACTGTAAACATCTGGAACTTACTTTGATCATCTAGGCCACTGATTATCGGTATTTGAGAAACAAACATTTGCATAAACACATTTCCTGCTACTTTAACTTCTCAAAGGGCTAAAAATTACAAGATAAATGTATATTTTTTGACAAACACGATCGTAACTGCGTGTCACGCACCGCCATTACTCCGAAATTCAAATTGCGCTGGTTTTCAAACGAAGGACGCTACTGAGCTGAAAAGTTGGAAATAGATATAATTTTAGTACCTCTTATGCCTGATGTGGATAAAAACTTTGGTGTCTCTTTAGTTTTGGATTTTGATACCTGATGACGTCACGTGAAAACGATCTATAGATCAATAGATCTTGCCCGGCATCACGTACAAATATTATTAAATGCAAGTAATCAATATTTTCACGGAATATTTCAGACCTTGCCCTTCCAGAGCGAACACTTCGAGAGCTTAAAGCATATCTTGCAAATAGAAACGAGCCAAAAGAAACTGCAATAGCGAAACATGTGGCAAATTGCAGAGCGAGAGGTGTCAAACTCTACAAACAGGAAACCGTTCAGACCTATGACCTCTAACTTTCAACTTTCAACTTTATTGCTTCCATCACCTATTACAGCCAAATATTAATAATAGGTTTATACAAAGCAAGTGATGAGGGAGTCTATAGAAAAGCAAAAAATGCTTGAAATTATAGATCCCTAATTAGACATTTATCAACTGTGATTTACAATTCTGTACTAAATTTAATGGTATCATAATTGAGGTATAACTGACATAAATTATTAAACATGAAATTACTTAAATTATCCTATCAAAATTATCAACGAAGCAATAAGTATCAAAGCTTATTTTATAAAAGGGATATTTTGCCACTGCTGCCATCTTTGTCTATTATAGATCTTTTTATGTTATTCTTAAATATGTTAAAAGATTTGATTTTCCGTGTTTTGTTGTCTATACAATTCCATATTTTTGGACCTTGAAAGGCTAAGGAGTATTGGCCAAGTGTAGTTGACTTACGTGGAAGATGACAGTCATCTGCATGTCGTGTACCATAACTATGTATTTGATAATAGATAATAATTTGATAATATGTCTAGAGCTAGACATTTCACATTTTCAAGGCCACAGTCTATTCAACTTACTGCCCCCAGATATTACTGCATATAGTGTCCTTCAGAAACAAGTGAAGCAAAAAGGTTGAAAGACCGAATTTAATATAATACGGCAAATCTAGACAAATACGAGTTTTCTAAGCGATCGGCAGCTTTCTTATCTCCATTTCCACGGAAAACGATGGTCGATGGACTCCCTCAGAAGTCGATTCAAGAAGTTGGTTGATCGAACTTGGCGGCACGCACACAAAACACAAACCACTTGAGTAACTAGCACGCTTTCTCCGTGACTGATGGCATGGATATTTTCACAACTGGCAAATTATGCAAAATTGCATAAATTACTCAGTGACGTCACGGGACGGCATTATAACGCTGGGAATTCAGACGTCCTTCTCGCCCGCGCCCCTCCTCTGGGGGGTAAGGAAGAGAGGACGGATGACATTTCAGACTACAGGGGAAGTGGCCGCCCCCACTTATTTTTCGGAAATAGCGCATTTTCTTCGCAGAATTCAACATCCATAGTCAAGCCGTCAAAAGCCCCCCCCCCTCTCCCCTTAGCTGAAGGTCTTAAAATGTGTAGTTACCATTTATTAGTCTAAGCGATGACAGGAGCCGATCCCTGGGTTTTGAGAACAGAAGTTCACAAGCTAGAATTCTACATCTCGCCTTGAGATATTTGGTTGCAACGACAACAAAAACAGCTTTCTTGGAATTTCGGAATTTTGTCAACAAATTAAAATCTGAAGTACTCTGACATTTTAAAAGCATTTTCATAATCAGTCTCAATTTTGTTTAACAAAAACCACTCTTTTTTCAGTGACTTCCATGCTTCCGACTTCAGTGCTTTTACTGTGGACATTTCAGTTGGTTTTAAATGAGGGTTGTATGAAAGGCGGGAAACTGAGTGACGCGAGCTGACGCCAGTGTTCACTGTGTGAGTTGAATGAAACGCGTGAAGAGCCTCCGAGCGAGCGAGATAAATTTCCTCTGTTTCGTTGGAAATATTCCTGGTACAGTTTCCTCTAATGAAGTCTATATTGTGGAAAACTTTGACTTTTAACGGTGAGAACCGAAATTAGCGGCCATGTCAGACCCAGGAGAAAAAACCCTATTGATTTTGCCGGTATTGTCGAAGATTTTGCCGTTGCTTGTCTCCTGCTGTGGTTTGAACTCTTGGCCCGTATGGATTGTCAAGCCTCGTCAAAATAATATGATTTAGCCAAGCTCCACCTCGTCAAAATATAAGGTAACAAGCTTTACTATTTTTACTTTTTGAATGAAATTGTACTGTCGGTTTTCCAGCTTCTCGTAAATTGGTTGCTGCCTTTGTACCGATTCCGTGGCCATTGTTGTATATTTATCAGCTTACATTTTTTTTCATGAAGTGTTTCGCATCAAAACTTTATGTATTATTTAGTAGACCTTAGTAGAGTTTTTTGTTTAGTTCTTTAGGAAAATGTTCTTTATATAGTTGTAGGAATTTCTTTTCTCGAATAGAATTCGACCTTATCACGACCCTTATCACGCGGTTTTTGGAAGCCATCCGGACGGGTAGGCAACACCGTCAGAAAAATATCAGTGTTCGTATGAGAATCCGATGGAAAATAATTTGTTTTTAAATTGAATTCTGAACAACTTATGAATTGCAAATTATGTTAAGATACTAGGTAAAGCATATTATTCTCCAAATTTGACGGATGTGGCTATGCTACAGAGCATCGAGTTACGTCTTTGATTTTCTATACCTTTTGGCGATTAATTTTTTGCCGTCGATGTACGGTCCGGTTCAGTGGGTTGACGTTTCGCGAAAAAACATTTTTTGAAAAATGCATAGAAAATTAAATTAAACTCAACTGAATGCCTTCTTCTAGTTCATGCAGCTACATCCTTTAAAATTAATGAATACAATCCGTTGCAAGGCATCTTAACATAAATAGTTGAGAATTCAACTTTCATAACAATTATCCATACAAACACTGTAATTTCTGAAAATGCACGTTGCCTTCTCATCAAGACGGCTTCCAAAACTGTGATAAGGTCTATATCTTCGGCTGGAAATAAAATTAGCATAACAAAGTATTATTTTTTTTTCCTTTGAGCGTGAATGTGTAGTCAGGGTTCTGTTGTGCCTTGCCAAATCAAATTTCTGATGTTTTGGTATTTTGTGTATACGAACCCTCAGATTTGAAATATTCTTTGTTTCCATGGCAGAGAGTTCGAAGAAGGGGAAAAAATTCTTACCGTGCAGCTACACTCTTTGCATTGATTGGCACCCATCACGCTTTGATCTTTGTCAGAAGCCGCCCATACTGTCCCGTGGTTTCGTTGGATACTTTGGTGAGTACAACTCTTTTGTTGTTCGTTAGGCGAGGGGTTTCCTGAAAGATAAAGGAACAAATACATTTAACTATTTCAAGTTAAGTTGCCATTTGTAGAGCCTTCTTTACTTCGCAGTCTGTTGTTTGGAGAAAGAAAAATGGTTTCATGAAAACCAAGCTAACGCTAAGAGACTACAATTTTCAAAAGACATCCGTAGTGTACCGTTGGAAGTTCTTTTGGAAATGCATGTCCCTTCATTGCCTTTGTTGTGTAATTTAGCATATCAAAATCTTTCATCTTCGCGCCCAGTGGCAGAAACAAATTTTTCTCCATTCGTTTCGTAATACAGCTTGTACGGTAGGAATGCATAAATTTTATCCCCGCGGACTTTAAGATCTCTACACATAACTGAGGACTTAAAGGGGCAGTCTCACCAAGATTTAGTGCTACTTGAAAATACAACGGAGGTGCTGCAATTAATTGAAAATTCCACTTATAGTTGCCTAACCTTGCTAAAACGCACTGTACTGGTCACAAAAGTTGTTTAAAAAATGGTGTGTCTACGGACGGGTAGGAAAGAAGTGGTCTAAAATCTTAAAACGTCGGGCCGACGTTTTCAAAGTTTGACAGTGTTACTTGGAGGATAATCACGACAAAAACATTGATTATGGTTTGTTCACATCTTATTGAATGAATTTCTTTTCTTCCTTTTTGTCGTTTTAACGTTATCTTGTTTATTTGTGGGTGCACCTTTATAATTCTAGCATAGTTTACATAAAAACTTAGAAGACATCTCATGATACTGCCCGTTTAACAGGCTGAAAGCTCCCCTTCCCCCAGGGGAACTCCCATCTAAAATAGACGGGGTCGATCGTCGGAAATTTTGAAAGAAAGGTTAGACCTGAATACAGTAATACATTCAGTACATACCATGCCCTGTCGGTTTTTTGCACCCTCGGCCTTCGCAATCTATTATCGCGATTGAGCCATCGCTTGACTGAAAAGAAAAAAATATATTAATATTATTGATCATGATTAACGTGAGGTCCGTGATGGGGTAATAATTGTTTAGGTTTGTTTTGCAAGAAAAAGACCAAAGTCTACTTCAGTAGGACTAAACAAGACAGAATAAAGTTTTGGCCCCTTCATAAGGCATCCATTCACGGCAAACGCGCGCAAACGGTCATTCATTCGCCAGCAGTCCGTATTACAAAATTTGAACCCGCTAAGGGAACCACTCAGAATGCTCCGTTCCAGATGAAGGTTATCACCCGACCGGTTGTTTGGTGAACTAAAATCCATAAATATGATCGAGTGGCAAGCCGAGTTTCTGATGCGTGAGACTAAGACTAATGCCCCCGGCCCCAGTAAATGTATAATGTCGATAAGGTTGATGAGCTAGATAGGTTTTAGTCCGAAGGCCTAGCATGAATCGATCTGTTGACCTAGAAGCGAATTTGTAAAACGAGTGAGAAGATAAATTTGGGTGTTATTTTTGAGGGAAAAACAACAGGATTACGACGGTATAGAAAATATTTTGAGCATAAATCACAAAACAAACTGTTAGTGTTAATATCGTTGTATTACTGCAATGTTTTGTATTTTTTCGAAGGTTTCTCTGTCACTAAATAACGTCGTGGCTCTTATAATAAATGTGTTTATATTTTCTTTTGCAAGTAAAACGAAATTGAGTGTTTGCATTAAGGTCGCGGTTGTACATTTTGCTTAGATCTCAAATGCAGCACTTACCAGTTTACAACTGCATCGTTTACAGCGATAGTATCCCTTTGGTAGCAGAAATGGATTCCAGGTATCTCCCACGTTATAGTTGACATGGTTAAAAGAACATTGCGGTGGGTTTGCAGTAGCTGAAAAAAGAAACAAAAAAAAAACGTCAGTTAAAAGTGAGAGGGAAATAAAGGAAGAGTCCTGAATGCGTTTTCTCCCTCTCCTCCCCTCTCTTTTTTACGCCTGCCACGCAGGCTACTCCTCAACTGCACGATTTCAGCTTTGTTCCTTTTTCCTTTCGTTGACTTTTGTAGAAAGGTTTGTACTGGTGTATAAAACAAGAGCTAAAATGATAAAGACAATATCTACCGATATTAAACGCAGGAGACAGCGCTTCCGAGTGGTTTAGGTCGTTCAGGAGGCTGGCCTTGTAATTAAACGGTTCCGGGAGAAACCCCTCAACCCTGTCAATAGCCGGTTTTGTTTTAGTCCCGAGCTCGACCCAAATGGTCAACCTCCGGCTCTGTTTGAGTGGCATGCCTAAAAGCTACTTTAAGCCTGACTGACAACCACTACTCAGTTTTATCTTTCGCTTCGTTAAACTGTTTTTCTTTCTAGCTCAAAGCTACAAGCGCCTTTTCTTTTTACTTAATCTTACGTGATTAGTTATGCTTGAACTCTCGTAACTGTCAAACTGGGGACGTTAAGTACCGTGAAGATACGTTTAATTATACGCCCTTCCGCTTGCTGGGGTTCTCGTTTTCCCCTCCCCCACAATTTTTCCTTCCATTTTCATAACGTTAGGTAGTATTATGGTTGGGTGTTGGATTTTCGCCTGTGGGTCGAGAGTGCGAGGAAAGCCTCTGACACAAAGATATCGATATTTGCCTTTGTGGTACATGGCAACATGACAACATGTTTGTTGTTGTTGCTATGGCTGCTAAACATATATGCCATGGTGTGTAACACTACTGTTGAAGAATTTATCGCGGTTGTAACTTCTGTAAGCTTCTCTCTGGGTAATAAGCCGCCACGAAGAACAATTCTATAGCAGTTAGAAGTTTGGTGGCATTCTTCAGTGAAAAAACGAGTTCTTGTTAAAACATTTTAATGGCTCTTTTTCTGTAATCCACACAGTTTAAATTTGTAAGACGCTTAGTAAGTGGGAGATAATAATCCAAGCTATTTCCTGGGTAGATAAAGCAACTGGCAATAGGCCAGTCGCTTTAATTTGTAAACAGCCGTAAATTAAGAGGAGCTAATTTGAGCAATTTCCTGCTGTTATCGAAAGAATTGATTCAGTTGACCTAAAGCAACGGTTTTGAAAGCAAGGACGGAAACACGGCAATTGTAGGATTATCGTGCTTTCCTTACTTAAGATGATGTTTTACTATTTTTAGAAAGAAATCAGTAAACAACCGTAAATTTAGTATCCACGACTGTTTACTTTTTGAATTTTGGTGATCTCCAATGAAACTTCTAGATCAATAATTTTTAAATTTAGCTATTACTTAAGTAATATGCTATGAAATCTCAAATTTACCTGTCGTATTACTAAATCGAAATTAGCCACTACTTAAACGTTTTCGTCTATTTTAGAGTTTTTGGATATCTCAATTGAAACTTCTAGATGAGCATCTGCTAAATTTAGTGAGTACTTTAAAAAATTAGCGATTTGTCATAAAATCGCTCAATCGATCTGTTGTATTTTAAATTTAGCAAATACTTAAATATACGATTTGTTATGAAATAGCTAAATTCGCTCATTTTACTTAATCTGTTATAGTTTCCCATCGAAACATGCAGTAAGCACTGTCTTCAGAATACTGTGCTGGAACTAACGAGCAAGTTTTCACAATGGAGATTTTGCACTAAGCCGGAATATCATCGTGCTCCGTAGCTTGTGACTAACATTCCCCCAAAAAATTCCTTGTCATTTCTACAAATTAAAGGACCAGTTAATCGCTATTAAATACGCACTCAATTACGCTATAGCCGTTCCATCGCTACGTTTTGCAGACAAAAATACCCACCGATTAAGTAATAAATGTTCAAATATCCGACATAACCGGACTCTTCAGTTTTTCTCTTCATTTAAAAAGATCATTACCATCCGTACGCATATGGTGATATTACCATATGAATTTTCAGACGTGTGTTTCATGGTTTATTTACACAATAACATGTTTAAGGTGGACCAGAAATTTTGAGTTTATCATTCATGAACTTTACGATCTTGGTTTAACGATACAAAACGTGTTTGAAAGTAAGGGAAAATATTAAAAAAATACATATACATTTATAGCTATTTATCTGTCTGTGGGTAATTGAAACAACAATTCAGCGAAAATAAATAGAATAAGTTTGTTTGTTCGGAAGGGCGGTGGGAAGAAACAATCCAGATTTTCAGTGGGCTGGTTTTAGTTTACGCAGAATCCTGATCGTCTTATTTGAATAGAATGTGTGAATGGAGCGTAACTGATTGCGGGCGAGAAATCTGAATAACGGTTAACTAAAATGGTGAATTGTTCCCTGAGCTTGTTAGATGGCGATAGTTGACAAATACTGCAGAATGAAAACTGAGTATTCATTTTTTTTTAGCAGTTCAGAACCTGTTGAGCAATAATCGTTCCTAACATCATGCTATTTTTGAACGTTCTAATTCAGTCGCAAAGAGCGTTTAAAGACCGTCTACACTCAGGCATGTGAACTAAGTTAAAGACATCGTTGTCAGAGCTTCGGTTAGTCTCTAAGCCAATAGACGTACAACTGACCTGGTGTAGTCGGTTGGAAGAGATCCACTTTGCTTTCGCAAGAAGTCGCGAACACGATGGCGATCCCAAGCATAGATATGCTGAAAGAAATTAAACCAAAAAAAACCATTATATTGTCCTAAATCAAATCGGGAGATCCATGAAATTAAAAATTCTTTTAGAAGTATAGGAACAACAACTAAGAAACCATTTGCCTATACCGGAGACGGTTTCGAAATATGAATTAAAACAATTTGAAATGCAAGGCTGAAAGTCTAGCACTGGTTGTAGAAGACTAATTCCACTATTCAAAATATACATTATTATTTTTTCTGGTTATTTCTCTAGCACTAGTTAACATTTTAAATTAGTTACATAGTAGACGACACAAACTGTATAAGAACAAAGCAACTTACTAAACTGTTGCCCTCATCTCAAAATGTGGAAATGGTTGTGGCAATTGCGAACAGTTTTCATCGTTTTTATATATTTAGTGACGTCATAATAGCCTCATCTGGAGACGGGAGTTAGCCAGGAAAGGTGTTACGTAATGTGAACACAGTCTTTGAAAGCTAAGTGGCTACAAGCAACCACAAATGACCGTGAAGTCCATGAATGGCCATGAATGACCACGAATAACCAGGAGTGATTACGAGTAACCACGAGTGATCACGAGTGACCATGAATAAGCGTGCCCCGTCTACATATACTTCGCTGAAATTCACGCGTCATTTTGGCAGTAATATCACTTTTCAATCAGAAAATGAAGTTATCGACTGATATAAACATGTGCATTGCAAACATTTTCAGTCTGAACTTTTTGCAGCTTAAGACGAATGCCGACCGATCAGTAATTCTTGCGAAAGTGCTAAAAAACCCGCGGCAACTTATGGCACCGAGGACTTTGAGACTTCAACGGGATTCAAGAAAAAAAAAATTGAACCTAGACAACGAATTGTTTAAGTCTGTGAGCTTTTCTCGCCCACGTGAATTCAAGTTTTGAATTAGTTCCAGTGGTAGCCATTAAATTCATAAAAATGACCTAAGTTAAAATGGTACGTAGCATATCCAATTTGGATTTCGTAATAAGAGCTTGGAGTTACTAAACCAGATCAAGAGCGATTTGCACTCTTGGCTGGTTCTTTTATGAAGTGGTTTTGGTTGAATTATTTCTCGGATATATGGCAAGAATGATAGAATCAGACAGTATACTGCCTCAAGTATGCCAAGTATATTCACCCACCTGAAAATTTTGTATTTTACTGTGACTGATGCTGTTTAGTTTGGGAAATACGTCGTGTTCTTTTAGGGACAAAATGGTTGGAATTTACAGAAGTATTGCTGCTGGTTTATTAAAGGCGACCATAATTTTAATTTGAAATTAAATATACTCACAACCTATAACTCTGTCGGACGAATATCACTTAGCAAAGTCCAGTATTCCAGATACTTCTTCGACGTCAAATAAGTTTGGGTCCTTACGGAGCTACTCCATGATACTTATACTTTCGCTCGACAGATGCCCGCTGAGGTCAAGCGAAAGTACATAAAAACCCATTATATGCCGCCACCATCGCTGGTTTCTTTTAATATAAGCCGAATCAGTTTAAAGCGCATAATTCTAGCGCAGCCAATGGTATAAAACGCTGTTGTACATTTTGCAGAGTGCAGTCTAAGTTATGTAGAACATTCAATTTGGATCTTGCGTATAAACGGGAAAAATATTTGGATTCAATGGTTTCTTAGATATGACGGACCGTTTCTAACTTAAGTGGTTTCGCTCGAACTGTATTCTGATATGAGACAAAAAAAAGGCAAAATCTAGACGATGCATTGTTACGTCTCGCCCACGTGAATTTAAGTTTTAATCCTGTGGGTGAGACACTTAATAAGCTTAAAAGATTAACACACAAGTAAGTAAAACCTTGTTAAATCAGTAAAATATTTAAATTTGACTCTGATTACTGAGATGTTACTGCGGGGTAGTTAATCAGTAATTTTGAATTAAAATTACCCACTATTAAAAAGTCATTAACAAATCTCATTTATCATCAATGCTCAAAACACTTTATCATAGTGGACAAATCAATCAAAAGTCACCCGAGCATCGGGTTAAGTGCAAAGTTTGATGCTAGTTTTAAAAGTTCGTGTTTCTTAGCACATATCATGCATAATTCGTGTTGAGAAGATCAAGAGTTCCAGTTTGGGCTGTGTGCTCAGTTACGACAGATCTTTTCACCTGAAGTGGTTTTATTTGAACTGTACTTCGAGTGTGCATAAATTCCAATTAAAAGTGAGTGTTTCCTTTGAAAGAAAGAGCGACGAATTGACTATTAAATCTGGTTGCTAGTGGTTTAAAGCGAGAAGCGCCTAGTAAATGACTTGTGAGCTGCAATTACAGTATTTTAATTTTAATCTGTGCACTCTGTGGGAAATCATGACGAGCACAACAAAAAGCATTCTTGACATTCTTCCAAATTTAACTTCAGCAACAATATAGTAACAATATTTTATTCTTTAGATTTTATTCAAGCTAGTATTGCATTGAAAGTGTTGAGTGAAACGTTTAGAAAAGTTTCCCTGATTGTTATAGGTGTGACAGAAAACACTGCGAACTAAAGAATCCACTCTTGATTCAGGCGACAAGTTTATTAGACTCTCAGTCTGATACTCCTGCATTAATGACTTTAATGCACAATCAAGACAAATGATAATTAAGAACCGGATACCTAACTAAACAAAATCCCATATGTTTCCACAGCTTCTTTGGCAGTTGAACGACAAGTGTAATAAAAGTAAGGTTTGCCAAGGTCCTTAAAACCATGCAGAAGCCATAAACACGAAAGCTGCACAAGGAACAGAAGGGAGCGAAATTATAGAAATACCATCAGTCGTTATATACATTTAAATCTGTCGGACGTAATGTTGTACCCGGCAAACATTGCCCCGCGTTTGGTCCTGCTGTATAAAGCGATAGCTTGTAATGCATTTTTAAAAATAATTTTCTGCAACGAGATTCGGCGGAGATTGTTCTTGTTATTACACTGGCATTCAAGTAACAAAATAACTTACCATAGACTTCTCGTCTTCCCAAAAACGAGGATACGATTCCCCATCTTGTGTTTTCTAGGCCAGGCAGTTGTATACAGAATTTTCGTCAACGACTTCACGTTTTCCAAGCAAACAACTTCATCTCGTAAGATCTAGAATTCGAAAACAGGATGCATTGAGCAATGATCCTAATTTGTTCCGACACAGATCTGAAGTGCCTGTTAACATTTGAACAGACTGAGTGTTTGACGCACTCAGAATGCAAATGTAAAGCATGAAATAAATGTCTTTTTCTTTTTAATAAGAAAGCCTGCCCCCCCTACTCGCGCACCGTATGGGGAGGAATTAAAAAAAAACGCTGTACAAAGTCGTTTCGTCGCTTTTGTTTTATTCGGGGCTAGTATACCTCACACTAGAACTCACTTTCGGTAGAACCTGCCTACTGTAGATCAGATACATATTTCTTTTATTTTAATATGCGCCCCTTATGTCGCCTGAGAGTTTTTAACGGCGTCACTATATGCTCTTCAAAGAGCATATAGTGACGCCGTGTTATGGTGCTTGTTCGCTTCCTCAAAACATGAACTGATGATAATAGCATTTAAACCTCCTCAGAGAACTCAAACTAGGCAAGGAAATTGCAGGGTGCTAATTAAAAAGAACTTTACCCCGGGAACATTACAAAATTCTTGGCTGTTTTTAACAATGCCGCCGTTTAATTCAAAACATTTTGCAAATTGAGTGTTTCTTAGCATTAAGGAGGGAAGAATGTCATTAACCTTTACCATTAACACTAAAAACATGTAAAGAATTGAGATAAACAGTCGCAACATGGTCAAATTTAAGGTTTCGACTTTGTACAGCGTTTTGCCGTAGGAGTCTTTGAGGAGGGTAATAAACTGTTTATACTTCAGAACTTTGTTCCTGACGTCTAGGCGTTTTCAACACTAATCCTCTCAGGGAATAAAAAAAGCAGCGACAGAAAACAGCCCCAGGTAAAGAAGGATAAATTTTATTCATGAAATTACACAGCAGCGACAATAATGCGCTTTGCAAATCAATTGTTTTGTTCAATTGAAAGCAAAGACTGGTGCTGTTCATTTATTCTAAACCACCCCACTGTTTCACGTATCAAAGGGTCAACGGTAGAATTAATACTTAAACTAAATTTAATTACATTTCCTTTTAAAAGAATTTCACGCAGTGGGAGAAAAAAAAGCGACACTTGTGTTTTTTTTAGTTATCAAACCTATTCGTGCCCGACAGAGCTTAAAGGATTGCAGATTTAAAAGATATGTTGTACCTCATAACAACGCGAAACTCTGAGCTTGCCGATCATTGCTTATTCATTACACGTACAGCGACTTATTCATGCATGTTCACTCTTCCATGCCAAGGCTTTCTATCGGCACGTGTCAGTCGGCTAAATGTGTCACATGTCTCTTTTTTTTCAGTATTGTTGTAGCATGTATAAAATGCAACAGTTGTCAGCACAGTTTATAAAAAACATGAAGTGTAAGTTCACGCAGAATGGTGTAATTAGATCTAATTTCCATCATGGCTCAAAAAGTGGTCGAGTGCAGTCTAGGCATTTTAACATACTCGATACGTTTAAAAAAAGAAAATATTTCAATTTATTACTTTTTGCATGTTTTTTATTGTCCTCTACACCGTTTTTTAAATTATTTTTTACATATTTTTACATTTTTTCTACTTCATACATATTTCTTACATATTTTTACTTCTTTGTCACTATTTGTAACTGTGCTATTCTCAACAATTAACTTCATAACGACCGAAGAGCGGTCGAAACGTCGTGCAATTTTATCGTTAGTTGTTATCGTAAAAACTTAGAAAAAACCCATACTGACAAACAAAATGGCAAACAAAAAAACAAGCAGACAAACAAATTGACAAAGATATAACTATGTCTATAACAAACGTTAAAACTTACTTGACGATGGGCCCAGTTCCAAGAGGAAATGGTTTATTTTACCAAAGAAGGTTATCTACTTGTTTTGCCCAGTAAGGAGACTTGCTACCGGAGCCCCCGGGGGGTCCTCCCTTTTCTGGACTATGCAGGGAGGCTCCGCCCGAGAGGAGCACCTTTCTCAGGCTGTAGGGTATAATTATAAAAGGGTAGGGAAAACTGTTATTGCTGTCGCAGCAAGTGAGCCTTAAGCGAACAAGCGAGGCAGTTCTCTAATGGGCAGAGGATTACTTTATGGGGCCTTAGCCTGCGTAGCTGGCGGTGTTGTTGGGGTTTATGCGCGCGCGAGTAAGCGGCGAAGAAGGATCCTGCACGAGCTCTTGGGC
The DNA here is from genome assembly GCA_963693305.1 of Meandrina meandrites. NCBI lineage: Eukaryota > Metazoa > Cnidaria > Anthozoa > Scleractinia > Meandrinidae > Meandrina > Meandrina meandrites. The sequence goes on along the minus strand of OY855911.1, from coordinate 25,429,830 downwards.
TTCCTGAGGAGTTTATTCTTGGTTTTCATGTTACGTCATAAAATTCTGAAATCAAAATTCAATAGGCCTGCTAAACTTCCGATGCCACTAGGTGTAAGAGGAACTAGAAATATATCGTTTTGCAAATTTCCAGCTTGGTTGTGCCCTTCGTTTTTAAAACAGAGCATTTTGAATATTCGAATTCTCCGCCATATGCGATATCAAGCTGAGTGCCCTGGCAAAGTTGTTTTGATTCGAAAAAGGCCTTTCCTTTCTATTTTTGCAGATTGAACATTCCCAATGTACTAAGTGCTGTTTATGTAAAAGTAAAGTAGATCATGAGCCAAAAGTAGTCGCTATTAATAGCAAAATTAAGTTCCAGATGGTTTCTCTGACATCACGGCGGCCATATTTGTGCCCCTCGGAAGGACACAAATATGGCGTCTCCATACTGAGCCTTATAAATTTACGTGGAAAGTTTCGGCAAATAACTCGCAAACGGTGCACCGCACAGACCTGAGACTTGGACAAATTGTTTATCTATTTATCTTCTGTAATATCTGAAATTCATAGCTTCTGTCGTTGAATGGTTTCGATTTTATTTTTTTATTGCGTGACAGTGAAAACCCCCAATTAATTCTACGACGCGTTGCGTCGATCTCGCCCGCACTTCCTATGAACCTGGCTTTGGTTATTACTAGTATAGTTTTATTAACGAGTATGAATGTCCATAAGTCTCCTTTACCGTATGCTTCCTTGATGTAAGATGGTTATTTTAAAAGTTAACACCACCAGTACATATGGACTAAAATCTGTAAGGTATACTGCTGCCAAGGCGTGTAACTCTGTCCCCGACAAAATGCGAACGCCGACGAAGGTTATACGTTAGCTGTCCTTCACCTGACTGCATCTTAAGACCGCCAGTGTTATTTAATGTAAACTTATTATTATCGCTACAAATATATGGCTTGTTGAAATATTAAATCTCAGTTCAATTTTAAATCAGTACTTTTCCGTTTCAAACAGAACAAGTAGTACAGTTCATAAAGTTACTGCAAGAATACTATATCGTTCTTCCTATTTGACAGCATCTATCATTTAGGTATACTAGTTTAGGTATTTTAAAGGGCCTTTCAAATTTTCTTAAACAGACCTAACTAACAGCAGGAGCGAATCATTTCAAGGGGTTACATGTATTCATGATCAAGAGGTACCTTTTCTGACAAAAATGTAAGTGCTCGAACCTCGAGTCGGAATCTCCCAGGTACTGCCAAATATTTTCTGGTTTTTCGTATTTCCTTCCAAATCCTTTGTAGTTTCTTTTTCGCTATTCTTGTGTTTGTGGTTTTGCTACGGATATAGTTACAGGTCTACGTGTGATCTACGAAACAAGAAATCCATTATCCTTTGTATTAGTTGGCATTTTTTCGAACGTGCTCAGGAAACTTTCCTCAGTTCTAGTGAACGTGTCATCGCTGTGAAATCAACGCTGTGAAATCCCTAACGCGGACACAGAAGCAAGCCTTTTCACTTTCTGCATGTTACATTTTTATTACCTTTTTATATCGGGATAATGAAATCAAAAGTTTGTTTCCAAAGTTTATAATAGTTTCTAGTTAGTTTAATTATAGTTTTCGTTGTATTTACTTCTCAGTTTTCGAAACCGCTTTATACACCGTTATATCCATCGCTTTCATCGTTTACATCGCTTCGCTGCACATTGCTTCATTTCCAAGCATTGTAAACGCTCATCGCTTCGCTTCAATAAACTTTGTTTACATCTTTATTGTGCTGAACAGCCTTATTGTAGCAATAACGTGGGATTAAGGCGGGGGTAAACGTGAATTTGAGTGAAATTTTAAAAGGTTAAAGAAGGGATAGAAAAAGGAAAATTATTTTTGGAACACCACCAGACAGTTGACCTCCACGCAATAGCACCCCAGGTTGTTAGGGGACTGTTTTGGTGTCCGTCTACTAATTTTTAACTTCAAATTCTAATTTTAAAATCACACTAAATCTTTTATATTTCTTATTTTCCAATTTTTCTAATACTTTGAGAAACACTATCTTCCCAAACATCCCCGAAAACCGCCCAAAAATTTACAAAACACCGGTAAACCTACCTTTGTGAAATGAGCATTGAGTTTTTGGATTGCTTGAAACGCGAACGAGATATTCACATTAAAGCCAAGTTAAGCGGTGGAAAAACAGGCTTCAGGTGTACCCTCGTCTTAACCGATCGTCCTGTGAGTAACGTGCCGCGCTCAGTCCCTTCCGGGTACCAGAATAACAGCCCAACTTCCATCTGTTGATTCTAGTCCGAAATCGTAGACGGATTTCTGTTTGTAGTTTGACTTGTTTCACACGGTAATTCGGTCTCATGTAAAACGGGTGTTGACGTCATCACGTTGCCATGGTAACTCCGATTTCGATAAAACTTACGACATCTGAAACTTTAGTCTTTCTTTAGTACAGCTTTCAGTTGGGTGGTTTATTTTGTTGTTCAAAGTTCAAAGGTATATCAGCACTCAATAACCCAAAAGAGCCTCCTAGAATCTCGCGTGAATGAACAGCGCGACGGGCGTAGATCACCTGGGTTCCCGGGCCTGGGTGGTGTGATGCTACTGATAAGGAAGAAAGATTATGGACACGTTCCAATGTTTTGTTCCCCTACAAAGAAAACCTGTGTCAAAAATGTGACCAGCTAAAAGCAAATTTATTGCCAGTTCACCGAATTCACATTAAAGCGAATTTTCATTCACAGTTAACGTGATTGATTGATTGATTATGGAAAGATCCGGTGGCCGGGTAGAATTTTACACCGCTTAACAATAGGATCCAATAGCAATTTTACCGCATGCCGAGGTTGATCGTTCGAATGGTAAAACGCAGTAATTTTGGCCGTTCTGGCACCTGGAAAGGCCGACGAACCAGCAGCATATTCTCAAAACTGTTTTCTCCGTGAATAACTGGAGGTAAGCGCTTTCGACATTTGCCATATAGTCTTACACTAAGCTAAATCAAAAGATAGATATCAAAACATCTACTTGAGTTGACATGTTAAATAAACCGGTAGTTTTGTTTTAAGCGAAAGGTCCATTCCCGTTACCTTTGTATGCATATATCGCCCTTGTGTCCCGTGATTGTTTCAATCTTATTGGTTTGTGGCCTTTTCTTGCAGGCAAGACAGTAAATGTGGGCCACTGTCAATGGATGGTTGGTCAGGCTGCGCAATAATACTAGTTACTACTGAGCAAATTCTTGCTGTGGCCAAGATTGCTAGCCTTGTACCAGATGTTTTTCAGTTTCGGATTTAACTTGGTGGAAACGAGGTCTTTCGGTGTATGGAATAACGGTTCTGAGTTAGGGTTTAGATGACTGAGGAAGGCTTTGAGGACATCAACTGGATATCTTCTCGGAAGCGGCTTGAGGAGAAATCACTCCTTACTTCAGATCCGTCAAGTCTTTCCCTGTGGTTCTTGCTTTTTGCATGAAAGCCACAGGCTCACTTCTATTCAACTCAACGTGCTCTTCTATATTTGAAGTTCAATTGACCTCTTTATACATGTACTTTGATTCATCGTTCCCCTTTTACCAAAGTGATGGAGATGCAGAACCAGGCTGTTTGGATAACACTCGAGAATCACGGGAATCCGCATAGCATAGCTCTCCTTTAACGAACAATGTCTTGATGATTTCTTCCGTTAATCGCTTTTTAGCTTTGTCAGTTATTTTTCTCGTCATTGACAAGCTTCTTCAGGTAGGTATTCAGTGTTTTATTGGCTTTGCCCAATGGCTTTGCCGAATAACTGACTATCACAGATTGAAATGGGGGACTTCAGGTTTCAAAAGTTTCGCTATGAAAAAGCAAAACGTTCATATCTTACTTTGAAAAAGTGTTACACCAAATTTGGTCGCCTTTTCGATGTTTCACGGTACAGTATATTCTTTTATTACATCTACTACTTCTTCCGAAACATCACGAAGAAATCGCAACGCGGCCATGTTGAAAATGGTTCTCTTGCCATAATTCCATCTCTCGATTGAGGTAATTGTGCGATGAGAAGACTTCTATATTCACTTGTATAATTATGGTATAATATTAAGTTTAAATCGAATTTATTTAAATCTAGGGAGTAAGAAACAGCTCAGTTATTTTACAGTTGAGGTCATGCTGCACTGATTTAGCAACTGCCGATGGCATAAAAATTACATGCCATCATGAAGTGAGACATTAGTCAAACCAATAATATTCCTTCGCGATAGATTGCACAACTTCATAGCACCTTATTTGTATTTTAACATATAAAGTTTAGATACGAAGGTCAATTTTAATAATGAGAGCAGTAGTCGCTGCTTTGCTGGGCCTCTCGCAGTATAATTAGCAGTTTGCAGTACTCAGTAAATCCCGAATTGGGCCTTACAAAAAAATTCGCAGTTTTTTCCACAACCCACCCACTTCCAGGGCAGTTATGATTTTTGTGCATGTAACGTTGTAATTTTAATATCATCTTATTTGACAATTGCTGCTTATTTAACCTAGATTTAGTGTACCATTTTGTGTATGATTATTATAAACTGCCCGATCCCAACAGTAGCTCAAAACTGCTGTGCTTAGCTAAACAACATCATTGTGCATTTTTTATATGTTGACATTAAATGGACCCCAAAATAGTGAAATTTGACTGTGTTAGAAAAATAGCAGAACGAAGAACAAAGGATTGGAATGGTAACTGTTTTCCACGACAGCGTTCAGAACTCAGTTATTGTTAACCGGGACAGAAATTTGGCATGGCTGTTACTAAGATTTCTGTCATTCAGTATTTGTTAAAAAATGTAGATGATGGGCAATATAGATGATAGACAATACATAGAGCCTTATCAAACCTTGACCTTTAGAAACAAAACTTATCAATAACCTAAAAGAAGGACTTTGTCCTTCCCTCCTATCATTGAGTATGTATGTTCATACTCGGACCATGGCGTGATCTTGTCCTAACTAAGATCCAATTTCAAATGGTGTATACCGGTAGACATTTATGCCCTCCATGCAAATCGCTTTAGCTAGCTTTGGCAGTCAGGTCGACACAGTAGACATAGCTAAATACCCTGACCTTAGGAGTAAACGTATTGGTGAAAACACCGAAGCACCGAGTCATCAGTGCAACCCTGAAGAACACAAATCAGACCAAAAAGGCAGTGAGGGCGTAAACGTTCATTGAGCCGGTAAACCCTGCGTCAGTGAAAAACAACTCTGTGATGCTTCTTTCCTAAAAGGATCAACAAAAAGTTTTACAGCAAGTGTCAAATTTCTTGCGCACCCATTGGCTAATTTTTAACGTAAATAAGAATAAAGCCAAATTCCACCAAACAGTTCGGCGTGTGTTCAGCGTTGTCATTTCGCGGTAAACGAGGGTGCTTTATAATGAGATGATAGTCAAAAATCGTTCAAGATGGCTTTTAAATCGACTGGCATAGCCTGCGAATACAGCCGCCTCTCATCGCTCCCGGCCGGTTTGCACGTAGTAGCGGGAGCGAGTGAGAGGCGGCTGTATTCGCAGGCTACGACTGGCAAAGATTCGTTTCAATTCAATTGAGAAGCGAAAAACACGTATTTGTCAAAGTGACTCGGACGTCGATGAATAAATCAGTTTAGTTCTTGCCGTGTTAAAAATACTGATGCGAGTGGACTGAATTCGGGAACTCGTGCACTTTGCAGATAATTTTATCGGAAAAAACTGTCTCATTGTTGCATTGAGCATGGTGCGTGCGAACTTGACGTCCGTACGTAGCGCGATCATCGGCTTATATCCAATTTCACCTGGCATATTTACTTTCTATTGTACACCGCGAAAATCTGTGGCAGGATGGCAACTAACTTTGTACTTCTGTTCACTGAGTAAACCTTACAAGACTGCTATGTCAAAACGCTAAAATGTTGGTCAGTCTTGACAGCCACTGATAAATCAGACCAAAATAGAGTAAGGGCTCGGAAGGGCGAAAAATCAATCCAGATAAATTCAAATAAGCGAAAAACAACTGTATGTGATGCCCGGCATATTCACTGAAAGAAAACAAGGGACATTTTCTCCAGTAGAAAATTTGGAACACGTCTACTACATGGGCGAAAGCTTGCATGCATCATGCCTATAGCATGCCTCAAGTGTTGTTACTCGATACATTTTCATCGATGCTAACAGAAACCTGCAGATTGAAAAGAAACAGAGAAGAAAAATGCTAACGGTGAAATCCATCGAATGGCAGTTCCAAGCAGCATTAAGCTAAGAACAGAATAGAAAAGGTAGGAGGACATTAATATAGTAGAAACACAATTTATGCCAAAAGAACGTCATGTTTTATTAAAAACGAGAAACTAATGGACATTTCTCAGGTTCATCGTTCATGGCCACTTTTTTAGTGTTAACATCCTGAAACCGTAAAAGATTCAATTCTTGTCGTTAAATTCACCGTAAATGACCTGTTTAAAGGGGCAGTATCACCACCTAGATTTAGTGCTTCTTGAAAATCCAATGAACGTAAAACTACATGTCCGAAGTAGAAGTTGATTCAAATGCAGACCCGTGTGTTATTTTGTTGTTCGTTTCGCCGTTTGACTGAGTTCGTGAAGTCGAGGTTCGTGAAGTCTAGGGTTCAAGAAATCGGAACTCCACGCATTAGAACTGCATCGAGAACATTTCCCTTCAAACTCTTAATGGAGTGAAGTCCGTTATAATTTCTTTTTCGATGGAGCGATCTGATTTGGTTGGGAGCGATGTGGCTGTAGGCGATTTAACCATGGAGCGATTTGACCGCAATTCGTTGGTTTTAGTTGGAACTCAACTAATAGTTGCTTGGCATTGCTAAAACGCACTGTACTAGTCACGAAAGTTGTTAAAACTGGTATGGTAGGAAAGAAATGGTCTAATTTCAGTAACTTTGTATCCATTAGTACGTGTGAATACTTATTAAAATGAAAACGTCCGGGAACACAGGCAGCTAAAAGACACGCTGTAGTTTTTTTAGATCAGTTTATTGCTTAGGATGCATGGCACAAGAATGCCTGAGCATCAGCAATTGGGTAAAAAACGTCACTTAACTTATGCATTTGACATACGCGATGGCGATGGAAACTTGTGACTCGATTTTGCTAGTTTTGACACATTTACATTTTGATATGTGCTGTCGAATATTTGGAGATTGTCGCTCCAGGCATTTAAATTGTCCCTTTATGAACAGGGAACGCTCGCGACTTCGATTTTGTTGGAAATTCCTACATATGGAAGCTTAAATGTACTACCCAGACACTCATAAATTGTAATATTCTCTGTTCTTTTCATTTCTGTGTTTTAATTTCGCATTAGGTAATCACTTCTATGAATATCGTGCTGGAGTGACATCAGTGTTGTTAGGAACACGAAGCCATCAGAGAAAATACTAACAAGGCCAGTTTCCCCGAGATTTAGGGACATGAAGTGATGCTGAAACTATTAAAGACAATGTGTTTATCGTATACATTGGAGACTATACCTTACTGCCAAACCTAAGTGTAGGGCGTTAGCGTAAACTGCCCAAAGGCAAGGAACAGCTACAACAACAAATAGAGTATAGTTGTAAAATAACACCATGAACTCCTCCCCGGGGGCCGCATCCAGAAAGAGAACAAGTATCTCCTTAAACACTTGGAATTAATGTGTAGTATTACCTGCTTGAAAAACATCCGGCTGGAAGGTGTAGAGATGCAGCTCGTTGCAGCATCAATTTGATATCAATGGCGTTTTTAATCTTGTTCGTATGTATAAACGACACATTCGTGTCGTTGAAATTATTTGATCAATAAGATCCTTCCAAAAACACTTCAAACTTTAGTTCTAAACTTAAAAACCATAAATAGAACTATTTACGTCAAACCGAGCACTGATAAAGTGAGCTCTGATAGTTTGAGCTTACCTGTTGACGTAGGGTAGTGCTGACTGACTTGTTGTTGAAACGTAAATTATATGGCAATGATTTTTGCTATTAACTCTGCCTGTTTTATTTAAATTCCACTTCCACGTTAATCGCGTATTTTTAGACCCTCAGCTCCTGAAACACACCTGAAGAGTGCCTCTAGCCTCCCGATATGTTTTGGGCGGATCAGGTATTCCAGGCGTTGGTATTTTTTTCACTCAGTGTGTAACACATTGGCTGTTTCAAACTCTTACAGTGGTCAGTCTGGCAGGTAATAAATAACTTAAAAAAAAAAAGAACTTAATCCGATTCCTCTTAAAAATTGCCTTAATTACGCCCACCTTCAAATCCCGTCTGATATGACAATCCCAACCAAAAACAGCTATTGAACTCAAAATGTATGGGTGTATTTGGATATAGAATTTCTGAAACAAGGCGCTTGGCATGCAAACGCTTATTCTGTTTAAGATATCAACTCAAAACCCGTTAAGCAAATGGAAACAGTTCTACAGATTAAAATCTGCAAGACACTTTCGGTTAATGTACCTAAATCTTAAAGGATCCCGGCTTCCGCGGCATAATCTCTTATCAGTGTCTATGAAGGAGGAGGCTGCTTTTAATGCCCTGTGTCAAAAGCTTTAGTTATACGTCTATGCGGTTATTTTTGTCCTGCGTCAAAGCCTTCAATCAAACACCTGATACCCACCATGCAATTAAGCGTGAAGGGTCGGATGGCCTAAATTGTTAACCCTTCAACGTACCGACAAACAAGGACTGCCATGAATGGAAATTAGCACGTTCAACAACTCTGGAACAAAACGTTTTACGCTTTAAATGAGCTGTAGATTCTTCAACTCAAATGCAAAGGAAAATATCAATTTTGATGTAAAAACGTATTAATTTTAAAGTCACGGTAGTGGACATTGTACACAGGCTAGTCAAGAGAAGTTGGTCTAAAATAAGGCCTCTCGTGTTTGCTCACGTGTTTTATTTTGGCTAGGAACAAATAAAATATGTGTGGGATACAATGTTGCAAATCATTTGCATAACTCACTTGTATAACTCAATTGCATAAATAATCTGCATTAACGGACTTACAACCCGGCCACACAAAAATTCTGTAGGCATATCAGACATGTCAGGCTAGATACGTTTTTACATTTATACTCCTGTCGATGCATTCCCATCCGATAGGTTTTTGCCTGATTAGCAGACACATATCTCAACAAACACGTTAAATGTAATTTAGGTAACTTAGGAGGAAAAACACTATTTTTTAGCCGTCAACGTCTCATACTGTTTTGGCGGTCTAAACCTATCAGACATGAAAATTAGTCTCTTTTAGGAGCAAACAAAAGCTTCAGCCACTCCCCCGATCGGTCTCCTTTAGGGGTTTAAGACGGAATCAAGCTACTGGATTTGTGTTCGTTTGTTGATTGCGTTCTGTTTACGCGTAACCATTTCAAGGCCAAAGGAAAATCGTTCCATCGCGTGCTGTCCACATGTTGATGTGCATTTGACAACGTTTGACAACCGATGACATGAAAATCATCAAGGTGCCCAAAGTGGACTTCAGCCAGTGGTAAGCTCGAACCAGTAATGGTCACGTTTTGTTACACCATGCTTGAAATAAATGATCCACCTTTGCATTCTGAGTGACAGCCAAAATTAAGATTACAGACTGATTTAGACAACATACACCTTTAAAGGGACACTGTCACGGTTTTTTTTTACGTTTTGGGGTGAAAATGTGCTAAAGATGAAATGAAATGCTTTGCCGCGTACACAGAATACCCCCAGAAAGTTAACAGAATGAAATCTATTGCTTTTCTCAAAGGAAGAACAAACCATACTTACAGGCGATTTTTCCACAAAACAAAGGAAAAACTTGACAAAATCAGCCTGATGTTTTAGTTACAGCCATCCACATCCTGGCGATCCGCAGCCAAACACACTTAATTATAGTCTCGAGAACTGGTTGAGTAGTTTTTATAAGCGAAACTGAACCAGTATTATTAAGTCTCCTGTGATAAGAATGTCTTTTGCCTTTCCAAAGTTATCCCAAAAATTGGTGACAGTGTTCCTTTAATAATGAATTATTACTTTTCTATCAAAGGAGTAAGTTAAAATCAGCTTGGATAATGTTGCAAAGTCCATTTCTATCACAAAGCTGTAATGGCAGTTTTGTTTTGCCGTGCTAGTGACATGAAAAAGTTGATCATATATATTTCAAGAGGTTAAGTTTGATTTGGTATTTTAGCCTGAACAGAAGAAAATTCTAAGAAAAGCTACGTTTTACGTACGTTTTAACGTTGCATCCCTGACCTATAGGCGAAATCGAGACCCCATCATCGAACAGAGAAGGTAATACGCACGATCCCATCTAGCGGCACAGAGCGCTATTTAAACGCTGGTGTTTTAGTAGTCTAGTCCTATAATCAATTCAACTGTACGCTAACAATTAACCTCAATTTTGGAAGAGTTTGAGCAAAAATATCGTGACTTGTCAGTGTGAGCAGGTCAAATAATTCGCCTCAACCTTATTAGTTATATGGTCAAATCAAATAATACTGTAATAATAATAATAACAAAAAGCTTATGAAGCTGCAATAACGGTATTAAAACATCTTATATTTAACCAATTTAATATAAAATTTTTCTAAAATGAGATCTGTAACAAAACTATTCCGGATCCGTATTATCAACAAAGGGACAACCAGGGCTGAACATTCAAGTCACGCATATAACGAACATCGGAAACGAACCAAATTCTGCTTTCGAGCTGCAATATTTCATCGGAGTTGCGTATTACAATTCTATGATGGATTGTTTTATTCAAAATGAAGGGTGTTTTTCTCAGCAAATTGCAATACAATTGAAACCAGTTCACTCTTATTATTTTAGGTTAATTGTATAGCACCCTTTTATCAAACGTGATTATCTTGATCTTATGTCGTCTAATTAGTTAACAGTAGAAGGGCAATAGAAGTACTTGGGAGGACAATAATGGTCCTTGTCATAGCAAGGCAAAAGTAACTAAATATGCCCTTTTTAGACATTTTAAATAATTTTTACGCAGCTTTTACTGTTTCCAAATCGACATGAAGTATTGCTCATCATGGAAGTACAGCTCAATACGACGGTTTTCACACTAGACTGGTCATACATAAGAGTTTGAGTAGTTTATAGACAGGAAACAAATGGACATTAGACTAACAGAGTTAATTAATATGTGATAAAAATTAATATGTCGCCAGCTTGGCTCGTTGTAAAGAAACGTCAACAAATATTGGTTTATCTTAAAAAAAATTGTCGGAACGAAAGTAATCCCGACATGGCACACACCCAGCACTTGAAGAAAACTACAATTACGCTCTCTTGAAGATAATTATAGTTACGAGCCCTTGAAGACAACTACAGCAAGACAATTACAGTGACAAGATACGAGGGTTTGATTTCGGCACCCACTTGCAACATTGTAAAGACGGGCATAATGTTTTACCTCCTAACAGTTAAATTAAGTAATCAGAACCATTCTAATCTATAACTGCGCTATAAAAGGAGACGATGGATTATATCCCAGCAGATCGCCATCTACCTACGCTGAAGAGTAATGATGACTAATGGAACCGAAAATAGCCGGGCAAAACGCATGGCTTAATTAAGGCGTCTAATGATAGACACGTAAACCTACAATTTTTTTTGTACTTGCGTAACTAGTAGAGAAAGTAAACCGAAACAATAGTAGTGTTTAATGCATGGTATTCAGGGCTATTGGAAAAGGAATAATTTTATTGAAGGTATGCACCAAACTGCCTGTGGCAAGAATGCAATGGAATGCAAGATTGGCTTTCAAGTAAGACCTGCAATGTAGTCGTTCATACTACTGGCTCACTGTGCAACGCCACGGTCAAGTGAAAAAACTCAACATAATTAATCTAACTACCGCAGCCTTCCGTTCCTTCACCATGACAAAATTGGCATTGAAAGTAAGAATTTCACAGAATTTCTACAAAGACACGGATCTTAACAGCAGCCGTGCTATGCTTGGCATCCGTACTTTTCCAATAATGTTTATTTGTGTACTCTTTTGCTTGGAGATATCTTGATGACGACGTTTTACTTTTTTCTTTTTGTTTTATCAATTAAATCTGGAAACGGTTTGACATCTTAATTTCCGAAGAATTAAGCAGATGTGAAACGTTCTGCCGATGTGACAGTTATATTGGCCTACATTCTGCTCTTTGCTCTTAAAAAGGTAACTCGACTTCATTGACTTTTCTTACCTTCAACTTGGCTGAAAATTCTCGCTTTCGCTGAGACACTGATGTGGGTATGGATCACAGGCAGAAGTTCTTGGAGTACGTAAAAATCTCAAGTGGCGTGGTTTTGTCCGGTTACAAACGCTCTGAAACCTGTTACCACAAGACACAAGATATTTGGCAATTATGCTTGGAATTATTTAATTATTTTAATTCTAAACGTAACAACGAACTCGGTGAAGGGAAAATAATAATCATCAGAGTCAGAAAAAGGTTGTTTGATTGCTTTAAAAGTATTAGAAAACTAACAGGCTATAACAGAAAGAACCATTTATAGCTTTGTAGCGTTTTTCATAACCAAGTAACTGCGAAAATAGTATTGGGAAAATTAGTGCCTTCAGTATGCGACCGCCGGTGACCTTCTTAAGGCCACCAATGAATCGACTGTAAAATTGAACACAAAATAAAGCAGATTCTACCATCAACATCATTTACAGTTGAATCAGGATAACTCGAACCCTCAATAACTCGAACCTCCCGCTAACTCGAACCTTTTTTAATTCTCCTCCAGGTAATTTTCTTACTAATTTTACCCTCGATAACTCGAACCTTTCTCGATTTCCCTTGAAGGTTCGAGTTATTGGGATTCAACTGTACTTTCAATTCGTATTTCTAAAGCTTCTTAAGTAATATCTAACACAGATCGCTGCTGTCCCTTCCCATCCCATAACAGATGGTCAATCAAAATGAATAGCCAGCCCTACGTGGTAGTTACACAAGGCCATGACACTTTTAACAAAGAACGGGTAAGTTAGTTGCAAATTTGTGTTGTTGGGCACATTACGAAACAGTGTGTCTTGAAACACCAGTAATTCAGGATGTTGACTTTTGATTTTAATTTTGATCATGTAATTGTTTTTTAAAAAACGTTATTATGTCAATTAGCACCGATCTTGTAAGCGACAGTGTGTCCATCTTATCTCGTGCGAGCAGTGAACCTTAGCAACAAATAGTGATTCGGGATGTTGACTTTTAATTTTCTTTGATCATGTACTTGTTTTTAAACGTCTTAAAAAACGTTATTATGTCAATTAGCACCGATCTTGTAAGCGTCATTGTGTTCATCTTATCTCATGCGAGCAGTCAACAATAGAAACAGATAAACATATCTCCTGTCAATGCCATGGTACTTGAAAAGTGTCCCAAATAGTCTCATCATCATACAAAAAAACTTTCAAATTATTCTCACGGTATACATTATTTTCAATCCGCTGCTTTTGTTTCCACATAAATCAGGTAAACATGTAATGCATACATCCTAATGAATGTTAAAGTTCACAAATGACAGTGGCCTGAAATGAAACGTCCCTCTTGAAAGTAGCAAGTGTAATGACCGACCAAGTTATAAGGGCTTGATTTTGGCACCCTCTTGAAACTTGTAAAATTGCAAAGATGCCAACATGACTGTACCTCCTCGCAATAAATCGAAAGACAACTACTTTTTCAAAGACAGTCATAGTCCTCTCTAACTTGATTAAAATTTAGCTTCAGAGAGAGATACAGAGTCAATAGACTACTGCAGCAGAATGACAGTCAATGGATTGACGTGATATCGATCACAAAAATATTCTCCCCAAAATCACAGCTTGAACTTCTAAACATGGCATAAACCAAGATGTTTCCTTGTACTAGCTAAAGGATTAGTACAGAGATTCGACTGTAAAAGACGTGTACAAACAATAGTGTCAAATGCATGCGTTATTTATAGAAAATGACTAATTTCTTTGAAGCTAAAGACCGAATTGCCTCTGGCAACTGAATGCAATGAAATGCAAGATTTGCTGTCAAGAAGGCCTGCAGTAATATGTAATAATCAAGTGTAAAACTTCAACATAGTTAAGCAAAGTAAGGCGGTCGTCTTCATCACGACAAATGAAAGTAAGAATTATGAAGGATTTCCCTCCACCAAGGAGTGTTAACAGCATACTGGCAATTTTTGGCATCCGTACTATCCAAATGGCCATATGCTGCCAGGCAATATTCACAACGAAGAAGTTCTTTCTTTTTTATTTCGGTATTGACCCTTATCTGTAAATGGGTTTTACACATTAGTTCCTGAATGGCGCCTTACCTGAGCTTATCTGCAAATTACGCCGTTGCCGCTGACTGATTTTTACTGAACTGCAGTCTTACCTTTCCTCACAGAAAGATGATTCAACTTAGGACTTCGTTGACTTTTCTTACCTTAAATTGGTCAGAAATTTTCTCGCTTTCACGGCGGCACCGTGAGTATTTATATCACAGTTTCTCAAGTGGCGTGGTTTTGTCCTGTTGGAAGCGTCGAGAAATATGTTAGCACAAACGACACAACTTGATACTCTACGCCCTTTCCTTTCCTTGACGTTTCTATTTCTCATTGTTCAGTAAATGGCCACTCGAAAAAAGCTATGCCTGGAATTAATTCAGTTAAATCAACGATATTGTTTTATAGAAATGAAAAAACGCGAAGTTTAACTTTTTGAAAAGGAAATTAAGAAAATAAAGATCATCGAAATCTTAATAAAGGGCATAGCTTAAACACAATGTCGTGCATTGTGGACCTGCTTGATTCAATTTTCGTTACTTTTGGAAACAACTTACGAGTTGCTAAACGCTTTTGAAGTGTGTCGAGCGGTGCGAATTAAACACAGCAGGCATAAGGTAGAAGATTGTCACAGCATCGATTGACAGCTCTGGAGCCATTAATTTAGAGTGTAAAATAGAGCTATTAAAACAATGTAATAAATATCACATGCTGGTCAATGAATTATGAATACTCATAAGTTGTAGTTGTTCTACAGGCGCTAACGCTCTTAAGTATAAAGAATGCATCGGTAGAGTGGTTTTACTTAACCCGTGAAATCGTAACTCAACTTTCAGATACTGTTAGATACTAATTCCATTTTTTTGTTTAGTTTCGACAATTATGCTCTAATTGTTAGATGTTGTTTCACGGGTCAAATAAAATCACTCTAATAGGAATTGTAAATTTGCGTGTAGTGTTTGGCACTGTAACTTCGTTTCTTAATGATCCAGGATGTAAGTTGATTTCTTTTGGTCATGTACCTATTGAAGCAGTTACAAGATTCAATTTCTTGAAACATGAAATTGACTGGAATTGGAATTGAAAATTATGCTTGTTTAAATTAACTTAAATAGCAAGTGTCAAATGGTAAAACTTATAAAGCAAACAAACAAATAAACAAACAAACAAATTGAGCATTCGCTTTCTTGAAGTTGAAAATCGGTCGTCTTGCCAAATTTCATTGAAGATAACGTTGATGCCAAAGCCGGATCAGCTTGCTGAGACGAGCAGGAAGTCCGGCTAAAATGTCGTAAAATGCCAGTTCCTATGGAGACGAACGTTTCTTTGGCAAAGAAATCGGCTGAAATTTTTTGAAGTATCTAAAAAAGACAAGATGTAACGAACAGAAAGTTTCGCATGATGCAAGCATTTGCAACTGTATCAAACAGTTCTTGTTGCCTCTAGTGAGAAGTGTTCGTTCTCTCTAACAACAGCCTTTGCTTTTGGCCAGATGTGGGCGAACACGATACAGCCGAAACTTTCAATTACTGTCACTGTGATTTATTTTTAAACGAATTTTTAAAATTTTAAAAGCTTTTTAAATTTTTAAAAGGTTGATTAGCTCCCTTTTGGCACAAGACAGTTCTAAACAACTGTCAAAATAAATTGAGATCTCTTTCATCTACTCTCGTCTAATCAATCAATAAGAGACAAAATAACAAATCTGGTGTCAAATGATGACCCTAAAAATGTCCAAAATGGTATCTTATCATATTAAAAAGCACGTTTCATGCCGTTTCATGGTAGATATTACAATGAGGAAAAGAGTCCGATAATCACTCTTTTGCAAGTTCTGTCCGCTTTTCTTGTTTCGACATAAAGTAAATTATATTAGTGTGCCAGAATATGTTTCCCTTTTGATTAGAAATTAATTTCAATGTACGTGTATCAGATTTATGTTCAATAAATTTTGGCACGAACGCAAGTATATTATCGTGTCTTCCTGCCAAAATTTATTTTAGTAACTATTTTGGCTCCCTACCGGGGCGAGTGAGTTTTTTGGGTTTTAGGCATGGCTCAGTTACAAGTTATTCATTTTGGTCGGTATTAGAAACGCTTTAACCGTAGTGGATATTTTTTGTACTGAAACAACGAGAAACTGAAGTTGACTGCGTCACCCCCAAAATGGTGGGGGAATAGGAGGGTGGAAGCCCGGGAGAAAACAACCTCGTCCCGAAGGGGCTTTCCCCTAGGGAAAAACCGTGGGAACGAGGTTGGGGAGAAAGAAGCAGGAGATGGGAGAAGAGAGTGGGAAGCAGGATTCCCAAGGTTGCGGGAACCGGGAGAAATTGAGACAAAATTTCGCAACATTTCGTTATAGAAATGGGACAAAGAAGAGGGAACCACTACGGGTGAGAAGCGGGAGTAAATGGTAGAAAAAGCAGGAGGTTCAGATTCTCCTTCCTACCCCCCCACCGGCCCCCAAGAAATTGACATTGAAATTGATACATGAATAAATTCCCCGAACTTTGGTTTTGTTGGTCGTGTTTTCCTGTATTCAAAGCATCACGTATATGGTATGAAAACGAAAGGGGCTCTCTTCTTGGCACCTACACTGAAGAATGGCAACATAGGTCAAATGGTCAATTGTTATCATCGCCGGGCGTCATTTAGTAACGGTTTTCAACTGAAGAGTGTAAAGCGATTTTTGAGAGAGGTAGAAATCGTCTTTCAGTCTAACTTCAGGGATAGATTTTGGAAAATTCTAGCGAATCTAGGCAGATATTTCAGGAAAAACAACAACAACAGCGGCAACAAAAAATGCCATCCTCCTTGGCAAAACGTCAGCGGAAACGCTCGTCTTGAAATATTAATTATCAACTGAAAAATTATGTAAAGCAGTGTCAAACACATCACCTAATATGTTAAGCAGTCAAGTCGCTATTTTGTCTCTATCGAGTCTCTAGGTTATTATAAAAATACACAACGAAGATTCATAGATTGTTCAGGATTTTCTGAAGGATTCCCAACTTAGCCGAGTAAAGTTGTTTACTAAGTGTTCTTGTGTACATTTCCGTTACACAGAATACATTCGAGCACGTTAGTAGGATCATGGATTTGCGGCTGAGACGTTTTCATTTAGTTCTTCATTTCAGTCACCGTTGATCAACAATAATCTGACTTGATCAGTAAATGACTAGTGTGAAACAATACTACTAGACTCCAAGCGGTGACACTGTAATTGTAATGGACATCTTTTAAAAAATTGTGAATTTGCCATATCTCAGCTGACTCATACTTCCCTTCAAGCGTCCTCTCAGAAATGTAACTAAACAAAGCTGACTATATTTTCTTACCTTAAAGAACAGCTAGACAGAAATTTTATACTCACTCTTTGCGGCAACGTTGCACTTACAACTCGGTGTCAAAGGCGGAAAAATCGGTCAGCCCTGAGTCTACGTGTTGCAGCTGTTTCGTGAAACCACTGTGACCATAAGAAGGAAGATGATTTACAGTTCTTTCCGGTCAATGTTTGACACTCTTATTGTTAAGTCTTTGGCCACTTCAAGAGGACAATGCTTACAACTATTGAATTCCATGCTTATTGTTGAAACGAATTTTCAACGACGAGAAGAAACGTGACCATGAAGGCAACAATCGATCAGTCAGAAAAGAGGATAACCATGATAACTCAAAATTTAGTCACAAAAGTAAGTATGTATTGACTGACACTTTTATGTGTTTTGGAGAGTCTGCAGAGTTTCGAAGTGCAACAATTCGAATGACGCTTGCTATGTACCGAACAACTGCTGTTGTCTTGGATCATGATTTGGCCGCCAGTGTTGCCGGGCCATGTTGGTGTGCCAAAAACACGAGCCAATGTTAGCGCGGTGGACCCTTGCCCTAGGAGCTGCAAATTTCGGTCTTTTAAGACTGTTTTTTGATTACTCTTGCTAGTGAAAAATAATCTAGCAAGAACCATTTCCCAAGTTGTTTTGTAAGAGCTGTTATTCGATTTCTTCGTTTTATTTGGTTTTCATTTTATTTCAGCTTTATTTGGTTTTCGTCTAAGTTTTCTTTTTGGTTATTCGTTTTCTTGTAGATCAAACTCTATGTAATGTGAGTTTTTGCACCAAGCCTCGTTTTGAAACAGAGGCAAAGCAAAACCAGAAAATGATCTAGGAACATAGATGTCCTGGTAGTTATACTCTTGAAGCTAATTTTTTTTTTTTTAATGTCCATATGATACTGACATCGATGATTTTTCTGCTGGGTCAGAAGCCCTTGCTGGGTCGAGAGGTGTAGCGATTATCTCATACTGTAGCGAAAGGGAAAACGTCCCTTTAATCGTGGCTAAGTAAAATCGAAACACACTTGTTCGCTGTATCGTATATCAGTTGTTCTTCATTATAATCCTTAAGCTTTGCCCCAGTCCATTTTAGTAAATGCACATTTTTGGAAAACGTTTCTGGTAGCACGAGCCGTTTCAGAGAAGGTGAGCATGTCTAGTCTGAGTCGGCACGGCACAGACACTTGCCACAAGAATTTATGGAATAATAATTTTATACGGTAACAGCCAAGTAAAATTTAAAGCGATGTATGTCCGTCAAAATATGGTTAACGGTTTGCAACTTATCCAAGTGTGGGTAGTCAGTCGTAACAAGCACGAAAGTATGAGACCTCATGGAGCATCCATTCGTGTCAATCCGTCTGTTTAATTATGTTTACGTCGCTGAATAGCTCCTTAATGAAATTACCTTGGAATACCGTGAGAGCGACCGTACCAAATGCGCATCCATTCAGACGGAGAAATCACGACTCCTTTGTAATGGCAGGCTGTCCTATGACAAATATATCACCTCTGCATTTATTTATAGAAAATAAAGATATAAGTAGTACGAAGCCTCAGGGGTATGAGGTGAGTCGATTCCTTCTCCATAACAAGCAGACAAAAGAGGCTTTGTTTGCTTGGCAAAGATAGGAACGAAAGTTGGGCAAAAAGAACATTACACAATCCAAAGAACAAATCAAAACTATTAAATAAAAGATTGCACAGCTGTGAGCATTCTTTCCTGTTCTAATAATGAATGTGATAAAAAAAAAAATGCAGAAACGGTGTTGTTATCTTTATGAACCGCCTTTTCACTCGCTCGTTGCGCCCACGATTCTCGTGGCTCGCGGTTTCGTCGGTCTACTCTAGGGAATAGAAGATGCACGCGAAATTTTCAGTTCCTTTCTCCCTTTTTCTCCGCTCTTGAAAAGAATCAGGCAAACAGAATATAAAGAAGAAAAAAAAAATCAGGCAAATAGAAAAACCCTCAGAAAACCGCAAACCGCAAGGATAACACGCCCTAAGAGTTCGTAATCGGTTTTGTTATGAAGGCGGTAGTGATAATTGCGTTCGACGATAGGAGAACGCATCCTAATCTTGTGGTGACCTGTGGTCCCGGGGTTGTCCTGTGAACGCGCAAGCGAAAGTCGTTCTATGTCGGTATGTATGTCGGTATGTATGTCGGTATGTCGGTATGTCTCATGCGAGAAGACATTAGAAGGCAATTAATTGCGTTACATCAACGTCAACAATGACATCAGCCGCAAAGACAGCGCGCGCAAAAAGAATCCTATTAAGCGGATAACGATAGGCTGTAAACAATTCTTGCGCTCAACGGTAGCAATACGCATCCTAATCTTGTGGTGGCGTGTTCTTCAATGGCAAGCATGGCGAACGCACTGCATAATCTATGATTACTCCTAGTTTTAATTAACTGCTAATCAATGAAGTGTTATGAAAACGTGCATTTTCATATACACACTTTAACAAAACGATTGTTTATCTAGCGATCTTGCTAACCCTGTGTTGTTTTCGTTAATGATCCTTTTCGGTGCCTTTGAACGGAACAGAGAAAAGTTAATCTTCATTTTACACAGCATGAATTAAAAAGAAGCTTGATTATACAACGTCTGCCTTGTGGTTTGTTGAGCTGCAAATCCTAAGACTGAGCTCTTTTTATCGGATTAGGTCTAATATGGTTACACAATCCTTAAGCTAAAAGCCGGTCCCTTTCAGATTTTACATTAACGGTCGGTATGGAAAGGGTCAACTAAAGCTGGTCGACTTATTTTAGGTACGTGATTTAGCGACGAGGCGATGACCTTTGTGGATTCGAAGGAATCAAGGCACTTGAATGCTTTCTGAACTTTGAAATATCACTTAGTATGCATGACTGGATAGCTTGCTATTAACAAGACACTGCAAAAGAAAAAAAAAACGGCCAAGTAATTCAGACTAATGGCGCTTAAGTTTATGGCTAAACAGCTTATTGTGGTTTTCATGTCGAGTAATCTCTCAGTGGCTGCACAACTTCACTTTGAAATCGCCCGCTCGTCTAGATAAAAAAGTTTAAAATCCCTTGGATTTTTTTGACACCTTGCTTAATCAAATGCGCATAGAAAACAGGCGTTTGTTAATCGCCAGCATAATGAATTAAAACTCAGTGACTAATTTCGTACGTATTCAAAGTGTGTGGTCTTTATAGTTGTCTCCGAAAGGGGATTTGTGACGGTTTTCATAATTTGTTAGTTTTACATATCGCAGTGTGATAAGTATACCCTAAATTGTAGCTTATTTTCTTTTTTAATTTCATGCTAATGCTAAGATTATGGTCCATTGTACACTGATATTCTAAAGACCACAGAAACATTGTTCTGTTTTCTGAGTAAATAGCTGCTATGAACACATCATGGGACATTTTCAGCATTGAATCAATTGTATTGTACTGCACCGCACAGATTTGGGTTGTGTAAGAAGTGAAAGGGTGCAATATAACGAGCAAAAACGTTTTATCACTATCTCTATCGTCCTTAGTGCTCAATACAATCTAAATTAATTGATGGATTCACTACACACTTGTTCTTTGCCAGACAAGTGTTGTGCTTGAAGCTCAGTATATCATGGTCGCGTTCAGTTCGAAAAGAAAAAAGAATTGCGACATATGATAACTACAAGGTTTCCCTGCAAATAGTGTAACTATGTAGTTCGTCGTTGCGGAAACTTTCACTCCCTTTCAACCATTGTCAGGTAAGCGGGTAGCTGAGTGTTTCCAATCGTCGAACCTTTTTTCACGCTGTAAAAGCACTTAACTATCGAGAATGACATTCTGGTATGCCATAAATAAATATAAAAGTTTAGAACTTCTAGTTGTGACAATTCTATAGTACATTAACTACTGAATCAAAGAGGTGTACCTGCGTTTGATAGAGCGACTTGTTTCTGCCGACAGCCAAGCCTCTACCAAGAAGAAATCTTTAAGTAATGTCACCGAACTGCAAAGCGGACCGCAATAAAAGGAGTATTTTTCAAGACTAAATCATCATTAAATAGATCTAAGTGGTTACGCCCTTCAAGTCCTCTGTGTTGACAGGCTCTTAGCCTCAGGGCTTTTCATTTCGTGTCGTTATAGATTGCGTTCTAGAAACGTTCTAGTCAATTCTTAGGAGCACAACATATGTATGCTAACGTGCATCTCAGTTTAAGGTCCTTAGCTGCCTTCTTTTAGCACGTTCACAAACCCTCCCTTCCCCCGTCCCTCCCCCCAAAAGAAAAAGATTTCATCTTTGTTCTTTATGCTATCTCTAGCCGAGAAAAGCGGAAAAAATCTTGAAGTTGATTATCCTAATCTTTTGTTTGTTGAGAAAATAAGAAACCGTTTCCAATTCATGATAATTTAGTAAGGTCACTGTGCACCTCATCATCCAAGGAAGACTTATTGAGACTATAATATTGAAATCAGATGAAACTGTATTGAAATAACAAGTCCAATCTTCCCAAAGAAAAAAAGGTAACATGTTGAATTGAAAGGAAACTTGACTTGAAAGGAAAACAGAAGATTGAAATGTAGGCAATTACTGAAATCCAAGCTAAAGCACTCAAAGCGTAATCTACAAAGAAAACAGTGTGTGACTTAGTAAATATCTCACAACTTAAACAGTTTGAAATACTGGAGACATATGAGATTGTTGACATAGTTTTGCAAGAAAATAAAACTGTTCTCTATGCCTTTCGCTCCTGCCCAGGCTAGGAATGCATTACCCGCTCTCGTTCACTGGGCGCTAACAAAACACAGACACTGTACATGAGATGGAGTAAAATGGCTGAGTACAAAGGCCCAAAGCCGATTTATTTTCTCTCACTTATTGCAAAATTATTTGGCTCAGAAATAAGACTCCGCATAAGCGCGTACTAAACAAGAACGGTCATTCTTCTTATGATGCCCTCACTAGGAATTGCCGTGACATAATCATAAGAATATGAACAAAATTGTTCATGCTCTCTTCATGTTTAGTGAGGACAGCATTAGGAGTGTGTTCATGCTTCTTATGCGCCTGCGTTTATGCTGGTGCTTCTACGTTTGCCCAGAAAAAAACCACGGGTCTTGCCTTTGCAAATACAAAAACTTTGTTGGAAAGCAGCTGCATCGAAAATCACTTTCTCAGTTTCTACATTGACCTAAGAAAAGTGTTATAATTGCCTTAAAAAATCCACTTATTATTTATCACGCAAATTTTAAGCCTCGGGAAAGAAAACCATCCATTAGTGCTTCACCTACATACCTTCAAGGTCACTACTATCTTTACCGTCAACTAAATTTAGCGAAATTTTCTTTCGTCAAGATTTAGAATTAAATAAAGAGGTTTGTTCAGGGACTTGAGAAATTGAACTCAACTGAAACTTGAAAGTAATTGCAAATTCACCGATTACTTTACTGGCGATTTGTCACGAAATCGCCACATTCTAAAAATAGCAAGTTGTTCAGTGTTCCTGTACCTATATAAAGACACGAATAGACATAAATGATAAGATCAATAGTTTTTATTTACACCAGTGGACTTCAGTCGACTTTGTTATTGAAATATATTACATATTTTTACAACAAAATAGTGAAAAAAAATTACAAAAATTCAATAAGTAAATCTGTGGGTTTTGAAGCCGATCTCTTTTTGCTACAAACAGTTCAAATTTACAATAAGAATTGTTTTGTTGTTTTGTAAGTTGCTTTTGCAAATGCATGGGGCTCGAGACACTGGGGACGCATAATGAGGCAGCAAAATCAGTGCAATATTTTCCTGAGTTGAGGCTAATTCGCGATCACTTACCAACTGTAGGGCCCATTTTCGATGAAAGGGCGAAAAAAACACTTGAAACCAGTTCATATTCGATTAACCAGTTCATATTCAATCGAATATGAACTGAAGTGAAATGATTTCTCTGAGATTTACACTCACGTAAATAGATAAGATTCCTTTACAACCAAACTGTTAATTGATCAGGCTTCGTGAACTCACTTCTTAATAACGTTTCAAGACTATTTTGTTTTTGTTTGTTTTTTTAACAACTTAAAACTTCACAGTTTCTCGAAAACGCTCTCATAGATATTCTTACAATTTCGCAGACCTTGAGACAAGTATGCCTTTTTCAGAAAGCCTTTTTCCAAAATTATCCCTTAATTACAATTCGGTCTCATGTTAAATGGATGTTGACGTCATTAGGTTGCCATGGTAACTCGATAAAACTTAGGTCAACTGAGACGTTCATCTGTCTCTAGTACAGCTGTATTGATCAATTTCCAGTAGGGTTGTTTATGGTGGCACGCTAGTTGCTAAACGTCACTCAAAACCCGATCGAGCCACCTTGAGGAAACCACAATGAACGTCCCAAACTAACTCGGCTCGGTTGTACATAGCAAGATTATATAATCTCGTATATTCAGTTTCACAATTCTCTTTTTGTTTTTGGTCCAACATTTTGAACTTTGGACGATATCAAACTAAATTAAAACGCTTTGAAACGATAAAAATAAATACCTTAAGAAACTTTTAATTCCAGATTAGCGCTAATAGGCTCGAACAACCGGACCACACAGGGCAGTTCTCAATTTTTATCCCACCATTTCTTAAAAGGGTGCTTATCTGGTGTGAACTACAATGTTTGAATAGAAATCCGACAGCGAAATACCATTGTTTCAATATTTAGACCAACAGTGTCTCTAAGCGTTTAGGTATAAAATAGTTCTGACACCCAGAGGCAACTGAATTGTACTGGGTAAACGCGACAGTCTTAAGAAAGGTTAAAATTTTGTATTCGGAATCTCTATCGTGGATTGTTAAAAAAAGATCTTATTCGCTTAGGCGGTTTGTTGCTCTATTTCAGACCATTTCATGATACTCTTGAGAGTCCCTTGGTTCTGGCTTTCAAATTTTCAAATAGTCGCATGTATATGAAGAACAATTCTTTAGTGAATGTCATATGGTCTGAAATTGGAAAACAAATCGCACAAGCGAGTAAGGTCTATTCTCCATTTAGCCAGGATAACAGCGATACCACAGTAAAAATATATTTGCAGTCAGCGGAAATCGCGGTTAAAGCTTAGGAACCGCTCCTTCAGTGCTCGTGACCTTTACTTCAAAGCAGGTTAGCTTTCATCCGGGTAATCCTTCGTTCACTGCTTATACAGTCAGTGGACTAAATTGTTACCCTTAGAAATAAAGCCCACTCCCATGAATAACAACAAAAGGTACCAGGAGGAACGGGTCGGGTAGCAGCTCCCGCAAGATCCAAAGTTAACACAAAGGACCAAATTACTGAAGCCAAAGCAAATTATCTTAAATAACATTAGAGTGATAAAGTACGGAGGCAAGTTAGGAGAGTCTGTATTTCTATTCTGACTCTACAAGATGGTCATTTTAGTCCGCGGCATCTCCGTGGTGGCTGTTTAAATTATACTTTGATTGACCTCCATGTCTTCCAGTATCGTATCTGAACTGCGCTTGGTTTGTGTGCACGGGTCGAGCTCTATACATCTATCTTACAAATGACATTATTTATGTCCCTGTGGCCCTTAAAACTGTGGTGGTTGGTATTGAGGGTTTGTAGTGTACTGCTGTTGTTGGGCTTGCTGTGTCAGGTCCTGTGGTGCTGGGGTTGATAGCTGTCGTGTAAACTGAGCGATGTCCTGTCTCTGAAGCCCGATGTCCGGTGGCGCGGACAGCTGTCTCTGTAGAGTTATGTCAGGGGCTTGCGAAAATTGTGGCGGCAGGGATATATCTTGACCACCTTATAAGAGAAACAACTTTATAAGTAGCAATTCGCCTCGTACAAATGATATCACTTACAATGAGATTATGTGGAGGTTACACCTTACGTGAGATGCTATTTTGAAGTAACAATAAGGTTGCAATGAGATAGTGTTGTGATTACATTGAAAAGGAAATTTTATGTTAAAATACCTTTGCCTGACTAATCAATAGAGCAGAAGAGCTTTAGTCGCGTGCAGAAGAGGGAACACCCTTTACAGTAGTTATTGTTGAGAAGGGTGAATCATTTTTTTATGAATGAAGATTTAGTACACGAAAGATCATCATTGTTGTCATTATTACAAGAAAGATTAGTTCAATACTGAAAATGGACTCACTACACTCACTTATGCGCATCACTCTCGTCCCAGAGCCCGCGTTACTTCTGGTCAGCATCGAGAAGCGAACTCTGGCCAAGTCTGATTTGAAAGTCTGCGATTCACGGACGTCGTTCGTTGTGCGCAGACTCAGAGATTATTCCACTCAAAGCCATTCTTGTACCTCGAGTCTCCGTTCCTTACCGCGCAAGCTCCACGAAACGAGCGATTCTCGGAAGTTCCGTGGCAGGATCGATTTTGATTAGCTTTAAAAACAATAGAAATGACCGGAAGAAAAACATCAAGGAGTACGTTGAGCCATTATTTTGAAAGCTAGGCACGCGCAATTCAACCGGAAGTCCGATATTTTCGGAGTTCAAAATCGGAACTTTCCAGAGTCGCTCGTTTCCCGATGAGAGACCCTGGGTATGATGGCTCAAAGCTGACTGTATTACTGACAATCGACAATGAGCACTCTGCGCATGCTCAAAAATCGGACATGGTCAGACCGTGCGTTCTTGGTGCTGACCAAAAGAAAAGCGGGCTCTAGGGACGAGATTCGTATGCGCATCTGCTCATGTCCATACCGAAGTATCCAAAAGCCTAGAAGTGGACAGCAGTTTCGTCCAAGTATTTAGTGGATAATGGGAGGAAGTTTTTTCCTCCACCAAAGTGATCTAACATGTGGTACACATGGAGGATCTCTGGAGTCGAGCACACTAGCTGTCCCAGACTGCCGTTTTCATGTGCCTCAGATCTAATAATTATGCACCTCAGGTTTCATTCTGTTGCTCAGGATTAGAAGTGCTCTCTTAAAGATTTTAAGTTCTAAGCATGGAAAGTTGACTTTAAAGGAACGAACTGAGTATTAACCATACAGACTAAGGTGAAACGAGGATGACTGAAATCCGCTTTTCCTGATGGTAAAGAAAGGATTGTCTGTAGCAGTAGCTTATGCTTTTACCTTTACACACGGAGATAGGGACATCCTGTTACATCGACACTACGATTACATGATTACATCAAGGTTAAACTGTACCTGAGATTTGCCTCTGTATTCTCAGCATAAGTTCCGTATTAGAAGTCTGGCGACCTTGCTGTGGCTGTTGTTGTTGTTGTTGTTGCTGAACTTGTTTCAACTTGGCCACCGCTAACAACCTCTGCTGCTGTTGTTGTTGTTGCTGCCTATTAACCGGGCTTTGCTGGTATTGGGTTTGAAAAGTTTGCTGTATTTGCGACACTGGGTTCATCTGGGCATGGCCCGATGAAACAGGTAACTGATGTTGCATCGTGGCCTGAGGCTGTGGCTGGATAGCCCGCTGACCAGGCAAGGAAAACTGCTGTTGCTGCTGCTGCTGCTGCTGTTGTTGTTGTTGTTGTTGTTGCACTTGCTGCTGTTGTTGTTGTTGCTGTTGTTGCTGCTGCTGTGCCTGTTGTTGTTGTGGCTGTATAGCCCTCGTGAGGGGTTGGGAAACTGAAAGGCCTAAGAAACAACAAAGGAGAAATGATTGAGTCTAGGTTTGAGCAACTATTGTTAGTGATAAGTATTATTCAGTCCAAAAGTACTTTGGAACTGTACAGCTGGTAGCGGCACAAGACTTACCAAATCAGAAATACTGGATGTCCGAGACTCAGTGCCTGCGTTTTTATTTATTCCTTTATTTATTATTTATTTAACAATAACTTATGCTAAACAATACTAAAACTAGCAAACTCTTTTCAAAACAACCAGCCCCTTCTCAAAGATCGAATGCCAACTGAATTCGGAGATCGCTTCAGTCCGTTTCGACTTTCAAAAGACGTAATACCGTAAAATTCTGGTTATAAGCCCTGAGCTTATACAACTTCGTAAGGGGTTTTGGGTGGGCTTACAAACGGAGGGGCTTATAAGCGGAATAAAAAACGTTTCGAAACGAGCCACGGCAGTGTTGATCCAAATACGTTTCAGGGCTCAAAATAACGGCCGGTCAACGGACAATAGGGACCTTACGAAGCCACGACGGCGACGCTGACGACAACGGCGACTGAAAAATGAATTTATATTTTAGTTAACACTTTTGTAGCTATCATAATTTATTTAGTGCGTCATTTTTGTCAGAACTAATCTCTAGCTGAATATGTAAGCGCATTATTAAATTCTATCTTAAAACAAGAAAAATTCGTTGTCATGTTTCACGTTCTCCAGACTACGCAAAATTTGGCCATTTCACGTCGTTGATTTGCAGAGGGCGACGGAGAAATGTACCAAGATGGATAACGCACGTGCTAAGCTATTGTACTGCTCATTAAGCCTTTTGTTTGGAGACGTTCTCGTTGCAGTCGCCGTCGTGGTTTCGTAAGGTCCCTAATGTCCGGCCAAAATGACGATTTGTCCGGACAAAATTTTGGTTCGGCGGTCATTTTGACCGGTCACGTACACGGCTTTCAAATAGATAACACAAAAAAATTTATTCGCAGTATTTCTTGAAATTTTACAGTAAAATCATAAAATATCACAGCAGCTTGTAGTCACAAATTTGCTCTCAACTGCTCCTTTTTGTGTTCAAAATGGCGGAAAATAGGCTCAAAAGGACGATTTTGTTCGGCTTATAAAAAGATAAAGACACACAGAACACGGTTTATTTATTCGTACAACATTTTAAACATACATAAATTTTCGAAATTAAATACAACTGGGTAAGGGTGATAGGCACTTTAAAAAACAGGAAACATCCACATCTGTAAATACGCTAAACAGACAACAATGAACATCGCATCAATCAACGTCTGCTATTAACACGCGTATGCAATTACAGTTTGAATTGTCAGGCGGGCCGAGAAAAATAGCACTCGTTAGTGGATTTAAAAAACTATATGCACCTATAGACAGTGCGAGTTCGTAGCGTGTTTTTCACCAGCAAGATCATGAGAAAATAATAAAATCATCAAACGCATTGAATTTTTTTAAGTTCACTTCCAAGCACATTGTATTTTGAACTTATTCTTCCTACATGCCGAGCAAAGGCACAGTTATCTCACTTGTTGCATGGGCATATGTCCTATTTAACAATTAGATTATGAGCTCGAGATTTCTATGAGGTGATAGTTGATGAGGCCGCAGGCCGAATCAACTATCACCTCATAGAAATTGAGAGCGAATAATCTAATTGTTTTAGTAGAATTCTGACTGAAATAAACGCAAATAATGGTTTCTAATTATTTTCCTACGCATTATCGAACTTAACGTTTAACAAAATCGCACGCATTGAATTGTCCTTGGTAAATTTGCAGTTGTTTACGCGCGTGCACCCGTTTTTCAATAATTTCAAGCTTTTAAAGTCAAGAAACCGCTAATGTCCTTCTTTTAGTCTTCTCGAGAATTTTATTATCCATTTACATTTAAACTTCCTTCCAAAACTTCGGAAAAACGATAAAAACGTCGCATTTTGTGGACGACCTTCGGCAACTGCACACTAATGGCTGATAGTGTTCAATAGCTCAGCCAATCACATTGCAGCATTTGCATTAGTGTACTAGTAGAATTCTACTAATACTATTTAGTGTTCGGTAGTAAAGACCAGTAAAGTGCTTACAACCAAGATCGCCTCCACCCGTAAGTTGATTATGACCGGAATTTTACGGTATTCACACTAAAGGACCCCTCCAAACCAGTCTCTAAACATTTTAATTTACCCAATTTTTTACTAATCACTGTCGGCGGTCATTCTTCAGCAAGGCAATACAAACAAAAAAGCCACAAACCCAAGAGATAAAAATTTATCTTTTAGATTGGCATTTGCGTTACTTCATTTGATAAAGTTTTTGTTTTTCATGTTTTTAGCAATGGCGTAACTTTGTACTCGCACAATCCGCATTTTTATATTTGCACAAAGTAGGGCAAGCGCTCAAAACGTCAACTTGATTTTATCTTAAAGCGCGCGGTTACATTCTATCCTTACTGTACCTTGATAGGCGGCTGTGTTGAATGGCTGCTGTTGTGTGACCATGCCGGAAAGAGATGAAGGCAGCGTCATGGTGGTCGGTGTGGAAGGAGTCGAAACAAGATTGGGACGGGTGGAGACCTGGGTTCGACCAATGGGTAGAGTCTGGGGGCGCTGGGCTTGAGCGAATGTGTATTGCTGATTGGGGTGGATTTGAGCTGCTCCTTGCGTCCCTTGAAGCTAGAAAAGAACGCAAAATGACACCAAATTAAAGAGGTTCGTTACACACCGCAAATTAGCGTTACCTCGTATTGGCAATTGCTCCAACTCTGGCTATATAAACAGGCACCTACTATCGACATGACACTTGAAGTGTTCGTGCATCATGGTCGGTCGGTTAGGCCTAACCTAAATGGAACACGACTTTTTGGTTATACCTGGTTAGCCTGCGGTAAATGCCTAAGATGTTGACTTGTCGGCTGCTGCTGCTGCTGCTGCTGCTGCTGCTGCGGCTGCTGTTGCTGTTGTGCTATTTGTGTTTGTCCTAACTGCAATTGCTGTTTGAGAAGGGGGTTTTGAGAAATTGCATACATAGCTTGCTGCATAATTTGAGGTTGTTGCTGCTGCTGCTGTTGTTGCGGTTGCTGTTGCTGTTGCTGTGCTTGGTGTTTTTGCCTCATAATGTGCTGAAGAATTTGATGGGTCTGTGATTGAGGGGCCCGTTGCGGCTGATGAGGCAGTGGATTCTGCGAGCTGTGCGACTGTAACATGGACCGCAGATCAGTTAACGGACTCTGCATACCCGTGGGATTTGCCAACCTTGAGAGATAAAAAGAAAACCCATTTAACAGTAATCTCAAACCACAAGCCTGAAAAAAAGCCTGTATCTTTGGTTAGGCGATCGCTCCTCCTACCTAATGATCAACTATTACCAGATACCTACTGAATAGACTCTTTTCGAATTATCGCTTTACAACACCGTAACACAAACAAAATCACATTGTTGTCTGCGCACAGTCCAAGCAGATTTTTTTGTTATTTTTTAAATTTCTCAAATGTCGAAACTTCAATTATACAGTTCGGGATCCATAAGTGGCTTGACATGTGTCCAGGGTAAGTTATGGAAAGAGACTGCTCGATTGGATTTGATCAAGATGCAGTGCACAACTACAACATACCTTGGCTGTGCTTGAGGCTGCAACCCTGGCTGTAGGCCTCGCTGTTGCGTGGCCTGCTGAAAGAAAGCCTGTTGCTGCTGTTGTTGTTGCTGTTGCTGTTGCTGTTGCTGCGTGGATTGGCCGAACATAATTCCAGGCTGACTCGGCAGATACTGCTGCTGGTGCTGTGGATGCTGAAGCATTTGCTGTTGCATCTTCTTGTGCATGGTCGCTTGGCTAGGAGCTTTAGGTGGGCGCTTCGTTCTCCTGGTTGCCTTAGCCTTGGTTTGTTTTCCATCTGAGACAGTGACCTGGTTAGTGGGGAGGTTGGGCGGCACGTTGAGAACTGCAGACATGTTAACAGCTGAAGCAACCGGCGTAGCGATCAAGGGTACAGCACCTGTGATGAGACAACATGCACAAGATGGACAAAGGTTTCCTAACAGCTAGCGCCATCTGGGTCGAAGGTCCATCGCTAAGACCTGAACAAGCCAGTCGACGCAACGTTACTTAGCAATACAACGTAATATGACTCATTCTTTTGGCGCCACACTGACACAGTAGATAGAATACTCGCAAGTGATCGCTCTACGTTTTGCTTCGTAAAAGCAGAACTTGATCTCCAAACGAATGAATCTTCACAGGTTAGGCGCAAACATAACTGCATACCACGCGTGTATACCACGTTATAAATGGCGCGACGAAAAACATCCTTATAGGACATGTTTCGACTTCCTCTATTGCGACCCTGCGCACGTCACTAATAACAAAACACTCTTACCCTTAACATCAGCTGGTGTCTGAGGAGTGGACGGTTGACTTATCCTCTCCCCTGCTGCAACTTCTGCGTCCGTTCTATCCTCCTCTTCGTCTTGCTCGTCCTCCTTGTCAGGTGCTGGACTAAGGAAGTAGCTCAGGGGGCGCCTCCTCGGGTGCGAGTGGTGCAGCAATCTTCGAAAATCTTGCTCATATCTCAAAGGTTTACGCTCTATCCGGACGGCACCGAACCACGCCCACGAAAGGGGTGACGGATTTTTGTACCCCTCCATGAGATCCCAGGCACTAATTCTTTGCTTGCCTGTTATTTGGAGGCCCTGAAGAACAGAAAAGGTGTTACTACAATCTTCGACAAAACTACTTGAAACACAAACTTAGCGCATTTTTTGCAAGTTTCTTGATTTGCAGGCGGGTAAAAAGTATTTTATCCCCCTCCTCTTCCCCTAATCAATGTTGCTCCATGGGTTTACGATTCGCCAGGCTTTGTTTGCACAACACGACAGCATTGACAACATTGAAATTGGGGGGGGGGGGGGGGGGGAGGGGAAGGGAGGGGGGGTGGTGGTGAAAAACTGATCTGTGGTTCCTAAATTAGTGGCTACTTGGCCAAGTGTTTCAACAGTTTTGTCCAAGATCGAAGGCAATGGGAAAAGAGCACATAACAAAGTGGTCAGCAAATAATTATTAAGCTTACAGATATGAAGGACAATTCAGGTTAACCAGATGATAAGCCACGACAACATATGAACAAGACAAAAGATTATGTAGAGGTTGATGTGGTTTAGAGTTATTTGTCCACAAAGCTTGCTAAAAAATCAAATAATCTTTTTATGATCTCCTTCTGTTTTATCTAATGTGCACTGGCTGTTTTAGGCTTTGACGTAAGTCTACCCTCTCGCTCTCCCCTCCTCCCCCACTAAGGAAACCGTTTCAAGAACACCGCCTCAATATTTCCTGAGATAGATTTATTCAGTATTTTACCATTTTTAGTTGCAAACCTCACTGATCGAATTTACATAATAGAAAAATGTCAATATATCTAAAACGAAAAAAGATATTTCAAAAAGAAAAACGCCATTCTTCTGTATTTTGAATGGCCTTTCAAATAAGCAGAAAATATTTTTCATGTCTTTAACAGAACTACCATAGTGCAGTCTTTTATGTGGTATATACGCATAAATGAAAATCGCCAAATCAAATACTAAAACATACCAAAAGATCACAAGACACTACTGATGGAGTCCAATAACAAACTTAAATATGTAACAAGAATACCTGACTGTTACTCCCTACCCCTGCAGGGAGCTTTTCTGCACTCTGTCCAGGGTTTGATGGTGCCTCCTTGACGGCCGAGACAGTGAACACGTTATGTGAGAGAGGGGGTAGGGGTAAGAGCTGTTTGCACTGCTGCATGATGTCGATTGTACTTTTCCCAGCAAGTTCACGCTGAAAATAATACATTTTTCGTTAATATACAAAACTTTCTCTACAGTCTATACAGGAATTATTTCCTTTACTGCAGGCAACAGGTGATTTTCGCCACCACAACGATTTTCACTGCAACAATCTTAGGATTTCTCAACAAACTTATGCTGATTTCGCCGCCTGTTTGAAGGGTTCTCTACGCATACTTTACTTGAAACAGTAGGTTACTGAAAGCGGTTCAAAAAGAGTTGTCCTAGAGAACCCTTTGAAGTTACCATTTTTACGTACAGTTGATTCCAGTTGCATAAAATCATGAGCAACAGAACACCATTCGCAAATCACATTCGTCAGATGAAGTACACAGACATAACGACCTTGTGTATTCCAAAATTTAGCAAAATTTTGAAGGTTAAAGAGTCTCGCCACCTCTAACATCGCGTCATACAACAAATTCAAAATGGCTTCTTAAAATGGTACAAATAGAGACCCACTCTGGGCTTCACTTTCTTCCTACACCAAGCTAGAAACGTGCGGTAATTGTATAAGCTAAAAATATTTTACAAGGTATTCAAATCTTTTGTTTGTTTTATTTTTTGAGATTAAGTCAGATTTGCTACCAGAACATGCACACACCTTCAGCTTTTTGAAGAGAGTAAAAGCAGCTTTTCTGCTGTCTTCAGCTGACTGTCCATGTGTTGACTCAGTGTTAGAAACCACGCTGATCAGTACTGACACCATGTCCAGCACGTTTGTCAGTAACTCCCTGCAAGAAACACAATGAAGCTGATCTACCGACATGATTCGAATGTGACGATAACACCTGGGCAAATTCAATTCTTGGAGAAGACGAATAGAGGGCGCTTTATATTTTTCTTAAAGGGGCTTTGTCACGGGTTTTAAGGGATTTTTGAAAAGCTAAAATTTATATTTGCGGGGTAGGAAACCTACCCCGCATTGCTATATTAGAGCACTGAAACTGTTAACAAGCATCTTTAGCTGCAGATGACTTGGATGGAAATGGATTGCAACTTGAAAAATTAAGGCTAAGCTTTTCAAGTTGTTTCTGAGTGTCTTAAAAAAAATCAATATTTATAGCCTTAATTTGATTTCTATCCGAAAATTAAGGTTATATCTTTAGATGTTCAGAGCTAATGCTTTTCATGGGTTAGGTTACCTACCACTAATTTCAGAACAGTTTAGACCAAAAATCTGCGAAATCCCCGTGACGTAGTTCGCTTAAAGGGCCTTATAAATCATTTTGTTTTAGCGTTTTAGAAAATTGCGTTCCAACTGAAGGACAACCCAACGTAACAGTTCATTCTGACAAAAGAACATCAACGAGATAATAACAGACTGAAAAGGAACCAGTATGTTTAAAAAATGGGGAGGATTGAAACGTATTTTTTAGGCTAGTAAACTTTTCATGATGCGTCATATGCGATGTTGCTAGTTTACATTTCTCTGAAGTGTTCAAGATACAAGCTGTGAAGATGAAAAAACAAAAACGAAAGTCTTCTTCCTTTCTGTGCTTATGACAACAGGGCGATTTCTGGTGCGGAAAATAAAAGGAGCGTATTCGTTCTCCTTATTCTTTTGCTTGCGTTTATGCTTATGACTCTGCTTTTGTGCTACAAGCGCTTACAACTATAGGCTAGCCCTCCTTTACAATTTTCAAGCGTTGAATGGGCCTTTTGCAGCTAATGGTCACACGGTAGTGGGTACCAAATCCGCCATGCTGGAGAACATGCTCCGCTCTGGGACATTGAAAACAAAGACAATTCAAGCATGACTGGTTGAGGTCTCTTTGTTTTAGATGTTCCAGCGTGTTGCTTGCCCTCCAACAAGGTGTTATTTTGTACCATGTGATCGTTAGCTCTAAAGAGGCCATTAAAGAAAACTTATAACTTACTTTTTTGTAGGCAGTGAGTCCGCAGTGATTGTCCCAGAGCTGACGAGCTGGAACAGAAGAGTGGCCCAGTCACTTGACAACTGTGTACTGCGTTGAATCGTGTCAAACATGGCGCCAAGCTGTCCACAGAAACAGAGGAATACAGAAAGAAATTAGAAAATGGATATCAGGTACTTCTCATGAACAAGTCGTTCGAGTCAAAACTCAATAAATTTGGTTTTCCACTGACTGCTGAAGTCCTGGGGGGGGGGGGGGGGGGGACTCCCCTGTAAAAATGACGGGGGTGCTCGTCGTACCTTTTAGCGGTCAAAATTTGTCGATTGGTGACACTTAGGGTGTTAAAATATAATATGACCACCGTCAGCCAAACTATAACAACGGACAGATGGTTTCTCCAGTAGAACTCCTGGTACCTTTTAGGGGTGAAAACTATTTGGGGCCATGCCCACTAATCGAGATTCTGGTACCCTTTAGGGGTCTTTTCAAAATTTTCGACGAGCACCCCCGTCATTTTTATAGGGGAGTCCCCAGGGCTGAAGTCATTGTGTCTGTGTCGATATCTCGATCAATTGACTTCTGTAATTGCTTCACAAAACTTGCACCAACTGTTTTAGTAAATCACAACAAGAATGCTAACCCTAACCATAATAGCGACCACCGGTTGTACGTCTTCGCCTTCTGGCTATTAATTGTTTCATTGGTTTACCTGCGTTTTGATTTTGAATACC
Organism: Meandrina meandrites; assembly: GCA_963693305.1. Taxonomy (NCBI): domain Eukaryota; kingdom Metazoa; phylum Cnidaria; class Anthozoa; order Scleractinia; family Meandrinidae; genus Meandrina; species Meandrina meandrites. Next base: position 25,394,214 of record OY855911.1, on the reverse strand, counting down.
TAATCACAATCCTTTACCAAGTACTTTCAAGTAAGGCATTTGACATGGTCAAATAAAGCAGGATGATCAAGAAAAAAGACTTGATCATTTGCGAATGAAAGCCTGTAATAAAGGTCCAGTTTTACTCTGCATACGTTACGAAACCCGACTAAGCCTTAAAGGTTCACTTGCTGTAAGTCTAATCTCGAGAAGACTGTCAGCGGAAAATTTACGAAGAGCGAAAATACGACAATTTCGACAGCAAAAAACTAATAAAACTTTCCAAATGACACAAGACAATTGTCAGTACACTAAACACACTATTTACCAAGCTAATTCTCAAGTGCAAAGCCTCTTGGAGAACTTCTTTGCTTTTTAAATCCATAGGACATCTCTCCTGTATGAAAAAAAAAGTTTCAAAATATGCACTAATCAAAGAAAACTTTACACACGGTGGAACGTTATAACTGACAATAATTCGTGTTAAAAAACAAACAAACAAACAAAACAAAGAACAAAGTACATGGTAGATCATGACAATTTATGAAAACAAGCAAACATTACTTCACGTTTGCTTTTTTACCATTTTTGTGAAAATGTGTTAGAAAACAGCACCAAACATCAAAAAGTCTACTTTACTTCCTCATTTGTACCCTAACTGATATAAAGGTATAAAATACGCCCCTCATCAAAAGGTCTTGAGCTTCTACAATTGAAAGTTTTTAGCAACGCACTACAGCTTCAAGTTTCCTCAGCAAACAATCCAATAAAAAATGGAAGCGAAACAATCTGAAGCAATATCATGGGGGCATAAAAATGCCTAAGGACAAGAGACTGTGCAAACCTCAGCAGGTGCGGCCAGAAGTTGAGTTAGCTGACGGTGTATGGATGATAGAAGACCTTCCCTCTGGTCCTCTTGTCCTTTGAGGCATGCCAGTACCAGCGATAGGAACGGCTGGGTATGAACCAGGGTTGGTCTACAAATGGAAAACATATCGTATAGTTGTACTGTTGCTACACGTTAAAAATGTTACTTCCTTGATAACTATAAAAGACCCTTATCAACTGTTCCAGCTAGATGTTTAAAATTTGCGTCACTAATTGTGGCCCAAGGACCTTTTCAGTCTCTGTGCCAGTACTGTACTGTACTTTTTCTTTTTTGTTGGAAGTATCTTCTTGAAATCTCATAGCAGTTTACGTTTATGGACGCTTTTAGGATTTCTCATTTTTTAAGACTCAAAGTCTTTCAAAAAACTCATCTTTTCAAACTGGCATTTACTAAACGATTTTATACAAGTTTTGTTTGAATACTTTCTATTTTAGCATTTCTATCTATTTCTATCTTTCATTACTATGTCACTAGAATAAAGTAATTTGCCGCTGTACGAGTGCATTACTAATGACTACCGCGAAAGATCCAAAGAATTTTCGACAGTAAGAGAAATCCTTGAAATTCAATTCAAGTTCTTACACAGATGACTTTGCAGAATGTTCCTTCCACCACTGCTTAGTGTCCAGTACTTCACCAGCAGCTTTCAGGAGCCGGCCTTGTACCGAATTGGAAAGTTTAGAGATTAAGGGAGCAACGAGCCACTCTGGACCTTTAATCACCACAGATTTTTGGTTGCTATGGGCCGTTGCCAAGGGAGTAGTGTCATGCCGCTGAACAAAAACACTCATGGCGCTGGTGGCAATTGCGTCTAGTAGAGGTCCCGTCTCCTGCAAAAGGTTTTGAGTGAATTAAAATCATTTTAAAAAGTAACAATTTTTACTGAAAGATTGGTAGAGCATACATGAAATGAAGTGTACCTCTTTAGAAGCCTGTTTGATCATTAGCTGCAATTCTAGCCACGACTTTCTTAAAGACCACTGATCCAGGTTCTGCGTAAAACAAACAAATAAAAACAACAAGATTGCAGATTAGTTCATTAGAGGTACAGCTTGAACCTGGAGTTAGTCAAAAGTCATGAGCCTGGCACACGTGTGAGGCAAACGCAAATGCAAGCGCAGAAACGCATGCGATGTTCGCACGTGTAAAGCAAGAGCAAACTGAAAAAGGTGAGGTACGCTGGCACATTTCACGTTTTTTTTTTTCGCAGAACAAAATGATGACCCTGAACATGTTTTCTGTTCTTAGTCAAGAACCTTTAGCCTCGCTCACATGTGCGACACAAATGCAAATGCAAACGTATGCGATATTCACACGTGTGCAGCCAGAGCAAAAAAGGTAAGGTACGCATGGCGCCTGCGTTTCATATTTTCCCAGGATGGCTCCGCTTTTTTTTATAAAGCAATGTTCATACGCGAAGCAAGTGCAAATACAAGCGCGCACAAGTCAGGTGAAAAGATACTGGACAATTTTCCGTTCCTTACGCTTACATTGCGTTCTGTTAGTTCACACGTGATCCCTTGCATTTGTGCCTACATTTGTGCCTCTTTATCGCTCTTGTGAACCAAACTTTTTCTTTCACTGTGTTTCAGTTCTCTTCATGGGTACCAGTCATGATGGGTTCTATCAGCTTGGCAAGTATTATATATGATTTACTTTGACACTCAGATAATGAACCACGGATGGCATAAAAGTTTGCCATTAGTAATCCGTCTCAATCTTCCCAATCTTAACCATCTTTGTTCCTTCTTGGTTTGTAACTTATGTGGTGTTTTTATACCTTAAAAATCTATTATTTTAAGATTTCCTTCAGTTTTGTTTTGAAGGTAATTTTACACATTACAAAAACATACTCATCACGTAGCTCAGCAGGAAAACTTTACAAGACCCAATAAAAATGAACGTTCAGACCACTGACCTGCAGTATTCTGCTCGCAGCTTCATGCACTGTTTCCATATCATTGCTATTAGCTATGAGGCCGCCAATGGATGAAGGGACGCCGGCTGGATAACAGATGAGATGCAGCAACTTTCTCGCCTAAGAGAGGAAGGTTTACACACTATAAGTAACTGTCAACGCAGAATGAAGAACATTTACGACAACAACAACAAGCTTTATTTCCCCTTTGGTCACATGGACATATATGTACAATATATTAACATTAAATGATAATGAAATGATATGTGTGGAGAAACCTAAAAAAAAAAATAATAAAAATAAAAATAAATAAATAAAAAAAAAAAAACGTGTGGAGAGAACTCAGACAAAATAATCCTGAGTTCAGCGATGGGATTTAAACCCACGACCTTCCGTACACTAGTCGGATGCTTTAACCACAGAGCTACTCAGGACTCTAGTGAAGAGCAGTGGTCAATTGTGGGCCATGTGACACAATGACTGCATCGCGCAAATCACATTATCCCAATGAACAGAGAATCAGATAGAGATAAGCGAGAATGATGTCTCTCTTCGTGCACTTAATTCTTTTCACCACTCGAGAGACGCATCTCTTATGTCATAGGTCTACAAAGATTCCATACGGTGCTCTGATTGGATATTTCTCGGTTATTATTTCCCACGTGGCACAGTTTTCCCATGTGCCTATCGAGTCATCAAAGATTATCAACTAAGGGAAATGAAGGGTATTTGTCATGATGTACCACCTAATTCTCTGAACTACTATAAAAAGAAATGAATGGCGCGCAGTAAGAAGATTTTATACCTGGTTTGGAGATATTGCTGGATCCAGTAGAAGCTCAGGGGAGCAAAGTATTTGTGGATCCTGAAGGCATCTCTCTCTCACCCACTCCTGGCGACAAATGACTTGCAATGCAAAACCGGCAAATGCACTTGTGTTCGAAGTCTCCATAGCTATAGAATCAAATTAATGAATTAAATTATAATGAACACGCAGGCCAGGCTTGGAATTCCTTAAAGAAAAGAGGATTGCCTTGTTAACAAAAATTGAACATATCCCCTCCCCTCTGTTAGCAAAGTTTAGCAGTTCTTTTCAGCACTCCAGCTAACAACAAGAATTCGCTTGCATTATCTATTGCATGAATGAATCTGTCGGCATGTTAAAAGCAGTGTCCTTGTTGCCGTCTCCTACCTGATCTACTGGAGGCCAGAGGTGGAGGAAAGATGTCGCCAGTACTGGATGTGCTGTCCATGAAGTCATCCAGCCTGTTGGAAAACAGACTTCTGAAAGCGTCATCCCGAGTGGATTCACCAGTACTGGCAGAGCCACTCTCGCCTGTCCTACCTGAAAAAAAAAGATTGACATGTAGTGGAAGGAATTTATGTACTGCCGTCGCAATGGGTAACCCTTGAATGAAGAATGATCACTTGCTCTTGTGTTTTAATTTATACAGCAGTGAGGCGTCGTTTCTCTTTAACTGATCCAAACACGTGCAACACAAGAAGTTTCTTATTAACATTTATTACTGCTCAGTTAAATTATTAATTCTTGCATTCTTGCATCCTTGCTTTGTGCATATGTTCTTGTTACTGTGGAGGAGATGTGCCAGATGGCAATTACCTACTTTTGCGCTGCGAGGGACCACCGATCGCAGATCCATTCAGGGGCAGGGAGGAGGAATTTGAACCCGGGACTTCCGGATATACAAGTCCAGCGCCCTAACCACTTGGCTCTGACGCCTCCCACAGGAGATAACTATTTACACCGACATACCGGCTTCTGAAAGTTTCAGCATGGCCTTAAACACTGCTAGTACAGCACCAATACGAATACTCTCGTGTGCTGCAGACAACAAGTGATGGTCAAGAGATGTCTTGAATGGAAACTTCAATGCTGATGAGTGGTCATGGGACATGAGGTCTGTGGACTCGTCAAGAAGCCTCAGCAACAGGTGGCAAGTTAATCTTGCGCCAGGCTCAGCGTCTTGGTTCTCAACGCCTAATGATACAGTAATTATAATTAGTTATCAGAACAACTAGAATTCTCTAGAGTAGAAAGGGTGCTAAAAAAGCATCAGATGGCCTGACGGTACGGATTTTTCGTTATTGGCCCGTATCAGGCCCCCAGAGTTGTAAGGAAGGACCCAAACGGTGGCGAGCGAAAAGGCAACAGACAGCGACAAGAACCTCGCTAAACAAACCAGCACAATGGTTCTTTGCATACGCTTTACATCATGCTACTTTTCTCACTGAGCCAATAATGTGAAATGGCGTAAGTTACAGGTGTAATGCAATGCAATACAGGTGTAATGCGATGATTTGATAATTTCTACAACAGGCTGCAGTGGAAGAACACCAAAGCGTTTTGTTACACTACAATATATAGCAATCTGTAAATAGTTGGAACAATAAGGATATGCTTTGGTTGAAATACTGCATATACGAATTTACTGAGCTTGTGTCAAATGCTTTTACAGAAAATTGCCAAGCGTCAAGGGCAAATTCACATTAAAATTATACTCTTGGAGTGCAGTACTCATGAGTACCCATAATTCTAAGCTCTTTAATGAACCTTTGCCACAAACAGTGCTTGTTTACGGGACTGTAAAGTGAGTACCGCGTGTTGTCACTCACCAGAAGGTAGTGCGGCTAGAAGTGACGGCAGAGCCACGTGGTAGATCACATCTTCCAATGAAAAGCAACTTCTGGCAATAAGCAAGGCTGTGAATGTGGCAACAGACTCATGGATTGATAAATCCCCGACCTGTTAACAATATGGGAACTTTCAAAAACAAGATCTAAGGCAAAGTAACGGCTTGCTCACAATCCGGTGATCTATGTATAAATCAAAGAAAAGGGTTTTCATAGTATTGAAACCCTTTTCTCAGGCTCCTTAGCAATAGCTAAACTGCAATTCTCTCCTCAAGACAGTATCGGCGGTACAAACATGTAGTGTACAAATATTCGTTCACATATACCTATGGTATAAATTTTGAGTAAAGTTATATTATTTTTTTTTCTGTATTTTCAGTAATACATGTGCTCTTCCCTCCATTTATGTGATCAATATATACTCACTTCTACTTCCAAAAGCAAGTCGACAAATCCTGATGAACTGTTTGAAGAGCAACACAAAGCCCTCAGCACACCAAGCCATTCTGAACTGAGCCTGCCGTGATGGGCAGTGACCTCTGCACACAGAACACCGATATCGAACAACCTGTGGATAAGATGATAAAATCGAAAGCATTAAGTGTGATCCTTGAAATGGACAAGTTCGTCTGTTTGAACGAACATCTAAAGCACACATAAATACTTCAAGTGAAGTAAAAAACTAGCGTGCTGTAGAGTGTGAAATCGCACCATAACACGCCAACACAGCATCAAACATGCCCAAGGAAGCCGGCCTCGGTTGTTCAAAGGGTGGATAACGCTATCCAACGGAGAAATCACTCCATAAAAGTTTGTTTTGCCAACACTTATCCACTGGATAGTGATTCACCCGGTGGATAGCGCTATCCACGCTTTGAACAACCAGGCCCAGAAGGTTCAGATCGTCAAGTTTTATAAAACATAGTCAAGCGTGTCCCCCGTTGTTCTATAACCTAAATACGTGCACATTCCTGAATCTATATCTATCACTATTAGGCATCAAAGTAATACAAAACGTCACAATTTATAGTTGAATCCTATTAGCCTTTTTATATTTTGTTTGTTTTTAAAGAAACTCTAGAAAAGCTAGTTTTGATATGCACTTATTTGAGGAAGATACCTTTCACTATTCTGACAGTTGCAGACATTCATCAAGGCATTGCAGACAAAGCTGTACACATCGGATGGTTTCTCGTGGTTAAGAAGGTATTCCCAGATGCCATCAAGTCTCTTCGTTCTGAGGGGTGAATGTAAAGGTTCCACGTGTTTATTAAGATGAATTTATGAAAACACAGCATTCTGTTAGGCATATTTAGGCCTACTGAGCTCCGAAAAACGATCACGTTGGATATTACGTTTGGTAACATCAAGACATTACCAAGCAGACATGGATGATGATCAAGGAGACAAATGAACAATACACTTCCCAGAAAAAGAATAGTATGTTTAGGAATCAGGTTTTAGGTTTTCTTAACTTATTACTCCAATTCTTAAGCCTGGTTCTCACATATCGCCGACCTACCTGCGACATAGCCGCCGATACTGCCTGGGGTACCATTCCCACATATGAGAACAAACGCAGCCGGAAAAAAAGATTATAGCAGGTCTTTACCGCCGAAGTTGACTTAAGTTCAACTTCGCAGGCACTTAGCGCCGGCGGTAAAGATATTTGATGAGAACAATATCCCAGGCATGTACCGGGGGGCTATGTCGTAGGTAGGTCGGCGGCATATGAGAACCAGGATTTAGGAATCACATTATCACATTCCTAACCAAGCAAGCTAAGGTACATGCATGCATATAAGGGACGGACCATTATTTTTCTGGAGGGGGGAGATGAAAAATCTCTCTCTGCAAACTTTTTTTTTTATCTATGCACCTCTGCAAACAATTTTTTTCTAACAACACCTTCCTGCAAACAATTTTTTTTTCGATCTTTTTTAACCACGATCTGACACAAAAAGGAGGTTCGCTTTTGCTGCCATCAATCATTATTTAATTCAATATTTTATGGTGGCGACCAATAAACACCTCTGAACTCATCTTTTTCGTTTTCTGAGACGTACACTACGAAGATTGGCGGCAGTAATTTTTTTTTTTTAATTTTTAAATTTTTTAACGAAGACTAGTGAGCAGCACAAGGAAAGACTTCTTTTTGTGGTTGTAAACTTGTCGTTTATTTCCGACGCGTTTCGTCTCTAACTGAGACTTCTTCAGGGAATGAATACAACTAGCAAAGAACAGCATATATAGCACATTGGCGTGCCTAGCTACAACTTCCCATGGAAGTGAATAATAACTAAAATATTCTGTAAACGAACGTTACAAAAAACGCCTCAAAACATATGTTACCAGGCGTGGATGCAGAGAAAATCGTGACCGATTTCCAGAGAGTTGAAAACCTTTCTATGCCGGAGGCATGGTACGAGCGCCGAAGGCGTGAGCTTCTAGGGGGGTCTGGGGGCATGCCCCCCCCCCCGGAAAATTTTTAAGATTTTGACCCCCTAAACTGCCATTTCGGGGGTTTCCGAGTCACTCGGACATGATGTTGGCCAGTTCCATTCTGCCTGCGTAGGATCTAGGAGGTCAGTGAATGCCCGGAATTAGAAATAAACGTTTAGAAACCATTCTTTTGCACTGTCGAGATTTCAACTTGGAAATTTATTTATTTTAATTAATTACCTTATTTTTTATTTATTTATTCATTTATTTTTACCAAAAATCTGACCGATTTCCGTAAATCGTTGTAAACAGGTGTGGATCCGCGCCTGGTTATTGCGTGTTGTCATATTTTGGGGGGCATACGATTAGCGCTAATCGTATGGCCCCCAAAATATAACAACACGCAATAACATATGTATTAAAGCGTTTTTTGTAACGTCCGTTTACAGCATATTTTAGTTATTATTCACTTCCATGGGAAGTTGTAGCTAGGCACGCGAATGTGCTATATATGCTGTTCTTTGCTAGTTGTATTCATTCCCTGAAGAAGTCTCAGTTAGAGATGAAACGCGTCGGAAATAAACAACAAGCTTACAACTACAAGAAGTCTTTCCTTGTGCTGCTCACTAGTCTTCGTTAAAAAATTAAAAAATTAAAAAAAAGTTTCTCTGACTTCTATGCAAACTATTTTTTTAATACATACGATGTTTGCAAACAATTTTTTTTGTCTTTTTAGGCCCTGCAAACAATTTTTTTCAATATTTTTCATCCCCCCCCCCCCTCCAGAAAAATAATGGTCCGTCCCTAACAGCAAAAACAGCATTGTTACCTTGGGTTCTGGAAGTACTCTGCCATGAACTTAGGATCATAAGGCTCGGTGCAAGATGAAGGTGTGGTACTTGAACAAACAGCCTGCTTGATCTTGGTAAAGGCTGTGCTGAAGATATCAGCATATTTCACCTAAAAATACAAGATGCGACAAACTTTGGTTATGATGTCAGCGTACACCCGCCCTCCGTCCGCCCGTATAGACTCTGTAGAAGGGTGAGGGGGAGTCCCAAGGCAACCCGACCGGGGCCGGGGAAAGGAGAATGCCATCTTTTCTTGGCGGAAAATGCTTACATCTTTAATATTGTACATCCATGGTCAACTGACAGCTGTCAAAACAAGAAATCCGCTGACCAGTACCACATGACCACATCAGCTCATCGAGGTCACGTATTTTTTGAAGTTGACCACTGACCAGATAATGGTTTTTACATCCAATTGCGGGCTCAAATCCTATTTTGTTTCTGTATATGGTAATACACGATTTTGTCAGTCAGCGGAATTTCTGCAATTGGAGTTGACGATTTATTTTCACTATGGAATCGTTCTTGAGTAGTTGCGTACGCCAGGCCGTATTTAACAACAAGGACAGTATTTTCACAAATGATTGTGAACAAGCAAAAAATGTATATGTGGAGCTCCTATTTTAAGCTTGGCTAAATCTATAAAATAAACATGAAGATTAGATTCAACCTTGTTGTTTATTGCAAAGTTTTTCTTCACCAGACGAGCGCACACTACGCGCAAATGATGTTCGTTTTTACATGCCAGCTAGATTTTCTTTGTTTTTGTTTTTTTTTTTTTTGGAAAGCCATTGCATTGATAGCTTAAGTGAAAAAGCATTCGTCAGCTTAACATAGCTCTGGCCCTGAGTTATAGAAAGATCGGGGCATTCATGCATTGTCAGTGATGTCCTTGACACTGTAGGGTGGACAACACGGGATTTGGAACTTTTTGCAGTTCTAGAAAACACTGCTCTCTACCAGATAAATGCTATCCATTGGGTAGTGATTTATCTGGACGATGGCATTGCCTATCCTATGAACAACTGAAAAACAGGGCATTCTGTTTGTTTTTGTCAGTGATCTTACCCTGAGATGCGCACAAGATGAGTACAGGTCAAACAGGAATGCCAGAATACATCTCTCAGGAGATGAGCATATACCCGGGTAAGCAATGTTTTCCACCGCTGCAAGGAGCCTGTAGGGAAATAGATTAAATTAAAACATGTTTACTCTTGCTGACAGGGAAAATGCCAGATATAAAAATATAACAAAATTTTTGAATTCTGACTTAAGAATGAATTGAGTGGGAGTATTGCTAAGTGAATTCCACCCCCCCCCCCCCCCCCCCCCCATCCCCTCGATGAGATATAAGTATTCTAAGAAGCTGTTTTGATTTGTTCAAGGTGACCGTTATTCCTTCGGCAAAAAAATGCTCTGTTTTGATGAACAATACATTCTTTTTAAGAAATTTTATCCTATTTACCTGTGCACATAACACAAAGACTTTGGTGGCGAAATTCTATTCAAAACGTTTTACTTTTATTATATTGATTACACCAATACAATACACGCATTAGTTCCTCGAAAACAGCGTCTCTCCGACAGTATGTTTAATCTGAAAGTAATTACTTTTAGAACTTACGGAATTCCATTACTAGGACCATATCGCTTAGCCAGTTTTTTTGAGAATTTCATAAGCGGAACGGATCAAGATGAGAGGACTCCGCTACATGGAAGTGGCTGTTGCCGGAACCTCTTTTGTGCACATAAACTACACAATCCATAGTCACATGCACTCAAACAAGAAAAAAAAAATGTTATAACAATCTCACCCTCTGAATATCCTGGTAGTGTGATCAGGCAGCAACATCAGGCAGGCATGGTATTTCCGCAGCATTGCCACTACAATGGTGGATTTGGTTGGCAATGTCCCAACAACCGTTTTGACAAGTGCAACTTGCGTGGTTGAAATGTCCTCCTCACTTGGCATCAGAACATAAGCCACAAAGTCAAGGAGTCCATGCACATCACCGGAAAGTTCGAACAGGTCATACAGGAATTCTAGTTGGTTGAGTGTTGGGGCTGGCAAAACCAGACCAAATATCTTGGGTTGTTTGGCTTTCTGGTCACGAAGAATATTGGCGCACTTTGCTACTGCTTGGTACTGGTCAAAGCAGGTCAAGTTGGAGAATTTGCTACGAAATTAAAAAAGACAAAAAGAAAATAATCAGAACAGATAAATCCATTCCATGTACTTGCATGTGCCAACATAAGGCTATTAACATCTACTGTGTCCCTCATTCCAGATGAAATTGGAATATTGTAGCTTTAATGGAGGGACGAACATGGAAGAACTTGGAAAACCACTGGAAGCAAGGAATCTAACAAACCCACTTAACACCAGGCACAGGAACTTCCACTGGGGTTGGACAAGGGTTTCAGTATAGAGCTTTACCAACCTTGCACCCCTGAAGTTATAAACTAGCAACCCTGAGTCAAACCTTGAGTCATAAATATTATGTGACATTTGAGTCTGTGGACAATTCACTGCATGAAAGCTACAGAGCAGTCCTTTCACGTGGTGCTGTTTATTATGCTGTACAGGGTGGATCTAAGCTTTAAGTCTCAAACCCCTCGTGTTAGACAACTGAGATTAAAGTTACTGAGCAGTTTTTTCAGGTGGAATGGTAAATCACGCTGTACACAGCAGTTCCAACTTAAACTGTGGATAAAACCCTTGTGTGTGAACATTCAATTGAAAGCTACCGAGCAGTACTGTTTTCGTGCAATACGAAGTGGTTCTAACTTGCACATGTAAGTCCGTGGATGAAACCCTAGCGTGTGACCATTCAAATAGAAAGTGTGATACTAATGTGGAACGCTTGAATTAGCCAATAATACAGGTATTTGTTACATACTTGTAAAGTGCAGCCCTTTTCTCATCTCTCTCCTTTTTCAGAAGTTCACTGTTCTGCCCAGGATCAGCGTTGACTCCAGAATCATCCACCCTCCCAAGATCATTCAGCATAGCACACAACGCTTTGGTGACTTCTTTGGTTGTTGCTATCGCCTGACTCCTCGCCCTACCCACTCCATACAGCAGTATGAGTCTCTGATTATTCTCGTGTGCTGAGAGGTTCTCGGAAGGGATGGGGAAATGCTGGGCGTACTGGGCATGCTGTGACTTTTTGGGGAGGTTGCAAGCTGAATCAATAATTGGATTGTCCCTTTGATCACTAGACAGTGAGCTAGGATTTATCAAGGTGGCGTCCAGTTTGGTGCCATTTCCAACAGCTGGTTAGGAAATAATCAGTCAATTACATGTACAGTAATTACTAACAATGGAATAAAGCTGTTTCGAGAAAGGTCAGTGTCTACAAACGTTTTACAACCTAAAGCGTACAGTACGTTGCAATGCCCAAAGGTAGTATACATGTAGGTGGTGGTAATTCATCTTTCCTTAATGCGCAGTGTTTCAATATAAGAGGGGAGAAACCAAGAAACCTGATGAACACTGTATTCATGATTACTGAAGCAATGGAGCTACCACTACCCAGAATACCTATTAACAATGATTCTGGCAACGACCGTGCATGTTCTCATAATACATTAGCAGGGCTGGAAAAAAGTGCCGTCCTGTTGTTTGGGACAAGTTGATTTTCCTGCTGGGTGAGTAACTTTTCATCCTCACTTGCCCAATGGAGAAGGGCCAGGAAAAGTCATCGGTTACTAAAATTGTAAAATAAGTACAAACTAAAACAAGCATGCAATTACTTGGAGCAAGCAAAATTTAAGGTGATTCCTCAGAAATAAAACTGCCCGATCGATTTTTTTTAAACTTTCGCAGAATGTACCCTACCAATCACTGTTTCGAAAAATACAATAAAAAAGATAGGTCACCATGCTCGCAAGAGAGATATGATGGACCAGGCTTACCTTATTTATGCCTGTTCTGGTACTAATCGCGCGCATTATTTAATCGGTCCACATTACATTTTACGGTAGCTGGAAGCAAAGTTTATTAAAGTAATACTTAAGAAAAAACTCGATGGCTAGAAAGCCCCTAGAATAAGGAACAATGCTATATATGTCTTATTGAAACATTCATTACAAACAAATCCAAACAAGATCGAATCAAAACGTTTCTCGTGTCGTTGTTTTCAAGGTCATAATTTGTGTACTCGAGTAACGAGTTTGTGCATGCATTCAGCTATATCTTTTTTTCTCCCCGATGAAATTTTTTTTAAATTGTCCCGCTCAAAGAGGACAATTTGCACATCAAAATTATGCAATAAAACATATAGGTCACCGTGCTTGTTTACGAGAAAACGACGATATGTCTCTCTCGCGAGCCAAGCCGTATAGAAAAAAGCCACCATTTTGTTCATGTGCGCGCGCTAATCACGCGTAAAATTCTGCGCAGAAGAGATGCGCAATGCAATACTGAGGAATCACCTTAAGATCTGCCTGTCCAAAGGGAAAGCTGGAATTCAAGTTTTATTTTTTTTCGAGCCCCATATTAGTTACCATTTCATACAACTTCTGTTGCAACAAAATTGCAAGAAAAGTGGTTTAAAAAATTAGCTCATGTTGTGTAAGAGTGCATGGTTTAAAGTACAGATATCATTGTTCTTAATCTGGTTATCTCTAAGTACCTGAAAGATCCGCAGTTATTATTGGAGCTTCCTGTTCTACAAAGATCTCATTGTCACCCTGATCTAGAAGCTGTATGAGTCTTTCTTGATGTACAAGAAGCTCCTGATCCAGCAGTTGCTGTGAGATCTTCAGCTCACTGTCACTGCTGCTGTCCTTACGGCCATCATCTTCTTGACATGTCTATAGAAACAGCAACAAAGTGTGATGCACAGACCCAAATTCAAAAAGGCAGCCTGCTGAGAAGTTCTTCCTCAAATTATACAAGAATTAAGTTCAACTTTAGAAGAGGGTGAGTACCTTCTCTGAATCAAATCATATCACTTACAACAATAATGGGCTTTGCCATGCTGCTACGTACACAACTCTGGCATAGCAGAAATTCGAAAACTGTGCTAGAATGAAGCTCAGTTCACATAGATGTACATTGTGTATTGTACATGTAAACAAGTGAATGTGTATGATCATGAGAAAATCCCTTTTCCATCTACATGAAGATGTCTGAAATGTCTGAATATCTTGGCACAATTCATAAATGAGAAATAGGTCAAGTAAACAACTGTTTTATGCTTTAGTGTGCACTATCGAGTTATGGTGCATGCAGGAAGTTTGGAGAGCATGAGAGTTCTAAGCATAAGAGTTGCTCGAGGCACAAGCAACTCTAGCTTCTTGAGTGCTCTACAAACTTCCCAAGTGCACCTTAACCTGAAAGTGCATAGCTAAAAGCATGAACCAATTGTTTTATAGCATTGCCAGTGGAAATGTACATCATAACCTGCTAGAGAAAAAAGAATTCTGGCAAAGCGATTTGCTCACGCTATCAGTGTGCACTATTGGATTATGGTGCATGCTTACTATTATGAATTTCATTGCACAGCTTTGCTAGCTATGTTATAATATATTCATTGTAATAATTACAGAAAGGTGGCACTTAATGCTGTCAATAGAATGATCTTAGATGTAGATGCACATTACTTAACACTGTTCACGTACAATGTGTACCAATCTAAGAGACAATCTACGAGACTAACAAAATTAATGAAAAATATTCAACCTACCAAACTGTGAATGTCTATGCCCCCCTGTGCATCCCCCTCCTGTACACATTCTTCAATGCCCATAGGTTCAGCTTCAGGGGGGTGTTCCATACTTGGAATTACTGGCCTTGGGGGAGAAGGGATGGAAACAGGAGGGGTAGGTTGAAGATCTCCTCTTGATATGAGGCTACACATGTATGCGTTGTGAGAGAACACGTCATTTCTGATGAGTTCTCCAAACAGAAGAGTTAACTGTGCAAAGCTCGGATGTGCCTTGTTGTGTTGGTAACCACCATCTGCAAACAAAACAGTTAAATATTAGGAAACAAACAAACAAAGGTAACAAAGGAAAACCGTACATGTACTTGAAAAGAAAGAAATTGCCGTTTACACAAATACCCACCAACAACAGGCGCATAATTGTCCAAGAAGTTCATCAGAACCTTTTGGAAAGGTGGCACGGTGCTTGTAGATGCAATATTTGCTGATGTGCCTTCTTCTCCCTGATCATGAGAACTTTCTCTCTGTGAAAAGCAAAAAGAAGTTTGAAATGGTTTAATAATAATGGAAAATAAATTTTTAAGACTTTACAGATATGCCTCAAAATATTACATTCAACATTTATTACTCCAGGGAAAAAATTATACATCTTGTCAAATTTTAGCCAAATTTCATGGTCTCCCCACCTACAATTTTTGTGCTACACCTTCCAAGGGTCTCAACGTCTTTTGCAGGACTAAAAAGCGTCCCTAATTTATGACTCAACATCACTACCTCTAATTACTTGTTGCCCTCCTGTTCAGAAATCTACATGTACATGTACATGTACATGTACAGTGTATACAGTGTACAGTCACAATCCCTGGTTAAGCAGTGACAGAACAAATTATTGTTATACACATGTAATTAAATCACAGTGTGTTCACCTCTTCAAGGATTTCTGCTTGCCTCCGTTGCAAGATCTTAGCAACGGCTAGGGCCCGGAATTTGCCCACACGATATTTGCTGACTGCCCATTCAAACAACAGAAGAGCGATTGCCTCGTCAGTAGCAGATGCCTGAAAGAAGATGAAACAAACACTAAGGACAACAACACACAAAATATCTTGACTGTATAAATAACAATAACAACAGTAAAACATTATTTCAGTACACATGGCAAAACTGTCAGTGATTACAAAGAAAAATTAATTAAACTGGTTTACAAGCAAAAGACAGATCCTCACTCACCCTGAGTTTTCAGGTTTATGGTGTGGATCATGTCATTTCTTGTTCTCTCTGCCATGCAAAATCATTTCATTTATTCTGTCATCTCTTCCATCATGGAAAGGACAGAACACACAAAGATGACCTAGCAACTAATGTGTGGCTTCATTGCTCAGTTGGTAGAGCATTGCACTGATATCGTGGAGGTCACAGGTTCGAATCCAGTTATCAAGAACCTCAGGGTTTTTTTCCCAATTGCTTAAATTACACTGTAGTTGGCTCACAGTGAGGATTGTGTCATAACACAGTAACTAATAGATGCACTTGAGATCAAATACCTCTCCTCCAGTTTTTATCGAGTCAGCAAAAATCTTGCTGTAAAGTGAATCAATAGAACTTGTTGAGTCTGCACGGTTGAAGTTGTAGCGGTCAAGGATCTCCAAAGTGTTGAGTACCCTCTTCACAGCTAAAACTGAAATAGAGACGGCTAAAATAAATGGAGAGAATTAGCTGTGTGATATTGACTGGGAATGGGGACATAAGCTAAACATTTAATAATTATTATTAATGATTTACCCATTGTAAGGACCTTTTTAACATGACTCCAGGTTGAGTACAAGCCCAGGTTGGCTTGCTACGAAGTGTGAAAAAAAATAATAGAGAGCTTAAGCAGAGACGTTTTTGAGCCACGGACGGCAACCGGAAGGCGAATGTTTTAGTTATAGGCGAACGTTTACTTCCAAAAATAAGTAAGAAAGCCTTCGTTTTAGCACCTACAACTTGAATTTATGAACAAAAAGTCTCCAATACGCGCCAAAGACGAAAACGCTCCACTTCCGGTTGCCGTCCGTGGCTCGAAAACGTCTGTGCTTAAGCTCTCTATTATGTTCACATGAACCTGAGTTGCCTGGTGGGATCAAAGTTTTCACCAAAAAATAAATATGGGTAACTTTATAAAGAAACAAAGTACCACTTTTTTACAAGCCCTGGTCGCACTGAATGGTGTTGGCTAATAATGAAAGAAGAAGAAGAAAAAAAACATGGCCATTTTTGTCAAAATGCCAACATGGGTCGGCTATTTGTAGACTCTTTGCTTTAAAATCGTCAACCCTTCTAGCCATTCAACCCAAATTGCTTAGAGGGTTACCCAGCAAGTGGTGTTGACTGGGGATTCAGTGGAAGGTTTCTCGTGTGAATAATTACAGAAGAGTGGCACAAAAAGGGTTACCCATTGTTGCAATTCAACCTGGATTAGCAACCAACCCATGGTCATGTAAAGAGGCCGTAAATGTAATAACAACTGAAGATTAAGTAAGAAAAATTTATAGTGAACATGGTGCTTGGTCCACATGCAGACTAACATAGTTTTTATCCCACATCTTGATAATATTAATTAATGATAAGAATAATGCTGACACATAGAAATATTATGCAATGTGAGTGACATGCAATTTACTGAAATTGACAGAAAATTTTAAAGGAAATCAGGTTACAAGACACAATATGTTTACTCGAGTATAAATACCAGCTTTTGTTCACCATTTAAATAATTATGTTTACTTTTTACTAGCTAACAGAGCAGGCTTCATGTAAAAGCCCTTAAAAATAACATTTAATACTATAGTAACCATCATAAAATTTGTATGTACATGGACAGTTATCTGGAGCAATAAACCCTGACAATGTCTCAGTTAAAATATATTGGAAATGACAAGAGGTTTGACTAATTGTCTGTCTGGAAATATCATGAGTAAAGTAGTTAGTTGAGATAGGCTGGTGTTTAGATACATTAATTTTTAGGGACACTACTCTTAAAATTAATTATAATAAAATAAAACATGCTTTATATGTATTTGCAACTTTCAGTAACATGCCAGTAAAATGGAAAAAGAGGTTGATGACAAAGTCAAAGATGTCAACCTGGGTGTGAGAAATAACTGTCATGAAAATAAGAAAAAGAACCCCACAACACCAGTGAGTGACAAATGATTAATGATCTTCCATTCATTGTGCAGTAACTTCTACAGTTGTAGTCATCACAGAGTGAGAGAGACAAGATCGTCGCACAAGTAGACTGATCAAAGATTTACTGTGCAAGGTTCATTTCGGCACATGTCACAGGTTTACTACTGTGCATAAGGTCAGATGAGTGTCCTGTGGTGACTTAGAATCAAAAGATCAAAGGTTAAAAAATCATTGTTCAGAATCTGTGTCTTTCTAACTAGGAGAAACACTGGTATGCTGCTGTTCTAAAACTGATCATTGGTAATCTATCTTTTCTGTGCTAAAGATGATCTGTCTACCCTGATAGAACTGCAATTTAAGGCAGCTTACTACACTTTTGAGATGGAGAACACAAATACCAATAACTACCCATATGACCCTACCTCAAAAGTTTAGAAATTAGGAACTGGCTCTGATATTCAAACATTCATGCAAAATAAATTAAAAATCTATAAGACAGATTTTGTGCAATATGAAAAATTTTTCAGTGATGTGATACATGTAGCTCAAATTCTGTCTTACAGACTTTTTAAAAATAAATTTTTGGCTGTGGATGTGATTCATGTTATCATGGGTTTTGCGGTAGGTTTTGAGAAATTTAGGGTTAAAAACAAGCTTTTATGACTTCGGACGAGAATCAATTCAAATTGTGCATGCCCTTTTATTTGCTTGTATAATGCCATGTGTCACATGCAGTGATGAAAGAAAAAATTAGAACTCCTGTGTTGGTTGTTGACTTTATTGCTGACCTTTTTCCATCCTAGGTTTAAAGATAATTCCTGAAAGCATTCTGAAAATTTTCTCTGGTATACCAATCTAGTTAAACGTGATTAAAAAGCTAAAACTTCTTAGTTTCTGTTTAGAGTTGCTGCTACAATTTTTGTCCAAGTGAGCAATATTGACGTCAGACATAAATCATTGTGTGCCCTCTTGAGCCTCATAAAAACTGTAGTAAGCTACCTTAATTTTTAACAATTATTATAAATTGAACTGAACACAGAAAATGCAGCCATGTCTATAACTGGAGTTGATTGGATAGACCTAGAGTGAATCACATAAACTCCAAGTTGAATGACTACTTTAATGCTATAGGAGTCTTCAAACAGATACACTGTCAGTAGCAAAGATTAAAAAGAAGCCAAGCTTTCATATATAAAAAATCTTAAAATACCTTGCCTGAAGGTTTCCTGTTTCTTTCTTACTTATAATAAGTTTTCTACTTTTCTTGAGCAAGAAAATCTACCTAAAACAATCTACAACTTAATTAGGACCACATTTTTTTTAAAGGTGTACTAACTTACTCGTAACTTGAAAAGTGCAAAGTGCAAAGTGTAATTTGTGAAAATTAATGAAGTTTACAACATGCAAGGTGTACACAAACACACACAGCACAAAAAGCATGTTTTTTTGTTTCGGATTATAAGCACCTATGCAAACTCTAGTGAATAGTACAGATCGCATTTACAGATTTCTGGATACTCATTTAAGTTTATGACAATGATATTACACGATCATATTACATGAAAAAACACTGAACATTGGATGATATTTAATTATTATTGGACAACTATAATTCCAAAATAAACTGAGGTGTATGTGGTGCCATAAATTGCAGAGTAAAACAATAATTAAAGTTTACAGCATTTTCTACTGCAGAAATTACATGAGCTACCTGTAGCGTTAAATAAATTAAATATCAATTTTAAATTATGCTTTATATACATGTAGTTATGTAATTGTTATGCAGATTACTTAACAATTACTTGCAGTATATTTTATGTAAGAGTGCAGTTTAGTTTAAAAGTTCAACAGCTCATTATTAAAATGAAATGAAGACAATGTATAGTACGTACTAAATTGTATATAGTTTAATTAATTTATGCAATGCAAATATTAAGGCATTAATTATGAAATTACTACAATTATGAAAAATTATGTGATTTATGCAATGCAAATATTAAGGCATTAATTATAAAATTAATACAATTATGATAAAATTATGTGATAATTGTGATCATGGAAGCTCACAGCTTAGAATTAAACACACACAATAGAAAAGCAGAATTACTCAATACATGTATGCAGTGCTCTTTAATTTTATTCTAAACAATAAAGCTGCTGATATGTACACTGCATGTATAAAAGTTCAACTTCTTGAAGCATAATAGAGTCACAGTGAGTAGATGGGAAGGAGTATAACATGAAGAGAAAAATTTTACTTCTTATTTACTTCTTATTTGCTACAATTTGTAAGAGGCATATTAAATGTCAGTGAAAGTCAATATGGTTTCTATAAAGCATGATAATATCAAGGTGCCATATGTACAATGTGATGTGACATGATAAATATTATGCCTTTCACTCTGCTATTCCAATAAAAGGCCTTGTACATACGTTTGGCCACCCTGTTGCAACATATTGGATGGCACTTTGAAATAGCAAATCAAACTAGTGCACATGCTCCGGCACAACAATGTTGCAGGAATTTGGCCAAATGAGTACAACATCCAGAATGTTACGAGAAAAATTTGACCATTTTCAAACTTGAGCCAACAACATGCAACATGTTGTAACAAGGTGACCAAATGTCGCAACATGTTGTGATATGTTGTGTTGAAATGTTGCAAACTTTTGGCCAGGGGCTTTATGTCCAGGATTGAACACAACTATTGCTTAATAAGTACTTTGTGTTTGACTGAGTTATTTGACATTTTCATATATTACTTAATATTTGACAGAATTTTGTGTGTCTTAGTAAACTTTTATCAAAGAGGGCACTCTGTGATGCCCATCATAAAGAGCATGCATCTCAATACCATTCAATCCTGGACATATCTGTGTACGTTGTAACTGTACTTCATTCTAGTAGTGAGTGATTTGGCAGTGTTTGGTGTTTTCAATTGAGGAACAAGTACTGTTTGATTAGACTACCATTTCTAAGAATTCACTTAATTTTGTCAGGAAAGTCATTATAAATGTAAGCCCTATCTTAAAAAGGCAGCATGTTGAAGTATGTTGGACTCTTTTGCAGTACAAATGTAATCTGTACTCTGTTGATTCCAGTGGGTTTTTTGTACTTATGTTCGAATGTGTTTGACAAAATAAATGTCGACATGACAGCTTTTACAGTGTATAACTTCAAATTCATTAATTTTTCTCACACGGGGTGCATCAGTCAGCTTCAGAGTTAAAGTTCCATAGCTTAGTTCTTTTTGAAGTACCGGTATATTGAAACTGTTACCATGCTACATGATTAGTATGAAAATTGGAAAGTCTCAGTCTGAGTGCCTCTACACATGTATCATAATTATGTACAAGGATTGCCAAAACCAGTACTTGTTCCTCCAGACAGCATGTACATGTAGCAGCAGCATTGCATTGGATGTGCTACATGTACATGTTAGATGCACAACGTAAATGGATGACATCATCACAGCAATAGCATTCAGTGAAATCTTCTCACCTGAAGATTTGTCTTGGTATTTATCAGGGGACCAGTGAGACTCGACAGCTTTACTTCTGGTCTTGATCTCCTCCTCGCTTTCAAGCAGAACAGACAATAGCTACATTTTCCAGAATAAGAATGAAAGACAAAAGTTACAGAACTGCTCAAAAGTAAGTGGACAGTCCCTAGAGCCTCAATCCTTTCATCTTGAAACTTGACTTTTGATTTTTGAAAATCTTGAGTTGAGAATTTTGAGATTCAAGTTGAGAAAAATAATGAGCTTGTCGTCTGTCTGAACTTTCAAGAAATAAACTGCAGAAACAGGCTACACTCTCAAGTGTTGTATATGTTACAGGTCAAATTTGATTCCAGGAAAAAATTGAATTTCCTTTGTTTTTGACTCATTATCATAAAGTATTATAAGTACCAAACAAAGGAAGTTCAAAACCAACCTACATGTAGGTTGAAATCATTTTAACCTGAAATGAAATTTAACCGGTAACATATACAGTCTACGCTAGCATGCAATATACAATAAAACACCACATGACTGCTCATTCTTAGGGCAACATGCAATTTAGAATCGGAAACTTGAAAGGTCAAAATGTACCAGGGCTACAATTGCATGTACCCTTATGAATGTTCATAATGTTCACTTGTAAACAGAAACAAGGAATACACACATTGTACATGCAACAGTTTACCAACCTCAGAATTCAGGGATCCCTGTGCATTTCCAGGGGCTGGAAGAGGCATTGCAGATGGTGCAATAGGTAGCCTGTCTAATGGGGATCCCAACACCGCAGGCTTACCAGCTCCATCTGCATTTGCCCCACTGGAGTTACTTCCGCTGCTTGTTGTGTTACTAGAGCTGCTTCCACTGGGAATGGAGTTCCAGATGAGTGCTCCAGGACAACTTATGGCGATAGTCTGGAGAACGGAGCTCAGTGCTAGAACAAGGGCGTGGTGCTGAGGGCATGTCTTGTACTGCGAGAGGACAGGAAGTGACTGAGCACTGATGGCAGTCAAGGATGAGCTGTCAATTGAAAATAACCAAAAATGAGAAACCTGCCAAATTTACAGTCAGCTTTATGATGTCAAGCATGGGCCAGAAGCAGTTTTTGTTTTGTTTCCTCAGAAACGAAACAGTATTGTTTGAGGGTTGTCCAAGCAATTCGTCAAATGGATAACTTTTTTCACGATCCAACAAGTGGAGCTGTTGATCAGAATTGTGTCAGTTTTATCACTTTGTTTGATTCATCAAATGCTCTTTCACTCTTTCTGTATGAAGACTTTTTTTTCACCCCCCCCCCCCCCCCCCCCACCCCCCCTCCAAAAAAATTCAACATTGGGTTTCATACATTATAATTGACTATAAAAATCAGCGAAATAAGATTACGACGTTTCGGAATCATCTTGACTCCATTATCAAGTAGAAATAAAGATAACGGTCGAGTTTCAAATTTAAATACAAATAAAGGTGACAGAGTATGTTAGAACATTTAAAAGAACTGTTTCACGGTAATTAGCGTTCACAGTGTCGGGCGTGCTGCATTAAGATTAAATAAATACTTTCGCACGTATTGAGTCCGACTGCGTGTTAAGTGTAGGTTTTCTTTCACGAATTAGCAGCATTTCGTTAACTAAACAATCCAGTTTTCCTTGGCACTTCTTTAAGACGGAAAACATCTTTGTTAGGTCGGGACTCGCGACACAGTGGACTTCTTTAATGTGCTTGCCAATAACAGAGGTTTTGTGCTCCTCTATGCATTGATGAAGATGTCGTGTTGTATAACCAATATGATCAGCATCACACTGATCACACTTGAAGGAATAGACTACACACTGATTGTTCACCAAAGCGGGCTTCTTCTCTTGTAACTTCAACTTGTCGCCGATCTTAGCACTTGTGTAAACCGGTTGAATCTCAGTTCCAATTTCTTTCCAAGATCTTTTAGCTGTTTGTGTACGGCGTCAGCAGATTTCTGATCTTTAAAAGGTAGGGTAATCCGTACGGGTTTTTGTGTTTCTCTGTCAGCCTCAGAGATTTCACCATGGGGTTGGGCCACAGAATCGACAAACGTAGCAATTGTTGAGTTGATGAGGTTCAGTGGATACTTGAGTTTGATAAACATCTGCTTGAGGTGTTCACATTCAATCGCAAATAAATCCTTTGATGATGAGAGGCAGTATGCCCGGTTCAGCATGGCAGCACGCCCCGACACTGTGAACGCTAATTACCGTGAAACAGTTCTTTTAAATATTCTTACATACTCTGTCACCTTTATTTGTATTTAAATTTGAAACTCGACCGTTATCTTTATTTCTACTTGATAATAGAGTCAAGATGATTCCGAAACGTCGTAATCTTATTTCGCTGATTTTTATAGTCAATTGTATTTCGAAATGTTCTCTTATTAGAATTCATACATGTACATTATGCCACAGAAAATGAATTGCAGATTCCTCTGGACAAGGTTTCTCAACAACATGTATTTTTGTTGTTGATTTTAGGTCTGAAGTGATACCTTTCTGAAGTAACAGATGGTACAGGGCTCGGCACAGATGAACTGCTTGTCCTAGTAGAACTGCTTGCTCCTGTATTCTGCTGTTCAGACTGCATTTGTTCAGCTGCAGAATATAATGTCGACAGCTTCCTGGAACACACTTGGGCAAGGCTTCTGGCAAGGGTTTGAGACATGACGACCTGGTCAACATACTGGAAATAGAAAAATGAAAGATAAAGTGGTGAAAAGTTATAGAGTCATGGCAGTAAAGAAAGACTTACAAGTTTGCTGTGCACATTAAAAGATGTATTTTTTTTATCATTATGTTGTTCACTGCTATAACACTGTTTTAAAAGCTTTGTTGTGCACATAGCTGACACTAGTCTTATTAACACACTGTTTCTGTAACATGATGTGACTAGATTAAGATACATCTCGGTATGCTGTCTCCAGGATTTATACTGTACCCACAACTCACTGTAGTTTGAAAATTTTAAAGAGAAACCATGTACATGTAGAAGGCTGGAATGTCATAGATTATGTACAGTATTACATGTATACAAATTTGTAAGCTTCGTTAACAGAGTCAGAAGGGACACCATGCATTACCCTTAGCAGAAGAGGGATTAAGAATTTTAGCAGCAAATCATCAGCATTCTTGCTTTTATCCAACAAATCCAACAGCCAGTGGAGAAAGTCCTGTCTGTCAAGAAGACTCTCCTGTAAAGTACATTTCACGAATTGATAAGTGGAATCGCAATGAAATGATGGCTTTAATTAAGCACAACTTGCATACAGTACATGCACATGTACATGTATATATGCACCTTCTATTTTTTTTTTCTTTTACAAACCCCTGGTACATACAGTATACACATACTCTTTTAATGTTTGTTCCAACTGTGTCAGTTACAATGTACAACAAGTACATTATATTTACTTTGAAGTTTCGGCTAGCACTGCAGGGCTTATTCCATGGCAGAGCTTACATGTATTTGAGGGTGACACTCTTTAAAAAATGGTCTATTGTGCTTTATGAAAGATGAGTACATGGTATGACTGTTGGCATCCAGTGTGATTAGCAGGCCCCTAGACAGCAAACTGGCAAATAAATCCCAGCAACCAAGCCATGTGCCCTCATTCAGAGGTGCCTGGGCACCCATCATTTCACAGTGGAGAAGGGGATTTGGGGGGTGGCACAGCTGGGTGTTGACAAAAAAACCCACAAAGCTTCACACCTGTTGCCACTACAACTGTACAGTAGACATCAACTCATTTTCCCTGGGGCATCTGTGCCACTTTGTTGACCGTAAATTTATTTAAACCAGCACAAATCAAATGTTGTAGAATCTTGTACCTCATAGAGCCAGTGTGATAGTCGTACAGTATAGTTCCACTGTTTCAATGCTTGTTCCATTTCGGGCGTCATTCTCTGTTGGTGCTGGGAGGAACTTATCACGCCAAAATGGCTTTGATAGAAATCTGCAATCTTGTTTAACTGATCCTTCAAGAATTTTGTTAGAGCATGGG
This sequence comes from Meandrina meandrites, assembly GCA_963693305.1. Taxonomy (NCBI): domain Eukaryota; kingdom Metazoa; phylum Cnidaria; class Anthozoa; order Scleractinia; family Meandrinidae; genus Meandrina; species Meandrina meandrites. The sequence continues at coordinate 25,369,119 of OY855911.1, read as the reverse complement.
TCCAGTCTAGAATAAAGTATACACAGTCATAGATCTGGTCAGTGTATTAGCCACAGATTGGAAGGTTCAATGTTCAATTCCATCCACACACTGTACAGTGTCTGCTTTTGCAAATCATGTTGGTGAAAATTTTGACAAAATGTCACGTGTTAGCTATTGACCCAAATAACTTTCTGAATCCCAACACTGTGCCAAACAACAAGTACATTGTACTATAAATGTTAAAAGCACTATAAGCTAACAAAATTGTGTTAGGTTAAGTTTTGTTGTTTTCAACCTGGGTTAATCTGTTTCAGCCTGTTCAAGTAATGTTCTGATAATCACACTAAACAATTTGAATATTTATTCACTAGAAATTCTTATGAATGAATTCAGATAATTGTAATTTTTTATAAAATCATTAGTCAAGGATAGTGCCAAAATCCTTATAAAAAAACCCAAATGTTTCAGGCTTGGCCCTTCATTGGTGGATAAAGGTTCTTAACTAACAAGCTACAAGATTTAAGTTTAAATTTGAAAGGTTCTGTCCCTTGCTATACATGCATGTACTACATGATAAAGACTTAAATAACTGTACTCTCTGAAAGTACTGCAAGCATGTATGAATGCATTTCAACCACAGGTACTAGATTTGCATGCATATAAAATACATGTACTAATCATGTACAGTGTTGGTATCATGACAGCAAATACTATTAAAGGCATGCAAACATGATACATTATAAACCACAAGTTACAACAACAACAACATAAAGAATTAATACCTGATGCAGGGTCTGCCATAATTCTCTTCTTGCCCTTGGATTCATTGACACCTGTGTTGTAAGCTGAGGATATTTTTATAAACCATGCAGCTCGCAGCATTGGAATGGAGTAATCACAAAGACTACTAAAAATGTCCTCTTTCTTATTGAAAATCGGCACCTGCAGAACGGAAGAGCAATGCAGTTATATAACTGCTGTCAGGCCACTGGCTAGTACAGTAGATGGATATCAGATTGTTGAAGGAATGGTGTACATCCTTATTAATTATTTAAATTTAAATTTAAAATTACATGAAACCAAGAAGTATATTGTTATGAAAAGTCATAAATTAAAGATATTCCAGAAAAAGTGAGAGAACTGGGAAATGGGACAAATGTAATGAGAATAAGAGAACTGTTATACATGTATAAACAGTAAGTAGTATAGGGTGTTGTAACTAGTGCAAGTAATGTATTGTTATTAGTGTAAGTAGTGTGAGTTAATAGTGTACGTGAAAGTATTCTTATAAGTGTAGTAATAATAAAATGCAAGACTAGTACATGTAATGACTTGTCAGCACGCTAACCATGAGGCAACCACAACTCCCACAAAACAACACACAAATATATGTAAGGCATCAAGGTCACGGGAATAAAGTTAAGGGACAATTTGGCATATAATTTGGGGGCATTTTATTATGGTTTTCAAAATGGACAAAAATGAAATGCACAAAAGGCAATTTATTACATGCAGCAAATTATGAGCATTGTTTGTGCTTAGAAATTCTCAAAAAAATACCAAGGATTTTATAGAGTGAATAACTGATGCACTGAAACATACTGTAATGACTCACTTTCTTGGCTAAAACTGTCAGTGGTTTGTTTCCAGCAAGATCCTGAAACCATGATGATATGAATGCACGAGAACGAGCAGTTATATGAACCTGTACGAAAATGAAATAAAATGCAACTTTGTGAGGCTTTTTTTGTCAATCCTGAGCAGTGTTGTCAGTATGACAATTTTAATTTTTCATTCACTGGCTAAGCTGCCACACCAAAAGTAAATTACTGAACCACACAACCACTTTTTTTTTTATCATATTCTCAATTCTTTGCCCATTTGAGACATATCCAATAATTATTTGACTCCAAAAATTTCTTCCTCGAGGAGGGTTGCGTAGCAAAGGGGGGATTCGATTGCGATCGTTTCACGCACAACTTTAAACCAAATTCACATGCCACATATACACTGTACTTGAAACAGTGGATTATGTCAAAAATTCTCAAATTCTGTTTCTTTTCTCACTATTTTCATGGCGACTGTCTAATTTTTGCCCTAACCATGCCTGATGCATAAACCCTTTGCTAACCTCCTCGAGATGCACCAAGGGAAATGAAAATTGGTTTGAGAAATCAGGAGTTCTAGAAATTGGGAGGGGGGAGGGGGGTTCAATGTAGTGTGTGTGGGAGGGGGAAGGGAGAGGGGAAGGGAGAGGGGAAGGGAGAGAGGAAGTGGGAGGGGAAGGGAGAGAGGAAGTGGGAGGGGGGTATAATACAGTGTTCAACTGAGAGTGAAGCAAACCCAAAGGAAATAACTTTTGGTTCGCGTTATTTGGAGGTTTGAGAAATCAAGAGTTCTACAAATCGGGATTCCATTGTATCTAGTATAAACAGATTGGAGCACCATGTACAGTCAACTCTCATTATAGCGGACACGCTTGGGACTTAGTTTACAGTAGTGTCCGTATTAGCGAGAGTCCGTAATAGCAGGAGTCATTTCCAGTCAAACCTCTATAGCTGGGGATCTGAATTTTGTCCGTAATAGTGAGTGTCCGTCATAGCGGGGTGTCCGCAAGGCGAGAGTTGACTGTAGTGTCTCTGACTGGTGGTCATGTGTGCAATCAAAGCTGAGCAACAAACAGTCCCACAGCAGAGTTAAGTTTTCAGGTTGAACCTAAACATGGTGGTTTTCAAAATCCCCTGACTTTTCCCTGATAAAAATTAAATTTTCCTGACCCAATAAATACAAAATGTCAGATGTAGTAGCAGCCTATCGCCTCTGCTTCCAAAAAAAATAAAAATAAAAAAATAACTACCGAGTTCACATTGATCTGAAATTTCAATTTTCCTTGACTTTCATCCAAATGTCAACTTTTCTCTAAACTTCAAGAATTTTATTCTTCCCTGACCATTTCCTGACCTGAGACACTCCTGCTGAAGAGGGAACAAACAGCTTGACCAGGCTAAATGCATGTATATGTATCTCCACATGAAATTAGTTATTCATGCCATTCAATGTTTCATAAAACCTGGGACCTATAAGTGGGTACATGTAAATGTAAATTAAGGGGACTAAGATAGCCTTACTTACTGGCATAAAATTGTCTTTAACGGACTGTGTTTTTCTCTTGTTTCCATCTTGTGAAGTGTAGGTGTTTTGTTTCTGTTTTTCCAGCAAAATGGCATTGAAGTTTTGTGCAAACTGTAAAGATAGAAAGAAAACAGAATTTTGTTTAAAATTGTACTTTAATCACAAAATACTTACAAGCTACCAACACGGTTACATAATTACATGTAAAACATTACTTGATTACAATACATTACTTTACATTGCACTGCATTTATTACACTTCGTCAAAAAAAAAAACATTACATCTGCTTAATTGCCAACGAGTCAGGCCTTCTGGAAGACCAGAAGGCCTGACGAGGCGGCAGATTATAGAGCCGTGAGAAGATTTGTATGTGCGGAAAAAATCTCACAAACGCTCCAAAATGTAGAAATGTAAGTAATGTAATGTAATGTAAGGTAATGTAATGTAAGGTAGATCGTGACGACACAATGTCTGATGTTTTTAGCCAATCTGTTGAGCAGAAACTGTTCAGCACGTGCACAATTTGTCATAGTTTTGGCCAATCAGCGCGCTACTTATTTGTTCAGCACGTGCACGATGCATGATTCATGGCGTCGATACGTGATCCGCAAACTCACATGTGTGAGAAGCTAAACAACGGCCGGTACGCGATCTGCTTTTAGCCATGCATGGCGGGTGCCAAGAATCGCCTGCGTAAGGCCTAGACTGTAACGAGAGGCTCTTCCGAAAAGATTTATTCAAGAAAATCTGCCCAGAATCAATGGAGAAACAAAGAAGATGACCTCGGATACAGGCAAAGTGAAAACTGCTCACGTTTGTTGCAGTATTGAGCTGAGTGACACTGAATCGCTGCAGAATTATTTCCCTTCGCATTGCCAGTAGATTCTTCCAGTACCAAGTAAGCTTTATTGAGATTATTTGACATTTTTATTTCGATGAAAAGTGCGTTCTTTGCTTCATTTTTCCCCTACTCGCTAGTAATGGCAATCTTTCGGAGTGAAAAAAGATCGAACTGAAAGCATTTAGAATCTGTACGTGACCGCTTATCGAAACAATCTCCGCAGGAATTCCAAACCCCGGTATGGAAATCGCCACGAAATGTTCATTGCTCTAGTTCTACATCTTGTATTTTAAGAGCACTAAGTACTGTATATATATACTCTGTATATGTGCTTCTAAAAGCAAATAAAAAGGAAATTTATTTTATGGAGTTGTTTCAAATGACGACCAATGACGCGTATGGCGACAGGAGCTTGTAATTGTAATTGTAGCTTGCGCCCCCACGACGCGAGGTCATAATTTCAAAATAAAGTATTTCTTAGCTGGATGACCTCGAAAGTAAACATTTTATACCTGTTTCTACCGGTATATTTTATTTTAGGCCGCGAATGCCCTAAATCTTTTTGATTTTCGAACGATTTTCTTCAGCGCCAGAATCAAAACAATAACAAACACTCGCAGTCGACAGAGAGTCTTTAATATTAAATTTAGTAATCAATTAGTCTTGTGAAGCGGGTAGGGGGTTGGGTAAAATGCAGCCTTTATTTGTGTTACTATATATGAAGTAAACAAAGGCTATATATTTTCCGAGTTTCAGTGGCTCACAGCCACTTTGATTTAAGGTCTATTGGACTTAAAAACAGCTGACACCTTTCCAAAATAGCGGCATAGAACTGCAATGGCTTGCAACCCTCAAATTACATGGATTTCACAAGGTTTCTCACTACTTTAGTATCATTTTAGAACTCCTTCATTAGGCCTTCACCAAATCGCATCAGTTTATTCCATAAACATTCCGCAACGAATACATGCAATGTACATTGAGCACACCCACATCATAAAGTGTACTTTTAGTCAAACATTTACAATAAATTTATTATCCTCACAACCCTTCTCTCTTGTTGTACTCGTTGGCACTTCTACCGATAGGTACCACTAGTATGTAAGTAGAAGTATATACACGAAAAAAATGAGTTCAAGCTTAATATTGGCGACAGATCGGGTTCTGTATTTAAATTACACAGTCGGTGTATCAATTAACAATTGGTTCATACTTTTGTGTGCACTATCGAATTAGAAATAACTTTCATGTAAACATTGTCAATTTCCCTGAATACGCTTCACATACTTAAGCTAGCTTACCTTCGACAGTGGCACGTTCGACATGATATCTTTAGCCGATCCATACTGAAAAACAAATCAAGTAAGATGAGGTTTCTTTTTATTAAACAAACGTCACCTCATCACATCAGAAAATGAGAAATTTCTACGAACCTCGATCGTTCCCGAACTGAAGGGGAGAGGCTGATAGCTGAAGCCTTTTTTGACGTTTTCCTCGGTGAGCTCATCCTGAGAAGAGTATAAGCAACGAGTATAATATTATAATAATGATATTTAACTTTTCAACTTGTGATTGAGTTGTACCTCTCGTTGTTTACTGTCTTGCGGATAAACGTCTGGCTGGCCTAAACGTGGTCTTTTGAGAGGGCGAGGAGCCGCCATGATGGATCAAACATTCGAGGTGAGCCCGCTTACTGAGGAGTCCGCGGTATCAGTCGGAGGAGCTTGCGTGACGAAAACAAAGATGGCTGCCACTTTAAACGGCCTTCGCAAGTTATGTTCTGCCGGCTTGAGATCTCAAGCAAGGCTTTTGCCACGGGTAAGCGGTGTTTTCTTAAGTAGAAAGGGTATATCTTTCTCGAACAGGACTTGTTTTGCCGTTAATTGTAGTCTAATTTGCAGGTTTTGGGTGTCAATGGCTGCCAACATCAGCAGACCAGAGACCTGTCTATTCACGAGCATTACAGCATGAAACTTCTTCAAGAAGCAGGCATACTAATACCTCAGGGCGGTGTTGCTAGAACGCCTGAACAAGCTTATGAAATAGCTAGCACTCTAGGTACGTATTACGTCTAATGGCAGTTAAAATATATAATTATGACATGTACAAAACAATAGCTAATATATCTGTTTATATTTTTTTGCTTATTGAAATTTTCATCTGTTAAACAGCCAACAGATCTTCGGTTGGCACATTGTTAAATGATGCCACACAGCACCAATGATATCGCATCTACACTATACACGCAAAAGTGTTATAGGACTGTATAACAAATAATTATAATTTATTTTCACAATAATGCCTGGGAGGTCAAAGTTGGACTAGACCTTCTCTCTTCCGCCTTTTTGTCCCTCTCTTTAGAAATACAATTTTGAAACTTTTTTACCTGCTCTTTTTTAGCAACCCCAACATTTCACACAGCCTCTCTGAAGCCCAGACAGCCTTTCACCGGGCACATAATTATTATTTTTCTAAGTAATGGTTGTATATTAAATGCATGGCCATATGACCCATACATTTGTGTCCAGAATTTCACCATTTTTCTTTTCCATTCTTGCAAGGCATAGAAAGCGACTCTGATATGGTAGTCAAGGCTCAGGTTTTAGCAGGTGGACGTGGAAAAGGAACATTTGAAGGGGGGCTCAAGGGAGGAGTTCGGATTGTGTTCTCGTGAGTATTTTAAGACAGCTATCCTTCATGTGCAGGATGTAGTTTCTGTTCCAAAGGAGAGAGAACAGCAATGCCAACCTAAAAAAATTGAAATCCAGGAGACTGCCAATTAACTTTTGCGTCAAGACATTTCTTCTCATTCCTCAAAACAGAGTTAAAATAGAGCTCGGCCGATTCACCCACAAAAATGCGTTAATAATTATTTGATTCAAAATTTCCTCCCAAAACAAGCTGTATTTTCATTTTCAGGATTTTGATCTGTATCCAGGAGATTAATAGTGACCTCTACGGGAGACAGGTCAGATTCGTTCTGTATCTGGGAGAGTCCCGGATAATTCGGAAAAGTTGGCATAATATGAGATAAGGGGATAACATTTTCCACCATACTTTTACTTTGTTCTGTTACAACTCAACTGTACATGTGTAAAGCACACAACAAAGGATTCATGTAACAAGACCAGAAAGAGTGATGACTTCTGACTTTTGACCTGTCAAACCTCCACTTTAGGACATTCGCACTTATCTTTATTTTATGCATATCCTTAAGCACTGCAACGTTATGCCGCCCAATGTCATGCATCGAGCATACACACAGAGGGAACTATCTAAACACATACATGTACATGTATAGGGCTGGTACGTAGCTGTTGCGTTAACTTTGCTTGCAGTTTACTCTGACTCTTAGATGCTCAGTGACCCCTACTTTTCTTTTAACATGTCACTTTTGTTAAAGATTATCTACATTTTGCGAGAAATGAAAACAAATCAGTATTCTATTGATTAAAAGTTTGTTTTTTTGCCCCTTGCACATTCCACTTTAATTTTGAACTTTTTGTTTTGCTGTATAACGGTTCAATGTCTCCACAGGCCAGATGAAGCTAAAGAAATGGCTTCTAGAATGCTTGGTAAAAAGCTTTTCACAAAACAAACAGGAGAGCAAGGAAGGATATGCAATGATGTGAGTAATGATTTACTGTACTTGTACAACTGTAGTTATTAGCATATACACCAATGATGAATGATGAATGTACATTCTCATTCAAGACATCAATCAAATTTTAGGAACATATAACTTTTGCTGCCAGTAGAAGAAAACAAGATCTTTTGAAAGTCTGCTGTTTCTTCAGTATTAACACCTTACTCAGGTTTCTGTAACATTGAATAACTGCATTAAAGGTAATTGTGAAGAACAGCTCCCCTGAACCAACTGTCGGTCGTCTGTCGGCTGACTGTTGGCCGTTTGTCTGCGCCCCTATGAATGTACCACTACCAGTCTATGACAGCCATTATATTACCAGTAAAGTAGTAAAGCCTTCTCAGCCCAACTTTCTTATAGCTCTTGGTGTTTAACTTGAGTTTCTGTAACATTTAGCAGCTAGGAGTATTGCTGCTCCCCCTGGATGGGATGCTAGTCCATCGCAGGTTACTACCCACCATCCTGTCAGTTTGCTCCAACAATTCGCTGATACCCATTTCTACTCCAGGATATGGTGAATAATTGCTATCATGAGAGTAAAGAGTCTTGCCCAAGAACAGAATGCAGTAACTCTGGCCAGAGATTGAACCCAGACCATTCGATCTGGAGTCCACCATGCCTCCCATGGTAGGCTCACCAACTGAATCCTCTGGTTCTGGAACACACCACCACAACAAGAGGGCACTGGTTGCACTTTAATCTTTATGAGTCTTGATAACACATAACTGCAGTACACTTTACATGCAGTACCAAAACTACACCAGCATGCATCGCATGTGCATTTACACCAGCAGAGTTTTTAAAAACACTGCATAATAATATAATTATTGTATTATTTTCCAGGTTTATATTTGCGAGAGATTGTATGCAAGAAGAGAATACTACTTTGCCATTGCTTTAGAGAGAGCTTTCAAGGTACAAAATCAGTTCCACTGTTATTTTGAGGCAAAATCTTTTAAGTAACTTTGTACATGGGTTGTCTGATATGTGAGTACAGTGCATGATTGTACATGTACCCGTGGCAGGAGGCGTGATAAAGTCAGTTACCTGCACCTGTGTAGGATGTCAGACAAACACTAGGCTTGACTGATGATGTGCAACCCCTACTCATGTCCTTCAGCATTCCATAATAGCCATGATGATCATCTGGAAAGCAATTGTTCATTTTGTTTTAACACTCTTTAGGGCCCAGTATTGGTCGGCAGCCAGCAAGGAGGAGTTGACATTGAACAGGTTGCCAAAGATTCGCCAGAAGCCATTGTGAAATTGGGAGTAGATATTAACAATGGTTTGTATCTAATGTTTGTTACTTCAAGTAGTATTTAAATGTTACAGTGTAAGCTTCCCCCAGGTGAAATTTAGAAATTGCAAAAAATGTATAAAGCTGATTGACTAGCCCAGAGCTGTCTTACATGTGCATTTAGCCTGCACTGCATGAAACTGTGTAAAATAACTAATTATATACCGTAACTAATTACCTACAATCGTCCACTCAGGTCTGTCAAAGTCTGATGCCGTAGAATTTGCAAAACAGATGGGCTTCAGTGAAAACTGTGCGGAACAAGCTGGTGAATGGATTGTCCGCCTGTATGACTTGTTTATTGAAAAGGATGCCACACTGATTGAAATCAATCCCATGACTGAAGACTTGCTGGGAAGGGGTAAGTAAGCATGTACTTGAACTGCCGTGAATTGATACATGTAGCCTCTATACATCTGCCGTCATCGATTAAGAAGAGTCACATTATGTTTTACCTTCACAAATCATGTTCAACAACAATTGATATTAATCAAAACCAAAAAAACAATGCGCTTCTGGTCTGACATCAGAGAACTCTGGAACAGAAAAGAACAAATTGAAGTAATATTGACCCATGAGATAATTTAAATGAACTTTTATGAAAGATGTGTAAATGATGTGTCATTTTTTTTTTTCTTTGGGGAGATGTGGGTTGTTGAGGGAGGCTATGTCAAGATTCAATATAGCTGCTGTAAAAGCTCAATTAAGCCTCCCCTTCTCTTTTAAGCCCCCCCCCCCCCCCCCCCCCCACTTCAGCCTAGATGGTACATTGAAAATCTAAACTGCAAGCAGTAACTTTTCGTTCCTGAAATCCTATGCGCAATACAAATCAGAGGAAACTACAAGGAGGGAATGAGGCGAGGCAGTTTTCTTTCTCTCCACTCCCGCGTTTCTTCCAGCTCTTCATAAGTCACAAGGAAAATATTATTGTGTTATGTTGACCATCCTGACGTCCATTGAGTAAGGCTTACATGAGGTCCCGATCTTTTTCCAGTTGTGTGCATGGATGCCAAGTTGCTCTTTGATGACAATGCAGAGTTTCGACAATCAGAAATCTTCACATTGAAAGACTGGTCGCAAGAAGATTCAAGGGAAGTGGAGGCAGGAAAGGCAAACCTTAACTACATTGGCCTTGATGGCAGTATTGGCTGTCTAGGTAAAATATGGCGTGCTGTCATCCATTTTACTGTGATTTGGAGCTTAAGATCTTAGTACAGTTTGGAAGCTGTGCTTCAGCCATCCTCAGTTTCATAGGCACTCTCTTCAGACCAAAAAGTGAAAACCTCTTGTCCTTGAATTGCTTTCTGTAGGATTTTTTAGAGGGTCGCTGGCTACCCTCGTGCAGCACCCATCCGTCAGAGAGCAATAATTTTATAAGAAGTTGTAAACAGCTTACCTTTTCAGGTAACTGCATGAATTTCAGGATTAACCTCAAAATACCTACTAGAGCTCTGGCAGGTGCCAGGTCTTATTGAAAAGCAAATGGTCTAGCCTGAGTGTTGTGCACTTGTGCATAAGAAAATTTCTCCAAATGTAGTGTGCTATCTTATATGTAAAACAGTGTCTAGAGAGGCAACATGAAGGCAACTGGTATTGTTTATGAAGCGTTTTTCCTCCTCAAACTAATTGGAATACCCCCGGCTACCATTTGTAATGATGTCACAGACAAAAAGCCAATAAGAAATACCAAAGAAGAGAATTAGAATAAAGCCTCTGTTTGCCATTCACGGCTCAAAAATGGGTATGTAATTCATGTTAAGACACCATAAAGTTGCCCTGCAGTGTACTCACGGTTAACATTTATTTACTGCAGTTTGCTTGTGGTTAGCATGTATTTTGTGGTTGGACGACTATATGTTTTTTATTGTTGGCGGCCATGTTGGTTTACCATGAAGTGCCTGCTCAAAATTGTCTCTACTTAAGCTCCCTATTGCATTGTGGACAGCCTGGTGTGTTTGCTGATTTTTGCTGGGTTTTGACCATTTTTTGTTTTTAACTTGTTTATCAGTAAATGGTGCTGGCTTGGCCATGGCCACAATGGATATAATCAAACTACATGGTGGTGAGCCAGCAAACTTCTTGGACATTGGTGGTGGTGCTACAATAGAGCAGGTTATGGCAGCCTTCAAGCTCATCAGCGAGGACAAAAAGGTAAATTTGCAGTGCAAGGCTGTGCTCTAAGAATATTACAAGGAGCCCAAAGGTTCCAAACTATGAGATCCATGGTGCCCAGCATAAAGCTTATATGAGAGAAATAAGATTATCTGGTCTCCCAAAGGCAAAAGTTAGTCGCCTGAGGCACCCGGGCACCCTTAGAGCACAGCCCTGCAGTGTACATGTTCATGCCATTCTTTAGTATTGCCAATTTCTGGGGAAATAATTTGCCGACTCAGTTTTAGTTTTACAATAAAAGGCCTGAGTGAGGCACAATGTAGGACAGGTCTTGAAGCCCTGTAAACCTGAAACGTTTGCAAAAGAATAAAGAAATATTCCAGTTCATCACCAGCCTTTGGTGTGGCCCTTCTGTCGTCCCAGGAAGTCACAAAATAGAGAACTAGATTTATCTTTTATTATAAATTCTTTAAATTCGTAATATGATCTGATAAACTTTGTCTTACATTTTTGTAACAACAACTTTTGCTGGTAGTGTTGCAGGTGCATCTAGATACTGCAGGCTAGTATGCCACTTCCAAGTTGCATTCCTCTATCGAAATGACACTAAAGTTTCACTTTGATAAAATAATATTCATTTTTTAGCATTTTCGAATTATTTTTCGTGTGAAATATTTTGCACCAGTCGGCATTTGAAACTGGCAAAAGCGACCAGGAAATGTCCTCTTGACGTTTTGGGTATTTCTTTAGGTCCACGCTACTCTTGTCAACATATTTGGCGGCATCATGCGCTGTGACATCATAGCTGAGGGCATTATTGCGGCAGCGAGAGAGCTTGAACTTGGTATACCTATTGTTGTACGATTACAAGGTAAACAGTTTCACTTTTTCTAGCAATAAGAAACGAATGTCGGTTACAAGTACTTCACCCACAAATTAATTTGCCCACACTGAAGTCAACTCAATTACACGATTGTTTTAGAAAGTGGAATACACCCTGTTACCTTGCACGCAGCACGCCTTTAGAATGCAAGGGACTCTAACAGTGTGTTGAGGCGTATTACTTCACTAGGCGGGTTAATCTGTGTACAAACTAACTTATAATTAACACGATAAGGTAGCGTTTGTTAACCTTTTTGAAAGGTTGAATGCTCTTTAGACAGATTTTTCATGTTCTGTTTTCTTCTCGTTTATCCTTTAGGAACTCGAGTAGATGACGCTAAGGCCCTTATTGCTGCAAGCGGATTAAGAATTATCGCTTGCGATGATCTCGAAGAAGCTGCTGAGATGGTAAGAGTCCTCATTTGTATATATCTCGTATACCGTAAAGTTCCGGTTATAAGCCCCCCCCCCCTCGGCTATAGGCTCATCTACCCGGAACCAAAAAAATACATCCGGTTATAAGCCCCCCCCCCCCCCCCCCCCTCGGCTATAGGCTCATCTACCCGGAACCAAAAAATACATCCGGTTATAAGGCCCCCTTTGCTGGATGACAGTAATGAACAGGAACAGGGCTAAATGCTGCTTTATTACGACTTTTTAACTTAAGGACATATTACGATCAACACTGTCGTTGCTCGTTTCGAAGCGCTTTGTTTATTCCGCTTATAAGCCCCCCGGATATAAGCCCCTTCGTTTATACGCCCACGCAAGACCCGTTACGAAGTTGTATAAGCCCAGGGCTTATAACCAGAATTTCAGTTCTGTTTGAAGTTCTACCTGTATTGAACTGAATGTACTAAACACGAAGCGCTAACACTTGCTTTTCTTTTCTTGCTCAGGTTGTCCGGCTATCCAATATTGTTGAACTAGCCAGAAGTGTGAAAATGAAGGTCAACTTCGAGCTGCCCATCTAACAAGTCTTATTATTCTGTAACATAGCATTGTTTAATATTTCTGGAGTTTACATTATAGCAATGCTTAAAGATTTCCAGGTAGAACCTGTTGTTATCTGTTATAGTCCCCGGTGTTACACAATCATACAGTTGTGGGACCGTTCATGTAAATCGATCAGTGGAAGGGTAAGACAAGTAAGTGCATTTGTTGGATGAAGATGTAGTTATGTACCTGTCCGTTTGTCACATCAAAGAATATTTATGAAGCAATTTTTACTTTGTATCTTTATCGCCTTTGCGGCCTCTTACAGTGTAATTTGGTTTTGGTTTTGGTGTCTCAAAAGATCTACCTGTTGAAATAAATTTTTAGCTTAATACTCGTTTGCTTGTTCGTTTTGTTATTGTTATAAATCTTTTCTATATTTACACTCTTTTTTTTTTTTGTAAGAACCTTTTTGATAAGAACGTTGAGGCTGAGATTTATCAAAATTTTAAGAACGTGCTAAGAAAATACCCCAGGCTGAGAGTCGGAGAACGTGTTTATTATGCCCATTTGTTTGTTTCTGTCAAATGAGTAATGTAAAAAATTGCTGAACAGTTGTCTAACAGAACAATTAAGTCTGCTTAAAATAAAATTCTCTTAACATTCACAATGTTGTTTTCTTATTGCATGATACACTATGTAGAACATCTCAGTTAGTAGCCCACTTCTTCATTAAGAACATTTTCAGCCTCAAATCGTAAAAAATAATAAGAACGCTCAGCCTCGGCCTCGAAATTCGACGTTCTTATATAAAAAAGAGTGAACATGGCTTCCATTCAGGTCAGAACGCTTTTCACAACAATGTGAAAGATAATTGTCAAATAGTCATGATACTGTTCGAGGAAGCTGACACTGATTGAAAACAGCACTCTGAATAATGCATCTCTGTTGACAGGATCCGCGTCGAAAGAGATTGACAGCGCTGTAAAATTTTGGTGTAATATTTAGCATGCATGAGAGGGATAGGTTCCTTTGCTTGATTCAAAATGTAATTTATGAAATGTAGTTCGGCCTTATTTCGTTATTTGCGCTTCCCTGTTGTGCAGTTCTTTCGTGCGATGTTTTCTTCATGTAATTTCAAGGCGACTAGATTCGGAAATTCGTTGAACTGTAGCTTGCCGTCTTTGTTTACGTCAAGAATGGCGAAAACTTTCTTCAGGTCAGCTTTGGTCATTGCAATGTTCATTCTCTTCAAACCCCCGATGAAGGCCTCTTGTCCGATCGTGTCACGTTTGGCAGAAAGCACCTTGAACAAGTCTATCATTCGCAGACCACTATTACGAGCGAAGCGCACGAAAGTATCCAGTGGCGAAGCCTTCTCTGGGTCCCGAATCTCTCTGGCTTGACCTCCTTGGATACTTATTTGCCAGGTGCAGTTAAAATCAGGTCGCTTTTGAAGTACCTCTTCCAGCTCTTTGTGACAGTCTCTATCAAGAGCGATGCCCTCCAGATGAAGTTCCCGGAGGGCACTGTCGTGGTTTCGCCGAATTGCCTTCAAGAACGCTTGAGCACCCAGGCTCAAGTATGGGTTTTTTCCGATGTTAAGCACTTGAAGAGTCTTGTTTCTTTTTAAGCCCTTCGCAATGATCTTTGCCTCAGGTAGGCCGATAGAAGCGTTGGTGGCATCCAGATACGTCAGGGATTCGTTAGCCTCCAGCGCGTTCCTTAAGGCCTGTGCTGCTGCTCCGGACAGGCTGTTCCAAGAAAAATTGAGCCTCTTTAACGTATAGCATTCTCGCAGCCCATCCATGATATCTACGGCGCCTCTGGCGGAAATGTTGTTCCAGCTGACGTTCAAAGACTCCAGTGAACTTGTCATTGACAGAATAGAGCCTAGAATAGCGGCACCTTGATCGTCCAGGCAATTGTGACTCAAGTCAATTTCCTTCAAGTAGAAACTCTCTTTGAGTCCGTCCAATAGAGGAAGAATATGACAACCATTACGGCATGTGTCTGAAAAGTTGAGCTGTCTGAGTGAAGAGGTATTCTTGAGCATTCGCTCTATAGCACGGTATCCCTCGATGCCAATGTTGTTCCGCGATATGTCAAGGTTAGTTATAAAGCAATTCTCCTCCAGCAGGTCTGCTAGAGCTCTGGCACCAGTCTCGGTTATTCCGTTATCGTGGAGATTCAACGTGTCCACCGTTATGTTGCGTTTGAGCGCGTAGGAGATAGCCTGCACCCCTAGATCAAGAAGACCATAGTGCCGAAGATCGACCTTGCCAGTTGTCATCTGCTTGATGAATTTTGATGCTGGTGGTAGACCCAGCTTGGTGCAAGCTGTTAAGTACATCTGTTCCTGCTGAGTGTCGTTTGTTTTCTCTGCACAAGACTCTTCCAAGTCCGTGTCCCAGCCCTCGTCCACACTGGACAGTTCCGAGAGGAAGCCTTCATAGGCAGGTGGTTGGTTGGAGGTCTGTTTCACATCCATCCAGGGTTAGTTCCTGCTAAAAGATAACAATGTGTGGAAAGAAAAGAAAGATAACACCAAGATTTCAAATATAAGGCATGTACAGATATAACAGAAAACGTGGAATTTCGAACTTAATTCTACAAATCTCTTGGTTCTCCGACTTTCCTCTTAAAACGGGCTTTTAATCTTAATATGGAAATGTGATTTTCTTTTTTAAACTGCTGTCGTCTTTAAAATTGACAAAAGCAAATTCTAGATATTTTTTTTGCACAAACCTCTTACGTACTTTCACAGTATTAATATCCACCTTCTGCTTGGAATAGTTTTTCCTTTTTTGAAAACTGCATATGTTAAGCCAGAAAGGTAATGCTAATGCTATAAAAAGCGGCGGTCACCAACGGTAGCTTCGGGCAGTTTTTCAAATATCAGATATACGCAGAATAATTTAATCGTAATGTATATTTTGTGAATTGAAGTTCACCTGCTCCGGTTTGGTTTCGCACATGTCACGTTAAAATAGTATTACGAGTAAAACTTCTTTGCAAATGCGGTTTTGCTGTGATAATTAGATGCTTGAGCTTTTGATCGAAAGCTGTGATTTGCTTTACTTCGCACATTGCAATATTGGCTCTTACAAAAGCGTTTGTGACAATAACGTTTTTAATTCAATTACTTTTCCATTTTTGCCAGGTAGAGCAGCCTGTGAACAATTCTCTCTAGTGTTGTGGCGAAAAATTTCAAAAGGGATTCATTTTGAATAAACCACAATTGGTCCACATATTAATTGGGCTTCGTTCCTAGTTCCTGTCCCCTGGCGCTAAGTTGGCGCATAGGGCCTCAAATTGGGCTTCGAGTCTCAAGATTTTAGAATATTGGTTGAGAGGCTAAATTCCCTCACATTAATAAATAGAAATTCGGAGTGGATTTCCTTTCTTCGCAGGCCAAATTAAAGTTTCGGCTAATGGAAAGTTGCGGTTGAAAATGTTATAATGGACATCGACAGAGTATTTAGAATATAAAATCGATAGTTTCGAGAATTTGGCATGATTGGTTCGCTTGCAGACATTGCCAAATGGCACAGGGTAGTTAAGGGAAAAAACACAAAACGTAAGGGTGAGTGATAAGAAGTGAAATTACCTCGGAAATACAAATGTAAACGCAAATGTACTTACATAAGCTAAGGATTGGAAGGGACGTGAGAAATTGCCAATGCCGCAGTTGCTTGCTGATTTATTTATATTCTAATATCTCTTGAATCTACAGGAAGTTATATTATTTCCATTTTGATGCTTGTGTCCACGTGGCAAATGGCAATTATCGTAACGGATCGCGCGAGATATCGTCGATATTTAGCCAGGTCAACTGTGGATAGCGCCATGCAAGCTTTTCGTGACGCAGCATTCCAAATACGTGTATTTTAATAATTATCTACAAAATTATTAATTAACTATTTTATGTACTTATAAATACAATTGTTTGTTAGATAGCTTTAAAATCGTTGCGTTTCCCTTTTCAATTTTTTATTTTATTTTATAAAGAAATTGCAACTATATATTTGCAATTTTGATTGAAGGTCGATCAATTCCAAGATAATGTTGGATAGCTTTGAAATCCTTGTGTTGCCTTCTCCAAAGTTATTTCATTAGAAAATTCTAACAATCTATTTCTAAATTCAAGCGACAGTTGATAATATGCTTGTAACTTATTGCATTGCACTGGTGTCAACTCAGTGGCGGATCGATTCAGCGGGGGGCTCCCGCTCCCCTTATTTTTTTGGAAATAGCGCATTTTCTTTGATCTGCCGGAATTATCTTCGCAGAATTCAACATTCATAGTCAAGCCTTCAAAAGCGCCCCCACCCCCCCCCCCCCCCCTTCCCCCCTAGGTGAAGGTCTGGATCCGCCACTGCAAATAATCCTGTGCACGCTGTCAGATAGTTTATAAACTAATATGATATGGACACTATATCTGTACGAGAACGCTTTAATATAGCGAACGTCAATCTGAATAAAAATTGAAATTCTTAAGTTTACGTAAAAATCAGGACGACTTTTTCGTGTCTAACCGATTTACAACCATTTACAAAACCTTATTGCCGGGAGGATTCCCTTCGGTGGACTATAAGGGGAGACTCCGCCCGAACGAGGTACCTTTTTCAGGTTGAGGGTATACAAAAGAGTGGAGATTTCACGAGTTGGGGAAGACTGTCATTTAGGTATTTCAAAAAGGCCTATGCACCAAACGGTTGATTCATCTAAGTATTTTGAGGAGTTATTCAACCATATGGCTTAGAAAAAATGCAGTTTTCTAACCGTAGGTATGAGAAGGGGAACCATTTTCTACCAAAGTTATTTGAAAGGGTTAAATTTTCTGTCCAAAATGGTCTATGAAAGGATTAGGGGTTGGACCTTGGGGCGGAGACTCCACGTATAACCAGGCTTTATCGTCGAATTAGTCGGTACAATTTTTGCTTACTTTTCTTTGTTTTTCGTTAATAAATTGGTAATAAAGTTGATCATATCATTTTTATAATACTTGAAAATGTTCATATTAACACTGAATTAGAAAAATCAACCTAGAGCTGAACCACAAGGTCGGAACCTTTCCCGAACTTCCACAGCATGAAGCACCCTACGGGAGGGAGGGAACCGGGATGGGGGGGGCTTAGAGACCAAAATGAAGGATTTTTGTGTAGGATATTCAGGACAGATCGCTAATGTTTTTAGCCGTCAAGGTCTCGTTTGGGCTTGCACGGAAAGAAATATAAAGCGCTGTCACGCTGTGTTCATATGTCTAGACCTATCAGGATCTGTTGTGGGTCACGAAAGGCTCCAGCTATGCCCAGATTGGTCTCCTTTTTTTTTGGGGGGGGGGGGGGGGGGTGTTTACTGCAAGTTTTCACGCAAACATCCCCGTCCCTTTCGTATGGGAGCCCACTCCCCCCTCCCCCTTCGATGGGATAACCCGGGGGGGGGGGGGGGGGGACTCCCATATGAAATGGACGGGGATGCTCGTCGTCTCGCTTAGGGGTGTAAATTTCGGATTTTGGTCTCGCTTAGGGTGCTCTGGGCAAAATGTCATTATTTTTAGCCGTCAAGGTCTCGTTTAGGGTTGCACGCGAAGAAATAACAAAAAAGAAAGAATTTTGATTCGTTATATTTACTCTTTTAGGGGTCTGCATAACGTTCGGCCACACCCAGATTGGTCTCTTTTAGGGGTTAAATTCAAAATTTCCGACGAGCATCCCCGTCCATTTCATATGGGAGTCCCCTCTCCCCCCCCCCCCCCCCCGGGTGGGATAATAGCCAGTTACGACAGTAACGACAGTAACGAAATAGAGGTTCCAGAGAAGTGGTGCCTTACTGACAACAATGCCCGCTAAGCCCCCAGCATCTATAACCGTTGGCTGGCACCCATTTCTACTCCCGAATGAAGATAGGCTCTATGCTACA
Source organism: Meandrina meandrites (assembly GCA_963693305.1). Lineage (NCBI taxonomy): Eukaryota > Metazoa > Cnidaria > Anthozoa > Scleractinia > Meandrinidae > Meandrina > Meandrina meandrites. Next base: position 25,350,362 of record OY855911.1, on the reverse strand, counting down.
GGAGAGTAAAGTGCCTTGCCTAAGGACAGAACACGATTATCTCGGCCATCCCATTTAGCCCGGACCGCTCGATCGGAAGTCCAGTGTCTATCGCATCTCCCGCTAGCTTTCCTTTAAAGCAGCGTTAAATATCTTTTAGCCTCATAGCTAGCTATGATTTATTCCTTGTTAACGGTGGTCAGCCAGCTTGGATTTCTTACACAAAAAGTGACGCAGAGCTCTTTCAACCAGGGCCTGGCTCCTTTTCTCGCACAAGTAGAAGAGTGGCGGCCCCAGTTAGGTTGGGCTTCTTACGAGGCTTACAGATTATGGCCACAAGGACTGCCAGGAGTAACACCGCGACGAACCCAAGCACTCCTGCCACGACACCAATCAAAGTGCGGGTGCCCTTCTCAGGTGTCGTGGACTCTGTAAGGTATTAAAGGAAAACAGGCGAAGAAAGTTATTTTGAAATAATTAAACACCGTGCAACCATGATTAGCAAAGTATTCTCTTCTATAATCAAGAGTGGTCATTTGACATAAGTGATCTAAAGCGGGTAGGTAGTAAGTCACTCCATTGGGGGTGAATTCGTGCAACAAACTTATGGTCATTGTAATGTTCCTTTGATGATAAAGCATTAGCCTCGCTCATAACGAACAAAATGTTTTCATATAAATTGAGCCAAAATAAGTACACTTTGTACACCACGATCTTATCCCAACTGGTTGTCTTCACCCGCCCCTTTCCTCCACCCCCCTTAAGAGAACAAAGAAACAATTACAGGAGACATCACAAAAGCTTACCCACAATGGGTGGGTTAGAAGAAAAAAGTATCGGTCCAACAGCGAGAAATCGTTCAATCTCTTGTTCCGATGCTCGCTTTCTTCTCTTGCCAAACTTGCACCCTTCAACGCAGCGCGATGACCGGTCTGAACGAAGACAAGCTTTTACCAGGCAATGGAGGAAGATTTCTTTCGACTTCACAGCGTTGAAGCGAAACGCGCTCAAAGTCAGACGCTGAACGGACGACAATGTGTAGTTGTAGCGAAGAGTGTTGTCTTTGGGACACCTAAAATATGGGTTCGAACAAATAAAGGAAGAAACATATTAGTACTTTTTAATATCCATACCATTTACTGATATACCCCGAAAACAAGTTGTGCGGGCGGAAATAAGCAGAGGAGGAGGCAAGAGATGCTTCTCATTTTCCAACTTGGGACCCTCGATTCCGAATTTCATTTTTCAAGTCCGCGCGCGCGTGCAAGAGACATAAATTTTTATTTTTTAGAATTTATCTCGTGGCGTATTACTTACGAAAATTTATCCACCGAGTAAGGGCCAAGCCTGAAACGTTTGGGTTTCCTTATAAGGAATGTGGTACTTAAAACAACATAGTTGCTATATTGTATATGTAGGCAGAAAATTAGCATATTTCAGATCCGCTCGCGCACTTGAACAGCTCTGCACACGATAGCGGTGCTGTCATGTCTATCGACTCTGACAGCACATAGAAAAACAACACAGAAAGCGAACGGAACCACGTGAATAATATTCTTTATCAATTTATTCATTTCCTCAAATATTGTGGTCTCCCTGTGGTCCCCCGTACGAATCTTGATTCAGTGACAAGTAAACAGTTTAGGAGAGGAAAAAAGGAGCTCAACTTGAATCCCAATAAATGTTCCCTGTCTTGAAACAGTTTTATTATTACTTTCGCGTTACAACTGTTGGTCGCACCCCATCACGTTCCTTTACTTGGACAGACTGAATTTAAAAACGGGTTTGTGGGTATTGTTCATGCATTTAAAATCGCCATCTAATGTTACTGAAATGACCGTAAAGGAACTGTATCAATAATCCATAATAATCAAGCTACCAACTTTCAGAAAGTACTAGTAAAGCTAATATAATGAGACTAACCCATCCTCCAAAAAGATGAACTGCATCTGATCATAATATTCTACCGAAGGAGTCGCCTTACACTCATCCACGAACACAACAAGTCCTGAATCACTTGATGTCACTGACACCTGAAGGAAAATATCTGCTCCCACGTCTATTGGTCCTACTGGATACTCTGTGTAATACTCCTTGAAGTCTCCACTTTTGAACAAATGCATCTCAAACGTGAAATTTCCAAACGACTCTGAATAGAAAAGAAGGATAACGGGGAATCGCGTGAACGAAATGTAAACCTGTGATGTCTGCGTATAGTGATGTGGACAAAAGAGAACGGTCGTTAATTGCTCACACTTTTTTGGCATCTAAGCGAGTGATCAAGTGGTTAAGGGCCAGAATCGTCCACACCGAGGCCGTAGGTAGGAATTTGCTTGGGTGGGTGCGAGCACCGGAAGCAATAGCGTCTATGGGGGGATCCGGGGGTACATTTCCCCGGGAAATTTTGAAAAATCAAGTCGTTGAGGTCCACTTTCCCTGCATTCTGAGAGTCATTTTAACCCTCCCTCTCAAGATTAAGCGGACCCTTCGCACCCCCCCGCCCCCCTGCTACGGCCCTGCACACGTCTCAAATGCTGTTTCACGATACTCCACGACATAAAAAGTTAAAATAAATACAAATTATGAGAATGAGGAGATATATACGGCAGTAACACAAAATAAACAATCAAAAAACTGAAATGTAAACATCGATAGCGGCATTTCGAATCTTAGAAATGGTTACGAATGTAGGTAATTATTACTTCATTCGAATCTAACAAAAGAACTGCAACAAGCCGTTTAAACTCAGACTCAACTCATTCTGTAATTCTTCTTTCTGATTATCAATAGTTTTTAATACTTCCTCCTCCTCACCTACCTATATCGGTGACGACAAATATTTTGGACGGGTCGAATGACACCACCGATAACACCGCCCTTCTCTTGTAGCGGCACTGGAACTCAAAGACAGCCTGGTGGTCACGTGTTGCGTACGAACCTAATGTATTTTGGCTCCGAACAAGGGCCGTTATGGCGTTACCATATACGATCATTTTCCCATCCTCTGAAACGTTCCATGTCATTCCGCATCCTTCTAAAGTTGATTTGATAAACATGTGGCTATTGTTCTGGAAGTATGGCTTGCAGGAAGCATCGGTAAGGTGAACACTTTCTGGATCAAGGTGAAGAGGGGACTTGATGTGCAATACAACATTTATCTCGTCTTCGTCGCATTTAACATCGATGGCAAAGTCGTCTGTTGAGAACACACGAAAGAGAACATTCAGTGGATTAAACAGTCCTAAGAAAGGAAGAAAAGGTAGGAAGCATCCGGAAAAAAAGAAGAAAAAAGCCATTTGTATACTATATTCGTATCATAATATTATACGTTCACGATCTTCCCGGATGAACGTTTTCAAGGGCTAACCCCCGACGTTTCCATTTATGCTTTTTTTCCTCATAATAAACTTATAATTTGTAATTTGTCGTAGCGTAGCAGTTCTTGTGAACTTGTATTCTACTGGTCCTCTAGGGGCATGGTCCTGTTGTTCTCTCGAACGGTTGCGAGCCATATATTATATGAGTCATTTGCGATAGTTGCTACCTTTTCCTTCGCAGTGCGTTGATTTTCTGGCTTAACCGCAATATTACAATAAATACTCGAGGTAAATCACATAAAGCAATTACCCGGTTTGGTTGTTGTAGTTGTTGCAGTTATCAGAAGCGGTGACGTTGTAGTGGGTTCTACAGACTCTGAAAATAGATTCGATAGTAATAAAGTTATTCATGCGACTCATCGATCGTCAAAGTAGTTGTGGAATTGTTTTGTTTTCAGTGGATGAACCTTGATCTCCGCGCCGTGCTGGAATTTTCTTAAAAGTTCTAGTTATTATTAATTTCTATTGCTCTGACTCTAAGATCCACAAGTAGCGAGCTTAGCCTACAGGCTGGTATGACTTTTACAGCCACTAAGGCTTGACATATGAATTATATAATTTAATTAAACGCTGTGATAGTATCCGGGATCATAAGATCGGGCCGGGAAAGGGAAGTCACGTGATCTATTCTAAGCTCGTTCACACACCACGTGCCTTGCAAAGGTTTTCAGAGTTCCATGTCGTTATTTGTCTTTTTCATCACCAACAAAGTAGATTTGCTCGATGACATCTCCAGGCTCATCAAAACGCAAGATAAAAGCCTGGATCTTAGGGCAAATAATATTAATATTATAATAATATTATTTACCATAAGAAAGATCTCCATCTTTGTTCATTCCAACTAGACTCATTTTTATTTCACAAGAATCGACTCCTTCCATACATTCATCAGCAGCTATCACAACAAGAAAAAAAAATCAACTCAACAAGGTTTCAACAGTTTGCTTAGTCCACAATAATTCAATTTAACTGTTGTTTACACGTTTTTCAGAAAGAAAAGTTGGATTCAAGAGACTGATATACAGACACAAAAGGAATGATCGATGGCACACTTCTGGCATGGAATTTTTTAGTCTCATTTTGCCGGAAAAAATCAAATTCGATTCAAATAAGTTTATAGGTCACTATACGCTCTTTCTAGATGAAAGTTCATTAACTAGGATACTCTCCAGCATCTTGTCATGTTTCCTGTAAATTTGCCAGTACCATAAACTATATCATGATCTCAAACTTGGATAGTAAGATACTCAGTTGTATGTCTTACCAACTGCCCTGTAATGGAATAGAAATCCTGCTTGGTTTGCTGCTTGGGAGTTGTTGAATGCCACGTAAACCTGTCCGTGGTTGTAGAGTCGTTTTGGTGGTAGTTCGCATCCACAATACATGCTGGATTGTGCGTCTCCATCCGTATGAAAGCTAACAAAATCACTAGTGCAGAAGCTGAAAATATAACAAAGTTATTATTACAATAAAGGATAACATCAGCACTACTGAAAATAGAGCTCTGTAAAAATTACAAAAGGTAGGCCGGACTCGAGAGAGCGGCGGAAGTCGAGCCTATGTAGCCGCTCTCTTAACTTAATTTGTAATTCTACTGGTCGCCTACTGTAGCAGTTGTTATTGTTTTTGGGGCTAAGGGCAATGTTCCTGTTGTTTGCTCTGTTACTCTCTCGAAGGGTAGTGAGGCATGCATCATTGTGAGACCTAGCGAGAGCTGCTACCCGACCAAAAATAATATATTCCTTCTATATCTTAGTTGCTTTTCAATATCTGTGATTTCCATGCTTCAAAAAGTCGACTGATCATGAGGTCCACCTTAGCAAGGATTCTGCGAAGTCAAAGCACCTTTTCTTAAAGAATATGATTATATATTATTTTTTCATGACCTGTCAACAAAGGCTGGAAAGAACCGTTACGTTTAAGTTGATCACCTTTGACTTCCCTTTCCCGCCATTCCAAACCAAGAAAACTCGATCAACACTTTGTAACCAACAGGAAAATCAAGGTTCCAATGACATTCCAAGTTCCCGGCTGGACTTCCCGGCATTCCAGGGCTACGAATGGTTCCAGACAAACTTCTGACGTCAGTACTGGGCGAACAAACATCTGAAATGCAATGAGAACAGACAACGATTACGTTTTCACACCCTTATTAACTATCTTTTCAGATTAACTTATAAAGAAAGCTATTATTAGTAAAAATTAAAGATAAAAAACAGTAAACGTTTTTCTCGGCAATTTTAAACTATGTATAAATGGGAGGTGTGGTGGTCTAATGTTTAGCGCGATGGACTCCAGATCGAACGGTCAGGGTTCGAGGCTTGGCCAGGGCACTGCGTTGTGTCCTTGGGCAAGACAGTTTGCTCTCATAAGGCCTCTCTCCTCACAAGTGTATAAATAGGTATCGGCGAATTTACTGCACTGCTGGGTGTAGCCCTGCGATGGACTAGCATCACATCCAGGGGGGAGTAGAAGTACTTCAAGTCGGTTAATGCTACGGAAACCGGGATAAGCTTCGGCGGTATCGACCACTTGGTTTGAACATAATATCAAATGCGTGTTACCACAGAAATTTATCAAATGCATGTTCCTATCAGTAAGCAGTATAAAGGATTTAAGTTAAAATTCAGTTACTATGATAATACTGACCATGTAGCTACTCACCTTTGTGTGGGGAGAATTGTATTTTACCTGAAACAAAAATGGGAAAGATAGTATAAACGATTTCATTTTTTTTTTTCGACTGAGTCAGACGTGCCAATTATCCTTCACTAACTTACTATTAACAAAAATTGTGGAATCAAACGGTCATTTCGCGATACCACCATTATTTGAATTTGAACATGTTATAAAAAAGCACATTTTGTTGTGCATGTCAAAGATTTATTGCAAATTCATCCGTGTACAACTAAAACCGTCATTCTGCCCAAAAAGCAACTGTTGCACACGAGGGACAGAAGGTTTTCAAGCTTATACGAGCGCTGTTACACTACTGGCTTAATTAAATAGAAAAACTAAGAACTAAACTTTTGATGATACGAACTTAGGCTCTTGAAATCATTCTACTCACTTGAAACGACGCTCTCGTAACCTAGTTGGAAGCCAGTACCAGGCTCACTTGCATCAGACACGAAATTTACGAGCATATATCGATCGGTAGAAAACAGCCGAAGTTCACCCGATGCACAGTCGGCATATTTGGCAATCTGTGTGCTGTCATCCCGAACTCCGTCACGGAAGGTAATGTAATCATTACGGCCAAGCGTCAAGTTCCTTAACACGAGTTTCACCTTCATTCCTGCTGGCGCCGTTATACGCCAAGTGCACTGAAGACTGTTGGGATAATGGCGGGGAAAATTTGGACTTGATAAGGAGCCTGGTGTCGAGCCATTGACAGTAATGTCGTTGTTATCAGCTGCACAATCAAGATCTGGTTATAATCAAAGTTAGAGATATGAATAGAATTTAGTTGCGCAAGAAATACATATAAAGACATATAAAGTATAAACATATATGGACATATAAAGTATAAACCTAGCGCTGATCATTTTGCATTTAAGCAAAAGTGATGCAAAGCCACGAATTGTAACGCATTAAAGGTACACCGATCACCCAAGGTAATAGAGCGTTTTCATGTGACGTCACGGCAGCCATATTGGTGTTCCAAAACAAAAAAACGGCGGCCATATTGGCGTACGAAGTCATTCTTCCGGGAATTAAACTCTGTTGTTATGCAAAAATCGTCTTTTGTTTTAGAAAACCAATATGGCCGCTGGTCACGTGAGTTAAAACGCTTTATTCTCATGAGATCCTTTCACCCTCTTCCCGTCAAAGAGATACGGTTACCTAGCAACCAATGGTCAGTGCGAACATAGTACTTTGGCACAGTAATCAGAATCACCTGGCCCCAGTTGTTCAAAGGGTGTATAACGCTATCCACCGGATAAATCACTATCCAGTGGATAGCGTGGTTTGTTTTGTCGATACTTATCCACTGGATAGCGATTTATCCGGTGGATAGCGTTATACACCTTTTGAACAACTGGACCCTGGTCATTAAATTCCGACTTCGTTGAAAATTTTTCTTTTGGAAACATAACTCTATCAGAAGTAATGCCATCCTTCATGAAACGTTGTGCTACGCTGCCATATAGAATGTTGCCACGACAACAGAAGATGCTAGTAAGGACAAACCTATTGCATGCCAGTTACCTTTTCAATTAAAATAATATTAATTAGTTATTTTTACCTGTAGCACCGTCACCACAATATTGAAGATCGCAGTACAAGGTCGGTGGCAGCCGATAGACGTAAAACCCATTACATTTTTTCACCTTGGAAGGCATGTACCATTCACAACACGAACCCATAAAATTGAAGCAGACTCTCCCAGTGGAAACATCACCAACCTTCGTTGGATGGGACCCATGGAACCAACCAGGTGAATGTGTACCACAGTACCCCGATTTGACACAGGAATCCGGCATTCTGAGTCCAGCTCCTCCTTTAAATCTATACCAACCCAGAGCTAAGTCTCGGTCGCATTGAACAAGATCCAAGCCTGCTATGCTGTGGAATTGTGAGCGGTTTGAATCTCGGAGTTCTTTGTAAGAAACGCACGGATCATCATCTGTAAGAGAAGAAAATGCGAAATTATAATGGTAAGTTTAATTAGTGATTGAAATACACCACAAACTCAACAAGAAAAAAAGGAAACAAACGTTCGTGAACAAATTGAATTGTTTGAAACGTGAAACTGTCCCTTGTTTTCATATATTTCAGAAGTGAAGCTACGGAATGTCCTTCTATAGTGCGAGTGACCTGAGTCGTGAATAAAAAGAGTATATACATTCTATACAATGAAATGAAACACATGTTTTTGTGATGGTGAGCTGCGAAAACGCCCAAGAATGTGGAATTTTCCGGATATCTTATGCTTTTATGAGGTTGCCACCCTCTTATCGACAGTAATTTAAAATATTTGTCTTGTAAGAAAAGTAATTGTTTTGTCGTCATTTTGCTACAACCAGCCGCTGAGGCAGGCGACGATTACTCATTTAAACCACGTCGAGCGTTGTTTGGCTTCCTTAGAGGTTATGACTGCAATTATGTCTGGAGAACCTTTCAATCATTGGGCGTGTTTGTCAATTTATTTTAAGAGGACACATGATGGGCCACATGGTGGGCTCCAATAACAGTTTTGGAACTCAAAAGACAAACAAAATTCTTTCGGATCATTAATGAAATGCATGAAGCGAAATATTTTACTTTGAAACTGGAAATGCAGCTTGCGAAATATAATTAAGTGTAATGATGTTTACTACGTTTCCGAGAGCATTATGAGCTTAAATTTTATTTTGATGGTCACGCGCAGCAACACACGACTCGCAATATGTGTCTGACTTTTAACTCCACACACAAGCCTAATCTGATCAATATTTTATGACTTTTACATTTTACATTTACATGAACTTTTATATTTTTATGACAAGTTCAGTTGATGCAGTAAGACACATTCCTCAACCTGCAAAGAGAAGCATCAAATCTTTGATATTTTTTTCCAGCAGAACGCCTGGACTTAATCTCAAAAACAGGCATGGCATGGCATGGTGAAGCTTTGCCCTTTCCAATTTTAAGTGTACTAACCTAAACAAATGGCTAATCATATTCAGTTATTACATGAGTAATTAACACAGCTGCGAGGGCCGATAACTTAGATCGACCAATCACAGTACTCCTTTCATTAACCGGTCCAATATTTCTAAGTATTGGACCTGGCGGGCCGGTGAAGTTTCCGCAACTGTTTAGATCCGATTCGAATCCTTTCCAGTTCTGAATTGTTATAACTCTATCAAAGCCAGCTCGGAACCGTACTGGGAAGCTATCGGCGCTCGGTCTTGAGATTATAAGATATTAGTACTATTTAGATATAAAATATTGGAGGTGTAATAAGATATATATTCCTATATGATCCTGAGACTGCATTTTCAGTAATATCCCTAGAACTGACTTTGCAAGGGGAAACCAAAACAAGTGTAAAAATTAATTAACCCTCATTCTCCTTTCTTGGATTAAATAATATTCGAAATATCCATTACAGATTTCATACGGCATTTTCTAGCTAAGGTGCTCACAAAGCTGCCCAAATCCTACTGTCGAGACAAAGTTGTAAGCATTGTAATGTGTCGAATCAAGAGCTCCAAACGAGTCGCCGTGTACTCCTGGTATACATGTACATAAAAATATATGTAAAACTTTCTTTCGTTTGAATGTTCCCGTAGAAATGTTGGTAACTGATTTGAAATGAAAACATTTTTCCAATGTTTGAACAAGGTGTCTGTATACATTACAAAAATGTATCTGCAAACAAAGTGCACAATGCCACGAAGCACTCTTTATGCTACACTTCCCTCCCAAAGGTAAATAAAGTTATCAGTGTGACAAATAGTAACGAACGGGCCTTGTGTAAATGGCTATTTCCAAAGGCAATCTTTGGAGTTTTTCACCTAAAGACGAATTTCCTTATAGCTATCAAATTGTTTTGATGCCAATCGCATTATTTATTGATGTTATTTTATTGAATTCAGACGAAATGAGCGTTCAAAAATCATTAGTACTACAGCCATCAAACATGTCAAATGAAAATCGTGCAAGTCTTTGAATAGTTTTAATAATTAGTACTCCTTTAGAGAAAATGGTGGTACAGTTATGGAGGATATTATGCCAGACAGCCAGCCAGACAGCTACACTGTAGCTACGTAGCTAGGAAGGGACGTCGAAAATTTTTGCCCAATTTCACATTCCGAGTTTAAATAGGATCAGTAACAAGTACTTCGCTTTTAGTTCTCGGAAAATCCTAGAATACGTCCGAGCAGTGATGTTCCCTTTTAAAACGAATCCGGGGAGAGACCTTTGAAGCACTGTAAGACTAAACATTGTAAACATCGCGCTAGGGGTGCGAAAAGCCCGATTGCGTCGAGTCAAACAATTAATAATAAAAAGAGTGGTTCAAGCAGTCATTTTAGAGTGGTTTAAACAATTATTTTGATTACAATATTCGAAAACGTTTTATAGTACTTTCAGTCTTTCTTGCTAAACTGAAGCTGGACCTTTCATATTCACTTTGACTGCCTGTCTATAGCTATAGTGACTTTGTGTTTAATGAAGACCATGACTTTCTTTATTCAAACGCATTCACCAGGACAAGAATGAAAGAGCGGTGAATGTTACTTAAGGGTTACTGATATTTATTATAAACATAGTCGTGGGGTCAAAAATAAGCGTAGAAACCCTCGTTGCTCTGAAACGTTTTAAACGCCAAGTACTCGGTAATCAGTGACTCTATCGAACGGCCCACGCGTAAACATAACACATAAGCTTGCTACAACAACAAGGTTTTTCTTTAGAGAATATAAGCTTTTTACACAGATACTCTTCAGACATATATATTAAAATTCGAATGTATTGAGTTCATTAAGGACTTCTCGTGAATTACCATGCAATGTAAGGCAATATATGTGTAAGAGTTTTCGTTTCTTTACCTGATGTGGAGGCGGACAAGACAAGGAGTGATAGCATAATTCCTGAATACAACAGAAACATTCTTCCTCTGTGTTCAGTTGACAGTAGAAAATATTGTAGTGTTGACCTTCAGTAGCCGTCACAACAGCAGGCGGTTTCTTTATGCAGATTTCGTGCTTGGCAGCTTTTTGAATCGTAATTAGTTTATTAGTAAATTCAAAGCCACACGCAACGCCATGTGTCATAATATTTAATTTCTCGCAAGTTCTTTTCAATCTTCTCAACGAAAAAATGGCGTGACCTTGAATTGAAACTGTGGCTAGCTGGCTTCACAACAACCCGTTGTTTGTGATGGGTATTATGATTTAAAATGAAAAGTAGAAATTTATTTGGTCTATTTAGCTTTACCAATTCTTATCTATCTAGTTTGCCATTAAAAATGCCCAAAAGGGTGAATCAATTTATGTAGTACGTACCATTGTTTTGTAAACAAAAGAGTTTTTCGAGGCAAACTGGAAACGAGTACGAAACATCGATGTCATTTACGGTTTTATCGAAACATGAGAAAAGACAAATTGAGCTAAATTGTGTTGTGTTTTACCATTTGTAGTCGCCAAATAAGAGACATTGGAAAGCTTTCGATTCTTTCGAGATTAACAACAAGTAAAATGAGTGTGTCCACAAAGTATAAACCATTGTCTCTTGTAGCCGTCTACATTTTACTATCATGAGAGGTTAAGCATGACGTTTACGGCAAACGGCAAACGGCAAAAATAATTCTGATTTTGCTCACTTTTTCTTCAGCACTTAAATAAAACCAGTTGAAAAATAGGAAAAAAATCCCTTAATCACAGTAAATGTAAACAATTTCCCTAAATTGTACAAACGGCTAAAATCAGACACCAAAAGTTCGATTTTTGCCGTTTGCCGTAAACGTCATGCTTAACCTCTCTAATATCTTTTTCTTGTAACCAGTTGCAACTCAAAACGTTGCATTCTACGTGGTCAGTTGCCCAAAATATTTCACGTGTACGTAACACCCGGTTTTGCAACTCTCCTCCTCCTCCTCCTCCTCCTCCTCCTCCTCCTCCTCATCATCATCATCATCATTACTTGGTCTAGACTACTTGTAGTCGGCCTTTCCTCTTAGGATCCGACAAGCGTTTTGATATCCCCGGGAACGTGTACGCAGTAAGGCGGTATAGACGTCCCAATCTCTCCTGCTCACCCCGTACTCGCCTCTCTTCCTGAATTTCGAGAGAAAACAGACTGCAAGCAGTGGACACTAGTTCAGCACTTGCAAAAGATACGGTAATAAGCAAAGTGATCTTTGTGGACTAAGGCGTTCGCACGATTGACAGTCAGCTAGCACTCTGATTCAGCAAGCATTGGACAGATTTTTGGGTTCGTGACTTGTTTCGTCTTCAAGCGTCAAGAATAGGAGCTTTCAATAGAATGTTAGAGTTGAATTTAGATGACCTTAATTTTTCCGCTAGCTCTTCTGCTCCAACGATTTTCCTGAAACTTGCCTATGGTATGTATTAAGTCAATATAAGCTGATTCCACAAGTTTAGCAAAAAACTATCTGGGAAATTTTTTACTGGATGCGATTTTGTTAAAAAAGTGGGGTCCAGTTAAACGCCAATATCATTAAAAATATTTTTCTTCAGTAAAATCGAATTTCATATTATTATTACCGAATGATAGGTGAACATTTTCCCAAAGTTTCACATCCATCGCGTCAAAGCCTAAAAAGTTATAACCCAATATTTGTAATCGACAAGTGCGCCCGCAATAACAACAGAGTCACCTTACACTGGCTTTCAGTGTTACGTGCACTGATAGCGGCTATCGTTGGAAATACATCTCCCGCCAAACGAACAAGGATCGAAATTCACCAATCACAACCCAGTAGCATGACCTTCTGAACTTGTGACTCATTTCCACAGAAGTGACATGAAACTAACACTGGCATGTGATTGGTGTATTTCTATCCTTGTTTGTTTAGCATGTCGAAAGACATTGAAAGACGATGTCAAAAGATTGGCGCTATGCACGTAACACTTAAAGCGAGTGTAATCTCTTCATTAACATATATATATTTCTCGGAAGTTAAATTTCGTCAGAAAAACGTATAGATGCGATAGAATGATAGCTACTCTTCCATTCAATAACTGAAAATTGTAAGACGAATACGCCAAATCTTGAACAAGATATTTCCATTTGACAATCATTTGTGTGGCTGGATGGCTAGAGTTACCACCATGCCAGACAAATGTTCGACCTGTCAATGTTGCAAATTTCGGAATTTCTTGGAACGCTTTCCACCCGCCTCCTTTAAAACGTGATCCCAAGATAACTAAATTTTGCAAGCACTTTGCAATTTTCACATACTAAAACACATTGGAATACCGATTTCTGGAACCTTCAATTGAGAGGAAAATTGCTTCGAGAAATCGGAAGTTCGAACCTGAATCGGGGAGAAAATTGTAGACCCATGGGAGACGACTGTGGCTTCGAATTATCGGAAGGTTCGAGAAACCGAGGGTTCGAGAATCGGATTTCCACTGTATTCTAGAAGTAAACAGTGACGTCAACTGACTCGGGTTTTCAAGATTCACCCTCCATCTGACTAATCGTATCACGAGTCTGATCGCCTTCCGGAATGGATCATATTTGAGGCACTCGAAAGGGTAAACGATACAAGTATTCAATTTAACTGCACGAATAGAACTGATGCATTGATCTATCTAATTTTTCGCCAAACACATGTGGATTACGCATATTAAAGACGTTACGCAGGAAATCATCTTCAACACTGAGGACACGAAAATAAGGTATTTTATAGTATTACTAGCGTTACATAACGCTTGCATAAAGTTAAGCATGGTTCATAGAAGACCCCGGACGTTTGTTTATATGTGCTATACATGTGCGACATAGTCATCAAGCCTTGATTCATTTGACAAGCTTCCAGTGACTTCATGAGTGGCAGAGCGCTATTGCACCGATATTCCCTAAGGGAATGGGCTGGAATCTCACTGGGCTTGAGGGCATCAATGTTTTTTTTTTCCTCGTTTTCTTTGCAGTTGCCACAGAAATACCTTACTAAGACATCTTTCTCTGTAACTCCATGAATCTGAGTGCACATACTTGACTCATTCCACATGTTCATTGTTATCATAAAAAACATTTGGTAATCAATTTAACTGCAAACAATGTTTCCTTTGAAGCCTAGCTTGTTCACTTATTTCAGTTTCCACTTTTCAATGTGACACAGTAGTAAGACATGAATATTCCTTGAAACAGTTATGTTGCAATTGCTGCGCAGAGATATATGCAGAGGGTGATTTCCTTTTGATTCCCTGGATTGACTTCATGCACGTACACCTAATTACTGTGCAGTCCTTTTGTGTTTCAGGTTACGAATTAGCCGTACCAACATATTAAAAACAAAATCAAGGGGCAAAACATTAATTACTGCTTTTTTTGAGAACAGCGACGAAAGTAAGCATTTAACTGTATCTGGCCTTAATGCCTTCAAAAATCTGGTTACATGGTGAAATAATAACAAAAATGTGCTAATAATTAATTCAAGGAAGTTGTAGTTGATTGCTGTCGAAAGGTTTATGTACGTTATAACAATTTTCATCTTTTTTAAAAAAATAAGATAACTTGTATTCGAAAGCTATGCAGTTTAACTGCTAGAGTCATTTTCGTCTGAAACGATGTAGCCTTTGGACCACCAGAAGATTCACATAATCGCGTTTAATGTTATTATGTTTAATTTTAGTCAGATACATGCAATGAATATGACCACATGGGGAGGGGAGAGGAGGTGGGGGTTGGGGTGGGGGCACGGTAAAACCTGCGGCTCACTACAGTTTGACCTCAGTTGAGAAACAAACGATATAATCAATAGCAAAGGGAAATCTAAATTGGACTAATTTTATATGAATAAGTGAAATCACAGGCCGTTTTTATATTTTATTTTTATTTATTTATTTTTTCTGAAGACGGAGATATATAGCTTATAACTTCCTGGTTTCTTAATTGCAGAAACGCGTGCAAAGAATCGTCCACACAATGATGAAAGGAAAGCCTCGCTCTTACGAGTGATCGAAATTCATGCTGTTAAGAACAGTAATTAAATAACTGGGTCAATGAAAACTATAAGCAGCAATTATTGGTAAACATCCGTTCTTTCTTCCGCAGTTTTTTTCCATATTTTGGGAGAATAAATGATATATCGAATCAAACTTTTAGGCCCGTTTAAAAAACAGGACTCGGTCACTTACCGGACCCCTGCAGTGGAGTTCAAACGGGTGCTCGATATCAGAGGCGGATCCAGGGGAGGGGTGATGGGGGTTGCAACCCCCCCTTTGGGCAAAATTTTTTAGTTATTTTTTTTTTATTCTTCCTGAAAAATAATTGAATAAAATTGTTTTTTGCATTAAAGGTTACTACAATAGTGTACAACCCCCCCTTTAAAAAATTCCTGGATCCGCCCCTGGATATGCTATTACGTTTGAATTTCAAACAAACGATGGATCTGAAAGAGTTAATCCCAGATTACTGTTTATACTATGAAAACCAATTAGATCTTTTACACCAAAATATACTTCAACACTTTTCATCTCATTAAAACAGCAAGTTTTGATTGAATACATAAAAATTCACTTTACGTCACATGTTTCTCTCGTACTCGACCTGTTACTTGGCATTTTTGTAAGGTGGATATATTATGATATCACGATTTATTTTTGCGTGACTTGCACGCTATCGCCTGGTGCAAAATAAGCCAATTGAATAAAAAATTCAAATTAATTCCATGCAAGTTACCTCCAGCGGTCCACAATGGCACGAAATTTAATGATTTGAGTTTTTTTTTTCAATGACGTTTTCACGGCTTCCTTGATGTTTCATTGCGTGCTCTGACCCAATAGAACGCTTTTAGCAATAAAGAAAACGGATAAAAAAAGTCATTAAAATTTTTCAATAGTGGAAAACATGCCTTTATCTCAGTGGCAAATTCGAACAAGAGTCATAAATGCCTTGAAAACGGAACCTCCTTGTTAGTTCAATTCGACGAGAAATGTAGGCGTCTGTCGACCGTCTTCTGTTCGTGATCTCAAACAAATATTTTAATTCAGTTCAGGTTAAGAAAAATCTCCAACTACTTCTTGGTTCCATGCCCGTCAAATAAAACAACGAGGTCAGTAGTAATTGAGCCAAGACGCCGGCCAGTGAAATGTAAAATTTGAAAACCAGCAGAGCTTGCATTTAAGGCCGGATATACTGCAAAAAACGATCCGTGCGATTTTTTCAACAGAATCAGAATTTTAATGCTATAACTTCCTGTGTAACTGTAAAGCAAAGTGTTTACGAGATGCGCTATTCAGCCGTCTGCCGTTTCTGCCAATAGGAAGCAAGCTGTCATCAGATTCACGAAACGCCTTGAGGATTTTCCAGTTTAATTAAACCTGTCTTTTGTTTTCCTTACAGCGAGGGGCGATGTGCGTAGAAGTCGTTTTCCGTCCACCAAGTTGATTTACAACTGAGTGCTCAAGAAAACCACAAGGCATTGAAAACCAACTGTCTATCACCTCTGCATGAAACAAGAAACCAGTTAAATCGCTTAAACATGCAGTTTACGAATGGAGTAAGCTCAAGCTTGCCAAATGGCACAAGTAACACTTCAAGCTCACTGCCCTTATTGTCAACTGACGAAGATGAATTAGCTGCTGAGTTGAAATCCAGATCTATTTCACTGATAGTCGTGGAATCGATGTTTCTACTCCTGATCGATTCTGTGGCGTTTTTTGGAAATGCCTTGGTCTGCTTTGCGTTTTTCAGAAACTCCAGGCTGCGGATAATTCCAAATTATTACATTATTTCCCTTGCGTTGACGGACCTGCTGACTTCAGTGTTTTCCCTGCCATTTTCGGTTGGATCGTTAATAGCAGGCAGGTGGCCCTTCAATGATTGGACTTGCCGACTTCAAGGCTATTGTGTCTTTGCTTTTAGCATCGCGTCTTTGCACACAATGGCGCTAACGGCGTGTAATAGATACATTCGGGTCGTTCACTTTCATCTTTATCGTAAACTATACACCTCGAAGCTGACAATCACCACCGTTCTCCTAATATGGGCATGGGCTCTTATCTGCAGCGCTCTACCGTTTATTCTCGGTATTTCAACTTTCGTTTTCCATCCGGGTACCGTCATTTGTTACAGCTCTCCATCATTTACGCCAGCGTCAATTGTTCTCTTCACCACGACGTTTACAATTAACATACCAGCTCCTATGGCAGCAGTTATCATCCTGTACCATAAGGTATTCCGAGCCATAAGACGCCAGCGCTTTAGGATTTCAACCCAAAGAAGACTTAGCACGAGTGTTGAGGAGATAAGGCTTGCCAGGTTGCTTTTTACGGTGTCTCTTGGGTTTTGTTTGTGTTGGGGTCCTGTAATGGCTGTGGAATCCATTCGGTTCATTGGCGTGTGGACCGTACCGCGGCAAGTGTATCTTATAAGCACGTACTTTGGAGCAACAAGTAGTGCCATTAACGTTTTCATATATGGAGTCATGAACAAAGCGTTTCGCGTTGAGTTTGTCAAGATTTTGTGCTGCAACAAAAGTTGACTGAGCATATGTTGTGGTACATCCACTTAAAGCCAGCCTTGGTAGTGAGAAACGTTTTGTTTACTAGCCTGTGTGTATATATATATATTTTTTTTTTTCCCGCAGACTTATCTGTTTGTTATTAATTATTAGTATTAGTATTAGTATTAGTATATTAGTATCGCGGAGGTCACGGGTTCGAATCCAGTTGAAGCCCTGAATTTTTTTCAGGCTTCTTTATCATTTATCACTTTCATACACGTCCGCAGTTCATATATGAATCATTTCCTATATATTACGTCAATTATTAGTATTGTTACATTTTGTTTAGATTTGATACAAGTCTTTTTTTCCTTTTCTTCGCATTTAAATTCTAATTGTAATCTAGCTAACGGTCACTGAAGATGTATGTTGTAGCATACGAAACGACAAGGTTGTAAGACCAAAGTTTTTTTCCGACCTACATTGTCTTGTCATGTTTGTCACCGCAGTGTGTTTATTATTTCTACTTTAAAGCTAAAGTGGCGTTAAAACAAGAGTGTTTACGATTAAGTACACTTTTAAGGCCCTTTCCGAGTTGATGATGATGATGATTTAGTGGTGGTGCACCTTAAAGAGCCGCGGCAGCGTCATGGTTAGTGCGTTGGACAAAGACTTACGATATACTGAAGGAAAACCGTGGCTGGGAGTGTTACTGGCGATCTTGGAACATTTGCTATGCCATAGATTTTCTCCGCCTGTACTTTATTTGGAGTCCTATCCTAGTAGACACATTTAGTTATTGGGATAATTTCCGAGTTCTTCTCTCCACACAGTAGAGAGGTTAAGCTTCACGTTTATTTTTCCCGCGTACGGCAAAAGGGAAACTTTTACCGTTTGCCGTTTATCGCTCAGTACGTCAAAGTGAGTAGTTTCGTGTTTGGTGCGAGTCAGTAAATTATTTTCCATTTTTCTGATGGATTTATTCATTAATTAGAGAAAAAATAAGCAGAATCAGCACCATTCTGACGTTTGCTGTTTCTAATCATTCCATTAGAAAGCTTAAGCATGACGTTTACGGCAAACGGCAAACGGCAAAAATGGAACTTTTGCCGTCTCTCTTTAGTTATGTGTACAGTAGAGTGAAATTATTTGTATTTGCAGTGAATGAGTAGGAGACGTTATTCCATTTTTGTGTGCTTTATTTACGGACAAAAGAAAAGAACTCAAAATCAGAAGCTATCTTTGCCGTTTGCCGTCTGCCGATAATTGAGAGGTTAAGCATGACGTTTACGGCAAACGGCAAACGGCAAAAATAATTCTGATTTTGCTCACTTTTTCTTTAGCACTTAAATAAAGCCAGTCGAAAAATAGGAAAAAAATCCCTTAATCACAGTAAATGCAAACAATTTCCCTAAATTGTACAAACGGCTAAAATTAGACACCAAAAGTTCGATTTTTGCCGTTTGCCGTTTGCCGTAAACGTCATGCTTAACCTCTCTAACGTCATGCTTAACCTCTCTATTATCAATAACAATTTACTCCCTTTTATTATTAGTAAACGTGTCAAGAACTCAAAGCTATTAAGTTAAGATTTAAAATTTGGAGCTTCTGAGCGGAATGGAAGGAAATTATTTTTGAAGGTTTTTGATGAATCCTTTTTTCGCTGATTCCGCGCGCACCCTCCCGTTCCTTTACTCTTTGTGTTCCCCCTCCCCAGGAGTTGTAACGTGTGTCAACTCACACTTGTAAGACTTGTATTAGTTAAGAATTATGTTGAAGTACCAGATTATGTAAACGAGTACAGAGCCACAGAAAGGAAGATAATTTTTGGTTTAGTCAGATCCACTTCACAATCATTTTAAACTACGCCAAAACTAAGAATGAAGTATCCATTCGTTTAGTTTATCATTGATGAAACGAAAACTACTTAATAAACAAAGAAGATTCTTAAACATTATACATTACGTTTGTGACCTAAGAAACAAAAACGAAAGGCGATTTATAAAAAGAAACTGTTAAAAGACTACAATACACAAACTAATCACATAAATTTTCTGTTATGTTGTATTTTAAATTTCTTATACAATGGCCCTTTTATGCTTGCTTTCATTTTTGTACATCAAGTTCATTTTCGTCTATAATCAGTTGGAGAGGCTCGTGGAACCCTATTCGCCCTCCCCTCTCTCACTCCAAGTCACTTTTCAATTACACGTTTCTGACCTAACGATATGAAAGGATTATGATTTACCAAAATTTAAAACCCGCCCCTTTAGGTTTGACCATCTTCACTTTCGTTCTGTCTCTGAAATTAAGTCCGAAATCTGAAATTATATAATAATATGAGGAATACAATAACAACCCACATTATTATATTCGGCCTCACATTATTGTACTGGCCCTGAAGAACACTACAACTGTAGCTCTGCTGGTTGAACTATTGGCCAACAAATTTTGCCCTTCATTAAAAAATAAAGAAGTCAATCAGTCAGTCAGCTAGTCAGTCAGTCAGTCAGTCAGTCAGTCAGTCAGTCAGTCAGTCAGTCAGTCAGTCAGTCAGTCAGCTAGTCAGTTGGTCAGCTAGTCAGTCAGTCAGTCAGTCAGTCAGTCAGTCAGTCAGTCAGTCAGTCAGTCAGTCAGTCAGTCAGTCAGTCAGTCGGCGTACAATTATATATGTTATATGTACTGTGTTTTAGGAGCAGGACCCTCTTAGAGAAGTCGGGTTTTAATCTTGATCCGTAATAATAAATTGATCGCCTGGTTGATTGATTGATTGATTGATTGATTGATTGATTGTTTGATAAATTGATCAATTAATTAAGACTGAATTACATTGTCACATGCGCGATAAAATTACCAGCTTTTAGGTTTAAAGTCCTTTAAGAAGACAGCAAAGTATGGCGAATTGCCTGGGTTGAGTCCATGAGCAATTGGGTGGTAAACTCTGGCGGCCCCATCCTGACAGTCCAGAGGAGGTATAAATCCTTTCACGTCTGCCTCGTGCTGAGCTTGATTGAACGGTCGCTCGTCAGTGACCCAGCCGGTGTCAACAGCCGTCATGTAGATTCCGTCCATCTGATACTCCAATCCGCTTGTTCGTGTCATCATATTCAAAGCGGCTTTGGCCATATTGGTGTGCGGGTGGCGGTGACCTTTCGTCAAACGCGAAAATTGTCCTTCCATTGCGGACACGTTCACGACGAATTTACGCTGAGCTGGACTTTGTTTTAACAGTGGTTTGAGTTTCGCTGTCAAGATAAACGGACCTACTGTATTGACAGTCAAAACCTGCAGAAGTTCTTCCAGTGGGACCTCGTCCAGATTGTATGTCCAACTGTTCCGCAAACGGGTATCCAGTTGCTCACCATGCTCGTTCTTAAGTCCCTCTGGAAAATCACCCGAATTGGTTTCCCACGGAAGGGATCGAGACGGCGTGGAAACGACCGAACGGAACTGGTCTAATGCTTGGGTCTTGCTGACAATGAGATTGTTCGCATCTTTTGTTAAGTTTTGCAGGTGCTTCATTTCGTCTGAGATTAGTGATGCATAGTATTGAAATGGCCGAGAGATTGTTTGTGCTGCATTATTGATTAAAATATCTAAATGCGGAATGTTTTGGTGGACATACTCAAGGAACTCGTTGATGGATCGCATATCCTGAAGATCCAGTCGGGCGATTTTTAGCTTATGTTTCCAAACACTAAAATCTTTCTCTTTGCTAAATCGCTCCACGGCATTGGCCGGAAATCGAGTTGTGACAATAACAAAACATTCATCTCGTAACAAGCGGACAGCGGTTTCGTAGCCAATCTTGATTCGACCTCCAGTGACAATAGCGTACTTTCCTTTCAAATCACACGAGACTTTCTTCATGTCACCATTCAAACTGTGACACTGGCCGCAGAGGCTATCAGAGCAACCTACGGAATTGCACATATAGCACTTCTTGCTTCGGCAATCATTTGATCCGGTAGTCATTCGTTTTAACGCTTTAAAGACCTTTTTGCCCGGTCGACGTTTATCGATATATGCCGCAGCGGGTAACGCAACGGCAGATTCAACGGGGACATTGTTATCTTTTCGTTTTCTCTTCATTGAATTCTTCAGTTGATCCGTTCCATTCAATAGCCCTGGATGAGCAGCCAACAAACGATCCATATCGAGAAGACTTTTTCCGAAATTCATGACGTCGATACTTGTTTTCAAAGCATCAGATACAGGGACCGATTGATCTTGCGTGGACAGCTTCAAAATTGCGTGATTTCCTTCAGACACTTGGCCATTTTCTTTCAATATTTTTCCAAGCCGTTCCTTGATCTCGATAAATTTGCCGCGGCGGCAATTTATCCAAACGTGCGACACTTTCGATTGTTGAATTAACCGGCAAAATGATGGTAAATCTTTTAAAATATCTTCTGGTTGTAAAGTTCGACAATCAAGTATAATATACCTGTCACATTCGCTGAGCCTTTCTGGTGAAGCGAGGTCTGTTGCTGTCAAAACAATAGATTTATAGCGACGACCTTCGTGAGTCAATTCCATTTTGTCGATATTTTTTCGATAACAGATATACTACCAGGATCTTCAGTTGCTGTTAATAAAGGAGGCTTTTACATGGTAAAGGTGCAGTATGATTGCCGGTTTTATACGAAGAACTATTGCCGAGATCCGCCTGCAGGTTGCATCAGCAATTGTTATAATGATGTCATTGTGTCACGCAAGAATTTTAGCCAAATTTAGACATGCGAAAATGGCCACCGAAGTGAGTGAAATATGAGAATAATCACTTAAAACCAGAAGGAAAATTTAAAACACAAACGGGAAAAACACAAACACAATAGAAGGTAAAAAATTAAAGAGGATTGAAACGGATTGCGATATGGGTTTTTGAAATACTGTTAGGGCGAACAGTCGTGTCAAAGTTGATCTTGCTTGCCCGGGTTTACATATGTTTATGTGGACTACCACACGAAGTGTGAAAATCCACATATTGCGATCGTGCAGTTTTCCCGATTGGGACGTCAATTTCCGTGATAACTCGTGTCAGCGCTTTCGGAAGCTTTCGAGGGTGTTCGGAAAATCCGAGGTTTTGGAGGGAGTTAATGTTAAGTTGGACGTGAACCCGGGAAATAAACTGCCCACGAGACGCCACAAAGAAAGCATCACGCATGCTAAATACTTGACTTTTATTAATCTTTATATTTGCATGGCGTTCGACTGAACTGCGGGCAAAGGTAACGCTATATTTTTCACACTTTTCGCGCGCTATTTGTGTTCGACTGGACCTCAGTTGCTGTATTCGCTTGATTCGCATACAACTGAAAATATTTGATTAGCATTATTTAGCAAATATCTGGATATTGTTGTTTTGTTTCAGCTTTGCCACACAGGATCTTTAGAACGGTAGAATGGATACACAACGAGTCAAAACAAAACAAGTTCACTAATCAAGTCGTTTTCCCGGGGCTTTCCCGCATTCATTATTGTCTTGGATTTCTCCCAAGTTTAATTTGAATAACGCAATCTGACTGATGTCGAATTCAAAACTGCTGGTAAAAAGTAAGTGTGAATCGCATAAAACTTATTTTGAACCGAGTGAAACCGTGCGGTAAACTTAATTACTGATAATTATAAAACGTGTCGTTCGCAACTCGCCGACTTCACTCGAAAAGTAATTCAAGAACGATGATAATTTTAGGTTGAAAAAAGTATTCATCTGCCTTCTTGCATCAAGAAATTATTAGTGAAATCTTGTTGAAAGGCGATAAAAGCCATCACGGAAAATTTTTATATAAAAACAACGCATTCAAAGAAAATGAGTTAATTAATGAGTTCAGCTGTTGTTTACACAAGCGTTCAGATGAAATGTCACGCAAACAAAGAGAGTCTACATACTCCGCGAAATATTTATTTATAAATGGACTGAAATTAGTATCCCCAATTTCTAGTGGTCAGATTTTGTTTTTGTTCTTAATAACTAATTTTATTGTTCTAATTTCAATTTAAAGATCTTATTTGTCTATTTCTAGTAACCCCCTCCTCCCCCTAGAGACTGTCATATGAATGGTCCCAACAGACATCTTCTTTTGGTTTTAAGGACATGTTGCCAATGTTTTTATCCATTTAAAGTGACTGTAGCTCTAATTTGAATTGTCTGTGTTTTTAAATGGTATCTCTAGCTTGGGGACTTGGGAATTATTGAAAAAGCTCGATCCGTCTTGAAGATATAAAGCCATTTTGTTACTATTATTTTTTTAGAACATTTACAAAATTCAGATCTTTATATCTTCAAGACGGATTGAGCTTTTTCAATAATTTTTTCGCATTTCACTTTATCTCAACGAGTTCTTTCAGAATCATGTACTTTTTGTGCCATAACAGGGAAATGAAAATGTGCCTTTCGCACAATGACGTCATTTTCCCGCCAAAAACCGTTAAAATCAAAAAACTATTCCGATACGATTGTTTGGAATAAAAAGTTCTATCACTGTGCAAAGTTTGAGCTCTATCGGATAAAAGATACAAAAGTTATTCCGAGCGTGCAGCTTCGTGCACTCTGCTGGCCCGGCGTGTGGCACAATTTAAATTGGACTGCATTTCAATGTTTAAGGCGATCTTCAGAGTAAATTGCAAGGTGTGTTCTCAAAACAAAAAACTAGTTTTTCTTTCATGATATAAGAAAAGTTGATTGATAAGTTTTTTTATCATCTCGAGTTTCAAGTGACTGTCAACTCATATTTGACCGATACTCCGACTTGCCTACAAGTCGAGCTCACAGAGCGCGAAGCGCCAGAGCGCCGGGGTCTATTGCCAAACCGGAAACGAGAAGCAAACGTCTTTAAAAAGGTCTAACATTGGCTCATCTACTCATTTGTTATCAAAAGCAAATGAAAGTCCACATATGTACGCATTGCGGACCCACTTTTATTTTGTAATGTAGCTATGGTTTTCTCGTTATCCATAGAAGTAATTTCTTCGTTAACAATAAGTTTCATGGCGAGTATTTGGTAAAACTCAATAAAAATTCACTAAACTCAGTCGTGACACAGTCCATTGAAATGGGTTTCTTGGGGGATTCCCCAGTAAGATAGAATCTGATTGACAGGTGAAGAAATAAATGTAAAAGCCAGAATTCTACCCGGGAATCTTATGTTGTTGAAAAGCGAAAAGGACGAAAAATCAGTCGAGTTGGAAAGAGAAAGCGTGACAAGGTCTTGCGGTGAGCGATATGCAAATAGAGCTTTTTCACTCTGTATATTATTCTTTTATATTTATCTCAATTGCCCGTCAGAGCTCATTTTTGTGTTTTGTACATGTTGACGAGGCTTGGCAGTCAGATTAGCATTGTAACAAAGGAAAAACAAAAGGAAGAAAAAGGTCTATTACACGTACCGCTTTTTACCTGGTTCGACTAACTTGATTCTGTCGTCTCTTGAACCTACCGAGAAGGTATATTACATTACATTACATTACATTGCATTGCATTGCATTATTATATTATATTATATTATATTATATTATATTATATTATATTATATTATATTATATGCCTGATTTTATGAAAAAGGGGTTATAATTAGCGTTATTTTCACCGCTTTGTGCAAAATTCGCCGCGCCGTAAACGTTTTTTTCTCTCCAAAGTAGACGACATAAAAACTAAAGGAAATGTTATTTTTTTCTCTTCTCCTTTGACTTATTAACCCTTTCGCGCTGTTTAGCATTTTTTCTTTTTGGTTTCTCGGCCCTGTTTAAACCCGGCGTATCTAATCGAACAGGTCGGTAATCGAACCCAATCGAACACCAATCGTTCGATTGCCGAACTCAATCGAACATAATCGAACTCACAATAAAATTTTGCCAATAGAACACAATCGAACGTTCGATTACCGAACGATCAGTAATCGAACTCAATCGAACGTTCGATTACAGTACCCTTGTTCGATAGGACAATATTCACATCGCATGATAGGCACGTGGTCTGTAGAAATTCAGTCTCACTGCTAGCTTTCCCTTTCCCTTTTCACCCGGCCTTCAGTAAAAATGTCGAAAACGTCAGGAAGCGATATCCAAGGAGACCCGGGAGGACACTGCACGTATCGAGATTTCGTGTAGTGTGAAAGGCTACCAAGAATGTCGGTTCAGTGAAGATATGGGAGAAGAGTTTCTCATCTATAAGAAGATTGGCTCCAATCTTTCTGTCTGTCTGTCTGTTTAAAATCACATCGAAGATAATCATATAAGCCATTTCCTATCAACACCCACAGTACACCCGGGAGTACATGAGTATCAGTCGTTGACAGTGACTTTGTTATGTTCTGTTTCAACAATGATATTCAGTATGAAGTTATTTTTCTTTATTCCCATTAAATAAAGGCTGATAGTGACTATACCCTACGCGTTTTACTAGTTTCCGGTGTCAACAGATACCGTCCGAACAAAATCTGAAAATTGCATTGGATTAGTTAGCCTCCTTCGCAGACGTTCCTTTGGCTCGTCACGCAATCTTTTCTCCCCAACGTTGGGGAGGAATGCGTGACGAGCCAAAAGAACGTCTGCGGAGGAGGCTATGGATTAGTTCGATTGGTTCGAAAATAGAACTCACAGCAAATTAGATGTTCGATTTTGTTCGATTGCCGAACCCAATCGAACACCAATCGTTCGATTGAGTTCGATTGGATTTTTGTTCGATTTTGTTCGATTAGATACGCCAGGTATGTTGCCAGCATGGTTGTCCTGGTAGTGTAGTGGTTATCACACTCGACTAGTATGCGGGGGGACGTGGGTTCAAATCCAATTCAGGGCAAATTTTCTTTCAAACATTTACTCAAATTAATATGATTATTTGGGGTGTATAGGGTTAGTGGTTTCTTCATATACACGTTCTTGATCCGTTTATTACTACTCAGAGTTTCATGCTTACAAAGCAAACATCAGGCAACGGCCAAAATTAACTCATACATGCGATGATATGGAGAACTTAGAACAATGCTTACAAAGATCGAGTGACATTTCCGGAAAAGTCTAGACATTCAGGTTAGGGTGGTTTTCAATAGAAACTTTCTTGAGTGTCGACAACTTGATACCAGTTCGTAATAATAATATAATATAATATAATATAATATAATATAATATAATATAATATAATATAATATAATATAATATAATATAATATAAAATAATATAATATAATATAATATAAAATAATATAATATAATATAATATAATATAATATAATATAATATAATATAATATAATATAATATAATATAATATAATATATTTTATATTCTATTCTATTCCATTCTATAGTATATTTTGTTATATAGCTGGGATTTTTTCCCCAACAGCGCGCGCTCTCATTGGTTACTTCGAGGTCACATGACATCTAACAATGAAACTGTTTCCCGCTAAATATCTCTGGGGGCAACATTGCAAATCTATGACGTCAGAATGGCCCGCGAATGTTGACCGACTTCGTCTGCGTTGTCTATATATGAGGGAAACATTGAGATTCTCGGGAAACAAAATGAACTGTTTCCCTCGGGACCAGTCATGAAGTGTTTAATATTCTATTCTATTCTATTCTATTCTATTCTATTCTATTTTTAGACAAAACGTCTGTGCTGAGGAAGAAGACAACACGCAATATGCGTTTCAGTTTTTAATTGTATACTTTATGCAAACTCACTGGATGCATGCTGATATCCGTTACTGAAAATGAAGTGCCCGGATGAAGTGCCTCTTTCAAGAAATAAAAATAATAAAACAATGTTCCGTTTAGTAACAAGTCAACTTAGATTGAAACACTTTAATTTATTTCATTCACATTTCTTTCACTGTTTAAATATAAAATAATGAACTGAAACTTGGCGTCTGCTGAACAAAAACTCCCATATTAGACTGTGGCTAAATCGTCGACCGACAGTCGGCTAACAGCTTTCCGACAGCTTGACTAAGTACACATAAGCTGTATATTATAATTTGTATTATTATACCTCTTGTGGAGCTTTGTAACAATATAAAATTATCTGAAGGTTGTAATTCTAGTAGGTATGCCCGGGCACGCACAGAGTTTTTGGCTGCCCCTGCGTTTAATAATTTCAGATTTCGCGAAGGGTGGGCGTCGACTTAGATTGGATACTGTTTGATTCAAAATAATCATTTCTGAGGCACAAAAAGAGCGCTATCCATGTAACATTGCTCGCCATGTTTATATTAGGCAATATTATTGCAGTATAACTGAAAACAATACTAAATTTATATATAGTATCGATAGTAACCAGTCAATTCTCCCGCGCAAAATTGGCCTCTAACTTTTTTTGCTATCTCCTTTGCTTTATAGTGATTGTCAGGTATTTCGACCCCTGTAATCTTTACTTGGTTCTGGCTAAGCCTTTGGGATTTATACTGGCTCCTTCTGAAACTTCTAGGCTTATCAAAGTGTTTGCTTTCAAAACAATGTTTAACTTATCAGTTTTATCAATCTAATTGATAGTAGACCACATGGCTTGCATTGTGATCACGAATTGAAGGCACGACCAAAGTTCGTTACAACATGTTCATTTTATCTTGCTAAATTTCCGAGATATTTTTAAAGTATAGTGTAAAGCGTAAATGGTACCTTTTTGCCATTTATACTTAAATATAATTTTAAACTTCAAATTATGGGTAGACAGGATTGAGGGCAAATATGTCAGTGCGGTTTCACGGTGCCTGCTCCTAGATCCTGGCTTCTTTGGAATGTAATTTACCGTCTGAAGTTTGACAGCGCCATAATATTTATATTCATAAAACCACTTATTATTTCTCAGTGGTCTTCACTCATCAGCTCAGCGACATTTCATGGCTGAGTGGCTTTGCCGAGACCACGCTGTTTATCCGCTCGAGACCCCTGTTAAAACGTTCCTCTGGTTCTTGGTTATTTAGCTTAGATTAAGTTTCGGAGTGTAAGTGGAAGAGCTCTCAACGATGGCGAAATTCCTTATCCTGTCGTTATTAGCTGTCCACATGTGTACGGCTCAAGGTTAGTACAACTATTTAGTAAACAAGTAGTGACTTTGTTATCGAATTGTCATGTATGTAACTGCGTACTAAATCTTAGCAATTCATTTCAAATTTCCGGCCAAAACAAACGCAATGGGGTTCGAGTTTACTAGAAGACTTGTAACATCTTTTGCCCTTATCGCGCTACATCTATTCCAGCTGAATACCACGAAACAGGCTCGTAATTATGAAACAAAGAGGCGTGCTTGTTGATGCGGTATGCTTTATATGTAAAACATAATAAAAGGTGGCATTAATTCCCTGAACAGCTATGAAACACCAGATCGGGCCGTGAAACCCTACTGTGTTTCATTTGTAACTAAGCTTAACTAGTCTTCCAGCCCGATGGGTCTCCCAATAGTAATGGCCGCCATTTTGAATTGGGACCAATTGCAGTTTTTCTAAGGGAAAAAGCCGACATCCAGCTTCGAATGAATCAGTATATGAATTATATATTAATATTTTAATGCTAAACTAAAAGTTTGCGTTACGACTTCCATTGATAATTGTAGACTGGCTGGAATTCGGATAATCACATATACATTTCCGTAGATTTGTCTGTAAAACCTCAAAGTGGAAAAATTTGCAGACAAATCGATACGAAAAATTCTATACCTGTCGTCGATAGCATCTAGACTTTCATCTAGACTGCAAGTTTGTTTAGGAAAATGTCCAGATACGTTATCAGTTTTATAGGCTTTTCATTTTAATGGAATAATTCAGTTGCAATAGGATACCAACACAAACTTTGGAAAAAGGAACAACAAATTTTTTTAGGTATAATGTTGCGGATTTGTGGACTTGTGGATCAGAGGGCTCGTGTTTTTCGAATTGGATCACTGACCTCATCTTACAATATCAAATTCCAGTCTCTCTTCTTTATACATTTCAATATTACGAGCTGTGTTTATACACTATCCTATACGGTTGATGACTGTATTATAAGGCGAAACATTCAACTTTAGAAACTTTCATTTGAAACGTGGTGATTCCTTGGTATTGCATATCGAATCCTTACTGGTCCTCACTGCGCACCATTTTACGCCTAGTTTGATGGCACGCGACATAAGAAAAATCTTTCGGCTTGGCTCATAGGAGAGATAAATCGTCGTTTCCTCGCGATCGCAAACGAGCATGGTCGTTTTCTCTTTTTTTTAATCTACTGATCAATCACCTTCTTTTAAGATTGTTAAACCAATTTCCGTTGCAGAAAAATAAAATTATCACCGGAAACACGAACTTAGAAAGTGCTCGTGAAAATATAATTAAGGCCTCGATACTCCAGCACTGCACATACTAGGAACAAGTTGAATCAAGAGACCACGCTGTTTATCCGCTCGAGACCCCTGTTAAAACGTTCCTCTGGTTCTTGGTTATTTAGCTTAGATTAAGTTTCGGAGTGTAAGTGGAAGAGCTCTCAACGATGGCGAAATTCCTCATCCTGTCGTTATTAGCTGTCCACATGTGTACGGCTCAAGGTTAGTACAGCTATTTAGTAAACAGGTAGTGAGTTTGTTATCGGGCAATTGTCATGTATATATAACCGCCTACTGGATCTTACCAATTCATTTCAAATTTCCGGCCAAAACACACGCCATGGGGTTCGAGTTTACTAGAAGACTTGTAACATCTTTTGCCCTTATCACGCTACATCTATTCCAGCTGAATATCACGAGACAGGCTCGTAATTATGAAACAAAGAGGCGTGCTTGTTGATGCGGTATGCTTTATATGTAAAACATAATAAAAGGTGACATTAATTCCCTGAACAGCTATGAAACACCAGATCGGGCCGTGAAACCCTACTGTGTTTGTTGTAACTAGTCTTCCAGCCCGATGGGTCTCCCAACAGGGCTGCAAATAATTTTTGGATAGTGGCCGGTCATGTTGACCGGCCAAACCAATTTTAGCTCGGTCACGTCTCGTTTTTGACCGGTCAAAATATTGAAAATATTTCGTTTGAAGAAATAGCCTATTAGGCCAAAAATATGCTCATGAAAATTCGTCACATAAAAGTTTTAATCGATAAAAGTATCACTAAATATGTTCGCTATTTGCATTTCGGTTTTTTTCCACAAGCAATGGCCTCAGACTACGTTCTACTCGCCATAAATTTTTTCACTTTTGCATGCGCGTCATCATTTTAAAAGCTTGCAAAAACAACGAGACTTTGTAGAAAATCTGAAATATCTTAAAACCTCTGGTAGAAGGTAGGTTTTCATTCTGTTCAACTGAAACTCTCAATAATTCAATAGCACTGTAGTATTTATCTTGGGTTGTTAGTAATCCGTGGAACGACGGAACACGGAACGGCGGAACGACGGAACGAGAAACAGCGGAACGGGATTTTTTTCCTGTTTTTTTTTTTTTAACAAAAAAAAAAACAACAAAGAAAAAGTAAATATATCTCACAAAATAAAGGGCATGCATATATTCTTTATCCTTCGAAGTCGATCTAGAGCCAGGTTGTCGAGTTCATTTCGAGTGAGGATTTCAAGGAGAAGCGTGACTGCCCTTCGGACTTGCTCGCCCCAATCGAGACAATGAAACGTACAAAGTTGAAGCAAGTCAAAAAAGCCGTTGACAAAAAAAAAACAATAGAAAGGCCTCAAAAGTTACTATTTCGTAAGAAAAAAACAAATATAAATATCTCTTCATAGACATGATAAAAAAGTTGAATTTGTAAGTATAAAGTCGCTAACCCCTAGGAGGGTTGCAAAACTGTTTTAACCAGTAAAAATTGTTTTACTTGACATGTACAATCTTCAGTGATCTTCATCTTCAATCTTTGAGTGTCTGCAGCGTGTGCCTGCATCTGCAACTATCCCGAAATTTGTAAACCATTAAAGGAAGGTTGTTACCAGAGCCATGCAAATAGCGAACAAGAAATACCGGTAGATCTTTTGAACAATTTGGCACTTTCGTTGCCGAAACTGGACTTTCGTTAGCTGATTTACGCGCTATCTGATACTACATGGAAAGCAAAGGTTCTTGTCCGATCGCTGAAGTTAAGCCCTGGGCGGGGTTAGTACTTGGATGGGTGACCAACTGAAAATAACCCTTGTTGTGGGCTTTTCATTTCTGTTCTTTGTTTTTTTCTTACGAAATAAGTAACTTTTCAGGCCCTTCTATTTTTTTTTGACAACGGCTTTTTTGACGTGCTTCGACTTTGTACGTTTCATTGTCTCGATTGGGGCGAGCAAGTCCGAAGGGCAGTCACGCTTCTCCTTGAAATCCACACTCGAAATGAACTCGACAACCTGGCTCTAGATCGACTTCGAAGGATAAAGAATATATGCATGCCCTTTATTTTGTGAGATATATTTACTTTTTCTTTGTTGTTTTTTTTTTTGTTAAAAAAAAAAAACAGAAAAAAAATCCCGTTCCTCTGTTTCTCGTTCCGTCGTTCCGCCGTTCCGTGTTCCTCCGTTCCACAGATTACTAACAACCTTTATCTTGGTGCAGAAAAACGGTGATTTGAGATCTATGATAACTTTATTTACAAATCGTATATAGTGGCGTGAAGAGACGAGCCTGACCGCAGAATTCCTTCCACAAAACGAACACTGGCAACCTTTTACTTTCATTGTAAATGAAAATACTCCTTTGTATTTTCTAAAGCACCAATGGTGAAAGTAATTTTCTAAACCGATAAACACAACTCAAAACAAAGCGGTAAAGTGAGACTGTGAGCAACGAAAAAGCAAAACCTCTCCGCAAGATGCGTATCAGATAACACCACCAGCATGTCAAATCTGGTCGTGCTCAAAAGCCAAAAATTTCGAACTAAAGATTGAAAAATGAAAGAAACTTGAAATAAACTTTGTTTCAAATTAAATTTCAATTAAGATGAAGCCAAGAAATGTATTCAAAAGCGTCAAAATATCGATAATTTCAAAGCAGTGAAATTCTGCACGCAAGCCAATTATTCACATGTTCATGTTGAAGCGAAAGTTTTAATTTTAGCGGATGCCTTTTGCGGTAAATGGATTTACCGATCCTTCGAAATATTCCAGCTAAACTCGAAGCAAAAATGTATATAACCATTTTCAACAGATATTTAATAAACCAATTTCGAGTACTAGCTATTTTTCCCGGCCCGCCCGATAACTGAAACTGTAACTAGACGATGATTGATGCGATATTCATTGTTGTCCGTTTAGCGTATGTTACCCTTAAAACTTCACAAAGCCGCAGAACGTGACCGACTCATCTGCACTCTCCGTTTTTGTGACTGCAAGCTGCTAAGATATTTTATGATTTAACTGTTTATAATTTCCAAAAATAATGCAAATAAATTAATTTTTCTAGTTATTTTTGTACGTGACCGGTCAAAATGACCGCCAAACCGAAATTTTGTCCGGACAAATAGTCATCTTGGCCGGACGTTGTCCGTTGACCGGCCGTTATTTGCAGCCCTGCCCAATAGTAATGGCCGCCATTTTGAATTGGGACCAAATGCAGTTTTTCTAAGGGAAAAAGCCGACATCCAGCTTCGAATGAATCAGTATATGAATTATATATTAATATTTTAACGCTAAACTAAAAGTTTGCGTTACGGCTTCCATTGATAATTGTAGACTGGCTGGAATTCGGATAATCACATATACATTTTCGTAGATTTGTCTGTAAAACCTCAAAGTGGAAAAATTTGCAGACAAATCGATACGAAAAATTCTATACCTGTCGTCGATAGCATCTAGACTTCCATCTAGACTGCAAGTTTGTTTAGGAAAATGTCCAGATACGTTATCAGTTTTATAGGCTTTTCATTTTAATGGAATAATTCAGTTGCAATAGGATACCAACACAAACTTTGGAAAAAGGAACAACACATTTTTTTAGGTATAACGTTGCGGATTTGTGGACTTGTGGATCAGATGGCTCGTGTTTTTCAAATTGGATCAGACCTCATCTAACAATATCAAATGCCAGTCTCTCTTCTTTATACATTTCAATATTACGAGCTGTGTTTATACACTATTCTATACGGTTGATGACTGTATTATAAGGCGAAGCATTCAACTTTAGAAACTTTCATTTGAAACGTGGTGATTCCTTGGTATTGCATATCGAATCCTTACTGGTCCTCACTGCGCACCATTTTACGTCTAGGTTGATGGCACGCGACATAAAGAAAAACCTTTCGGCTTGGCTCATAGGAGAGATAAATCGTCGTTTCGTCGCGATCGTAAACGAGCATGGTCGTTTTCCGCTCTCTTTTTTTTTTGGTCTACTGATCAATCACCTTCTTTTAAGATTGTTAAGCCAATTTCCGTTGCAGAAAAATAAATTATCACCGGAAACATGAACGTAGAAAGTGCTCGTGAAAATATAATTAAGGCCTCGACACTCCAGCACTGCACATACACTCTTTTTTTTATAAGAACGTCTTATTTTGGGGCCGAGGCTGAGCGTTCTTATTTTTTTCACGATTTGAGGCTGAAAATGTTCTTAGACGTTCTTAAGTTCCATACCATAGTATTTCATTAAATCAATACAGACGAAACCAGAAAACCTATCAAACAGCATTGTTCACCGAATGTGGTGTATCAAGTTGCTCTTGACATGCTTGCGCGGCCTGCTCCCTGTGATTTGGTGCCGCAGACAAATTTCTTTTAAAAGCACTCCTGTTGGACCACAGTTTTGCATTTATTTATACTGCTCATTTTACAAAAAATTAAAACAAATGGGTAAAATAAAGTCGTTCTCCGACTCTCAGCCTGGGGTATGTTCTTAGCATGTTCTTAAAATTTGGGCAAATCTCAGCCTCAACGTTCTTATAAAAAAGGTTCTTATAAAAAAAAAAAGAGTGTACTAGGAACAAGTCGAATCAAGTTTCTTATGTCGGTGAAGTACTGACATCGATTGTTATATTTCACGTTATGCTTCCTCCTTGTTTTTTCTGTTCTCAGGAAACATAAAGTGAACGGTTCAAATAAAAACGTTTCTCGAAGCTGATATTCCTTGGGTATCTAATCGAACAAAATCAAACAAAAATCCAATCGAACTCAATCGAACGATTGGTGTTCGATTGGGTTCGGCAACCGAACAAAATCGAACATCTATTTTGCTGTGAGTTTGATTTTCTAACCAATCGAACAAAATCGAACTAATTCGATGCAATTTCGCGTAGAACAAAGTCACTGTCAACGACTGATACTTATGTACTCCCGGGTGTACTGTGGGTGTTGATAGGAAATGGCTTATATGATTATCTTCGATGTAATTGTAAACAGACACAAAGACAGACAGAAAGATTGGAGCCAATCTTCTTATAGATGAGAAACTCTTCTCCCACATCTTCACTGAACCGACATTCTTGGTAGCCTTTTACACTACACGAAATCTTGATACGTGCAGTGTCCTCCCGGGTCTCCTTGGATATCGCTTCCTGACGTTTTCGACATTTGTACTGAAAGCCGGGTAAAAAGGGAAGGGGAAAGCAAGCAGTGATTTGACCTTAAGACTGAATTTCTACAGACCACGTGCCTATCATGCGATGTGAATATTGTCCTATCGAACAAGGGTACAGTAATCGAACGTTCAATTGAGTTCGATTACTGATCGTTCGGTAATCGAACGTTTGATTGTGTTCGATTGGCAAAATTTTATTGTGAGTTCGATTATGTTCGATTGAGTTCAGCAATCGAACGATTGGTGTTCGATTGGGTTCGATTACCGAACGGTTCGATTAGATACGCCGGGGATATTGTAAATAGTTTCCTCTGAAACCGTTATTAGGGTAGTCAGGCTGGGAAAGAGATTAATATTGTAAGGAATCATGGGGGACACGTCCTTTCTATTTAACATTTCTATTTCGATGGAATTACATTAATCTTATTGACATTTGGCAGAACTTTGTGAAGCTGCTTTTAAAGTTGAACCACAACATATACATCGATAACAAACTTTGTACATGTTTAAGCATGTTATGAGGAAATGAGGTCAAATTTATGTTAGTATTAAGGTCGAATTAATGTTATGCTGGCAAGTCGCCAAAGGTTGTACTGTTTTTCTAGACCCTGTTGGTCGCCCTCTTTTCCGTAGGTCCTATGCGACGAGCGGAAATATGCTTATGGTAAAATGAACGATCAACGGTAAAAATTAACACCGCTAATCCCTTTACTTTCTTCTCGCACCGTAGAGAATTGG
This sequence comes from Meandrina meandrites, assembly GCA_963693305.1. Classification (NCBI taxonomy): domain Eukaryota; kingdom Metazoa; phylum Cnidaria; class Anthozoa; order Scleractinia; family Meandrinidae; genus Meandrina; species Meandrina meandrites. Next base: position 25,314,684 of record OY855911.1, on the reverse strand, counting down.
ACAAAAAGAGTGACTGCTCGAGGGTTTCAATTTGAAACCAATTCTGATGTTAACTGAAAAGCATTAATAATATCAACACTAAGTCAAGCGTGTGTAAGAGAAAGGGAACTTATCACAACCGATTGGGAATTATGTTTATTTTATATACGGGCTATCATTTCTGCTATAAGACATGTAAGACTATTTTACGTAATGAGCAGGGCCCATCATAATAATAAAAAATCAATCTCTATTGTTTCCAAAGATCCAGGTATATTCCAGTTTGAAACTACGGAAATAAAAGTGTCAGAGGATTCGGTGGCTGCGACTGTCGTAATAGAGAATACTGGCAATACAGCGGTGTCGGCAACTGTAAGGTAAGGAAACTGCGTTCAAAATTGAAATATATTTGATTATCTTCAAAAGAGAAATATTAAAAGAACGTATTAACCCTTTAAAGCTGCATTGTCTCAAACCTACCGTCTTTAATACACTTACAGTGTTTTTTTTTTCGGTGCCAGGATGCTAAATTTGCCTATAAATTAAAAAAGTCGCTAAAAAGGTACTTTTCTACACTGGAGCAAGATTTTGATGAAGATTCGCTTTGGTGCATGCGCATAAGCCAAAATTTGCACTCGTTTTTTTCTTACCTGTATCAGTTGCTTATCGCGAAATTCCGCTGACATGCAAACCAATGACGTCACAAATGGTTCATTGGCTGCTCCTCTAAATCCTGGAATAATCCGGTTTTACATACATACATAACTTTTTGTTAAGGCAGGTCTAGTAGGGCAACCATAAGGCTGGTGTGGACCTGCCATTTAAATCGAACAGAAACTTGTTAAGAATCCCAACTGGCAGGAGGCTGACCAGTTGGCTATATACAAAGCGTGGAGGAGTTGAATTCGGGACCACCGAAGACAAATCCATCTAGTGGCAGGGAGGAGGACTTGAACCCGGGACCTCCGGATTACAAGTCCAGCGCCCTAACCACTAGGCCACGCTGCCTCCTAACAATATGAGGAGTAAAACTTAATTGTTGCCTATTGTCATTTCTCGAAGGCGCTTTGGGCCAGTTTGTTCCACACGGTCGCAAGCTTGACGCAAGGTTATTAACGGAACGAAACTGTCTCTTTTAGTACGCTTACGTCATGGGCTAAATCCAAACGGCAAACCGGGAGCTTTACAGTAGCGAGAAGAGGTATCGATTAAAAAAGAACAAACAAAAAATAAAACAAAACAAAACAAAACCAGTTTTTCATCACCTTTAAAGAACAAATAAGTAGGGACTGGAAACAAGTCTGCTTACGTACAACATTTTAGAGAAAAAGATTTTTTAATCGATCAAATTTCAGATCCATACAAGCGTCTTATATGCATACGCAACATAAAAGACATCGCGAGGTTGTAGGGGAAGGAGGGCCATTGCGGAGGTGGGGTAGCTGGGGGGATTGCTTTGTCAGTGGTGCGCGTAGTCGTTGTAGTTTTAGAGAGCAGTTTTTTTTAATTAGGTTGTAAACAGCAGCCTCGTTCACTTTTCTTTCTTTCAGAATTAATACTGAGGACTCGACTGCCACAGGCGGACAAGACTACGTCACACAATCTGATGTACTAGTAACTTTCGCGTCGGGCGAAGCGATGAAAGAAATTAACATTCCTATTATAAATGATGATGCGGTTGAAGGTGAAGAATCATTTGTGGTCACCCTGCAGCTTCACGGTCCTTCCCGGCCAAGTGCTGCGCTAGGAGCAAGAACAAGGTTGACGGTCATAATCGAGGATAATGATGGAGCGCAGCCAACCCAGGGTCTGTAGTTAGGCTAATATAAACGTTAGTTCCACGTACCATGTCATATGACTTATTACTGAAAGAACCTCACCCCGTCAACTCTTTCACTCCTAGAATGGCCGGCGCAATCGATTTGAAAAGTGAAATAACTAAGTCGGCAATTTTCTGATCCTCTCCTTTTTCGTTTATTCCTTTGTTCTTTTGTTTCTTACTTGGTGAACTAAGAACAGGACCTCATTTAGAGGTACTGCTCGCATTCTCTTAGTGGCACACGGTAGCCGCACGGGACTGTTTGGCAGCTAAGATTGCAATGATTGACGCGCGAGGCACACAAGGGAGGCAAAACGACTACTCGAAAGCGTGAGGGACTGGGAAAGAGAAGTGGGGAGCGTAGCGTTTGGTCAGGGTGTGGTTTTATCGAGTGATGATAGTTTGCCATTCTGCGCCCTTGTGCAGTGAGGTCTCGATAGAACATCATAAAGAAAAGAAGGCAAAAAAGAAATGAAAATCATGCCAGTTTCGCCTGTTTGTCAATCTTTCCATGGACCTTGAAAAGACTGACTATTAAATGAAGTTAAGTATCTTCCCACCCATCAAAAGCATTGGCATTATCGAAATTTCTAGACCTGCGATCAATAGCGTGGCTAATACGTTTTGCAATTATGCCATATTTCTCTGCTGCCGAATTGATTTTGTTCTGCATTCATCTTAAACTGCTTCAGTAGTATGTGAAAATCGGTGCTGTCAGTTGCATGAATTTGTTTGGCAAAACGTTGCGTGCTTTCACGCTTTCCAAACATAACTTCAATTAGCTTAAGAATCTTTCATCATTATTATCGACATTTATGCAAAATAGACCTTTTGTAGTTTCCATCGATAAAGAAACACTTCTTATAATTGAATTTGCCGCTGGGCTTGTCAAATAAAGGAAAAAAAAATGCAAATTTTGAGGTCTAAATGCCACTCCCATTCAATTAATGCAAAGCAAAACAGACGATCAAACTTTAAAAATTTACTTGAGAAAAGCGAAAAAACGACCGTCCAGTGAAGGCTTCTCACGCTCAACAACGCGACCTGCTATTGCATGCAGGGAAACAGTTTGTTCAAAAAGTCGCGATCTTGAGGTATAAATACACTTTGTTCTTTCCGACAAACAACAAGGCGTTGATTACCGCCTTTTCGAGTGACCCGGCCGCGCGGCCAATTGTATAGTCGTCACGCTTTGCTTCATAACCAGGTGTGCGACCCTCCGGTGGTGCGTGGTTTTCGTTCAGTCGGTCGGTGGTGAATTTGGCCGCACTAAGCGTTTCGTTTCCAGTACGATCTCACTGATAAGCTAAAGGAAAAAGAAATGAAGGCCTTCATTCTACTGAGCGTCTCTCTTTGCTTTGCCTTAGGTATGCTATAATTTAACTTCGTTTTGTAAAATGTAGAGGTTGAGATCTAATTTTGGCTTTGTTTTGCTGTTAGCTGCTGTTCGCTGTATGTCGATTTTTGGAGAAAGGTCATGATTCACAAACCCCGATAATAACCCTTCATTTCAAACTGAAGGAAGTTAAATTCAGACACGATTGAAAGTGGCTTTGTAAACTGCACAAAGTTTCACAAAATTATTCGTATTTCGAAATCCCATGTCTTGAACAATCGACGAACCTGGACAATAAACTTGCCGGAGTTAGCAAAGCGCCGAACATGTTCTGAATTCTGTGTCCTGCAGAGCTCCTATTTCAATTCCGTAAAGCTCTTGATTATGTATGTTGTAACTAGGGGTCTTATAAAATACAGTTACCACAGTTTTCGCTTGTAATACAGCTCGAGTCTGTGTCGAGTTCGTATATTATATTGCAGTGATTTGGAGTCATAAGGTGGGGTCTTGTGATATAATAAATTCTATCAGATTCATTTTGCAACGTTGTTCATGAAATGCTTGTTGTGTGCTCTCTTTTCTTGATTTTTCTTCATTAATGGGACTTTCATGTGTACGGTGTTTGATGATCGTGACATGTTTTCGCGAATTCGTTTTCAGTTACAGCGGACCATGGCGGTGGAAACATAACATTGGATACCGAAGCCAGTAAGTTATTAATTCCTAAATCTATGCAGTAAAAGTATTTAGAAGTAGTTTATTTAAAGATTACAATTTGCAGTAATATGGGAAGGAATACGTAAATGAGCCTAACATGAACAACACAGTGTAACTGGCTTCGCTTCCTTCACTCTCTGCTCGCTTCATTGACCTCGTATGAACAATATTTGACTAGATGCAGAATACTGAATAATGTGTTTCTTTGTTGACTGCCCCATGTGCTCATTGTAGGCTGATTTCAATAGCTCTTTTCCGTGACAGATGCCGTCCTGTATACCTACACTGTTTAGAAAACTTAAACTAGCATTCTTGCTGAGAGACATGATAGAAAGAATCAACTAGATTTTTCTCCCATGGACTGCCGCTGTCGAGACAGATAAGATTAAAACGTTATTTCTGACTTCGCGCGGAGCAGTTTATTAAGCATTTGGGTAGTTTGCCTGCTTTTTCGACAGGGGTTCGATTGACTTTTGTTAAGAAACACTCAGCGCCCAATTCGCACATAATCGAGAATCCAAGAATTCGCGAGAATGTTCAGTTTTCAAGCGCTTCCAGTCTGTGGCCAATGCTAATTTGCGGACATATCATCCCAGGTCAACCAAAACTGCCCCAAGATCGCATTCCTATCAAATAAAATTGTTGACGTCTACTGTTAAACAAAGACGGTTTGTTTAAAAAGAGTTGATATGTCTACATTGTTAGCCTGCACCCAGACAGGCTCATTAATCCCAATAAATCCAGCGAAGCGTACTCGAACAGTGATTTTACTTTCAATAAACGATCGTGTAAAATCTTAGTAAAATTATAAACAATGAAATTGGTATTTAAAATTACTAGTAATCAAGTGTGCAGTGTTATTTTTTTTTCAAAACAACTGAATAACTAGCATAATAAATTCAGCGTGCCTTTAATTTGCATATTTTCCCAGCTTTTCAGTTATGCGAAAACAATCGTTGGACTTTGTTTTGTTATGTAGATGTCACGTGCACAACAGACGCAGCTGCCAGAAGGAGCACACAATTTCTAGAATTTTATTCCCAAAAATTTGAAAACAGCTAGCAAAAATTGTTTAAAAGTTACTCCTGTAGCAGCCGTACTCGTCTGCTATAGTTCAGATTGAATCATTTTCCCTGCTCGGTACAGAAAGCCGAGCGAAAATATAAAAACATAATTTACTAATTCAGAGAAGATAACTTAAAACTGAAAAATATCATTTCATAATGCAAACTTTTGGAAGCCAAACTTTTAAAGCTCACAACCTCTGAATACGGACTGAATAGAAGATATGCTGAGGAGCATGAAATTATTCAACTGCACTATTTAAGATAGAAATTACAATAAATTTCGTGCGCTTCGAAAAGGGCGTTAACTTTCGAGAAAACAGAGACAGACATGCGTAGACCGGAAGCATGAAAAATTCAGAGATCTTGTTAACAAAGCTGTGGCTACCAGCCTTTGTTAAGCATCTTACACTGTTATTTAATCGTGACGCATGTATATTTTTTACTTTTAGTTTCGCCTCCTTTAAAGAAATCATAGATTATAATAGTAAGAGATTAATTTTAAATACGCGCAGTTTATCTTAGAAAGAAAGGAAGCTGAAAAATCAGTGTTAAGGAGCGAAGTGGATTGTGAAATGATTGCAGATACCCAAAGGCAACGAAAAAAGGAATAACTAACTAGCAGGCACGAAAAAAATGAACGGGTGATTAACTTACTATCTGATAAAAAAAAAGACCAATGGAAGAACAGAATGACGTCACTGATCATGACTGGCTGATGGAACAGTCCTATGTCTTATACATGAGCCTCTGGCTCGGACATTGAGGGCAACCTCGTCCCACGTATGGACATTAAAATTGTATTTACATTTTTTTGTATTTACAGATGAAGTAAATGAATAGAAGTGTTTAATTAATAAAGGCCATTGGCCTGTGGTAGTCTTCTGTGAGATGGTGTCTGGATTGAAGAAAACAAGTTGTTTTAGCTGCTAGATGGAATTGTTCATTATAATCGTTATCCCCTAAAGTTCTCTTTTTCTTTTGACTTTCAGAAATACAAGTTGTTTGCCAGGCTGACTACATCGAGGTATCTCTTCAGATAGCAGACTACCCAGGTCTTATTGTCAACGACTCTGTCCTTCACCTTGAAGACATGGCTTGCGTTGCTGGCTATAAAGATGATAGCATGATTAAGTTCACTTTTGGACTTGAGGCCTGCAAAACCGAGATGGAAGACGACGGTGACAAAATCTACTACAGGAACAATGTTTACCTCCAAGCAGATGAAAAGGCTGACGATTCCGCGATAACTCGAGAGCACAAGCAGATTATTCCGTTTCAGTGTGGCTATGACAAAAAGACCACCATCTCGAAAGTGTCGTACGATCCAAAGTCCACTCTCGTCATAACAGACGCAGGTAACTTGGTTATAACAGTTAATACAGGGAACATAACCATTTTCCTCTATTCAGAGAGCTATGATTTTATGTTCGTCTGCTTCAACGTAAACCGGTTTTAGCTGGATGACCCTGAATTTGTTGACATACATGTCCTAGTAAAACACATTAAATCCCTTTTTGATTGAACAACGGCTGAGACTGCGGGGGGTAAGATGGCGGCCAGTGGTTGTTCTCTTCCTTTCTTCGTTTTTGCAGAACTTTAGGAGTAAATACTCCTGGTTCAAATCTGTCCATTAAATTTAAGGGTATAGCAGCGTTGTGTTTAGAGGACAGCCCGGCATTAGGAGTTGTTAGTCTGGGAAGTAATCGTTACGGAATTTAGGCGTAATTTCCAATTTTCAAATCCAGTTCCAATTCGGAAACCAGCCAAATAGTATTTTAATCTATTTGTTCTCGCTAAAGTAAAAGTAACGGCACCCGATGAAGACCCGCAAAAAGTTCTATACCATCCTTTCTCTCTTTAATTTGTAGATGGGTATGGCAACTTTACGTATTTCATGGACATGTACGAGGATGAATACAACAACGTATCAGTCACTGAATTCCCAAGGGAGGTTGGTCTGGGCCAGAGGATGTATTTTGGTTTCCGAGTGGAGTCTGGTGACTCAGATTTGGTTGTGTTCCCGGATGTCTGCAAGGCCACTGCGTCATCAGACTATGATTCCACTCCCGACCATCTTATCATTGAAAAAGCGTAAGTTAAAACTATGTATTAAACTGAAACAACCGAATAAGGTCCTCATTGGATTGATTTGAAATGAGTCAGTTAAAATGTCTTGATCAGCTTTGAATACTTTGCTGAATAACATATAAAGAACTATTAAAATTGCCGATCAATAATATTTTTAGTTCGTTTATGATAAATAAGGGTTCTTTGTTTTTGAAGAGTTGTAGGTAAAAAATGCAATGACCAGTCCACGCACTTGTGTCACTCAAAAAGCTGGAAACGAGTTGTCTGTACACAAAAAGAGTATACTTAGATTGTGTTAAGCCCAGCAAATAGGCTTTATTGGACAAACCTTTAAAATGCTATTGTCCTTTTTCCAGTTGCTCGAGGGACAACACTTTGGACTTCCAGTACGACCAGAAATCCGAGCACTTCTTCAATCTTGCCGCTTTCCGCTTCAAAGAAAATTTCGATGATGTCTTCATTCACTGCAAGTTGACGGTTTGCCGCACAGATGACGCTGGGTCAAGATGCGAGAAAGGATGCGACGCCGGTAAGAGGAGAAGGAGGTCAACAGAAGAGGACATGAGTGCCGTAGTTTATGTTGGGCCCGTGAAGCTCAAGAGTAGAGAGAGTAGACCTGGTAAGCAATCTGACCTATCGGCTGCTGTTAAAGGGACACTGTCATGCCTGAAATATCATATTTTGTAAGAATGGCCTGTAGCTTGCAATAATTGTGCTTTATTGTCTTGTAATAGCAAGAGAAAAATGTTTAAGAAATATCAACTAAGAGGAAAAAGTGACTTATAAAAGGTTCAAAATTTCACCAAAATGGCAGCTTTGATTTCTGGATATCCTGTCCAAAAATCAATCGCAATCCACTTCCATCCTTGCAATCCTGTACTTCTTCCTCAGAATTACTGTTCTGTCTTGTTTTGTGGGGTCTTTTAGTCAAATTTATTCGTGTATTTGGTGGTACTTGGCAATACACTGAGGAAATTAGAAAATAGAAATTTCTATGATCAGCTGTGATAGTGTCCCTTTGCCGAGTAGCGTTACTGAAAAATTCCCCAGTAGCTTGCTTTGAAACCAAATTTAATTTTAACTTGTAAGGACATTAGATGTGTCAAATAAACTGAAAAGGGAAACATTTCAGGACAGAGTTTCTTTCAACGAAGGCATAGGTAAATCAATATTGACACTCACTCGCTTGCGTCTGCCAAAACAAAATACAGTTGAACATGTATCGATAACACGAACTTTCAAGGGAAATCGAAAAAAGGTCGGGTTATGGGGGTTCGAGCAATCTAGAGTAAAATTAGTAAGAAAATGAAAAACGTCATATTAGCGAGGAGAAACAGTCTTACGTAATTAAAATTTGCACTAATTTAATTTAATTGAAAGTACGATCAAGTTGAAATAATAGTTCCTTAGAGAAACGATTTAGACGTTACAATTTTGATCAGTCGTGTATAAAGTTTTATTAAGGGATAACGAGCATTCTTGAACATACAGCTGAAAGGAATATTGACAACCGATAGAATTTGAAGAACCACTATTAGTCTGCCTTGGAAGGAAAAAAGTCGTGTTTGTCGCTCATTGCCAGTATTTATGCACTTTACCCTTTTCAGGGCCGTAGCAGGATTTTGCTTGGGTGGGTGCGAGCGCCGGAAGCGTGAGCGTCTAGGGGGGATCCTGCGTTCTGAGAGTCATTTTAACTCTCACTCTTAGATTAAGAGGACCTTTGCGGTGCGTGAGGGGGTATGGACGCACCCATCGCACCCCCTCTGCCTACGGCCCTGCAGTTTTACTACATGGGTCCTCTTTCTGAATTGGGCAGGTTAATCAGGTGGTCATGCGTATAAGATAGAGTTAGTGGTGGCTGGACTGTAAAAACCTGTTGCCAGATACTCTAAGTTGACTAAATGTCCTCTTTCCTCTCCACAGCTGAAGAGATAGAGTCAGAGTCTTCTTCCAACAGCATGGTCCTGATCGTGGCAGTTCTGGTGGGAGTGTTGGGAACTGTCGCTTTAGGGCTCATTATTGCTGTCGTCATCCTCAGCCGACGCCGCAGTGCCTCTGGAAAGGGCCAGTCCCTCATCGTTGCTGAAGAAATGTAGACAAACTTTCGTTTAAGCTGTAATGTTCGCAAGAACTCTATGCTTTGCGGTCTTAAAGATCACCCTCTTTCTTCTCAGTTCATCACGTAAAGCCGAAAAAGAGCATGACTAAAAATATGAAGCGAAAAAATGGCCGCTTTCCCGCTCGCGCTGTTCTATCGCTTCACGCTTGACCGGCCGGCCGACCGGTTCGTAGTCCCTCACCGCTCTATCTCAGATCTTTAAATCGATTTTTTTTCCACTTCACTTTAGAACTACTTTTAATTTGATTCATTACGATCTTTTTTAGGGCGTTTTATGGTGGCCTTTTCCATAACGTTATCCCATTCACCTTTTACTTTGACTGATTCATTTAATGTGAATCGAACATCGCATGCTCAATTTTTCTATCTTTTACCACGTAACTAATTACCTTAAAAGTAACTTCTTTTCTAGACATTACAGCTTAATCGACTCGTTTCTCTGAGAAAGAAACGAACCAACTTTTTTTGGCAAACATAGATTTTGCTCAGGCTGCTGTAGTATAATCGTTCTGTTTTCCGCTACTACGGTTCGGGAACCATGTCTGGGAAACGTCTGTAAAAAGTCTAAGACTTTTGCTACGAGTAAGTTTCAATGTGGATAAGTTCCCCATTTCCTTTTTTATAACGTCTCGACGTCAAACGGTGGTGTGTCGGTGGAGATGGGAAATGGAGAGGGAGCGAGTGGTGACCAAAACGTTTGAAAAAGACAAAGCCTCGGATATCAGTTTTGGAGACGTGCCGTATTTCGTTTAGCAAAATGTTTGAGTTGTTCTATAGAAGCTTGAGCAAAATAAAGAACCTTAATTAAAGGGTAACTTGGAATGTAACAATTTAACTTGCTGTTGGAGGGATAAGGGGTAATAGAAATGCTTTTTCTAAGTTACTTGAAGCTGTTGCGGCTGCTACGAGGACACCAAAACAACCTTGGTAATCATAACTTTTACAAATCTTAGTTTTCGATTTCCGTACAGCTTCACTTTATTCAGTAAAAGTCCTCGGGTAGCTTTTGAAGTAAAGGAGAACAACTTGTAAGTTGCAATGTAACAAGTCTGAATAAAGTATATTCTGTTTTATTAGAGGTACATAAGGCCTTTATTCTTCGTTAACACATCCTTAGTGCAGAAATTATTTTTGGCAACACGAGAAAAACAAAAACAAACCCTTTTCCTCAAAAATTGTTTTCTGGTCCACGAATATCGATCTCAACGAGCGAATACACTCGAGTAAGGTCTTTTTAGTCATTCCCTGCTGTCACTTTTTCTCAAGGCGTAACGGGGGTTGGAATCTGATATTTCCCTTCTGCACATGGAAACCTCGCTGTTTTAGTGGATTCATCCTGGGCAGAAATACTCAAAATTCCTACTAAAGGGTTTAAACATTTCCCTCATTTTTTTGTTGATCATGTGTGACCCGTCTCTGTAGTCGGAATCTCCCAGCCTGCCCATGTATAGACCAGGAGCCATAATGGGAGGAGACCGTAAGCGCGACATCCACGAACCCTATGATACGAGACAATTTTTATATTTTTAGAACAGGCAGACACGCGCGGATGCGTGGGTTCTCGCGTCGATGTTGCCGGAGTTGCGTGACTAGTATCATGTGATTCGCGGGTAAATCTGCCGCAAAAGACTCTGTGTTTAAACTTGAGAACGAAAAATAAATCAGTCGTTCTGTGAACCATAAATTTTGTACGGACGCTATTTATACATTAGGCTGTGCAGCTTCCGTATCGTGCTAAATTCATCTCCTGGATTTTTTGTCAGTTAAGCACAGGACTAATCTAGAGAAGTTTTCTCAGTAAGATAATTCACCATGACTTGTTTACATTTGGATTTTACTTTGGTTAAGATGGCCCGCGGCTATTTCTGGGGAACGGAGGTGCTCTTTTCTAAATCAAGCTTTGGGCATGTAAACCTCACCCGATTTTTCTGATTTTTAGCAATCGAAAAAAACAAATGTTCAAATTTTATAAAGCTTTAAAATAAAGAGCAAACAAGGCAAACGATCACGAGATATTTGCGCTTTTGAAAAAATATATTTATGAAAAAAAACGCGAATATTTTCTAAACGGGACGATAGATTTTTTCTTATCAAAGTCAACAAGTTCAAACTATCCAATTTTTAGTGTAAGCAAGTTTCAACGAAATCGGCTGAGTAGAAATTGCTGCACACTTGACTGTTGAACTTTCGCTTCAAAATATTATGTTCGTGTATAATTGGGAGCTACAACAACGTTCAAGCTATGCTAAGATCCCATAGATTATTTAAAAGCTTAATGCCAACTTAAACGTTGCTGAAAAGTATGGAAAGATCGGAAACTCCTAGCAAAAGTTGTAAACAAACGAGGAGGAAGAGGTTTACGGTGCGGAAATTCGAATTAAAAAAAAAACTACGGATTTTTTTTTCTTATATTTTTAAGTATGAGAAAATACAGTTTATATGCAAACGGCTTTGTCTACTTTCGTGAATCTAGTCTCGATGAAATGCGTCGAATTTTGCTTGCCAAGATAGCTACTCCGCGTCTTCCATTTGAAAACCCTCGGGTAACAGTAAATTATTCAAACTTGCCGCATTCTCAAGATTATTTAGCACCTGGAATTGAACATGGCACGCCAAATACCACATTCATTGCTAAATAAAATGCATGAATACAAAGCTCAGCCGCAATTTTAACCGTGGCATGTTTATTTCCAGGTGCTAAATAATCTTGAGAATGCGGGTAGTGTGAATAATTTACTGTAACAAGAGCGTTTTCAAGGCGCTCCAAAATTGAAGACGAAAGGTAGCTATCTTGGCGAGCCAAAGTCGAATCGGTTTCATCGAGACTAGACACACGAAACTAGATAAAGCCGTTTGCACATATGCTGCATTTTTTCATACTTGAAAATAAACGAAGAAAAATAGGTAGATTTTTTTAATTTGAAAAAAAATGAATCCTCTTCTGCTTCATTTGTTTACAACTTTTGCTGGAAGTTTCCGATCTTTCCACACTTTTCAACAATGTTTCAGCTGCACTGCGAATTATAATGCAGGATACTAAAAGAAATATTTTGGAGCAGCATTAGTCGGATAAGTGACTTAAATGAAAATTTTTTCATTCTGCAATATATATGTAATTTTATATGATATGAAAGTCACATGTAACTTACAACAAAGCATCAAGAAAAGGTCGAAATGGCGTATACAATCGTATTTCGGCAAAAATATGTTTTCATCCTTTTTTGCTGTCATTCTGTATTCTTTGGTTGCCCATATCGCTGCGCTGTGAAACGTTTAGAAAATTGTCTTGACCACTGTGTGATTCCTCGTACGACATGTTTAACGAGTCTTCGCGACTGGATTTGTCCGAAAAAAATACTACTGCAGACATCCGAATCACTTGAATCATCCTCACTTTCATGGCTACATTCAAAGAAGTGCTCAAGGAGACCTTGACGTAAATTAGGAGTAGAAACTGATGAAAGAAAGCCAGTGTTTACTTCACTTGCAGAGGTTATTTTGGACGCCATTTTGTTTATATTTCTCCGCGCGACGTCCTCGCGAAATCCTCGCGGCAGTACGCGCGCGCGCCTCGCGGGATGACACGATTTGTTCTAAAAATAGAAATTTTGACCCATATCATAGGGACAAGGCCAGATCTCGCACTTACGGTCTCCTACCATTATGGCTCCTGATAGACCCAAAAATTTAAGTTTTGATGTGCAGGAGTTTAAGAAAAGACTCCGGAACACGCTTGTTCTTTGGCCATTTCAATTTAACGAGAAATAAAATGCAAACAGCGGCAACAAACATAACACATGAACTACGCATGGTTTGAAAATAATCTAAAATTTACTTTGCAGTTCATGTGTTATGTTTGTTGCCGCTGTTTGCATTTTAAACTCAACAATCGTCTTTTGTTTTAGTAAACCAATATGGCCGCTGACCACGTGAGTGAAAACGCTCTATTGGTTCGGCCAAACCCTCACAATCTGTGCTGCAAAATTTATTGGCCTTAACCACCTGAGCTCCAACAGAGATCAACATGTATATTCTTCTCGAAATTCTGATAGGTTAACCATGCAGTTCATGAAAATGAAGGAACTGTCCCCCAGAGGACAGGTTGCTTTGTACAACGAGTAAATAAATCACGGCTGTTATAAATTGGTGACAGTTTTTGGACTGTTTTGAAAGTATCATCAAACGCTCAGTCCTCTACTTCTATAGGAAATTAAAACACAGGAGAAACAAGAATAATTTGCATCTTCTTCGCATTAGACTGAACTGTTTACCCAATGTAAGGTGCAAAGCTGCTTTATAAAGAACAAAAACATCAATTATCCATTGTCTTTTCCGAATAAAGGCTCTTAATCCTCGTCGTCTGAATGGCTTATCAAACTATCACCACGTGCAATCTTGAGGTGTTTACAATCATAGAACCTCATGGACGTCTGGTAGGTGTGACTGGTCCCTTTCGCAAGAGGCGGAGAAAATATTTAATTCCCATCGTGTGACTTAAACTGTCTCATTGATAACATCTTCATCGCTTGAGACAGTCTTTCTGGCACCACTGGCAAAACTGCTAGAGTGGTCGGTAATGGTGTCAGAAGAGTTAATTGACGAGCGTGAATAGAGGTATGGCTATATGAAGGCCAAGTCATTTTTATGCCCGCGTATAATTTTAAACAAAGTAAGAAAACATTAGAAACATTCTGTCTTGCTTTTGCGAGACGTTTGTGTAGCTAAATGAAACAGACGCAACTCGGTGCTAGTAATACGCCCGCAAATTTGCATATAAATTCACTTGTATCTACTTTTGTGCAAAACAATTTGAAGCGGCGAGTGAGGTGTCAACACTGAAATTTAGAAGTTCAAAAATATGTTGTTTTTATGGCACGTATTTTAAAGAGATATCCTTATCAAGCAAGTTTATTTAAGAGATGCATGCTAGAGGAAAAAAAATACTGTGGTATGGACATTCATACGAACATGAGGTGTCCGTTTGAGGCGGACCGCCAATTGTAACGCAAAAGAACCGAATAATAAAGCAATATTGAATGAGGTCTTTTGTTCTGACTCTAGCTTCTAATTGATGCCATTTTGGGCACAGCATAACAGGCGCGCTCGAGTTAGTGTTATTCAAATCCTTTTTGCGGTCACGAAACGATCCCGGGGTTGATTGGCGTGCGAGCACTGAGCAGATGGACCATCTGTAACAACCTCTAGAACTTTCAACATTTTTGTTTGTGATCAATCAAACGGAACTTTTGGCTGACCTTTTGCCTCGAATCAATCTGCGGACGCTGTTATCAGCGTAGAAATCAGTTTCCACTATACACAAACAAGGTGGTGGAAGCTGGTCTCGTGCGTCTGTGATCGGCTAGCCGGTGGAAAATGAACTTGCTGCTGTTTTCCAAGTTGCTTATTGCGGTTGCAGTTTGTGCGCCATTCACATCGGAAACAGAAGGGAATACTGCAGGTATGAATAATATGGTAATATTGTAATCTCTGTGTAGTTGGTCAAAATAAGTTGCCACATGATACAGACATCAAAAGATGTCTGTATTGGCATCGGTAACGCGGGGCCCGACCACAGTTTTCCCTTTTACAATTCGCTTTTAATGATCATCTTTAATTTCACGGGTAAGTAAAGATATTTATCGCTGGATGAATCTAAAACAATAACGAAACTGTTTAAGAACTCTGTTCTAATTTTGGCAGTGAACTTAACAAATCATTGCCTTATATTAATATGGTAGAGACGGATCATGCGGTTCGAATGGAATTATCCAAGTATTTGCCCGTTTGCCCTCGACATCACAGTTTCGGTATGCTGTAATAATTCGCCGAACTGATATATACTACAGAAATCATCCGTCTGAGACGAACTTGGGCAAACATCATTTGATCGTCTGATAATTCTTCTGTGCATAAATACGGGCGAGCAGTAGGATTTACCTGACAGAGCAACTTACTTATAACAAGTGCCATTTTCAATTTATTTAAACGAGAAACTGCTTTGGACTGATAAACGAGTAACCAGTTTGAAACAGATTATTAACTTGTTGTGATGTTCGCATGGTTCTGATGGCTGGCATTCTTTTTGGGTTACAATTTGCATCTTTGACTGCTCGCATCGCCTGATTCGCCTAAATGTCACAGCGTGGTGAATTTGTTTTTCGAACGTGGAAAACCCCTTCATCTTTATGTTTTACAGTGTTGTACAGGTAAACATACCCACAGTAGTCATAATAAACCTTAGAGTTTTACTCAGGCATAATTTTAGCTCGCGCGGCAACAGATTCTGTTGTACTTGCTAGCCAGCGGAAATTCAGAAAATCGCAATTAATTACGACGCAAAAAAGACGAACACGGGTGACGAATGATGTGCTTGCGGTTAGCTTTTTCTTGTTGGTTAGGGCAATATAAATACTAAACGTTGCCCTAGCTAACAAATAAAAGCTAACCGCAAGCAAACCGGTGTGAGAATTATGACATTTCGTCATTCCGCCATTCCACCGAATAGGGTCACCCCGTGAGAAGTGTAAATTGCATAGTATAGTTCTTTTCAAAATTTACATCCATGGAGTCCCAGGAGCAGTGAGTCGGGGCGAAACGAAGTAAATAGGATTTTTAAATCTTCAAGGCTGTAAGGTTTTGTCGCACGGTATGCCCAAGGTCTGGATCTGTCTGTTCCTGAGTCTGTACCCCAATCATTTCAAGAATGAACAAGCTCGAATTAAAAAACATTATTCATGAATTACACTTCGCAAAACAATGTAGAATGGAAGATATTTCATAATAGGACTCAGGGGCGGATCCAGGTTTTTTCTTAGGAGGGGGTGCACATCCAGGATTTTTCTTGGGAGGGGGTGCACATATTTTTTTCATTTTTTTGCAGAGTACCAGTTGTATTAGAAAGCCGTCCGGTCATCTCAGGGTGGAGGAGGGGGGCACCCCCGCCCTGCACCCTCCCCCTAGATCCGCCCCTGGGACGAGGGTCATCTATGCACAGAATTAAAAGTTAGAACCACCTTGTACAGCATATAATCAACAGTACTCCATCAAAGTACTGCTTAATATATGTTACTGGATCGGTCACATGTTAGGGTGTCATCCACAGACTTTAAAAGTTAGAGCTACCTTATAAAGCGTAATGAACAGTATCACACATAACTGCTCAATAACGCCGGGCTTTCGTTTACAGACGACAAAGATAGAACCCTCAGTAGAGCATATTAAACACTACCACATGAGGCCTGATGCTTTGATTAGAATGGTGACACACAAGGGTTTCATCCAAAGACATAAAATCTAGAACAGGAGTTATTTGTTTATGTTCCAGCTTGTTCTCCCTCGAACACCAACATTGCCATTGACGCTCAGCTCCCAGGTGAAATCTCAACACCTGAATTTCCGGATGGTTCTAGTGGAAGTTCCTGCACCTGGATAATCAAAGCACCAGAAAATTTCCGATTGGAAATTAAGATCAAGACCTTGAAGCTAAACGGGCAGGACGACCATTTGGTCATTCGAGATGGCGCTGAAGTCGTTAGCCCTCTGATTGGAAAGTATGGTTCGTGTACCACTGGCTCCCTTACACTGTTCTCTAGCGGGAATTCAATTTTTCTTCAAACCGTGTCTGCTGCTTTCATTGTGAATGACAAGCTAAAAATTACGTATAGACCGATTGAACCTGGTAAGAGCAATCTTTACGGGTGTGATAATTGCAGTTTTGCTACTGTTGTGATTTCAGGCACGGAGAAGTAGAACCTAAGGGTTAGCCAGAGTTTTGACCCAAAATAACGCCTGGCAATCTGTCAGCCTGTCTGTCAGGCTCTCTATCTGTCCGTCCGTCCGTCCGTCCGTCCTTCCGTCCGTCTGTCTGTCTGTTCGTCCACCTGTCCCTCTATCTGTCCGTCTGTCCCTCTATCTGTCTGTCTGTCTGTCTGTCTGTCTGTTTGTCCGTCTGTCCTTCTAAATGTCTGTCGGTCTTTCAGTCCTCAAGTCTGCAGTGATATGTATCCATCTGTTAATTTGTTTGTCTATGGATAATTTCTCGTCTATCCTCTTCATCTCCAAGCACATTCAAGCAATCTCTTTTTTACTTTGTTCCATAGACGCCATTACCTGCACAGGCCAGCCAAGTAAGTTCCTGAGTGTACTTTTGGGTAGCTTTTCTCTTTGCACTATATGTAAAGGACCAGCGAGCAATATCCGGTTTAACTTTCATTTGTTAGCACTGGAGCATTCCAGTTTACTGCGTCGTTCATACCGCTTATTACGAAAAGCCCATAATGCACGTGTAAATAAGGAATGTTTTCAAGAAACAAAATCCAACCATTCGCTCGCCATTTTGTTAGATTTTTTCCAATCCGCCATATAAATTACACTTCTAGGAGCTCTAGCCTGCGCGATCAAAGCATAATTAGACAGCTCAGAGCGGGCCTCGGTTCGATAGTACTGCTTGCTTGACTGTGTGCCGTCTTAAAATAGAGAGATCAAGCATGACGTTCATTTTTCTCGCGAACGGAAAAAATTCTACTTCTGCCGTCTGCCGTTTGACGATTGCATGCGGAAATGTGTAGGCTTGTGTTTGTCGTGAATGTGCAATTTTTTCCCTATTTTGCTAAGGAATTTATTTTAGAATTTGATAAAAAGGTAACAAAATGAAAGGCAAGCTCGAGTTTGCCGGTTGCCGTTTTACGGCATGCTTAATGTTTTAGCTCAAGCCCTTTTAATCATAAAGACATTCGTGTTGATTTTATTTAAAAGCTACTTTTGTAATTCGTATTATAATTTAAAGCACGAAAAAAGATTTTGTCACTTTGATGGTATCCACCATATTCTGGACGAAACTTTCTTGAATGGCTCAAACACCACTTTATCTCATACATCTAATAGTCGGTCCTAATAATCATTAGGAAGCTGCCAAAACATTCACAGTCTATGGACGGGAAATAAAAATCGTATGCATTTAACACAGTTAATATCATAGTCTCGCTCTAGTTATCATTGGACGTTTAGTAACCTGGATTCAATTGATGTAACGCATTAACAGCCAAAACACAAACCTATATACGATGGTTACGAACTCGTATTTTTTTTGATACTGTCAGCTTTTTGTGGAGTGAACCTTGACCTTGAAGAACTATCCGGTGTCATAACCAGCCCAAACTTTCCCAACAACTACGACGCTAATGAAAATTGCTTATGGACTATCAAAGCCCCTCCAGGGTACCGCGTACAATTCGCAATTCATTTTCTTGGTATTGAATTACGTCGGTACTCCCGTCCTGGAACCGTCTGCATGGATGACAGTATTCAAGTAAGCGAGCTTCGTGAAAACTCCACCAGAGATGTTGTCCTACTCTGCGGATGTGGCCGCTTATTTTCGTTTGTTTCCTACGAGAGGGAGGTGTTTGTGAAGTTTACCTCCTTCAGGAAAAACAACTGGCCTGGTTTCTATTCAACCTACCAAACACTCGGTAAGTTTCTTGTCAGTAAAGAAGGGCACAACAGCAATATAATAAAACCAGACATTATTAGGCATAAACATCTTTATATTCTATCTTCTAAACTTCTTGAATGTAAATTAAAGTGGGGAAGGTTGCTATGTACTGTGATGTCCTCATATTTCAGCGATTTTTCTCGCTCATTTGCCGAGAGCAAGAGCATAGGATAGTATAAGCATGCATATGAAGTGGCAAACGTGCAGCGTGACCTAGTAGTTAGGGCGCTAATAGCTTGTTATCTGGAGGTCCCGGGTTAAAATCCTCCCTCCCAATAGAAAATGGATTTATGGTCCCTAATTTTACTACACCAAGCTTTGCATAAATAGGTAATGATTAGATTAAGCTCCCGGAACGCAAAAGGGCGCTTTTTGGGGCAGGGGCGCCTGTTAGGGGTGGGGTCCTTATTTCTTCTTTCGACATATACATTGAGTCAACAGCAGATAACGTAATTCAAGAGCTGTAGCAATTAGCCATGTTCTAAACGAGCAGGGGACTGGGTACGAACATATTTTCTCTTCGCTACAAACATTCAATATCAATTGAATTGAAAAATGGGGCAGGTCATCTGAAAGAGCATCCAAAAATTAGTAAATTCACCAAATTTGACGGTTATTGGTTTAAATCCAAAGGCATGGTACACTTAGAATGGATTGGAGGGACAGGCGTCCTCCGATCCATACTAAGCTCTCTTATTTTAAAAGTGTACCGGCATGCCTTTGCGTTTAAACCAATAACCATCAAATTTGGTGAATTTACTAATTTTTGGATGCTCTTTCAGATGACGTGCCCCATTTTCAATTCAATCGATAATGAACATTCGTACCAAGAAAAAAAATGTTCGTACCCAGTCCCCTACTCGTTTAGAACATGGCCAATAGGGGTTCGCATAATTACAATTCATCCTAGTTTTTTAGCGAGGCTCAACAAAGCGAAGTGCCTTTTCCGAGAACACTACCTTAACCAAAGTGATAATTAGACCACGCCATCCCCCGGCTATGGAGCTCCCTACCTATGCTATATGTGCCCAGCACACAGAAAGGAACTTGATGGTTTTCGAGGTCTGTTGACCTGAAATTGATTTTCGACAATAGCACAAGAGCCTGCTTACTAACGTGTGTTCATTTCCTTTTCATCGGACGTTTCATTTTCAAATGAAAAAGAAAGGGGAAAGAGAAGTAACCTATAAAAGTATCATTCGACCCTGAGAAGTGCAATTTACGGCTTTAGATATGCAAACAGCCACGTCTGAAATTGGGCGAGAATTTTAGAGCAGAGGTCTGAACGCGGGTAAGGAAAATTACGCATTGGCCTGAAACAGGTTAAGGATTTGGAGGAATGGTTGCCAAACCCATACTAACAATTTTAAAAGCACTTTCTTCCCCGTGTAAGCCACGAATTAATGATGGTATAAATTTGTTGCATTTGACAGGCAGGAAAACGTGGTAATGAATTTAAGTCATCTTAAACTTAACTATTATTTGCGTTTTTGTACCTTTTTATCACTTAAACTTTATTTCCCAATAGCTTGGCGCAAGGCCCTCAATAATTGACGAGAACTTTACTTTTAAAACAATAACAAAACCCGCCTATGTTTTGGCTTTATTATTTTTGCTGCTAGCTCCTGAAGAGTGTCCCGCAGGCGAAACCAATTGCGCTCTAAAGAAAACTACCCCAATTGGTTTCAATGCACAGGGGCAGATCTGCACAGGTCCACCGAGCCCAGGTAAGTGCTTTCTGCATCAATAAAAGTTAAGTTAAGTTAAGTTAAGTTAAGTTAAGTTAAGTTAAGTTAAGTTAAGTTAAGTTAAGTTAAGTTAAGTTAAGTTAAGTTACGTTACGTTACGTTACGTTACGTTACGTTACGTTACGTTACGTTACGTTACGTTAAGTTACGTTAAGTTACGTTACGTTACGTTACGTTACGTTACGTTAAGTTAAGTTAAGTTAAGTTAAGTTAAGTTAGGTTAGGTTAGGTTAGGTTAGGTTAGGTTAGGTTAGGTTAGGTTAGGTTAGGTTAGGTTAGGTTAGGTTAGGTTAGGTTAGGTTAGGTTAGGTTAGGTTAGGTTAGGTTAGGTTAGGTTAGGTTAGGTTAGGTTAGGTTAGGTTAGGTTAGGTTAGGTTAGGTTAGGTTAGGTTAGGTTAGGTTAGGTTAGGTTAGGTTAGGTTAGGTTAGGTTAGGTTAGGTTAGGTTAGGTTAGGTTAGGTTAGGTTAGGTTAGGTTAGGTTAGGTTAGGTTAGGTTAGGTTAGGTTAGGTTAAGTTAAGTTACGTTACGTTACGTTACGTTAAGTTATGCTGTGGTTTGTTATAGCAATGTTAAAACACCCGCTTTCCACTTTTTTTTCTCTTCGATGAGACTTGTAAGTGTACCGTACGTTTGTTGATCAGGCTGTGTTTTTTTTTCATGTTTTCAGAAGAGTTAGTTTCTAACGATGGTGGAAACATAACCTTGGATTCCGAAGCCAGTAAGTTCATCTGAACCCGTAAATTTACTCAGTTCTAAGTCACATTATTACACAAATTTTGCTAAATTAAAATTAGGCAGCACAAACTGCTCTTTGGCTGTCAAAAGGAATTCTTCCTTGGAATTTTTATTTCCCCAATGTGGTTTTCTTTTGACTTTCAGAAATACAAATTGATTGTCGACCTGACTACATCGAAGTAGCTCTAAAGATGTCAGATTTCCCAGGCCTTATTGTCAACGACTCTTTCCTCCACCTTGAAGACAAGGCTTGTGTTGTCAGTTATAAAGACGACAGCATGGTTAAGTTCACTTTTGGACTCGAGGCATGCTACACCGAACAGGAAGACGATGGAGACAAGATTTACTACAAGAACAAGGTTTATCTAAAAGCAGGACAGCCGGCTGAAGATGACGCGATAACGCGTAAGCATACGGAGATCATTCCGTTCAAGTGTGGTTATGACAAGAAAGCAACCATCTCAAAAGTGTCGTACAGTCCAAGGTCCACTCTTGTCAAAACAGACGCAGGTAACATGGCGAACTTGTGTGGGAAAAAAATGCACGCACTCCTCCGGATTTAATTCTACATGAATGTAAATAGATGATTGACCAACTGTTTGCGTGTGCCCTAGCACTTTTGACACGTGATAGAGTGCTACCCCAAGGGGGTTGGGAGGAGGGGGGGGGGGGGGGGGGGGGGTGGCAGAGTACCTTACGTAAGCTAGTAAGCTGTATTATAGTATGTGCGGCGCCAGGTTTGATTTTCGAACCGGTTTGGTCTGAAATACGGAGTAAATTTTGAACATTTTTAACTGATCGTGCTCAGGTCAACAATAAGGTGTAACTCTTGGAAGAATCTTCTCTTCTCTTGAGAAGTGCAATTTAATTAACATCGGGAATTTTAAGCCCTTACAAAATATTAACAAGAAGTAGCTGGGTAGTTTCTGATAAGAAGTAGGCAGCGATTCTTGTAAAAGTTCTGAAATAGGGTAATGGAAATCACACATTTTGCTTTGAAATAAGGTAAGGGTTTCACTTAAAAAACGTGCCGCAGACCCTCACCTAAATTTTCGGGAAGAACCCTACCCGCCCCCTCTGGGAGTACTACATGTAAGGAATAGAGACTGTTGAAGAACTACATGTAAAATGTTTTTAATCATATTGTTTCTCCGATGTCTAGATGGGTTTGGCAACTTTACGTATTTCATGGACATGTACGAGGATGAAAGCCATAACGTAACAGTCACTGAATTTCCAAAGGCAGTTGGTCTGGGTCAGACGATGTATTTTGGTTTCCGAGTGGAGTCTGGTGACTCGGAATTGGTCGTGTTTCCGGATGTCTGCAAGGCCACAGCATCAACGAGTTTCGACTCCACTCCCGAACACCTTGTCATTGAAGATGCGTAAGTTGAAACTATATGTAACAAATGTAAACAATTGAATTACTCCATGATTTCGGGAAATTGTGTCAGTTTTAAACCCTTCTGTTACAATGATTTACTGAGTAGGTGCCATAATAATAATAATAATAATAATAATAATAATAATAATAAAAACTGGTGGAAAGTTTAAAGAAATTTACCGAATTTTATTTTCTTAACGCTTAAAGCCAAATAAAAGAGGAAAAAAACAATGTATAGCGAAAACTTCTTTTGTGCACGGTTTGTGTTCTAAATTAAGAATATGTAGGCCTCTGTATATAAAAGAAACATTTCAGGGTGTATTACTTCACAGTTGTTTATTTTATTTACCCTTTTTTTGTGAAAAGTTGATTGATAAGTAATTAATCTTACGGCTATACACGGCCTACCAAAGTGTTGGAGGTAGTCAAAACTGAAAGTACGATTTTGTTTAATTCCCAGTTGTTCTCGGGACAACACTTTGGAATACCAATACGATCAAAAATCTGAGCATTTCTTCAATGTCGCCGGTTTTCGCTTCAAAGAACGGTACAATAATGTCTACATGCACTGCAAGTTGACGGTTTGCCGTGAGGATGACACTGGATCACGATGCGCCCGAGGGTGCGAGGCCAGCAAGAGGAGACGAAGGTCAGTAGAAGACGACATGAGTGCAGAGGTCTACATAGGACCATTGAAGCCAAAGATTATGACTAATGAGGCTGGTAAGTGTACGAAATACCGTTCATCACACTAAATGGTAAACATGTTAGACATTGTGCAAACACATTCACGATTGTCTGTCTATCTGTCTGTCCGTCTGAATATCTTGGCTGTTTGTCTGTCTTTCCGACGGTCTGTCGGTCTATAGGTTAATGCAAAATAAATTAAACGTTATGTGATCTTATGTGAACAGGCCACAATGTGGTATCGACTCACTGAGTGAGAAGGGGCTAGACTGGTTTATTGTCACCTATTAACATTCGTCCTAACTTGACAAAATGTCCACTTTTTCCTTCACAGCCGAAGATGATGGCTATGCTGAGTCAGAGTCCGCCAGCAGCGTGGTCCTGATCGTGGCAGTTCTGGTGGGAGTGTTGGGAACTGCTGCTATTGGGCTCATTATTGCTGTAGTCATCTTAAGCCGACGCCGCAGTTCCTCTGAAAGAGGAGTGTCCCTCATCGTTTCTGACGAAATGTAGATGGGTTTGCGTTTGAGTTGAAATGCTTAGAGGAATTCGACCTTGCTCTTAGAATTAGATCCTTGGTGTGGAGCAGGCTTTGTGTCAACGTCAGTTGACTGCACAATTACATCTTGTAGTTGATGCAGTGCTTCTTTTATGATGAACTACAACAAAGACGTTTTTCTTTCCTCATTGTACTGTAAAAGTAACTTCAGTAATCCCTTTAAAAGACGTGGCGCAGAATTTGACTTTTGAGACATTACAACTTAATCGAAAAGTTTCTCTTGGTAGCAAAGAAGTGATCTTTTCTGCTCTGTAAACATTATTTTCACTTGTTCAGGCCACTGTAGTACCACCAGTCGTAATACAAATGGTACTGACTGGTTAAATTTGTTAGCTTGTAGGAAGAGATGGTTTCTGTCACATGTTCTATCCGAGAAGCACGTACGTAAAACCCGTTTATCCAGCAGACTTCGATCTTTGTGCTTCTATAAAATTTCATTGTAGAAAGTTCTCGGCACTACTTTGGGAGATTAGACTGGGTTGCATTTGAACATAAGGGAAGAAAAATACCCTATTTCGTTAGGGGAAACATCTGAGATGTTCTCAAATTGCTTTGGTCCAATCATTGGTGCTAATAGTACAGGCATTTGAGCAACAAGATCCTATTATTTACTAAGCTTTCCTAAAAAAAAAAAATGTCCTAATACGACCTTTGTATTCATAACTATATTACGAACCTATCTGAGCTTAAGTCATTCATATAAAGTTCTTGCATAGCATATCTTACGAGTGCTTATTTGTATCGCCGAGTCGTGATCCTGAAGCATTATAGGACGCGAGGCGACGTCGTTTGTGACTTTTTCCAGTAAATAACTCAATTGGTATGTAGCGGATAAATTGATCAATTCCACAACCAAACACTAGCAGGTGATAAATGTCATTCGCTAATTTTAACTTTCTTTGACCAAACGGAGTCTAAATCTGAAAACACCTCTATAAGACTAACTTAAAGTTTCATCTTATCGCTCCGTAATTGTGAGACAGTTTATCAGATTCCTGAAACTGAACAGAACATGCGAAGGGAAGAACTTATACGTTGCATTGAAAACAAAAACAACTAAATAAAGTATATTCTAGTTTATTAGATGTGTGGGATTTGCTCGATCAGGCTATTGCCTTTATCTCCTACTTGCTCATATATTCAAAATTCAACCTCCATTACTTTAACGCGAGAGAAGCAGAAGCAGAAAACTTTGGAAAAGAAGAGTGATCTATCTCGGATTATCAACAGCGATCTTGGATATCCAAGAACCGAAAGTAAAGATTGCATTGTCCCAGACCTCAATGCCCCAACCAAGTTCAGCTACGCAAATTGTTTTCATATATGTCGCACTTCGGATGGGGAGGGGGGGGGGGGGGGGACTTGGGGGGAGGTGAGGAACAGATTACCTACCTTAAATTGAGAGTGATTTAAAGTTAAATTGTTTTGCTTATTTCTTTTCCATTCTTTTTCACTCTTGGTACTCTTGATGCGATTCATCTGTATGGCATCCAGACTCCCCCACATGGAAAATAAACGTTTTCTTTGTGTACAAGATCAAGTTTACTCAACTTATTGTTTGCCAATGCAAACATTCAACAATCTATCATACAAATAATACTAGATGTAACCCGCAGAGCTCCAACAGAAGTCAAAACGAGCTTTCTCTTTGAAATATCGATACAGAGTCAGCCACGGGAGGGCTTGGGAATAAGACGACTGGCCACCAGAGGACAAGTTCCTTTTGTGTACTGAGTAAATTTGTTATAGTCTGAGTTAAGAATTGAAGGAATTCGTCGATTGATATAAAGTTAAAATACGTGTCATCAAATGTTCCAACTCTACTGTGGAAAATTAATCATAGGGGCAATAAGATGATTTGCATGATCGTTTCAGGTT
Source organism: Meandrina meandrites (assembly GCA_963693305.1). Lineage (NCBI taxonomy): Eukaryota > Metazoa > Cnidaria > Anthozoa > Scleractinia > Meandrinidae > Meandrina > Meandrina meandrites. The sequence goes on along the minus strand of OY855911.1, from coordinate 25,289,076 downwards.
TAAGTTCTGTTCACGCTCGGATAAGAATTTTAAAAGAAGCAAAGCTGCTCTGCAATGAACAAAGGACTTATTTATTGTCCTCTCCATTAAATGGATTTTGCGCTGCGCTTATTGCAACGATCAGGTGTTTACGGCCTTTGAATTGAATTTCATAGATTAATGTCGCCTTTTTTTGAGGCGAGAAAAAATCTTTTCATTAAATCTTGACCGTTTGACTGATGAACAGACATCTTCATCTGTTGTAATAGCACTAGTCATTCTGGCACCACTACCAAAATTGAGCTCGTTATACGGAGTCAGTGTGAGTTAATTGACACGCATTGTGTTTGGTGAATAAAAGGATAGGGTTATGTGCGTCGGTATAATTTTCAACTAATTACTAGAGTAAACGTTCTGTCGTTATTTGTTGAGCCGCTTGTATAGGTTTAAATGACAAACAGACACATGCTCAATGCCACACTGAAATGCATGTAAAAATTGGCAAACTGTTGGCAGTTAAGAAAGGTATGCGAATTAATAAGCCATTTGATAAGAAGGAAATGAAAACTTTGAATTCTATGATATTTCTCGGTTTGTATTATGCATAAGCGAAAAAACCACCTAGATAATTATCATACTTTACTCGTGTTTAGCATATACACCGTGTAAAACACATAATAAAAGCAGCAAGTGTCAACATTAAATATTATTTGCCACAAAAGAAAGCAAATAAGTAACACCGAATGGGGTCCTTTGTTACTCTGCGCTCTAATTCATTGTAAATAGACTCGAACATTTTGGGTAGATAACACAGGAAGCCACTCTGATTAGCATAGCATTCGTTCACGCTACATCACTTCTCAAGTTCCTGCCAATTTAAGCAGTGTTATTCAAATGCTTTCTATGATCACCGTTTGAGTCGCTGCGATCCCGGGGTTGATTGACAAAGAGAGCACATCGCAGGTGTACCACGTTTAACAAAGTCTAGAACGTTTGGCATTTGCGTTTGTGATCAAACAGAACCGCAGGCGGACCTTTCTAGAAGCGAGTCTGCGGACGCTGTTATCAGCTGGGAAATGTTTTCTCGCCAGACGGATTGTCGCGGATTGCGTTGTGCGTCTGTGATTTGCTAGGGCGGAAAATGAACCTGCTGCTGGTTTCAAAGTTGCTCATCGTGTGTGCAGTTTGTGTACCATGTTCAATCGAAGCAGACACAAATATTGCAGGTATGTGTGAAGTTTAAGGTATACAAATAATATGCTATTAGAAGTGCAGTTTGATACGTACGATTATAAACTGCCTGTGTTCTGAAAATGTATTCACTTCTACAAGCTGAAGCGTTGACCACAAACTTTCCTTCCTCATTTCCTCTTACATCTTCGTCTTTAAATGCAGACATTAAATTAATATTTGTCGTAATATAATCTAAGACAAAAATAAACCTTTTTTTCAAATTCTGCAGGTGGATTTAATAAATCATTGTTGCATCATGCAAACAACATTATAGCGCCCAAAGTCAACATAAATTACCTACCATTTTGTATGTTTTAAACAAAAAGTTTCTTTAGACGCGAAACCCAACAAACAATTCAAAACAGATAGTAATTTCGAAATTATTCCGCTGTTATTGTACTCGCATGGTTGGCATTCTTTTTACTATACAATTTTCATCTTTTATCCTGAAAGCAAATGCTTCGTCTTTTTTACACGTTTTGATTATGAACTCTGAATAGCGAGCCCTTCTATCGTGTTCGCGTGTTGTTTGATCTGACTATAACCACATGTCATAACGCTTTTTATTTAAGAGTCGTAAGTTTGGAAAAAAGTTTTCATCCTTCAGTTATTTTACATCTAAACAAAACTCGCTGTGACCACAAAAACAATTTAAGTCTGACCTGAGGCATAAAGCTCGCCATGCTTCAAACTCGTGCTCATGCATGCAATTTTTCCTTGTTAAACTCACTGAAATCGCTCATTAGCCAAAATAATCTCTTTGGCCTCATGAGTGTAAAAACATAGGGAATTCTGTGATATCTGGAGAGCTTCATTTACTTTAACGGACGTTAAGACTAAAGATCAATCAACTATGATAAACAGTTCTCGTTAGTAAAGCCAACATCGCAGCAGTTATTGTTTTGACATACTTACATTCTCGATTTATATTTTTTGGACCTTCCGATCACTGCCTGACACGTTTATGGCAAGTCAAAGCTACACATGCGCAGTATCCTGGTACAGATTAATTAATCCGGCCTCCTCCCGAGTGAAAACCTGAAACGTTTTTGGAGAGTTAACAGCTAAGCAAGTGTAAAAAGTTTATTTCTTGAGACGTATTGCTGAACCATGTTCCTGTTCCAGGTTGTTCTCCCTCGAATACCAATATTGCCATTGACGCTCAGGTCTCTGGTGTGATATCAACCCCACTTTTCCCAGATGGGTCTCGCGACAGTTCCTGCATCTGGAAAATCCAGGCACCCGCGAATCTCCGACTGCAAATTACGATCGAGACCCTGGAGCTAAACGGGGCAGATGACTATTTGATAATCCGTGATGGTGCAAACACCTTCAGTCCTCTGATTGGAAAGTATGGCCCCTGTGCAAGCGGTTCTCTTACATTGTTCTCGAGCGGGAGTTCTGCTTTTCTTCAAACGGTGTCTGCTGTTTTCAGCGCGAATGACAAGCTGAGAATTGCATACAAGCCCACTGATCCTGGTAAGAGTGACACACAGGCGTCTATAAAATTGCAATTTGATGGCGGGTGCTTGCATGGACCTTTTTCAATCCTATAGTTTTTGCTCTAAGTATTTATTAGTCTTGTTGTTTTGGCTGACTAGTACTAAGTAAAATTAGACTTTTTCTTAATAGGTCAAAGGGGGATAAGGAAATCAAAAGCTCTGGATTGCCATGACAGAATGCATACGCAGATTAATGTTGGAAAAGTCCCGAATACGCTAAAGGTCTTTCCCAATTTCCATACTCAACAAATAACAGGACTTATGGGTATTTAGTCGTCTATTAGGCTGCGCAGCTATTACGTCTTTCTCTTACTTATTATATTAGTTACCATAAACGCACATCTACTATTCCACTTGCATTTCTCTACAGACGACATTGTTTGCTCAAATGGAGAAAAGCCGGCAAGTAAGTTACAATTCCTTTTAATAGTCAAAAGATCTCAGCCAGAATTAGATATCGTTACGTAGCTCTACTCTCTGTGAAATATGGACCATGTTCAATGAAAAGCCCACAATCTACTGCATGCACATATCAGGCCAGGAAACAAATCGCGCCCCCATCATTGGACGTTACTTGGAATCACGTTTGCACATTCTTTTGTAGCATTTCTTAACGCACAGAATACTTGTAATACTTGTAATACAGTTTTAGTTTTTGGAAATATGATATTTTATGAGCTTTGAAGTGAAAATTTTATATATTGGTGGCAAAATATAATAAGTAAATATACACCGAGGGCTCTAATTACCAATTTGGCACTTGTTCCCTTCTGCCTTCTCCATAACTATTATTTTCAACTGCAAATGAGCTACATCAGAAAAAAAATATGTGAAATTACAAATATAATATTATTGATGGAATTTCCTGTTGAAGTTGGAGTCTAACGAGACTATTTTTCTATTAATTTCCAGATTTCTGTGGTGTTAACAACGAGCTAATAGGACTGTCAGGCGTCATTAGCAGTCCAAACTTTCCTAACAACTACGGCGCTGGAAGGAATTGTTTATGGACAATCGTTGCCCCTCAAGGGTACCGCGTGCAATTCGCAATTCATTGGTTTGGCATTGAAGAACATAGGTATTCCCGTCCAGGGAATTGTGATGATAGTGTATTTGTAAGTGAGTATCGTGGAAACTATACCAATGATGTCGAAGTACTCTGCGGATGCAAACGCTTATTTTCATTCGTTTCCTACATGGAGAAAATGTGGCTGAAGTTTTCGTCTTATAAGAAAAACAACTGGCCTGGTTTCTATGCAACCTATAAGGCCCTTGGTGAGTTTAGAGAAAATTTCATGGCACAAACTAATCTTCTATAAATCAAGCTTGTGTAGAACGTTTAGACTTTTTGTATTATTGTTAATTTGTCAGTTCAAGCTGAGTTATAGAGGAAAACTCCTCTTCTTCCCTTACTAACAAAACGTCGTGGACAATGACCACATTTGAAACGTGGAGGTTTCGATTTGGAGACAACTACACTACTTTTTTTAATGCTGGCTTAACCTTAATTGTTCACGCTATAAAGAGAAACACTATCTTCATCCTTGTTTCATTTTGTCCAGTATCACCTCTTCGGTAAATTCTACCTTTCTGGACCACTATTTTAAAGTTTATTTCTATTTGAAGATAATTTATTACCGAGATTATAAATTTCTTTCAGAAGCACTGCAGAGTCCCTAAGATACTCGATTGTAACTGACTTGCCTAGCATTTTTCTTTTCTTCTTTCAGCTCCTGAAGAATGCCCGGCGGGGAAGACTGATTGCATCCAAAAGAACGCTGTTCCAATAGGTTTTAATGCACAAGGAGAAGTGTGCACAGTGTCAGGTAAGTGTTTGCTGACTAATTCTTTGTACAAAGAAAACTGTCTTCTATGCATAACGCTTTCTCTTGTTTTTACCACAAGTATAAACATACTTGGATACTTGGGCAACAACACGGCTAGCTAATGCTTGATCTTTAATTTTTATTACCTTTAAATTGATGGTTTTGGCATGGGGTAAAAGCGATAAGTAGTACTGTTAAACTAAACCTTCCAATACACATAAACATTCACATGCAGTGAGGTTTCGATATAACAGGTGCTCACAACGCGTCCTGTCTTAACCAGAGGTTACGTTACCATAACCGTGGCCAATGATTGCCTTAAACATGTTGACAAATCAACAGATGGAAGAGTACCCCCATCCTAATCTAAAACACCATGAAGTATCACCAAAAAGTTTGCAGAGGATTTTTGTTTCATTGCTTCATCTGGTTAATTGAGATTCTCAAACAAGGGTCAACACCATTAATGCCAGGTGCACTTTTGTGGCACAGAAAATTCCACTTCAGGGCTCTTTGTACCTCGTAATGCATCGCGGTACGTTTCATAAATGCTGTCGTATAATCTTTATAATATTAATATATTTCAATAGATTAATGAGACTTTTTTCTTTAATTTCCTCCAACTATTTATTTGAAGTAAAGGCAAGCTCACAAGTGGCAGAACAAGAAACATCTTCGTTTCCCCCAAGCTCTGTGACATCGTTTGCCGGGGAAGGACGTCCGACGAGCAGTCAAATCCTGGGAATCAGAACAACTGTACATCCGACATTTTACGAAAGGAACAGTTCGCGTCCTAATAAAACCACGCCTATATTGATCAAAACATCACATGTGGGAGTCACGATGAAAGAAATACAAACACGGGGGACTATTTCCTCATCCGTGACCTCCCCTACGTTAACACTAGCAAGTAGTTTTAATGTTTCAGGAACCTCTTACGCTAAGATCGAGGACAGCAACAGTATTCCTCCAGCTGGCCAATTAAAACCTACAAGGGATTTTACGTCTGTTGCACCAACGGACGTCAAAGGGACCTCTTTTACTAGTAATGAGACTGAGGCCATTAAAGCCAGTCCTTCTATTGCACCCTTCCGAAATGAGACTATAGAGCCACAACAAACGGAATCCATGAGGCCCATTGTAAGCACTGGTGTTACGTTAGTACCTGGAGGAACTAGAGTGAAAGGGCCATCGACGGCTATTGCTTATTACAAAACTGAGACTATAAGACCAAGTGCTTCTAAAGCATCTTATCAAAAAGGAACGTTAGTTTCAGGTGAAACAGAAGTCAAAAGAACTAGAACAGCTGCTGAATACAAAACTAATGCCATTAAAATTAGTGCGTCTGTAAGGTCCGACCGAAGTGCGACATTTTCGTCCACAAGAACAAGCCGTGAAGTTCCAACAAGTTCTTTTGCTCGGCCTGAGCATGTGAATTCTCAAAGTACACTCGTAATATCTTCAAGTGATATCAAACCCTCAAATGAAGCAAGTAAGGGGACCTCTTTTGGCCCAGCAACGACGGCAGTTGAGGAACTTATCACACAGCGATCACCGGGTATTGGTACAGACAGTCCTTCAAAAGGTAAGACAGAAAATAACGCTAAATGCTTTGTACTAAGTTGTGGTCCTGTGGGCGGGAGAATAGACCTGAGATATAAAGTCTAGAGACCTGCTTCAGAGTTATGCATCTCGACTCTGAAGATGACCCGTACAAATTGATGAATGTTAATCGAGCTAGTCGCTGCAACAGCTTTTTGTCGAAAAACATTTCAGTAGCACTCTTAACCAGACGATAACACCCAGTAAAATTACTGACTTTAATGATCCTGGGTTCAAACCCATTTACCACCGTTGTTTTGGCCATTCCTTATTTCTTCTAAGGATGACAATCTCACCCTTAAAGACTTTAGCTAGCAGCAATGTTACTGCTCGCTAATAAACGTCTTGCATATTGTTATTAATTCTATAGGATTGGAAGTGAAATGTAAACACTATGCCATGGAGATAACGATATCACGAATCATGCGACCTTATCTAGTCATCAGCTCCCTACACCTGCAAGATCCGTCATGCAAGGTCTCTTTCTCTAATGACACGCATGCTTTCTTGAGTGCTCCGCTGGAGAAATGCGGTACGCAGCAAGAGACATCAAAGGACTATTTCATTTATCTAAACACCATGACAGGAGACGAAAAGTCTTCAAAATCGAATACTGACGTTACGAGGAAAGGAAGACTGAAGTTTGAGTTCCAGTGTTCCTTTAAAAAGCTTCATGTCTTGTCCATTGTTTCGTATTCACCGAGACGAAAGGCAGTTCGTACTGCAGATGGTAAGTGAGTATAGATTTACATCACGAAATTTTGAGAAGGGTAACAACAAATTAAGAAGCACCATACTGGTAGGCTGCGGTGGAATTGGAGACAATAAATTTAAGTTGAATGATGGAATATTCAACATGTCGCGAGAACAAAGAAAAAGTCTGAGTCCCCAACGGAAAGCGAACCTATGACCTTCCAAACACCGGGCGGGCGCTCTATCCACTGAGCTACGAGAACTCATGGTGAGCAAGGCCATTTACTTGGTTCATATGTGACACTCGTTCTGTATACTGCTAAGATCGGCGGATGAGTTGAAATATTTTTGTGACATTGTCTAGGTAGCTTATATTCATTGTGAGCACCTGATCACTTACCCAACACCTTAATAGCTACAGTCGAACCTGTCTTTACTGACACCGCTATAATATGGAAACCTCCATGTCTCGGATAGTCCCGGCACTCGGTCCGAAAGAGCCCAAAGTCCATATAAAATCTACTTGTCTAACACGAACATATAATACGAACAATCTTCCCTCTCCCTATTGTGTATACCTTATTATAGGAAATTAACGCTTCATGAAATTAACGCACCGTTAATTTTGTAGAGCGTTAATTTCCGCGCCATTAATAAAGTGGAGCGTTAATTTGCATTTAATTGTTTTACCAGGGTGGAGAACTCCGGCAACGTTGGCGCTGAAAAGAACGCTCAAAGTAGCGAGATTAGCTTGGATTTTAGATTTTGTTATCTGGCTAATAGTGTGTTACAATAAATTTGTTCCCGTTGTCTCTACAAGTTCCGTTTATTTGTGTGGTCGCGTTCATTCATTTTGAAATTTTAGCACCTCTCTCGCGTTAATTTCCCTTATTGGAAAGTAATCGTTCCTTCACTTTGCGTTTATTTAATCGCGTTACTTTCCAATACCTTAATTAACACGAGCGTTAATTTCCTGTAATAAGGTAGTTGTCATTTTTTATAACAACCTTTTTATGCCAAAATCCTATTCTATTACAATCATGTATCCATATCTGCCCTCTCCCTTGATGGAGCTAAAACGCTTTTATTTGCGTATTTTCTTATTCTAAAGTCAACACCCCATAATCATTAAACGTTTTCTCTTGTAGATGGCGTTGGCAACTTTACCTTTGAAATGGACATGTTTAAAGATCCTCAATATGACATAGTCGTTAACCAATACCCTGTTACTGTGCATCCTGGCCAGCCAATGTATCTTCAGGTGAATGTCAAGTCACGTGATCTGGGTCTACTCACCTTTCTTGATGAATGCTGGGTGACACCAACGTCGAACCCAGGTGACCAAACGAGGCATACACTAATCGAACAAGGGTAAGTTATTAAGAAGAGCAGAGCTGTGATAAAGCTAATGGCTCTGAAATGGTAAAGAAACCAGAGAGGGAGCACTCTTAGCCTATAGTCATTCTCGTCCTCATAGAGCCTTTTCGCTTTTCTTAGCCGGCGGGGCCATGGCACGAGAAACGAAGGGCTCTGGAAACAAAGGATCTCCAGTCCTAGATTCTGGGACTTCTGGTCCTCATGAATGCAGTCGTGAGGTTTCTATATACTGTGTGGGAGAGTCATGGCGTTTTTACTTCAGCTCAAGATTTCTTTGTTTCAAACAGCCAATCGAAAAATTCCAATTAATTCAAAAATCCCATGTCCCCAGAGCCCTTCGTTTCTCGTGCAAAGGCTCCACCGCCTAAGAAAAGCGAAAAGGGCTTTGAATCTACCCCGCCCCGAGGCTCCATTACATTTCGTCGAAACAGGATGCGCGGGACTTGGTGGTTAAGCGTCGAAACGCAAATGCCACCAGCTCAACAACCTTGTGTTTTTAAGTAAAACAGACACAACTTCACGCTAGCCGCACTCCAAACAAGGGGGAGAGGGGACGACGCAGTGGTTTGAATGGTCGACGTTGTAAATACTTAAAATTTACTTAACAACAAAACAATGGAAAAACAGACATGTCACAATTTTTTTCCGTTTCTTTAGCTGCTCCCGCGATGCATCTTTGCAGTACCTCTACAAAAAGTCGTCGTTACAAAAATTCACCTTTCAAGCATTTCGCTTTCGTGATGTGCTGTCTCGGCGGCTTTACGTGCACTGTGAAGTGGTGACGTGCAGACGGTCAGACTCTTGGTCTGTCTGCCAAAGAGGATGTACGGAAGACAGGAGGCGCAGGAGAGAGAACAAGGCGTTTATCATGGATAAAGACGTATTTTTATCGCTTGGACCAGTTAACTTTCAAGATCAAAGTGAAGGTCAGTATAAAAGGAAAACACTTGCTTAAATATGTAACAAATATTCTCGATGTTAACCTAGTCCAATCGATGATGTCCCTGGAACAAAATATTACCTATTTAATTATTAGCTAGTATCGAAACGGTACGAAAAATTCTCTTTTACAGGCGATACCACTCTATATTAAGAGGCTTTAACTGGATGTCGCTATAGTGCCATACTTATGTCAATATATCACTCCAAATTCATTTTTTTCTCAAAATTGTCTCCCGCGTCCTTTAATTCATACGTTGGAAATAATCACTGGCCTGGAAAGAGAACAAGGTTATTCTAAGGCTTTTGTACTAATATAGCAGTTACGACTTCGCGCTGTGCTGTATGTGTATTCAATTACCTTAAAGAGTGTGAAATGCGAGTGCGAAGTGCGAAAGGTAAAAGGTAAAGTCTGCGTCAAGCCTACAAGTGGCTCATACCGCCGGAGCTTATCCCGGTTTCCGTAGCATTAAGCGACTAGGAGTATTTCTACTCCCCCCTGGATGGGATGCTAGTCCATCGCAGGGTTACCCCCAGCAGTATTTCGCCGGTACCCATTTATACATCTGGGTGGAGAGAAGCACTATGAGAGTAAAGTGTCTTGCCTAAGAACACAACACAGTGGCCCCGGACCGTTCGATCCGGAGTCCAGCGCACTAACCATTAGGCCACCGCGCCTCCCACGAAGTGCGAAATGTATAATTTTATTGGATTTTATTTTTCACTCTTTGCTTGCGAATGAAAGTAACGTTATATTATAGACTGGCGCATGCATGCATTCCTACGTTTATCGACGCAATATATCGCATGGGAAGTTGGAAGAAACAAGTTTGTGAAACGTACTGAGCGGCCAGTGCATCGTAATAATACATGATATATTTTGATACAATTATACCATTGTCCACTGTTGATCAATTACACTACGCGATAGGATCAAAGTTATTCTATAAATTCTTATAGAATTTTTTGAATTTCCATTCAACAGAATCTCACCAGCTTGCTGTTTATGTTAAAGCCTTGACCGGAGTGTTGGGTACTTTGGCACTCATCTTAGTTATTGCAATAGTAATTATAATCATCAAAAGACGAAAGCTGCGTGAAAACACAAAAAAGACTTGGATCTTGCTTGCTACTAGAGAACAGAGTGTACAAGAAGGAAAGGAAACAGACCAGTTACAAATACCGCAAGCGGAAATATGAACTTGTGAAGAACTTAGAATATTTAAATAAAGTTAAGTAAAAATGATTTATCAATAAGCACATTTGAACTTATAAATATAAAAAAATATAATTAAATTGTTCGCTGACAAGCTCCGAATGAGAACTCGGGCATTGACAGTTATAGTATAAGCAGTATATCTCTAAATCATTATAAAAAGAACTTAGTAAACTTAGAGAGAGAAACGACAAAAATTTGGTGTGAGGCGCGATGGGTTGCAGTTCAGGATCAAAAATAACCGATTGCTTTTTGATCAGGCGAGCGCCATGCATGTTGGATTCGAACTCGAGAGAGGCTTGGATAGAGAGGAAAAAAGCGTCCTCTTCTCAGTTCTACATTTGACTCCAAGGTCAATTACGTGAAGAAAATTATCCAACGCTCGCTCATCAAAACCGCCTGCACTGCAGGCTGTAGATCGAGAAGCTTGAGTGCATGCACCTATGGCGGAGGTACTCTTAATACCACCATCTGCTGATGAGTGAAGATGTGTAATGTCAAATTGTTTAGGAAACTGGAGGACAACTCACTGGAATGAGCTAACATAATGCTATGGAACACCCGCATAATAAGGGCGAATTACGTGGGCCACTTGGTGTCTGTGCAGCATACCGTAATGATTCACGGTGTGGGACAAATGCAGACTGCAGACCACCAGGCGTTTTTAGTATATATCGTGTTTCTGATTTCCGTTATGAGAGCTAACCATCAACAGGCTAACCGAAGTGCTATTTGGGACAACCGGAACATTTTTCGGGCTAACCGGAGCGCTATTCAGCCCAACCGGAGTTCCATTCCGCAGCCTGCATTAGTCGCACACCGAATGGTTCACTGTAGCGTCCTGGGCGCTTTTATCATTTTGGGAGCACAAGGGAGGGCGGTTATTGGAGACAAAACGCTAATTCACAACGGGTGTTATTACTTTTTTGGCATAAAATCTGAAAGTAAAAAACGAAAGAGAGATCTTTTCAAGGAATCGTAACCTCACAATAAAATGTTAGTTGAGACACTTAGAAGACCAGTTATGTTGTAACGTAATGTTTGAGCAGTTCAGAAGGAAGATGAACCACGAATGATTTCAATGTACTCTGATGGCGATGTAAAACAGGGCCGCTTATGGTCCTTATGGAGAAGGTGTACTCCCTTACTATACCTAGACGGGGAGGTGCTGCTGATCACGGTCCAAGGTGTACATTTTCCTTAAATAGGGTATCTATAATCCATTTCAAATGTTGTAAAATTATTTGTCAAAAGCAAAATTGCCTTTGTTATTTAAGTTCCGTTAATACGATAGGCTCTATTTCCGCTAATAGATGCAAAGTCTTGACAAGGTAAAGACAACTTAAATTGTCAAAAGCGTTTTATTAGTCCAACGCATATATCACACTTTCCGTTTTGAAATAATACTGTACTAAGTTAAATATTTAATGTAAGCTTCACTACAAAGTCTACACCAGAACACTGTAATGAAGAGATCTAAGTTTGAAGAGTGCATCAGAATACAGTAAATGAAGGAACAATAAAATCCATTACATACAAGACATGTAAAGCAAACAATATCATTTTACTTTAAACAGTAATCACCATCACAGTGCATTACAGAGAAACAAATAACGAGAGCTGAGCAACCACTTACAAAACATTGTGGCTAGAACCATGACCAGAAAAAACCTGCCATTAAAACCTAGGTAAAAAATGACAGGAAACCAGGCCCAAGCTCCAGCAGCCCATCCTACCAGGCTACATTTATTTGAAGCAACTTATGTTGCACATTCACTCAGAGACTCTAGGCCTGGGTCGTCAGCAGAAATATTTAATTTCTGGCAACTTCGTAGGCACGCAATCGCCTGGAATTCTATTTTTTTCACATTTAATAAATTGTTACATTTAATTAATTTTTACATTTGGATAAAAAGGTTTAAACTTAAGAACAAAAAAAGGAAACTTCGTTCCGCCAATAAAGAACGCAGTAGTAGTTCCTGAGTGCAATCTTGAATTCTACGTGGAAAGCGCGCGTATTGCAAATGACACATGCAGCAGACCACTACGAAGTACAAAGATGTAGAAACTTGCTATTACAAATTTCGTCTTTTTTTTAAACAGTAGCAAACATTTCGTAGAAAAATATGACCTTAAGCCGGTTGAAAATATGCTAAATTTTTCTCTTATTCGTAATTTCATTTGTAATTTCAATTTATCATTGTCATTTTTGATAGGTTTTAGTTAGTTTTAGTTAGTTAACAGGTGAAGAGCCATGTGAAATGGATACACTGTTAGTAAGCCATTATTATTATCATTACTACTACTACTACTACTACTACTACTACTACTACTACTACTACTACTACTACTACTACTACTACTACTACTACTACTACTACTACTACTACTACTACTACTACTACTACTACTTCTACTACTACTACTACTACTACTACTACTACTACTACTACTACTACTACTACTTCTACTACTACCACCACCACCACCACCACCACCACACCACCACCACCACCACCACCACCACCACCACCACCACCACCACCACCACCACCACCACTACTACTACTACTACTACTACTACTACTACTACTACTACTACTACTACTACTACTACGACGACGACGACGACGACGACGACGACGACGACTACTACTATTATTTTTATTATTATTATTATTATTATTATTATTATTATTATTATTATATTAGTATTATCATTATCATTATCATTATCATTATCATTATCATTGTCATTATTACTACCATTCATCATTATCATTATTATTATAATTATTATTATTAAATAGACGAGAAAGACAACCACCAAAATGACCGGAGTCCCGAAGAAAAAAATATGAAATTTCAGTTTGCAGGATAAATAAATTGATCGTTGTTACAAACCCGCCTAGAGAACGAGAATAAGAAAGTTATTAAAGAACGCTGAAATAAGCCACAAATTTTAAGATAATAAAGGAAACTTGGACAAAAAATATATTATTTAGAAAGGAACATAAAACCGTAAAATTAAAAATTTAAAAAAGCTGCATACAAAACGTCGCTGCCATGGCAACAAGAAGAACTATTGTAAAATAATTGTTATTGAAATGTCCTCTTTGGACCTGACGAATAAAAAACTACTAATCGTTTAAGCATCCCATAATCCTCAATACTCAAAAATCGAGCAAACACTCAAAACGGTAGAACACATTGTTCTGTTAATAAAAATATTCAACTGATCTCACAGAAAAGTTTAAAAAGAAAAAAAATCGCTGGAGAAGTTTCTGTATGACATTTCGTTTGCTTTCGTTTACCTTTACTATTTGACATTTTAGAAATTGTAAAACTGTTTAGATAATATTTACTTATTGTCATAAACATAAAGGCAAAATAATAATAATAAAATAATAATAAATTATTTTTAAAGCTACAGTCAACTGTTTCACAGTCATACAACAGTTCTTATCTAACACGACGTCGTCCACACCCAGTTGCCGTTTTGAACAATATTGTCTCCGACGTAACCATCATCAAGCCCATCATTTTTGAAATTGTTTTCGTCACGTTTCCCATCTTCAACATCAAGTTCCACATTATTTCCATTATTAACAACAGCATCACCATTAGCAACAGTAACAGCGCTACTATTAGCATCATCAACAGCGTTACCATTAGCAACACCATTACCCTTAACCGGAAGAATAGCTTGGTCGTGTCTGCGCCAGATTTTCTTTATAACTACCGCTACAACTATCACTACTAACACCAATAACACAATCACCAGCAGTGCCCAAAACGCTGTTTTCCACCGACCGTTGGAATCCATTTGTTCGTTGGGTTTGTCTGAAACCGAGAAAGAAAGAACGAAAGTATGAATCAAAGAGGGATAAAAAATGTTTGAACTAAAGCAACCCGTAAGAAAAGGCCTAACTACTCGTTCACATGTTGTAGGCACACAGCACCGCCAAATGCCAAAAGCTAGCCACGAACTCATACAAGCACTATATTTAGGGCTTATTCGCGAACGTATATACCGGGCTAACCAACCAACCAACCAACCAACCAACCAACCAACCAACCATGCAACCAACCAATCAACCAACCAATCAACTAACCGTCCAATCCATCTTCCGATTAATCTGAAAGTAAATCACTACACCCTTTATTAGATGTTCATAATTCTTTGAGGTCTATATTTTTCAAGCTGTTGCTGCATCAAATCATTGGCATTTGTTTTTTATTGTTGTGATATGGTCCATTTCATCTGCAAAGAAGTGAACTGAAACAGTCAAATCAGTCAAAAACTCACCCACAACAGTTAGTTTTCTTGTAATACTCATATTTCCCAACGGATTTTCTGCTCTGCAGGTGTATTCCCCACTGAATGACTTTGTAGCGTTGCGGCGTATAAGTATTAGCTCCCTCGTTCCATTCAGGAGAACGACCTGATTGTAACTCCAAGAAATGTTGGGATATGGATACCCAAGAGCCTTGCATTCTAACAACGAAGGCATTCCTTCAATGACTATAATCTCTAGTGGGCTCATGTTGCTAATTTCGGGTGGTTCTTTTAAAAAACACAAAATAAACAGATACATAAATAAATGAAGCTAATTGACAGTTTAAGATATTAGCGTCATAAAATAAACAGCAACATTGGGTTTCACTAGCCATGGTGTATAATGTTGCAATTCCCGATCATGAGTTTTGATTGATTTACAGGCCATGGTATATGAGCTCGTATACCATGGACAGCAAATTTGTTAGGTGTACGCGTCAGCAAGAACAGCCGTGGAGCTCAGATATATTGCAATTCCTTGGGTGTTTTTTAATAAAATATGAGAAAATTATAGCCAACTGGACGTTACACGCCTTGTTGGCTATCTACCAACTCATATCCAATGTACACTTGTGGAATAATTGTTAAATATACACCCTTGCTTTGAACGATGACATGGTATCTGACCATGTTTTTTTTTCCATAACTTAGAACTGGGATAGCTTTTCTGAAAACGGGGAACGATGCACGAGGTCGAGTTGCAGTTGAATGGCAAAAATAACTGCAGATTGGCCATAGACCAGCCGACCTAGAAATAATCCCGAAAACCCAAAACACCGTACAAGAGGGATAAGACGTTGAATAAGGGGTCTATGGAGACCCCTTCAGTTTAGGTACCAGCTGTTCCGCTGATCCCGTTATATTATATGAAATATTTGTAACTAATCACAGGGAATGTTGAGGGGTCGTGCATTGTTTCAACTTTCAAATGAGGGGTAACACATCCTGCCTTTTATTCTTTGCTCGTTCAAAAGTTGATACTAACGACATCCCGGGGAGGGGGGATGGGGGTGGCACTCCTTATTGTGGACTATACGGGGAGGCTCCGCCAGGAGGGGGTATCCTTTTTCAGGCTGGAGATATACAAAAGGCTAGGGATTTGTTGACCGGGTTGGAGTATAGAAAAAACTGTATTTTAGTATCAAAAGGGCCTTTAAAATTATCACGAACAGACCCACCGGCGGGGCTATTCTACTCTAGTGAAAAATTTAGGAAAGGGAAGCAGTCACACCACTATTCTTGGTTTTCATGTTACTTCATAAAACTCTGAAATCAAAATTCAATAGGCCTGCTAAACTTTCGATGCCACTAGGTGTAAGATGAACTAAAAACATATCTTTATGCAAATTTCCAGCTTGGTTTTGCCTTTCGTTTTAAGGAGGCTCGCAACGGTTTCCAGCACTTTCCAGCTCTTAAACTTTGATGGGTCAGTACTGCAAATCTTTATCAGTTGCTGCTACAATAATGATATCAAACAAATTCCCAGTTTCCAATTTTCGGAAATTTAAGGTGGCTCTGAAACCGCTCCGGAGAAATTTTTTTAACTTTGCAAAAAGTTGCATCTTAACATGCTTATCATTATTCAATAATAAAAAATGGGGGTCACCGAACTCGTTTTTGAGTTATAAGCACTTAAAGGGAAAATTAAGGGTGTTTTTAACGGGTAAAACTGTTGCTATAGTAACCAGTGACGTCATGAAAATAACCGCAACTTGTTCAGCAATGATTGGGAATTTGTTTGATATCATTATTGTAGCAGCAACTGATAAAGATTCGTAGTACTGGCCCAACAAAGTTTAAGAGCTCGAAAT
The DNA here is from genome assembly GCA_963693305.1 of Meandrina meandrites. Lineage (NCBI taxonomy): Eukaryota > Metazoa > Cnidaria > Anthozoa > Scleractinia > Meandrinidae > Meandrina > Meandrina meandrites. The sequence goes on along the minus strand of OY855911.1, from coordinate 25,272,559 downwards.
TGCTGGAAACCGTTGTGAGCTAAAAACAGAGCATTTTGAAGATTCGAGTTCTCCGCCGTATGTGATATCAAGCTGAGTCCGCCGTATGTGAGTGCAAGCTGAGTCCTTTCCATTTTTGCAGATTGAACATTCCCAGTGTACTAAGTGCTGTTTATGTAAAAGTATAATAGATCATGAGCCAAAAGAAGTCGCTGCAAATAGTAAAATTAAGTTCCAGATGGTTTCTTTGACATCACGGCGGCCATATTTCTGCCCCTCGGAAGGACACAAATATGGCGTCTCCATACTAAGCTTTATAAATTTGCGTGGAAAGTTTCGGCAAATAACTCGCAAACGGTGCACGGCACAGACTTGGGACTTGGACAAATTGTTTACCTATTTATCTTGTATACTATCTGAAGCTCACAGCTTCTGTAGTTGAATGGTTTCGATTTAATTTTTTTATTGCGGGACAGTGGAAACCACCAATAGGTTTGTCATTTTAGTGAAAGGAGTACCATTGTCTATGGAAGTTATATGAAAGGGTTACTTTTTCTGTCAAAAAGGTGTAGAGATGGTTAAGGGTATGGACCTCGGGGTGGGGCCTCAACGCATCTAATATTTTTAATTATCCCTCAACCACCCCCCCCCCCACCCCCACCCCCACCACGAGTTACGAGGGGGAGGGGATGAATAGGGGTACGCAATTCCGCCGATTTGTGCTATTTTTTTTTCGCCCAATATGTCGATCCGCCACTATTTGAAGCTCTTTTTGTGGACAGCAACGGAGTGTAGATGCTTGTTTTTTTTTATGACGCTTTTCAAGAAGTTTCATATGATTGCTCCTTTACATAAAGGTAACGTTACAGAATTATGCAAATCATCAAAAGTTAACATATTTTTCCAAACCTAACAATGGACTAAACGCCAAAATACCGACAAGGCTGACCAAAGATCCGTAAAAAGAACTTCGTTTAGAATCCACGATCTGAACTTCAAGACAGGCAGAGTCCGGAATCCGGTTCAAAATTTTCCGCTGATCCGCGATCCACCGTATTTTAGAAACCCGGGAATCAGCTCATTTTATCGCAAACGTCCGCATATAATCCGTGTGCACGTTTTCACCCCCCCCCCCCCCCCCCCCAGTTACAGAGATCAATAATGCTTCAATCTCATACCTCTAGTTATTTTAACAATTGTCGTGTTTTCCACCATTCCACTATGCTGAATCATGCCCCTGCAAATGTACCTCATGCCGTCATCCTCTGGAAGAACCTTTTTAATTGTTAACGTTCCGTTCAATTCTACTCCAAATCTGCCAGGATAGTCGTCATGCACTTTTGCCATATCTTCTATATGCGCTATCCGGTGCTTGTCCCAATCCTTTCTGCATAGGTCGTCCTTTGTGCATCGATACCACGCTATATGTAGCATTTTTGTGATGTCCAGAGGACAAAGTATCGTGCATGGCTGCTCAATTCTTGCCAGTTTCATCACGTTTTTGCGCTCATCTAAAGCACCTATTAAGAGGACCGTAAGATATCAAGTTACTGAAAAGAGGCAAATATTCTTCTGATTATTATATTTTGGAAAGCCATTGCAAAATCTCAAACTTTATGACTACAGCGCTGTTTTATTCCATGAGATTTTTTAAAAAGAACAGAGGTTCCCATCATACAAAGTTTCAGCTTCTCTGTTTTTAAGATACAGATAACTAAAAATGGGTTTGCGGCCCCCCTGGTTGGGTAACTGCATTGTGTTCTTGGTGAAGATCGACGCTCACGGTGCTTTTGCGGGCTCCGTACCTGGTCACTTTGGACCGATGCTCACTCAATTTTAATTTCACGCAAAACTGCTCGACCTAGCTTGTATAAAAGCAATTGTCAACGAAAAGCGAAATTCAGTCGGACCGGCTAATACCGGCTGCAAACCTGCAAACGGTTCGTAGTGCATAGTCCAGAGTCTGCCTGGAGAGGGAAAGTTCCGTCTGCACACAACACACAACGGTTTCTTATAAGTAAAGACGCGCGAAAACTGGGACTACCAAAATTTCGCGACAGTCTGCCTTCCGCACGGAGGACAACTTGCAAATCGGTATCGGGTGTTTACATGTTACTGATCGTTTTGTCTACCAGCAGTTTAATATTGTTTGCGGCTATGGCTACATCGGTTTATGAGGAGGGCTATCAAAGTAAAAGATGTTACGATTTTGCCCAATTTCGCTGCAGCATGCAGACCGGGTATGCAGGCCGCCATCTTGAAAAACTTCAGGTAAAATTATGAAACCATATACTCTTGTAATCAAAAAGTAAAAATAAAATGTGAACATTTAATCAGTCTTAATCCTTTACAAGGTTTTCCTCTTTGTTTGTTTTGAAATTTAGCGAGGGCCAGTCTGCGAGAAAGAGGTCGGGAAGGTCAATCTTTTAGTTGAGACCTTTGACAGGTAAGCTGTGTTTTACATAGGGACAGTGTCGCCTCTGATTATCGAAAATTCCCTCCTAATTTCTATATTGTATCGCCAAATGCCACCAAAGATACAAATAAATTGGATAACGAGATTCTACAGAGAAAAAAGAACAAGTATTTTTCGGAAAAATTACAGGATTAAAAGGATGGAAGTGGATTACAGTTCATCAAATTTGATTTTGTGACAGGATATCAAGAAATCAAAATTACCATTCTGGTAAAATTTTGAATCTTTTGATCATTAGTTTTTCTTTTTATTTGACATTTCTTTGCTTTCATCACTTTTCTTCTTTTATTTAACAAATAAAGAAGCCTAAGCCATGTTTTATACTGTCATAAAACACGAAGGGCATTTGAGAACACAAGGGAAATGTAGAAAACAGGAAGACCAGAAAACTGACACAATTTCATTCATTGTTCGACGTAAGTTTGTTACCTTTCAATCTTTATCTTGTCCTTTTGAACTTCAATAAACTTCACCGACTCTGAGTGCAATTTCGTTTCAGCAGCAGTCTTGATGACAGCCGTGGAGCCGTAAACAAGTACAAATTATATGTAAACACTTCGCTTGTCTTGCACAAGGCATATAATTTCCAGAAAAGCTATTGCTTCGGATCTTCCAGTAAACCTTAATTGTTGTCGCAATTTTCCAGCATGAATAGACGATTTAAGAGGAGATTGTCGAGGAAAATCTTCGAAAGAAAACTCTCTCGCTCGATGTCGTTGCGTGTTTCATTAAACTCAAGGAGTGAACACCGCGCCACAAATTTTCCCGCCTCCTCATACTATCACTTTGTTTACATCAAAATGAAATGTCCTGTGGATTTATACTTCAGTAAAAAGCAATTTAATAAAAACAAATATTCCATTCGCCCTTGTTGGATACGAGTGGTTATAGCCAACGAGGCGCGAAGCACTCGAAGAAAGCTGACGAAAAACAATAAAACATGATTTTTCTATGTTTTATTCTCTGATAAAACATAGGTTTTTAGCCAATCAGAGCGTGCACAGACTCCTATCTATATTATAATGCAAGATAATAATAAAGCAAGTTAATATAGGAAACTACTACAGGCTGTGGCCATAATATGTATATTATTTTATAAAAAGACAATGGGTGCTTACCATTTAGCCGAAAAATCCGGAAATTTCAGCTGAAAGTCAAATGGAACAGTAATTTTCCGGAAAATCCGTTCGGAAATTGTGGACTGCTTCCAGAGGTAGTACTCTTTTTCCATTAGGAACGGAACGTCGGAAATTTCCTTACCAATTGCTCGATTTCCCAGTTCCAGTCTCTCAAATTCAACGGAAAACAATAACAGGAAACCGAACTTCAAATGGTAAGCGCCATGTCATTCGGTTGGTTTGCTGATTTTGGAAAATCCCATACCATTATTATGTTCATCCCAGCCAGTTCCTTCTGACAAATGGTAAGCACCCAATATATCAGCCAGGCCCCAGTTGTTCAAAGGATGGATAGCGCTATCCACTGCATAAATCACTATCCAGCGAATTGAGTGGTTTGTTTTGCCAACACCTATCCACTGGATAGCGGTTTATCTGGTGGATAGTGTTATCCATCCTTTGAACAACTGGGGCCAGGACACTGCCCCTTAACTCTCAATGATATCTTAATGTGAGAGGTGTGGATAAAACATGGGGTAGGCCATGGCCATGGCCTACCCTATGCTGCCTACTGGTGGTCAGATTATCTTTTCTTAACTAGAACTAGCGAGCCAAAGAGAACCTTCATTTCATCATGGTTATAAACATCTCTTTCAAGGCTGCTGCCTAACGGGCGCCCGGTCGCCTGGGGTGCCTAAGTTACAAGTATGGGCGACTAAATTTTTGTTCAAGGAGCCCGGATGGGCGCCTAAGCATAGATTTTCCATTCTCATCTAATGACTTCAATTTCCTTGTAACTTTGTTCCACTGGCGTAAGATATATCCCGTTTAAAACCATAAGCGCTTCATTTCAAAATGGAAATACTAAAATTGTCCACAATAGAGATAATTTTAGCGTATTAATACGTGCAACTTCGAAAACCAATTATTTTCGACTGTTTAGGACTGGGACTGACTCCCAAATATGGAATGAAGAATGAATAGTATTATGGGCTGCTTCACGTTTCGTTCGCTATGTTGATGTTTTGGAGGAGTTTATAGTGAATGTGAAGTAAACATTTTACGGATACAAAAGTGAAATCAATCTCCTGGCCATTCATGCATCAGGTCTGATCATTGCAATTTTAATCTGCAAAAGCTTGATACAAAAACCTTTTCAACAAGCCTAAAATAATGTGCAGAATGTTTTGATGTTACACTTACGAATTACTGTAATTAAGCTTATTATTTAACTCAAACTTTTATTTTTTCACTTTAGAGAACGCTTAATTTCATAACAACAGAAAATGTGTGCCTTTTCTGTGACATTCTTATCAGCTAGCGCTTTTTGTGGATCAAGTTTGTTTGTTTGTTCATTCGAACTGTTTCGTGTTTTATCTCGGTTATTGAACCGTGCAAGGAGAACATTACTCTTGAAAATAATAATGTGCTAGAAACTTTGCTGAAAACAGTTTGAATAACATGAATTGTTTTTAAAACTACTAAAATCTATTGTATAAGCAACTCATTTGATAAGCCTAGAAACTGTTTTTATTTTCACAACTTAGTTTTTGTGGTCTATTTTTGACAACTGATTATGAAATGTAGATAAGATCAGAATTTAATTAAAGTGTTTACACAGGTGTTACTTTATCCAACATTCATCACAGCACGATATACTGGTTGGATTTTCAAACTCATTTTAAGCCTACAGAAACTTTCTAATATACACACTCCTGTTCATGTCACCCAATCAGTGTAAAAAGGGTTTTATCGAAGGAGAGGCTCGGTTAAATAAACTTTCAAGTTAAGAAAGCTGGAATTTTTCACACAACTATTTGAGGGAGGCTACCTTCAGAAGCTTTCAGAAAAAACTCTTGTCCGAAGGAGTTTTCTTTTCACGTACAAAGGCTTTACTGACAAAATAAAATGTGTGTGCATGTGGAAGGGGATGGTGGGGGAGGGGGGGGGGGGCTGCTCCCCAGACCCCTCCCCTAGATTTTTTCTTCTACCCCACCCCCCTCCCCCGAGGATCGACCGTGGCAACTTTTAGGCTGGGCTCCTAAAGTAATGGCTTGGGCTCCTAACTTTTGATGTTAGGAGCCCGAAGAGCTCCTTAGAAATTTCCTTAGGCAGCAGCCTTGTCTTTGATTATTTTTTGATGCATTTCGTCTCCAATGACACTTATTCAGGGAATATTAAATGTTACATCTGTTGAACAGCATGTTATAGCACACCAAAGGAAATAGGCTTATCACACAGCTGAAACGTTTAAAACTGTTCTTTAAAAAATCATGCCCAATATTTCGGCTAGACAGACAGACTACTGTAATTGTGTAGGATTGGCCCATAAAATATAACAGTACAACATGCAGTAACATGTAAAGACGTTTTTCATAATGTTTGGTACATGTATCAGTAACAGTATTAGTTTCCTCCATGAGAGGGTTTAACTTAGCCAGGCACACTTTTAACTTCTGTTTGGAAATAGTTGTAACATTTTATATTCCTTGAAGTGAAGAAGTCTCATGTCAGAAGTAAAGGAAGAAAAGTTTATAGCTATGAAGGTTCTCCTTTGTGCTGCTCAGTAGTTAAAAAATATATATATTAAAAAAAATTAAATAAAATCTGACTACTGGTAGGCCATAGGGAAGGTCATAGGGTAGGCCATGTAGCCTGTGAGCAGGCTCTCTTTGTGAGCCATGAGTTTTCTGAGTGGCCAGCAAAGTGAGCCGCTGAGTCGTGGTGCGACCCTGGCAATAGAATTAACCATTTTACTGGACATTGTAATGTCTATGGATACATTTCATAAATGTTCAAAATTTTGCCTTGAATAATATTTTAATTATAATTCCCTTCCCTCCTTCCAAGTTGGGGGGAGGGGGGGGGGGGGTGGGACTCCTATGAAAGGGACAAGGGTGCTGATCATCTTGCTAACCCATTTTTATGGCTGTGTCTCACAAGGACTGAGAACTTTCAAAGTCACGAATTTGATTCTTGGAGCCCAGAAGTGATTACGGTCAAGTGCAGGACCCCTGAAATATAGCAAAATAAAAATTTGATGAATTCATGAAGGCCCCTGAAGTCATACCAGAAAATCTTAGAGTGAAGATGATGCACAGCCCTGAAGCATCATATACAGTGTAGAAGAGCTCCTTGAAGTAATATGATGGAATCCAGGAGCTCAGCTAATATCACAGAGCCCCAAAGGCTCTGGTATAATATGAAAGATTCCTGTAGCTCTGAAGAAATATAATGAATCCCTGAAACTCCCATGCATGGAGACCTGGAGACAAGTTTTGTAACATTGTGAAGCTCTTCAGGGCTCCCTCAGCTCAAGTGATTATCAATGATAAAGCCCTGAATCTTTCAACATGGGTAATGTAAATAAACCTTGGAGCTAGCTCACTGATGGATATAGTTACTCAGAAACTCACTGCAGTGAAACATCAGGCCTTGGTCAGCTCTGAAGTAAAAGTTTTTTGGAGCATATTAGACAATGTAATAAGAAATTGAACTCTATATTAAGGTCATTCCACTAAAATAGAACCTGTACTGAGATTTCTGTTAAACTTTCCCTATTGATCGTTTATATTACAGCAACTTTTTTTTGAAATAAAAATGAGGGGTCCCCAAAGCCATGCTTGTTTAGGTGCAAGAGCACCTTGTTTATACCCAATACATCCTTATAATAATATCACTATGATTATAGTCATGATTGCTTGCTAAATTCATGTTTCCAAGAATTGTTTCTTATTCAACACTGAGAATTGGTCCATGTTTATTTTACAGAGAGAAGTTTTATTCAATTCAAAACAACAGACAGCTAATTGAAAGTCAGATAGGTCACCATACTCGTTTTCGAGAAAATGATGATTTGCATCTTTGAGGAGGTCCAGCTGTAGAGAAAAAGCCACCATTTTTTAATGCACTTGCGCTCATCATGCATGAAATTATCCGCATTAGGAGATGCACAATGTCCATGTAATACTGGGGAATGACCTTAAGTACTTGATTTATAGTGGAGCCCCTGGACTCTGATAAACTAAGCGTTGTGAAGCCTACTGTTGATATATATGACTATCTAATGATGGAACTATGGAAGAATATTACTGGTACTAAATATTTCTATATCATAAGCCACTGAAGCTTCCTGAATTGATTGGGCTGTGACTGACCCTTTTGGAGCTTTTGTGTCCAGTATAATTACACATAATATTATTTTAACATATGTGCACGTACTGTACATCATGGGCTCAGTCACGTGTGCCATGGAAGCTAGTAAAAGAATTATCTGGAGCCCAAAAGTAGAAAATATATTGAATTTATATTGAACACAACCCGTTCTTTTAAATGTATTGTACATGTATGATTGAATTGTGGACCATATTTTGAATGAATAGGGTGAAGTCCTGGTGCATGAAAGTAAATGGAATGTGGTGAAACAACTACAGGATTCCAATCTCATTATCTTATAAACAATGGAACTTGTACATTGGAGCCATTGAGAGTGGAAGAAAGATGAGTGAACCCTTGGAACAGTCAACAAGTGTGATACATAGACAGGTATGGTCTGGACAGTGTTATTCTTTGATGTTGCTTTGAAATGTTTTAGGGCAAATATGCTTTGCTACATGGTAGTTGCAGGTAGTCCTGGCCATCACATTTTTTTAAAACATATTATAACATGTTTTTTTTTTAATTTTGGTCATATTAACAAAAGCATATTATTGAAGTCCATGTAAATACATGCATGGTAAATTTGCACACAATCAATCCTATTTCCTCCAAATGAATCTGGCGTTAGGAAGTCATGGAAAAATATAAGCCAATATATTGTAATCTAATTATTATTTTTTCATCAATGTCAATGAGTTTATCCTTGAGGTGTAATTTATTATTATAAAGACAACGTACAGTGCATATACATGTAATTTGTCTGGGATTTTTGATATATGAGGCCATGCTTATTATAGGTTAATTATTATGGGTTCATTTTTATAGGTATAATGAACTGTACTGGATGTCAGCAATATTTATTTAACATTTATCTATTTCAAGGAGGCACAGTGTCCTGATGGCTAGTGTGCTGAACTCCGGATTGAACAGTCCAGGTTCGAGCTCTGGCCGGGGCACTGCGTTGTGTTCTTCAGGGCAGGACACTTTACTCTCATAGTGCCTCTCTCCACCCAGATGTATAAATGGGGATTACCCTGCAATGAACTAGCATCCCATCCAGGCAGGGAGTAGAAATACTCCTAGCCGCTTCATGTTATGGAAACCGGGTTATGCTCTGGCCTTATGGGCCACTAGGCTCGTATGCGCAGACTTAATCCCTTTCTTATTTATTTCAAGCAGTAATCATGCAGCACCTACGTTTTATTTTTGATAATTTCTCTTCTTTTAACCGAGTTTTCACGGTATCTAAAATCAAATGAGATCAGTTTTGGTACACTTGGTGAGGTGCAATGTACTTTGAGGAACATGATCTCTAAATCCACCGACACTGAATTTGTTTTTGCATTCATTTTGGATATTATATAAAGAACACATACAAAAATAATGATAAAATAAATCACTTTTAATTTAAGTGTCAATGTATTTAGCACTACTGTGCTAATCTAGGACACTGTAAATCTGTGAGGAAATAGATATTATAAATCAAACAGAAACTTGTTAAAAAACCCAACTGGTAGGAGGCTAACCAGTTGGCTATTTACAAAGCGTGGAGGAGTTGAATTAGAGACCACCAAATACAAATCCATCTAGTGACAGGCAGGAGGATTTGAACCCGGGACCTCCGGATTACGAGTCCAGCACCCTAACCACTTGGCTGATAGGAGTAATATAACTCAATACGAACTGAGAGACACCGTGGGCAAACTCGCTGTTCCTTTGCCCTGCACAAACTATCTAAAAAACAGTTTTAGTTACCAAGGTGCAGTGCTTTGGAACAGCTTACCACCTGATTTGCGGCAAGCACAAACTCTCAATGGTTTTCGAATTGGTTGCCGACATCATTTTTCTTAGTCACAAAATAGCCTTTTACCTTTTATAGTACACGGCATTCATGTAAAGCAGAGTTATGTTAGTATAAATTAGTATTGTTTTAGTTTTTAGTATTGTATTTATTATCATTAGTATTTTATAATTGTATTTCTGATGAATTTACCGTGTTTAAATAAAGTTACTACTCTACTCTACTCTACACCATGCTGCTATTTTTAATCTTTGGTGCAAGTATCACCTTTAGGTTATTTTTTAAATTATTATTGTCATTGGGGGGGGGGGGGGGGGGGGGGGGGTAATCTAAATTTATCTTTGGTTTAGAATATTTCAAACCAGTTTGATTTTTAATTTCCATTGTCTCATATAATTATATTCATTTGCATAATAAAAAAAGGGGGAAATAAAAATCAAACTGGTTTGAAAACCACAACATTTAAAATTTAAACCACAACATATACAAGTACATGTATTTAGTCTGGGTTACTGAGTTTTTGATATATGAGGCCATGACTATAGCTTAATTTTGTTGGGTAATGAACAGAACTGTACATGTGTGTCAGCAGGATTATTCAATATTTATCTTTTGCAAACAGTAACCAAACAGTAACTGCATTTTATATTTTATATTTTATTTTATTTTAGTTTTACTTGAGTTCTCAAGGTTACTTTTCTGTTTGCATAAAATCTTACAGTATGGCGGTACGGTTACCAAAAATGTTTAATTCTCCAATCATGAAAGTCCCGGCCCTTATACATTGGACAGGATGTCCAGAAATCAAAGCTGCCATTCTGGTGAAGTTTTGAACTTTTATTAATCACTTTTTTCTCTTAGTTGATTTTTTTTTGCCTTAAACACTTTTAGCATTTTTGTCTTCCTTTCGGCAAGACAATAAAGCGCAATATTAAAGCAAGCTACAGGCAATTTTAATATATAGATTTAGGCAGGCCTAAAAGCGGAGCTCCCATTTATTACTTTTTTTGCTAGTGTTATCAGAAAAAGAAAAAACTTCTGGTGTTATCAAATAAGTAGCCACACCATTTCTAAGCTTATTCAGTAGCTTACATAGGAACAAATAAATTAATTTTTAATCACTCATGGTTAAACTTAATAGCTTAAAAACCTCTCATGGTTTTGTTGACGAAAGCAACGTCAATATATTTCGAGGTTAACCATCTGACTTTTATTGGACCCTTATTGCCTGACGTGGCAGGTTCTAAAATTGAAATTGACGAGTGCACTTTATTGGGTTCCTCACGTACGCACGTAGGCGCACACAACAAATCTTAGTAAAACTTTTTAAAACGTTTAATGCACGCTGATTAACACCTTTATGGGTTATTCAATATATGAAAGATCTTGACCCTGTTTTGATTTACTACAAAACAGTGAGGGCAAAAAAATCAACTCAAGGCAAAAACAAATTACAGAAAAACGAAGTGAATTCGCTGCTCTACACAGTAAACAAAATGAACTCACGCCACGGCAAACTGAGAAAATCACAGCGGCAAAATAAACTCAAATTGATGGTGCCCGTTATGTAAAGTCATGTTAAAGCAGATTTTGTGTAAGAATTGTGGCAGTTTGTGATTTGGGAAGCGTTCAGAGTGTTACATGCTAACTAAGAATAAGCTTACAATGTTGTCTTAACCGTCTTCTTTTCGTTGCGGTTTGGTTGCATGATAAATTCTGTTTTATCGTACGCGTGGCTTAAATACCTTGGAGAACTTTATGCAGAAGAAATGATTTAATTTTCTTAATTTCTGGTAAGCAAATATGCGGTAAGTAAAGTCTGAAGGCACTCAGCCAAGCACAGGTAACTCGCAACGAAATGGGCGAAATATTGTTTTTCTTTACGCGTACAAGAATTTCAACACACTCGCTGATAAGATAAACAAAACAAATGCAAGCGAGTATAAAACAAGAACGGTAAGATAATAGATCGCTTCAATATATTTTGTTGTGCAGTATCGCTAAATAGTTTTAATCGTCTTTGTTCGCAAGATTTTTCTGTACGTGTAGTTAAAAAAAACGAATCGCGATTTTGTGCCGTGAAGCTTAAAATTTTAATATAGTTCTCAAAATCCAATTATGAACATCACAGTTAACTCCACTAACTAAAACACAAAACAATTAGTCCAAACGCAATATTTAATAAACAATGTCTGCATAAAATGTACAAACATGAACAGGTTTGAAAGCAGCATTAATTGAATTGTAAATATTTACGGGAAGATCTGAAAACCGACACAACTTCAAATTCGCTCATAAATGAAGTATGAACTGATTTTCATGATAAAATTAGACTTATGCTTAGTGCATACATTAACATATGTTACCTCATGTTTGAAAACAGTGTTGAAAAAGGCTTGTAATACTGCAGGGAAAAAATTTCAAACCAGCACAATAACTTCGGAAGCGAACACGCCACTCGTTGTAAGCTTACTGAATACTCCAACACCACCAACATGTACACGTTTTGAATTATCAGCAAAGATCGATCTCTCCTTTCCTTTCGGTGTAGCTGTTAACAGTCTTTTATCCATCACTTAGTGAACATCACCAGCTCTGAGCTCACTTCTATGTCAGCTCAATGTCAGTTCAATTAATTTTTCAGCCTTGGTCAGCCGCAGTGCTTCAACTCTCGGTGTTGTTCGATGTACATCATGTTCAAGTCGGCAATTATTTCGGATCTTCCCGTTAAGAGGTTGCCCTAAATCATTTGGCATGAGTTTCCATGATGTAGATGGTTAAAAAGAGTGAGAAATATTCACGAAGAATGCTTTCTTCGCGTCAGCATGCTTTCTTCGCGACTTCATTCAGCTTTGAAGGTGAACAACGTACCAAGTATTTTACCGCCTTTTCATACAATCGCTTCGTTTAAGTTGAAATGAAATGTCCAGATCATGAGGAAAAAAACTCTGAAATAACAGTGTTCTTAAAAATTTCTACGGCAAGTAAGTTAATCTCAACAAATAAAAAAATGTTTTTGCGTTACTTTTTGGGTAAGAAGGACTCCAAATCAAAGATAAAGACAAACTCGTCCCCAGGCCTAATCCGTGCGTACGTACGTACGTACGTACGTAGACGACAACCAAATTTTCTCGCCTTGATGGGTTTATAAATTTCTATGCCTATGGATGCTCCGCCCGCGGGCGCCTTCGGCGCCCGCGGGAGCTCCGCTAAAATATGATATTGCAGGCATGACAGTGCCTCTTTAAGATTACTGACAAGAAAATTTTTAAACTTAAACTTATATAAAACATACATTGCCAACCATTATTTAATTATTCTGTTATACCCAGCCTGCATGTTTTATAATAATAAATGCTGCTTAATAGTGTGTTATACTCAGCTTTGGCTAATTTCTAGTATTATTGATATTATTATTATTAGTAAATGCTTTGTACACAAAAAGAAGCATTCAAAAACGTTTTTGGTTAAAAAAATAACAAAAATGTTAATGACACTGTTGATGTGACTGAATTTAATGGTAAGTCAATGTTACTGTGAAATAATAAGTTATTATTGATATCTCTTCAAAGGTCACTAAGCTGTTCTAATAACGGAATTATTCAATAATATTTGTTACAACAACAACTACGATCTTGTGTAAACGACAATTGCATATGTTACCACACCAATATTAGACTAATATTTTACGTTAAGCTAATTTATGTTCTACGATGAACGTTGGGGATAGCTCTTACCTGCGATGATCGCAGGTTAGGATAGCTCTTGAAAACGTTTTTTGTGATTCGATACGTGGGCAAGTAAAGCGAATTACATGTAAGCCACAAGAAATTAAAACATACATCTGTTATTGAAATAATAAAACTTCCATCTCGGTTAAAAACGTTTTTTCCCGTTCCCTATGACTAGATGTCAAATTGTTCACACAACCCCGCTTAAGGAAAATCACAGTAGCTATATCATTCATTCTGTACGCGTGCAAAAGAACCCAGACACCGGTGTAATTATATGTGCTAACGTAAGCACCTTGTTCATAAACTTGATACTGGTACATATAGATCTTGATTTACGAGTGGTTCACACACAAATTCCAACAAATGGACAGAATAGTAGGAAACAGAATAAGAGGAGTAATTTCTTATCGTCATAAAAGGTCTGGCTGTCCGGCGCCGAGGTACACTGTATCGGAATGTTTAGAGCTAGCAACATCGGACGTACCCATTCCATACATTGTAACGGTGTTTGATGCAATTCATCACCAAAGTAGTATAAACGAACGAAACATACCTTTAACAGCGAAAATTGACAATACTTGAAACAGCCATGGGCAACATTTACAAACGGGAAGCATTCCTACCAATAGCAAAATGCGACTTGAACTCTAAAAATATTTCATTCATCTTTTAGCGAGAGAGCAAAATGATCAGCGGTTTTGCCCTTGAATATAATCAAAAGAGACATCGTATGGGGGTGAATTGCATACTAAAATAAAAACCCTAAATGAAGTAGTTTAACGCTTAGTTTTGTCAGCGAGTACAATACATACAAAGGGTATTGTTCGCAATTGAAGATTTTAGCTTGGAACCCTCCTCTGAGAAAAGTACTAAGTACTTTAAATTATTTATCAAAGGAAATGAGGAAAACCCAGTCACGTGGTTGTAAAAAGAAGCAAATTGATTGTGTAGTAATGACAGCTTCTCCTTGACAAACCAGAAGCAGACTGTAAAATTTCGGCTTGAAAACAAGTAGCGTTTAAAAGTAGCGAGCGAGCAGGGCAATCTATAAAGAAAAGATTAAACTACTAGTCAACCCGGCCGATTTAGTCATAATTTTGCATCTCCGATTAAATAATCTTTTTGTTTTTAAATCAGTACTACTCGTATGTGGACCGCAAATTATAGACAGAATTAGAGATCAAATCATAGATCAGGATCCCATCAAATTCTCAGTTGAATAAAGAAAATGTTTAAGCCCTGTGAATGTCGCTTATATACTTGAGCACGAGCGCGAGGCAGGTTGTGTTTCCACGATTTTACCGAATGCATCGTTTGTCGCGGCTCAAGAAACACTCGCATGCAGTTCGCTTGGACGCATGATTCCTCTCATGTCCATCTTTGGTAAGGACGAATCGAAGTGTTCAGTGAGAGGAACTTAACAAGACGTACTCAACATCGCAACTAAGGTCGCAGAAAACAAGCCTGGAATTTAATTCGCGATTTTATCACTGATCATATTGATATTTTGAATGTAGCTTGTCACGAAGTACGACCGGCAGTGGCGGCCATGTTTGTTTTACTACGAACGAAACGTTCAGTTTTTTCTCGTTGTATAGAAAACCATAGGCCGCATTGAATATACGGAGAACAAAGAAATACCCCTTTCGGTAATGCTGCTTTAAATCATTCCAGCCACGATCGTTGCGTATGGCTGCGAATTAGAACTACCATTGCAGCTTGGAAGGACGTTTCTTACTACAACGATAGCTGTTAGTATGTTTTATATACTGCCGTGCGGCATGCGTATATGTTTCAAACAAACTTACCTTGACTCCTATATGTCAGCCACGGAAGTATATATATAAACACATATGCCAGATATTTACAACGTGAACCCATAGTTTCTTTGACAACAGGGTAGTGTTGAACTACAGTACAGCTAGCGTAATATTCACTAAAACTTCATGCACGTGAAGATCTATGCAAATTCCTCAAATTCAGTTCATTCAGTTAACCAATCAGAATGCTGCTGCCGCCTGCGCGCCTAACGACAGCATTTCGTCACGCAGAAAGGTTAGACATGTGTTTATGGCGAGAATGCATCATACTTCAACGAAAACAAATGCACTCTCGACTCTGAACAAACAAATACAATACAAGAAGGGGGAATTTTTGTCATTTTTGTTTTTTTAAGTTGAATTAAATAGCCAGTGAGCGAGAAGGCGAGTGGCGTTACTGAAAAGTTGTAGACCATGGAGAAAAATTAATGTGGTCGGTCTGTTTTATACAATAACAAGTACAGTTTTTTGGCGAATAAGGAGGACAATTAGTGCGAAATTGTGCGCGCATGTGACAGCTTCGTAAGCTGGCAGTTTTATGAGTAACTTCGTGCTCAATGTTTCAGCTGACTTTTTACAACTCCCGGGTTCTGTTGATTGTTTTGAAAAGTTGGGACAATTTCTCAAGTTTTCCGAATTTTGCCTAATGTTGCGTTACAGGTTACGTCAATTTTTTGTCTTTAGTCTCGTCGACTATAACTTTCGACCAATGAGCGCTTGAGAATTTACTCGGTTATTGTATAAAATCGAAAATTAAACGAGACTTACCTTAAGCCGATGTTTGACTAGGATTCTGCCGAGTCATCAGTAGCACAAGAAGTCACGTGAGAAAGCACCAGCCGCTCAAGTGGTCAGTCTTTAAAGCCTTGAGTGTGCTAATCAGTGAGTATAGTAGCACAAGAAGTATGGGTGGGTATTTATACCTCTACAGGGTATGGGCGTGACTTCTTGTGCTACTGATGACTCGGCAGAATCCTAATCAAACATCGACTTAAGGTAAGTCTCGTTTAATTTTCGATTCTGCCTCGTCATCATACGCACTACGAAGTCACGTGAGATTTCAAAGCAACTGATAGTACACGATATAATCACAAGAAGCTCTTTAATAACAATTTAAACTTAGCTGAGTACACTGTTAGCAAATGTGGAGCCTTGTTCAATCTCCCTATCATAAAACTTAGCAAAGGTGGCTGCTGAACTCCACCCGGCAGTTTGCATAATCTCTGCAAGAGAGGCATTGTTGGCCTTAGCTTTGGAGGCTGCAGCTGATCTGACACTATGGGGCTTGTAAACATTAATATCGATGCCAGCCTTCACCATCATTTGCTGGATCCAGCATCTTATTGTGTCTCTGCTGGCTCTCTTATGAGGTTTCTGATGAGTTATAAACAAGCGAGATTCACTGCCAGGTTGCGATCATGTGGGTACGGAGAAAACTTAACAACTAATTCAGAGGTTGATCTGCCCTGTTTGCTTTGTTTTAAATTGCTATCAAGCATAAACGTATAAGCAGTCTCCTCTTGAACCATGTTCAGAGTGTCTAAAAGGTGCAGTGACTGTCCTCTCTGAGCTGTGGTTAATGCAACCAGCATAACTAATTTCAATGTCAAGTCCTTAAGTGAGAGTTCCTGGGAGTTGCCCATAGCGCCAATGTACTGGAGGACCAAGTTGACATCCCAAGTTTTGCTATAACAAGGAAGAGGGGGCCTGCTTTGAAAGATGCCCTTCATGAACCTTTTGACATCAGGGTGCTCGCCAAAAGTTTGATGAGCTGAGTCAGGACGATCCAAAATAGCAGGCAGAGCACATCTTGCGGAGTTTATACTGCCTGTAGCTCAATCCTTCATCATAAAGGGTTGTCAGAAATTCCACAGCCATACTTATAGTAGGGCAAATAGGATCTGCTTGCCTTTTAGTACAGAAAAGAAGCCATTTCCTGATGTGTGCATCATACTGTTTCTGTGATGACTGGCGCCAGGATTGCAGGACAATGTTGGTTGCTCTCTCAGAAAAGCCTCTGTTTTTGTATAGTCTCCGCATAAATGACATGCTAACAGATTCAACTTTTTCCTCAGTGGGTGAAGTTTCTGGCACCCTGGGAGTGTTAGGAGTGTTTCCCTGTGTGTGATCATCAGTGGAGGAGCCACCAGTAGTCTCAGCAATTTGGGGTACCAACTTTGGCAGGTCCATAATGGCACCACCAGTATTCCCTCTGCTTTGTTTTGCTTGAATTTTTTCCAGGCATTTTCCGATCAGGCTAAAAGGAGGGAAAGCATAAAGGAAAAAAATTACTCCAGTTTGCCGAGAATGCATCAACAAACAGTGCATCTGGATCCGGCCTCCATGAGGCGTAAACTGGACATTGTTTATTTAACCGAGATGCAAACAAATCAATGCTTGGCTGACCAAATCGCTTGGTTATTGAATGGTATATTTTTGATTATAACATCCATTCAGTACGATCACTAAAGTGCCTCGATTCTCTATCTGCTTCAGTATTTTCACATCCTGGCAGGTGTGAGGCACTTAACCAGATGTTGCATTCAATGCAGTAATCCCATATCTGTCTTGTGACTGAGTTGCAGTCAGGGGACTTTGAGCCACCCATATTGTTGATATAACAAACTGCGGTAGTGTTATCACATTGGACCCGAATGTGCAAATTTGCACATTCTCCACATTCTCCACATTCTCTCTGTTAACTAGGATGCGGCAGGCATTTTTCAGTTTCTCCTTTCGGCTGTCAGTAAGCTGCACAGTCATCGTAATTGAATTAAGTACAAATCCCAGAAATGTCAAGACCTGGGATGGTATAAGCACTGACTTTTCATTGTGAATAGGAAACCCAAGTTCCTAGCCTGCGAATACAGCCGCCTCTCATTCGCTCCCGCTACTACGTGCGAAACGCGAAGAGAGACGTCTGCGATTCACGGCCAAAAATTCCATACTGATGACGTAAATCTGTCCGGAATCCGGACAGGAGCGCTGATTGGTCAACTAGGTAATTTGCATAATGTATGTGAAATATAACGCCGGGTCAACGCCGGGTGTTATTGTGGACCAAAAGTACACCAGGTGCGGCAGGATTATGAAGATACACCGGAGCAATAACTTACAACTTACATTTCTCTGATTTCTCACTTCATACCTTATTGGAAGACTAAGGCAAGAGTGCTTCATGAACGATCTCAAAGACGTTCAGGAAGGATGCGCCACTGCAGCCAGTTTCAAAACATTTAGATAAATTTTGACACCCGTGGGTTTTATTGGTGACACATTTAGTGATTTCACAGCTTCGTTTTTCAAATCTTAGCTAATGTGCAAATCGTATAGGGATTTTCGTGACCAAGTTGTCCGCTGTTTATGCGTCCTTGACTGCCTTGAAAGTGTTTGTGTTCAATGAATAATTCAATGAATCCATTCTTCGAGCAGTGAGCTAACAATGGGCAACTGAAAATGAAGACATTAATTATGCGAGACCAATTGCGTGTGTTGTTGTTATATTCCGGAAATCTAATTAGAGGTCAACGTCATCAGTATGGAATTTTGGCCGTGAATCGCAGACGTCTCTCTTCGCGTTTCGTACGTAGTAGCGGGAGCGAATGAGAGACGGCTGTATTCGCAGGCTACCAAGTTCCCTGAGCAACATAACAGTTTCCTGTACATTATCATAACATTCGCCATATGATGCTCCTTGAAGGTAGCAATCATCTATGTATGATGAAGACAAGTAACCTTCTTGCCTTAGTACATTAAACACTGGTTTTAAGAGTTTAGTAAAGATTCTAGGGGCTGATGCCAGCCCAGTTGGTTGACAGGTATATTGATACAATTTGATCCGCCACATGAATTTCAAGTATTTTTGATGTTCTGTAGCAATTGGCACCGTATAATATGCATCCTTTATATCGACGGATGCCATAAAACACCCTTGGGTCATAAGATCTGTCGCTGTCTTAAGAGAGTCCATTTTGAAGTGCCGGTAAACAATGGACTTGTTTAGCTCCTTTAAATTTAGGATCATCCTGTAGTCTACTCCATTCTTTTTAAGTCTAAGGAAAATGGATGATACAAATTCTCCCTGAGAATGAGGAGCCTCCACAATTACACCTTTATTAAGGAGTTTTACAATTTCAGAATCTATAATAGCAGATTCTGTATCATTGAATTTTATGACCTTATAATCAGGTTCCTGTACCGGTGATACATCATCTATGAACTCTAAATGACAGTGCTCAACCCAGTCTAAGACCTCTGGGTCATCAGTTATGTCTTTCCATGCTGGGACAAATTGTTGCAATCTACCAGCTTGAAAATAACTTGGTGTATCGCTTAGCTCATTTAAGGGGTTTTCTGGCCCTATTTGTTTGGCCTCCTCCCCTCGTCCTTCTTGTTGTATGGGGGGCCGGGCCTTTTCCAGTTTAAATGTTTATTGGTCTGAGTGCCTTGACCACGCGAGGAGTACTTGTAGCCAAAACCTTTGGACTTTGCGTTTTTGTACCCTCTATATCCATTGCTTTTGTGGCTTTCCGCTTTAGGGTTTAGCTTTTTGCTGACCTTGGTCGCTTCCGCGAGATCTTTCAGTTGTTTAGACAAGTCGGCATCATTGCCAAACAAGAATTCTGAGAATGGGACCGAGCTGGAGCACAAATGTTTGTAATCTTCGTTTAGCTCGGGCTTGATGTTGTCTCGGCGCCGCATGTTTAACTCGAAATTAGCGGCACCTATCAGAGCAATGGCATCGGTGGCCGCTCTTATCAATTCTGGGGCATCCAAGGCATCTTTGGGAATTTTATCCCGTGCCTGCACCAGTTTCTCAACAATAGAAACTACAGGAATGAGCCCTTTGACAAGATTGGATTGCACTCGTTGCAACTTGATGTCAGCAGACCTCGTGTCTGGTTTTAGTTTATCCCAAATGAGATGGTTGACTTTCGTGCTTGCGAGACATTCGCAGTTTTCTGGTGTGTTGTAGCGGTTCTGTGCCGCTGTCAGGACTTCGTCCGTAAGCTTTTCTCTCATTAAGCCATGGACAATCTTGGCGATCTGCTCGTTTATAGCAGGAGCCTTCTTTTGATCGAGTTTGAGGTCGTTCGCAATGCCTGACAGTAGGTCAATTTTCCCACCAGGAGCATCGCGCTGAGATTCAGAGCTCTGATTTATCAGGGTGTTAATGCTCTGCTCAGTTGTTTCAGGACTGGTAGGCTTTTTAGCCCCATTAGTTGACTCAGCGGACCCAGATTGCTGGTTTTTGTCCGGCTGCTGTGCTTGATCCGTTTTGGCGGCTATTTCTAGCTGTTCTTCAGTTTCCTGTAAAGGACCTTCCTCGATTACGAGTTGGTCGATGGATTCCTTCATCTGACCGAAGGATTCATTCATTGTAGACTTCAGTGAAGCGATGGAAGAAACTACCAGCTCGCTCATGGAACTAATTGGCGCGACGATGGCCGACTCGCCGTTGTTTGGCGCCGCGCCATATTCAGCAAGTTGAGATTCTGCCATTTTTCTCTGCTCTGTTGACAGTTTTTTCTTTCCGTTTTGATTGTAGACACCTTCTAGTGTAGCTCACGGTTAAATTGTGAAAAAATTCTCAAATAACTGTGTTCTTAAACAGCGCCTTTTCAGATATTTCTTCAAGTTGGTTTGAGCTGACCGACTCGGGCAAAGGCGGGAATTGCACTGACCACTTGAGCGGCTGGTGCTTTCTCGCGTGACTTCGTAGTGCGTATGATGACGAGGCAGAATCAGTATTCTGGGAGCAATATCATGTCGTTGATGATGAACAGCGCACATCCTGCAGATGAGTGATGAATACTCCTGCATTAAAAGGGAAAAACACCTTAACTGCTAACATAGTGACAAAAAGCGGAGACCGGCGAACATTGAAGAAACACTTTTTGCAAGAACCATACGTTTCAGTTGTAATCAAGAACGAAACAAATTACTAGAAAACGTCTAATTTTGGCTCTTTCGAATACGGCCAGATTTTTCAAAGCACGATTTAGCTAATCTAGTATTTCCGCCGGTGAACTGTGATTTCAGTTTTATAACTTTTTAGTGAGGTTGTCTGTTTATATTTTCTAGCCTCCAGTTTGACGTCCAGTAATCTGAAACTACACAAAACATTAGCAAAGAAAAACCCTTTTTGACGAAATAATTTGAAATTTATGTCAAGTTAGTGTTAATCAGCTTTCGAATTATACCCGGCTCTGCCATGACTTTTAAGCAAAATTAGTTTAAAGATTGAAGTGTGGCTGGGGCGATTACAACACCACCAGTCTATTACATTAAAAGTAACTGTACATTTTTCTTTTGTAGAGTTTCAATAAACATCCACGTATACCTGCAGACACTGCAAAGAGCCACAGTAGCCACGAGAATACACGAAACAGTGCTTCGTAGTACACCATTCTGCCTCTAGTATTGCTGTTGACTGAATCCTACAGAGCGACACCCAGTTTGTTTGTCAATTATATTACCAAAAGGCCGTGATTGGCGTATAGACACTTTTCGTCACCAGGCCTTTTCACAAGGCGTATCCTTCTTTGGACGAGCGTTGTTAATTCAAACTCCCCACGATTTTCTGCAGATTGAGAATGGCTTTTCTTTTGAACGTGTAATTCCCTAGCGATAGAAAACCATGGAGAATTTGAAATTAACAACACAGAATAATTAATTAAGCCATGCAGGTTTGCAAAGCGACGATAACTTAGAAAGCAAAAGTACCTGACTGTCCGTCCGAAATTCTTCAAACGGTACGAAAAAAAACACGGTGAAACTTGGCACGATCCTTTGAAATATCGTGCTCTAGCTCTAGCTTGAAAATAATGCAATACAAATCGACGGGGTTTTTGCAAGTTGTAATTATATCATTTGTATGATTTTTTCAATATTTCGTCCATCTTTATTGGTTGCTAAGATGTGATGTAAATCTTGGATCTTTTAAACTTTTACACAAGTTTTAAGTGATATCAGCCTTTAAAGGGGTCAACATAGCTATCACATTTATGCAGCAGTTGAGTCGAGCTGCCATTTTTCTTAGAATTGGACACAAGTACGCATGAGCAGAATATAAGTTGCAGCAAAATCACTGTCAGACGCTAATGCGCACGAGCAGACCATTATTTGAAGGCAGTTATTTGCAGGTCACGTGGTGGGCTCTAGGCCGATGAAAAGAAAGATAAAAAATGCAACGGATGATATAAATTTTGTTTCCACTTCACAACAAATAAACAGAAATCTTATAAACAGAAAGTTTATTTAGGAAGGGCCTGGTACGCAGCAACCTAAAACACTCTGTTAAGGTAACTATAAGAGTTAACGTGGACTACATTACATGAATTAGAGTCTACAGCAGCCGTTGCGTACAAGCAGATCAGCTGTAAGCGATCTCACACCTTCCAATCAGAGTGCATGCATGTACAAAATTGTGAACGAGTACGACTTTTCAAACGCAGTGCTTATGCTTTCGATAATCACATTTCACACCATGGCAATAGTTTCCTTTTCAACTGGTCAGCTACTGGGAGGAGTAAGAGCTCTGGGAACCAAACTAGATTGAAATGCAAAAGTCGTACTCGTACACAAATAACATTTCTACTCGGCTGAGGTAACAAAACCGCTTGGAATAATAGACGTTGGTCTATTCAAACCACTTGTAGAGAGCGAAGCAATCAAATCGAAGAGGAAACTCACTACCTTTTCTATACTGTCAAAAGAACTGTTAGGGATGAGTCTTTCAGCAAAATGCAAAAATATAAGTATCAAAAGTGTCAAAAAGTAACAAAATACGTATCAAAAGGCTCTTGAGGCAAGTTGACGTTGATCGAGTTGTTTGAAATAATGCCTAAATTACAAATTTAACTGAACAAGAAAAATATAACATTTAATAACAATAATAAACAGAAAAGATTATCGCTTTTGAATTTCCTGCGTGCCGCCATTTTGGAATTTATGACGTCAATGCGTTGCCCAATTGTTTCACACAAAAGAACCTCTGCTTCAACCTCGTTCCCAGGGTCCTCTCTGTATCTCTAGAGAAAGGACCCTGGTTGCGGCTGGTCACGTGATCTGCTAGATTTTAGCAGATTCCAGAGAAATGATTTAAGGGAGGGGTGGGAAAGGTAAAAATTGTCTTCACTTAGCTGAAGTACTGAGCCCGGTAGGGAGTGGAAATTGTAACATTAAAATTGACATCGCCTGGAGTGCGGGAAAACCTTTGTGTTTTCGGAGTCTTTTAACGAGAATGTCGACTCGGAATTTTCAAGCGACTCCAAAAACGAATTCTGAGGTATCTGTCCCGGCTACTCCAACAGCATGGGACAGCATTGCAGGCTGTGCAAAGCAGTTGGGGACAGGACATAGTCAAAAAACCTTTTTTCACGGGAAAATCGACCACTGCTGGCTGCCGCATCGATGCCGCTGAAGATATCTTTGTCCGGTCAAACTTTGATACAAGATAAATATATAGATTTAAGATAAATATATAGATTGTTTAATCATTTGCTTGAGTTTACAATGTTTCTTAACAAGTGGCCACAGTTTTTATAAGCGTATACGGTTGCCCATATAGGTGCAAGATAAATTTAAAACTGAATATCTTACGGCAGAATAAATTTGCTCACATAAGAAAATGAATTATCTCCAGGCACAACAAAATATACTCACGGCAATAGAAGTTTCTTTTTGACACATACCTTACTTTTCTGGCCTGTACTGAACTGGCTCTCATTAATAAAACTTTTCTCCGCTAATATCTTGCCGTGTGCTTGATGAAGGCGAAGAAATGTGTTTTGATTTTACTTCAAAATAGACAGGCGTAAGTTAATTTTAGTCAAGTCTTTCTGTTTGCCGTCGCTTCGAAAAACTACACCTGTATAAACTGTAGGAGTTTCTTTTAAGAAAATTCACGGCTTAAACGGAAGCCAGAATAGTACGGTGGCCCACAACTCTCACACCAACAGCGAATGTCACCGCAAAACAAAATAAACACACTACACACAAAATCAACTCACAGCAAAATAAAAACAAAACTTAAGGCAAAACAGACTCTCCTCGCGGCTAAAAAATCAGTGAACATACACCACAACAAAGAAACTCACGGCAAAACTTAACTCATGACAAAGCAAACACAAGTCACGGCAAAACCAAACGAACACACGGCACAACAACGAAACTCACAGCAAAATAAACTCAACTCACGGCAAATGACAAACTCAAGTCAAGACAAAGCAATGTCAACTCGCTGCCAAACAAAATGAACACAACAAAGATTGAAAGAAACTCACAGCAAAACAAACTGAGGTCACGGAAAAACGAAACGAACTCCTTGCACAACAACAATACTCACGGCAAAAAAACTCAACTCAAGGTAAAGCAAACTCATTGACCTGCTATCCCTCTCGGACAACATTCGAGGCAAAACCTGGAAGAACAGGGATTTCCCGTACCCTGTTAGAAGCACTGCCACCAAGTCTTTTTTTTAGAAACAAATTCTCCAAGCAAATAACCTGTTTAACCTTCAGGATAATGCTGTTATAGCCAGTCGAAATGAGCGCGGATTGAACACAGCTTAGAAGTTCAAGCGCCATTTTGAAAATCCCGCTCTACATTTATCCCTCCCCTAGATAAATTTTGTCGACAGTAGTACTGTCGACAAAATTTTGTCGAGGAGCAGCCCTCCCTGCGGTTTTGGTTTGTCACCCAGATCACGTGACCAGCCGCAACCAGGATCCTTTCTCTAGAGATACAGAGAGGACCCTGGGAACGAGGTTGCCTCTGCTTCCCAACAATAGCGACAACGCAGTGACGTCATAAAATCTAAAATGGCGGCGCGCGGGAAATTTAAAAGCGATAATCTTCTTCGCTTATTATTATAGTAAAATGGTGTATCTCCCTTTTTCAGTTAAATTTGTAGTTTAGGCAGTACTTTTAACAACTTACGTCAACTTGCCTCAAGAGCCGAGGTTCCCTTTAATGCAAAATATTCTTGTAATAAAAACAAATTCAATGCTTCACTGGAAAATAAAATTCATCATCCTTACACGGTAGCAAAAAAAACCCGTATGAATTGTGAAAGCAATCAATATGATTGTGGAACAACAAACTCGATAATTTTTCCGAATCGAATATAAAATATATTAACTCGATATAAAACGCATCCATTTGTCCAACATCCTGTGAAAGATACGACTTGACTTGCTTTAACTTTAACTGAAAACGACTTAACAGTCTTCTGTAAAAAGTTTTCATTTAAGAGGAATTGTAATATTAATTAACTTTTAAAACTATTTTTAGTGTGCTTATTACTAAGGCAATGATTTACTCGAAGCTTAACTCACAGAAATTGTAACTCTAATTATTATCCTATTTTAAATTACCTGTAATGTTTTTATTTTTGTAGCTTGCCTGTGGATTAGCTGGTACATTTCGGTAGATGCACCACAAACCTTAGCTAAGTGCATAATCCACTTTAAATAAAGTTATGCTTTTGCTTATAATCGACGTGCTGCGACAACGAGCGTTTTTCTATTCATCACAACATTAAATTCATTATAAAACGCCAAGGCGCACAGTTAAATTGGCCATCTACATGCAATTTGCATGTATGTTTTTGTTCTGCCCGTGGGACTCAGCTTGAACTTCTATTTAACTCTAATATTTTTTTTACTCAAGCTTCGCTATAAGGTTAATTTGTTCACCTCTCATTTATAGCTATTGTCTCGTAATAATAATAATAATAATAATAATAATAATAATAATAATAATAATAATAATAATAATAATAATAATAATCAATTAAATAATAATAATTTATTAACCAATAATAATAATAATAATAATAATAATAATAATAATAATAATAATACGATGCTGGCCAACTGTGCGTCTTCGTGTTGTGTTGTACCCCGTATAGTCCCTATAGATTCCTGTAGTGGACTATATTGGGGAGGCTCCATCCGAAAGGCGTTACGTTTTCAGGCTTGAAGTATATAAAAGGGTAGCCATTTCACGAGTTAGGTATAGGGAAGTGCAGGAAAAAGTGTCCCGGCTTAAGGTTTTAAAAAGGTCCTTCAAAATATTGGCAACAGACGCGCCTTACGACTGATTTATCTTAGGGTGCGTTCGATTGCCCTTATTCCGGAAATGGAATAAACGGAATAACCCCGAATGTGAGTTCGATTTAGACGCTATTCCGATGTTACAAAACGTCAGTTACAAGAAGAAAGGTGGATGGAAATTGATTGCTGTCTTGGTGATATATCGCGGGCATTATTCCAGAAACGGAATGATCGTTTTGTTGACGTACGGATGGAATTGCTATTCTAGAATAATTCGGAATTTATTCTTATTCCGGAATAGCACCAATCGAACGCAACCTCAGTACTTAAAGGGTTACTCAAGTGGGAAGTTTAGTAAGGGGGTGCAATATTTCTACTTAATAATAATTAATAATAATTACGGTATTTATATAGCGCATTTCCATATGCTCAATGCGCTTTACAACACTTTGCGGGGGTCTTAGACAGACTGCAATTAAGCAGTTTACAACAAATGAGGATTTATTTTTTACAGATGCCCCCAATGTAATTTCGGAACAAGACCAGGCCGCAACACCGGGAACTCCATGCCCTACTCTTTGCGATAAGTGTGTGGGTTCTTTAACGTCCCCTGCTGACCATAACCGTGAAGATGCAGGAGACGGGACCTACGGTTTATCGTCCTTATCCGAGAAGACTAGAATGTCTAACCATTTGCAGATGTCATCACAAAGGCAGCACATTCTCCTCAGTTATTTTAAGACCCTGAGTGTTGGTCCGGTCTGGGCTCGAACCCGAGACCTCCCGCACAGAAGTCCGGCGCTCTACCAACTGAGCTAACCGGTCGGCGGTAAAACTTGTGGAATGTGGGAGAGGTACTAGTTTCCATGTAGGTATAAGGTTACCTTTTCCGTTAAAAATAGTATACAAAAGAGTAAGGATTTGAACGTAGGGGGAGCCTTCCCGCATAAAACTTCGTTGGGTACCGCCCCCCCCCCCCCCGACCCCGTCGAAGAATATGTGGTTAATGATAGTCACCTCACAGTTCTGATGTGAGGTCAAGAAATCTGTCTTCCATTGCCACGCTACCATTGTCAGCTCCAACAGAGAAATTATCGGTGTCCTCTCCATTTCTCTTACCAAAGTTATCTCCACTAGGATGAACAATGCCATCACTACCATCACCATCTTGGGGGAGACTCCAGTTGCATTTGAAATAGTCCGGATATTTGATATGCGCAACTCCGCCCAGAACAACAAGAATAAGCGACCCTATGCACACCCCAAACAATACCATCCAAACCATGCAGCTTGTGTTTTTGTTGGGATTGTCTAAGGTAAGAATGAATATAGAAATTTGCAAGAAACATAAATAAATTTCTATTTTTGCAAGAAAAGTAATGATAAATAAAAAGAAAGAAGAAATAAGTTGTTATTCAAGTGAAGGGCACGGGGGGCGGGTGAGGTAGTTTATAGAGAGAAGGGCTTACAAGAGGAGGAGGAGGAGGGAGGGGGGAATGTTTCAAATAATGTTTTAGTAATTGGCAATTCTTAAGGGGGGTGACTCTTAACTACAAATTTGTTTCTAAGGCAGGTTTCTAATTGCCATAGTTTGGAAATCAGACCTCATAGGGATAAGCTTTTTGCACAAGTTTATTCTATTGAAGATTCCTCCAAGAGTTTCAAGTCACGGCCATATTTAGCGCATCACGTGACCAGAATAGAAAAAAACCCTAAAACTCAAATAACATAATGCTCTGGACCAGTCACAGCGCGAGCTTGAGTTTCAAACAAAATACTGTATAAGATTTCTTACCTGAGTGGCTCCTGTTTCCACTGTCTGTGGTGTCGTTTTTCAGGTTGGTTCCAATTCCTGTTCCTGGTAGAGAAAAATCAGGTTAGAGGGTCTAAATGAAGTTAAACTGATATAGTTGAGAATTAGTTAACATTTTGACTGTAAGATAAACTAATAGATGAGATCTGTAAAATTAATGTTAACTTATAGCTCAAATTTAACTGATAACTGAGGTTCCAGATCCCCACGCCAGATCCACAGGTTAACACAATTAGGACGAAAGTTTGATGTAACTCTAAGAAGATGTCGTCAATGAAAAGACTGATAGTTACTGACGTATACTCAATACGAGATCACTTTCCCTGTTGTATCTTTTACACGGAAAAGATTGAATCTGTTTTTGCCTACTTAGTTTGTGTGAGAGAAACGTTGTGAGACTAAAATCTTCCTTTAGAGACCGCTTCATGTAGAAACGTGGAAATGTAGCTACAGTTTAATTTGGACAGGTTGTTCGAAGTGCGACTAAGGATGCGCATTCCACTTCGACGATTGCAGTGTTACATGTAAGAATTAGTTATAACAATCTTTGTATTGTAATTATGATTTGGAATTATATTACCCATCGCCAAATCGAGTGAATCCTCTCAAAATCCTTCGCCCCCAGACCCTCCCTTATTTCATTTAGTTTTCCAAATTTCTTATTCGATAAATAATGTATTCACTAGTTCCCATTTTTTGCAATCACCAACGATTTTGTATAATCTAGGAATACTAACCATTGAAAACAATTAGCTGCACTTCGGATTTATCTGAAGCCTTTGTTTCGGTGTCCTTGTAGTGGCACAGGAACTTCCCAGCGTCTTCGAACTGTACCACGCTGATTATCAGGCCAAAACTGGCCGAGACGTTCACTCGACCGTAGAATCGGTCATTCTTTAGGCTGGCACTAGGTTGGATGCTGCTTTCACCCAGATTCAGCTGCCTGAATGTCTCCTTGGTTCCGTGTTGATCTTTGACGATCACCATTTGATAACCATCTGCTTCTTGCCTTGCTGCGGCCCACATGGACTCGATTTGAGACGTTTCTGTTGTACCAAGTTTCTCGATGGCGATGCAAGGTAATGCACTAGTCATTTGTTTCCCCCGCTCCCCCACCCCCGCGACATAGCGGGGGAATTTGCAAACAAGCGATGCTAATTACGGGGAATTCCACCACCCACCAGGGCAGAATTTCCTTGCAAAACCACCACCCCCGGGACCTTGTAAAAGAAGGGATTGTCTATTTCTGCGTTAAATACATTTTGAGAAACAACAACTATTACATGTAGGAATGTTTCAACCAGCTTACATGTAAAATACTTACTACTGAGGTTGTTTGTAGGATAGCTTTTTGGTCAGACAAATAGTGTGGGAGAATAACCAATAAGCTGAGAGAAGACTTGAAAATCGTGAGCCATGCCAGCAACAAACACAGTTGTTTGGTACCCCCTCTTGAACTCACTCTTGTTGAGAGAAACCTGGCCACAATACGGGGCATATGTACTACATTTTGTTTTAAGCACTTTCAGTGAGGGGCTAAGATTTAGGAAATTGTGATTGCAAAATAATTAAGAAGATAAATTCAAGATAGCTATAAGCTAGTTCGCCTTTTCAGAAGGAAGTACGAATAGCAGTTGGCAATAACATTGCTACTTTACGGGGGTTTCAAAGGCATTTGAGATTCTTAAGCAAAAAGGGACAAAGAAAGTGCATTGGTAGAACGTACACATGATGGGAAATTCAGAGTATTTTAATACACTAGGGGCCACGTCCTTGGGACTAGTCCCATGAAACTGCTTATGTCATTCAGGGATCGAAATTAAAAAAAAATTTCAAGTCGCCATTTGGCGACTGTTTAAAATCATTTCTATGAAATTAATCCAAAAAAGGACTGAATTACAATGCATAAATATTCACAAAGAAAAGCAAAACAAACACATTATATAAGATTTTGTGGCCACTAACTTTGAAGCTAATGAAATGTTACGAACCTCGAAGGAGTCAACATGTCAGATAGCCGTACATTACAAGAGACACAAACCACAGGCATACATGACGTGCCCAAGGGTTTGCAAAGCATTATAGGGCGAATTCAAACACGGTCAGCTGTTTGCAAGTTTTCCGATGTGACAGAATCTTTTTATACAGCAAAGGAAAAGGATGGATTGACTTCTTTTCTCAGTTTGAATGTTTTAGAAGCAAAGATCTTCCGATATAACTTTCTGGAAGGACAAAATATTTGCGAAAATGACCATTATTCATCGTCAACACAAAGAAATGTAGTCGCCAAAATGGCGACTAAACCAGAATTTTTAGTCGCCAAGGGTGAAATGTTAGTCGCATTGGCGACCGTATCGGTCGCAATTTCGGGCCCGGTGTCATTATGTAGAAATTTGTTTTTGAAAATTTCCCCGGGGTTTCCCGGGGGTATTTTAGGTCAGGCAAATTTGAGGTAAAGTCCCCGGGGGTCTGGGCATAAAATCATCGCAAAGCTGCAGTATTGCCCGACAAAGTCCCCCCCTTTCCCTGGGGTTTGGGGGGGGGGGGGGGAAACAAATGACTAGTGCATAAGTGGACTCTGGGCATGCCAATATACGCGTAAATCACGGTAGGAACCTTGACCGAAGCTTGGAAATCAAATAAAAAGGAATACAATTATTGTCTGATGTTAGTATGAGAGAGAAGAAACAAATGCTGTTCGCCAAGAAACTAAGACGGTGCTATAAATATATTATACCAGAAGCATATTAAATCGTACCTTTTCGGCACATCAGGCGAGTTTGGTCGAACCATGCTTCGTATTTTGGCGAGATGCAGTGGAGCCAAAATACCCATGGTGAGACCAAACGAAGGAATTTATCTTTGTTGGGAATTTTATTTTTGAGGAATACACGATAGCCTTCATGTCGCCGTTACACATGTAGGCCACAGAAGCTTACATACACGCAGTGAAACGCACATTTTTTATTGTACATTGTAGTCACTATCTGTCTTCTCATTGGCTAAGAGCCTACAGTTAATTCTAGGTATTAACTGTAGGAATAATCAAGGTAAGCGTTAATCAGCGTCAGCCTTCGGCTTCGGCTGATAAAACTTACGTCGACCTTGATTATTCCGGATATCACAAAACCTCATCCAATAATTATTTATTATTTTCATAGACACTACAATTACAATATTTCCGAAAGAAATAACGAAAACAGAAAGGTTCCCTGGAGCAATAGACAAGTTTTACAATGTCCTTTATTTCCGGGAAATTTGCATGCAAATTCCGGGAAGCATTCTGCCTGGGACTGAAACTGTCAATCACGTCACGTAATTAGTCCATGGGCCCGAGCAGATTTTGGTACCATTCAAAGGGACAAATTGTGAGTGGTATCAGGTTAAAGTTCATCTGAAGGAGTTTTAAAATTGAGCTGATAGCAATCACGAAACAGTAGCTTAGTAGGATTTTTTAAGGGTATAAAATTCTCCTTCTGCATGAAAACGAGGCTAAAATTGAGATAGAATTTACAACTCCTATTATGGTCTATTTTTGCT
Organism: Meandrina meandrites; assembly: GCA_963693305.1. Classification (NCBI taxonomy): domain Eukaryota; kingdom Metazoa; phylum Cnidaria; class Anthozoa; order Scleractinia; family Meandrinidae; genus Meandrina; species Meandrina meandrites. The sequence continues at coordinate 25,241,060 of OY855911.1, read as the reverse complement.
CAATTTCATCTTGCAGTATTGGAAACATGATTATTAACTAGTTTTCTCAATAAAATGGTAAAAGTTTGAATTAATCACTAATCAGACCAAAATACTGTTTGAAGGTCCTGAATTGCATTCTGGGTAAATCCAAGATGGCGGCCGTACTAAGGTGTACGGTTATTTTGGTCTTAATTTATCGATTTAAATCCCCAGTAAAGGACAAAGAAATCTCTAAAAAAGATTAAGATTGTATTAAAAACTTTAGAAAACTATTTTTGGCAATTTTGAAGGAATCTAAAAGAGAATTATTTATATAATTAACTTACAATATCAGCCCAGAAATATCTTCTGGAGGCGTGAAAGGGTATCAATATTGTTCTGATTTTTGAAATAAACATTTGTTTCGTAGACGTTATTTAGCTCGGTACTGGTTTTCCGATTGTGCACTGCTAACTTTTTTCGGAAAAGCTAACAACTATGTTGGAAAACACAGTTTGTTCTCTACAGTCGTACGCAAATAATTCAAAAAAGTTTGCACGCGCCAAGGTGGCACGTGCGCGTGCTGAACAGAAAGGCGACAGAAAAAAGGAATCGTGGTTGTTGCCAAGAGAAACAAGTGTTCTACATTAAAAGATATTGCATTGTGCTGTCCGGAAATACTTCATTACTAAACCTGATTGCACCATGGAACAAGGACGTCTTGAATTGAATGGGCTGAGGCATTCATTATCATCGAAATGTTGCATCAGATGTACATGGAGTCTCTGTTGTGCTATCGCACCTCGAGGCGATGTTTCCTAAAGGATTCAGTCAATATGTCTCCTGCATTACTCATGAAAACTTCTTTGGGGCATTTACGGCAGAAGATGTAATATATAGATGATATTTCCCGTAATCAAGTTTGGGATTGGCTAATGCGAGGACAGGTGCGCAAAAAAGGGAAAGGAACCCGGTTGGTGGGGTGGGAGAACTCGTGGCGAGCTCAAAGAATGTCAAAATAACCATGAAAGAGTCGTCACTGACCAAAATGATAAAAATGCGTCGTAAAATATGGCAGATAGATGCGTTCTTTGTAGGCGGTAATCGCCGCATCTCAACTTTTACCTTAAAATCCTCTGTACATTGGAGAAACACCATTCAGCTTCAGTTGTGTGAAAAATCAACCCCTTTCATGTCATTTATTGCAGTGATGACAACAGTGACGATTTAAAATCACCATAGTAGATGGAGAATTGAAATCAGTCCTCAACATTGCTGGAGAAAGGGAAATTCCGTCTATGTTTTATCACCGCAAATATTGCCGGGAATTAGATAAACTCCGAAATAGACGCGAGGTGGTTAAAACCCCGCCAAAAAAGATCTTGAAAAAAATTGTAATTAGAACAGCATATATATGAAACGTTCCAAAAAATATAGAGCCATTCAAATTTTCGAGCAGACGAAACAATCGACATTATTACAACATTATTGTCCTTTTCGCGCTTGGCGACGCAAAAGGCCTCAAACTCTCCTCGAACTGTTTGTAATTGACTACAGCTGGCCAGAAATACAACATATTCTTTACCATCAATTATCACAATAAGCCGGAGCAGCACGTAATGCAACAGTGTCGATGAAATTAAGGAAGCTAGTTAAAACATTTGATACTTAATTATTTCACTAGAAGCTGTTCAAATAACATGACCACACAGCCTATTCACTAGCATTCTCAGCTCATTAGCAATGACACCTTTAAAGAACGCCCGGGGACAAGGTTGGTGTTCACCCTAGCCGTGAGAGCTGTGCAAAAATGCAGTAAATGTTATAGAAGAACTTGATTTACATTGTGGTAATTAGAAATGTAAACCGCCTTCTCGCAATTAGGAAATTAAAACGGCACTTTGTCTCTACAAATCCGGCCCTGTTCGACCCATGAAAATGTAAAACCACTACCTCAGAGTAACACCTCCCTTGCCTTTCTGAAATGTCCCACAGGGTCAACGGTATCGCTGTCCAAGCCTGACACTTTGGAACCCAACTCCCCCCATGCAACGACAGTGGCTAAATTAGCAAGAACAAAACAGAGCCTCGTTAACACTTTAACAATGGTGGTTAAGTGCTGCTTGATCCTCGAGCAAGAAAATTATGGAATAATATTTGAACAGACGAAAGAGCACGCATAGAAGAAAAAGTTGCTTTGAATATAACTGCACCTTCGTGCAAAAGAGAAAAAAGAAGAACGTAAGTAGTTGGACTGGGTTGACTGATATATCAGTCCGCGAGGAGGAAGTATCCAAAAACAATGTTGTCAATTTGCCGCCGCTCATAGGCCACAATTTTCGAAGTTCCTGTTCTTCACATGCTCTTCGGAAGATTTCTTTTAAAAAACGTGAATTCATTTATTTTAAGAACAGAATGAAGTTGAGTACGAACAGACTAGACAGCTTTAAGTTCTATGATGTTCTAATCTTTCAGAAAGGGAACAATGACTATTTCTCAGTCAGAACCATTAATTAGCATCCAAGCCTGAATGCCGTCTCGTTCTGAATATTTTGTGGGTTACACTACACATTTCACAGGTTTCGAAAGTTTGACGAACACGCTGTATGTTGCTCGTGTCGACTTGTGGTGTTTTCTTCTGAGTTGAGTTGTTCTCTTATCATTTCTCGGAGAACTAATTAATAGACCCGTTATAACATGGTGAAGTGAAGTGAAGTGAATACTTTATTTACCCTCGGATTATAGAGTAGCTCTAACAGAGCTAATGTCTCCGAGCATTTCAGCAGTACAACGGTACAACGGGTAAAGACCAGACCACAACACCGGTCATATATGGTCATAACAATTGTTCGTATGAAAAACGTCCTTGAAAACTATGGGTTTATGGTAAGTGGGAAAAGTTTGTGTTTGAGCCAAGTGACCCATCACGCTGGAGCTTATTCCGGTATCTGTAGCATTAAGCGACTAGCACTATTGCTAATCCCCCATGCTAATCCATCGCAGGGCTCCTCCCCCCCCCCCCCCCACCCCCCCTGCAGTAACTTCGCCAGTACCATTTATAAAGCTGGGTGTAGAGAGGAATTGGTTAATAGAGCAGGTCAAATTAAAGCTCTGTGGCATTCTTTACAACCAAGTACTTAATTAAGAAAATAATTGTGAGACAAAACAGTGTTGAGTACGCAGCCACAATGTTAGTTTCCCTCTTCAATTTGGGGCACAAACAGGGCAGCCAAAGAAATGCATAATCAGTCGAGAAAACTCTTCAATTAATATTATTCATCTTCACTTATTAACATTATTTTAGACGTTTCTTTGTAATTGATGTCGCGTCTGTAATGTAACAACACAATGAAGCCGCAATACACGTTTTTGTGACAAATAAGAAACACGTTCATCCGGGACTTCGTAAATGTCAAAATGCTTTATCCTCTAAACAAAGCACTGAATCGATATCAAATTTACAAGATTTTTATGTTCTTTATGGCAAGAATATGTAAAAAGAAAACGTTTATAAGATACACTGGCAAGATTTGTAATTTCAATGACGTTAGATAAAAACCTCCACGCGCTTTAGTCAAATGAGGCCGCCTCCCGCGCGCATCTGTTGGCTCGAAAGGCTTTCAATTTTATAAGAAAGAGAAATCAATATAACTCTTATTAACCCCCAGTAATCGGTCCGTACTGTAAAATACAAATCCTTGTTTTTTCTACCTGATTCATTTAAAAACTCGGTCCATATTTTAAAATTCTAACATCAGTCTCGATATATAAGAGGTCTATATTGCAATCCGGCTTTGTTGCCATGGAAACCATAAAGAGAAAAACCTTTGCTAGCATCAGCTGCCTTTCCTGTACTTTCTCAGGCCTCTCTCACAACATTTACGTGTTTGAAGTTTCGATAAAGTGATTTTTCATTACCCTTCGAGCATTAAAATGCAACATTGATTCAGGAAAGACGACGTCAGAAATCACGTGATTTAAGCAAGAAAGCTACTCTTTTGGAATTGCTATCACATACCAAAATGAACTAGAGTGTTCAAGGATTCGAAAAATATATGATAGCATTTGTCCCTCCGAATGGTACCAAATGCCTAATTTTGGGGTCTGGGCCCATGGACTAAATGAAGTAAATAGAAATTTCAGGTTACGGCATGTCATGTGCTCATACGTAATATATCGTGCACTACTTGTGCTGCAGAGATTGTGTCTTCCAAAACGTGAGTTTGAAGTTTCTTTTTAAAATGAATTTGCTTCATTCGAATACGTTGTTATCCTTCAGAAATATGTCGCGCTAGAATACGCAGCTTCGCTAGAGAAACACACTGGTAAGCTTACAGTAGACGTGACAGTACGGCGAGCGTTTCTCCGTGAATCATGTGATGATTTGAAAGCTTTAACGACCATATTACCAAATGTGGACAAATATTTCTTATCATTTTCTTATATGTATACTCCTTATCTAGAATTTGGTTGCCATGCAAACGAGCTCGCTACCTGTGTAAATGCAGCACTGCTGGTTCGATTCGCAGAACGTTTGTGGAAATTCTGAACAACACAGGCCCGTAAAATTGCTGAGTTTGTGGAATTTTTTCAGTGCAAAGGCTCAGCTTTTGGAAATAATTTCGTGTGAATTTTGCTGTAGTAGAATGGGCCTTAAAATAAATGCATAAAATTTATATGTTCCATCCTGTACCATTTACTTGTCAAGATACCATGATTTTCGTATAATTTAGTAGTTTTCTCTTTTAACATTATTAGTCTTGTCCCTTGGGGGTGGGGTGGGGGAGAACTGCATATTTTTTTTTTGGGGGGGGGGGGGGTGGTTATATAAAAAACAGGGCTAATTGGTGGGCATTTATTTGAGATAATAATGGTAACCCCATACTTTATCATGCATATATAAACTTTGTAAAGGAAGAAAAGGCATTTTGTATTTATTTTCTCTTTGTAGCTTAATTCTTAAGAATTTGTATATGAATTATACACCTTATTCATAAATGGCAGAACACACAGAAGAGTTTATTTTTGGGTCGCGTACATAAAGCAAGGCAAGGGCAACTGCAGATATGGTTGTATTCGAATTGAAGTCAACGCAAAAAAGTGGGAGGGCGTCGGAAAACTGCACCGATTTTCTCAGTCTCTTGTGCAGTTTTAGTCCTGCTACTTTAGTTTCTGTTTAATGGAAGACCCTGGAATCTGAGTATAGAAACAGGATTTAGAAAAGAATATAGAGCTTTTTAAAAACTGACTTTTCTACCTTATTGTTGCATGCACAGAAGAGCATTATTGAAGGGCAGAGGAAATTGCATATACATGCAACAAAACTTCACTGCTTCGCAATTCTTCTGTAATCATTCTTGCCCAATTAAGGTTCTCCTCAATAAAATTTTTCACAAACTCATCTCTTCTCTTCTAGGTAGACCACAGGGTAATAAGGCCATAGGGTGCCATGGGCTTTAGTCCATGCATCAGGGTCCAGATGTTGATCACAGATGTTGGTAAAGGTATCCAGAAGTTTATTACTACTGCTATCCATTTACAGAAAGTTACAAAATAGTTATGCTAAAGCTCCAAAAGTAACAAGCCCCCAAAAGCAGCGATAAAATGTAGTGGTTGTCAGTAAATCTTGAAACCATCCTGAAGCAATAATGAGCCTCTAAAAGTAGTGATCTCAATTATGATTGTTAAATAAGAGATATCAAGGATGAGTACTAAGTGATTATTCTGTTCTGATGTGAAATATTTTCTACAACTTTGGTCTACAATGAACAATATTTTTTTGTAACAAATTGCAGTTGCACATTTATGTTCACATTTTGTATCCATTGATGTGCATTTTTTACATTTGACGCACTTCTCAAATACGATTGTTGTTACTTTTGGAACTTCAGTGTGACAAATGGGAATGCAGAGATTTAACATCAAAATTATATAAATTCGTTAGGGTGTGATTATTGCTAATCAATAATCAATGACTAAAAAAATTGTTGCCTATTGATTACTTATCTGCAATAATTGCTCATTAATGTTAATGATTACTCATTTGTGTCAAATTCAAGGGCTATTCATTGATTGATTATCAAAGTTGTCTAATTGAATATCCTTTCATTTAATCAACAGATGAAGCTATAAGCACAACAGCTAAATATAAAGACTTGCACAACCCTCAGAGACATTCGTGTGACAAGTGTTTTCAGGAAGGTTTCACTGTGCCATGTCATGCCTTTCAAGTAAAAAGTAGTCAACGCTATATACAGTAAGTGGTCAAATGTCAACTATATATGTTACTTATATCATATTATCTACTTGTTTACAATATACGTAAATGTGTCATAAACAGTTGACATTGCTTTATGGTATTTCTGACAGTGTAGCAGGCAGAAATAGCTATTTTGCCGGCACGGACCAGAGGACTGGGTCCGCGTAGGAGGGATTGTGGGTAGCGTTATTGGATATGTATAGTTGTTCGTTATAGATTTGAATCAGTCTAGGTCAGCACTTCGCTCATGCAACAAAATTTTTATTTTGTAAATTTTGAGATAATTTAATTTTGTCAGTTCACTATTTCCTAGTTTTCGCGTACCTCAGCCCCCAGAGTTGGCGGCACCGCAGCTATTTTCAGCAGGTTGGGGGTATACGTTCCCTTTTTTTTTTCCACAAAGTGGTTTTGGGTTTTCGTATCCGGCGGTGTCGCATACATTTTCTGTAGGAGCTTCGATCTTTCGTAAGGGAGAGCATTGTTTTTAAGTGTATTCTGTTAGGTTGAAGGCAGCTTTGCAAACTGGCTTTGAGGTCCTTGCTGACCTACAGGCCCCTGTATCTACACTGTTGTGTATGTTTTTCTGGGAAGTGTAGGCAAAATAATTTCTATAAATGACTAGGAATATCAGCTAAAGCCTAAAACGTCTTTGAAGAATTTGTTTTGGAACAGGTCAATCTTGTGGTTTTCATGTACTGAGTACTTAATAATTTCTAACATAGAATCATTGGGAACTTGTAAGGTTCTTAAAAAAACCAAGCTATATGTAAAATGGTTTAATAAGTCTTATGTGCTTTTCTTGTAGTTGAATTGCCTGCCACTGTTTATCACTCTTTATTTTATAACGAGATGGGTTGTGTTTAAATATTGCAATAAATTGTATATCACAATCAGATTGCTTTAACTGCTTAAGGTCTTGAAAGTGAGGGAATGCAGCTTCAATCCTGTCTGCTTTAAACTGTATAAGTGGGAGGTTACGTGATTATACAGTAGAGTCAAAGCTCTCCTTGTGACCTAGGGTCGACAGCTCTAGTTGCAGTGACCACCACTGTTAAAACCTAGTTTGTCATTGCTTTGAGTAAGAGCTGAAATTAAGCTAAATGTTTTGGTAAGCATTCCAGGGTTCGCACAGTCTTGAAAAGTCCTTGAATTTTAGGGGGAGTCATTGAAAAGCCTTTGAATTCCATTTTTCCTTGAAAAGTCCTTGAATTTCTGTGTAAGTCCTAATGAAAAGTCCTTGAATTTTCTTCATTTTTAAATGTAGTGGGGTCGAAAGCAAATTGGTTTGCATAGACTTTGATACTTTTTTCCTGTGTAATTAGCAGTTTCAAACACTGTAAAATATGGGTATAAAAGCAGCCAATTAAAAGAAAAGGCAAGTGAACTGTAAAGTGTACAGAAGGAATGGAGCAAACAATTGAAGCCTTAGAAACCTGTTAGCTTGGACTGGGAATGTGCATTTATATACCATCTGTGAAATTCACATTCCTGGTAGGTGGTCCTTGAGAATTCAATTTAGTCCTTGAAAAGTCCTGGAAAAATGGTTGCGATTTTTTGTACGCACCCTGGCATGCAACTAACCTCAGCTGCTGAATGTTCTAGCATGTGGTTGCCAATGAGAGCTCATCCTTGTAGACCAGACCAGCTCTATAAATTATAAGTTTTAATGACCAGTTTTTTGAATTCCTGAGGTGGTCACTTAATTACAAGAGCTGCAACTATTTTCTTTTTTACACTAATGGCCGGGGACAATTAATGAGGCAATTAATTGAGGAGAACCTGAATTATCACATTACTCCAGCATTTAACATGAGCAGTGTCACTACTCCTCCACATCGAAGCTCATTAGTCATTTGTATTACAGTTGTGGATTTTTAATGTGGCAAAGTGGCTATTCAAACCTGGAAGTAAGGGAATGGGGTGAGGTGATTCATATACTTTCGCTAAAGACCAGAGAGCTAAGGTGGGGGGGGGGGGGGGGGGGGAGGGGGGGGAGTTAAGGGACAGCTGTTATTCAAGGAAATACCATATGCTCTCAATCAGTAAAGATACACTTTCCCCTCTCACACCTTATCATGGTAAAATTACAGGTTAGTAGGTCCTCCCTCATCTTTTCTGGGGTACATGGTGCATGTCTATTTTGATAAAAGGAGCTACAATGCTGGTTATGATCACAAATGGCCACACCTGTGGCTAGAGCATCCCCAATAATTGAAAATGCCATGTTTTGTTATATTTTATAACTCAGAAAAAAAGCTCATCCAAATGAAGCTTCACACACACACACAGATTGTAAAGGAACAATAATCCATGTTATGGTACCTGTGTATCGAGTATCAGCTGCTGGTAATGTTCCTAATTTCTCTCTTTGAATACGAAAAATACTTATTCTTTATTTGGTAAGAATAATTTACCATCTGTGCATGATCTAACACTGATTAAATAAAAAAGGTTGTGTGATAAAAGCAGGCTTTTGATGATAAAGATAAGTGATAAAATACGTGTTCAGGTTGTATCCCTATTGTAAAACTGTTGAATACGAATCACAAAACTGTAGTGGTTAAACATTGTTCCTGATGTTAACATAACCAAATTCATCAGCTGAATGAACTTTCTTGTACAGTACACTGAAGACGGACACTTCTTTAAGATAATAATGCCACCGTGACAGTATAAATATATATTATAGCACGGGGATATTAAATTTATTATTCGACAATTGCGTCCAGAACAAATCGATAAGCCTGGGTTATCATAAACTTGTTTGTTATCCCTCACTAGGCCAGGCCTGAAATCGTGTTTTGCACAACCGGTCAGGAAACTGATAACGATTTATCCACCGCTGTTTGTACTTTTTGCGGCTGTATTGTAAGCTGCACTGTACTGTATCCGATTGATAATATTATAATTTGCTGCCATAGCAAATTGTGTGAATTCAGTGGAATCGAAGCTAGAAATCGGCGTTTTGAGCTCGATCGTGATTTAAAAACACTTTTTACAACCGAATTGGATAAAAAATATAAGAAAATAATAAGAAAAGAATCCCGGTTAGTAAACGACGTCCGTTTCGTGCTCTCGATGTGTGTGCTCGCAGTCGATCGCAGCTTGACCGTGTCTATGTTTGGACACCAGCCGGAGCGAAGCATTATATAAAGTTTCCCTTTTATAAATAGTTTAATGAAAACACATGTATGCCTAATGTTGTAGTTACGACAAAGAAAAACGAAGTTGTTCGCTTTTCTTAATTCACTCAGTTTTATAAACTGTTCGAGCCATGAATATTCGAGCCATGCTGACATTCTGAAGGTGTTTGGGAGGCTGTTTACAACGAAGGGTTATTTTTTATCACTTGGCAAGTTGAAACGTGTTTAACATACCTTGAGTACAAGCGGTAATCCAGAGAATCAACAGAAAATGTTTCAACGACGTAAACATATTGAATTTCTTTGATAACATCGAGAATCTTAGGGACTAGTGAATGAACCACACGCGCCTGCCGCCGGCGACCTGAATTTGTTTTTACTAATCACGTTTAAATAATTGCGCAGCTGTCCAATCAGAATAACACTGATCCTTGACGTCAGCAAAAAAGGTCACGCAAATGAAGTGTCCACACAGAATAACACAACCTGATCCTTGACGTCAAGAAGAAAGGTCTCGCAAATTTTATATACAAAAAGTTAACATAGCGATGATTGATTTTTAGTTTTTTTTTTAATACCGTAGCCAGGGTTAAACACATTAAGAATTTAAAAGCGATCTCTGGCTAAAAATAAATATTTAAAAGTACGACCTTTCGACTGCTAGATCTACAGTCTTCGACGGGTAAAAGTGAATAACGAAATATGAATATAAATGTGTAAGAATAAAAACGAATGGACTATGTAAATTAATTACGAATGTGTGTAAAAAAAGTGTTGTATTGCCCAGGGAGTGTCTGCATGGAATGCCATGATTCTAGCGTTTTTCTTATTCGAAAATTGTCTTTGTCAATTTCGGAGGCGTTGTTGAAGTCAATGGAATGATCATGGGACCATGCATGGTTCGCAATTCTGGAGCCTTTAGTCCCCCTGTTTTATGTGTTCTTTTCTTCGGGTGTTTTAAATGCTCTGCTAGTATCACCAATATAACACCACGAACAGTCGGCGCAAGGAATTTTGTAAACAACGTTGGTTTGTGAATCCGGAGCAGGGCGAAACTTCGGGGCGGGTAACTGTTGTTGTAGAGTGTTCATTGGGCAGGCTTATTTATGACCGAGATATAATGTTTCTTCAAAACAATTTACCTAACACATCTGAAGGAAAAGAACGCGAACTTAGTCATGTTTACGCAGCGCTGTAGTGTAATGGCTATCCGTCAAAATTTATCCGCGATTTACAGATCAAAAAACCTGACCATCGCCAAATTTACCCCCTGAGGAACTTGTTAGGTTGAATATTCTTCAATTTAGTTGAACCTTCTGAGTCATGCAAGTCTTTCGCGTCTCTGCCATACATCAAAGCAGGGCGCTAAAAAGGAAGGGCGGCGAAACGGCCAGAGCGCTCTTGGGCGATGCGTGATGCGGAGTAGGACTGGGTCGAGCGCGCTTCACTGCAGCAAAGTTCAAAACATGGCGGCAAGTGAGAGTCGATGGCTGGTGGAGAAAAGTGATCGCTACGCAAAAACAGTAAGACGATTCCGCGAAATTCTTTTGGAAATGAAATAACGACATGTTTCCTTAACTGTAAGAAGTTAGAAAGACTTTGATTCTGTGAACGCAGTGTTGAATTATCATAAATAAAACCAACTTGCTCGAAATGTCTTTTGCCCTTTTTTCGAACGCTATAAAATCAAGCACCAATTTCAAGGAAAATATGGTAGCAGATGGCTCAATTTTCAAGCAGTAAGTAGAGTAAGTATTGCTTTTTCATCGGTGTAAATCTCATTCTGAACTTTTTTGAACTTTTTGAGTTATAGGCTTTGAAAGTTTATACTGTTAGTGCTTTTAATATTGCTATTATGACAATAGGTATACCTTGGGCTATACCACTTTTCAATCTTCCAAGGTACTGGATTCTAAACAAACGAATGTGTCTAGGTTTCAGGCATTTACATCAAATTTTATTGAACATCAGAACCTCCCTTGAAGAATAAACAATGACACTATATGGCATGGTACAGTGCATGGTTTGTAGAAATGGTTTGGTAAAAGACAGGGCTAATATTGCCTTCCCAATGTCAAATAATATCTAAGGTTTAATCAGTTATTTGGTCTATTTCTTGGAGATGAGGAATTTCAATCACTAAATGGTCAGAATGGTATAACAATGCATTGCATAAGCAACCAAACACAGCAGTGTAAAACACTGTACAGAAATAATTATAATTACTATAATTATAAATCATAATCCATGCATGACTACACCTAAATACTGTGTAACTCTGTGCTCCTAGAAAAATCACAGGGAGCATAACCATGAAATCTGGGTGCCTAGTTCTTATTGGTACATACCATAGTTATGCTTTTGTATCATCTCTTTAAGACTTCCTGGCCTCGTCCTCCATGACAAATTACATCAGTAGCCCCCTTTTGCAGTGGCTAAAAATTCAAGTACCCCCATTTTCTCACCAACTCCTTCCCATAGATAATGGAAGGTCATGGCACAGACTTTACTTTTGGGTCCCTTGTTTCCCAAGTGATGTAGGCATTGTTAAATAGATGCACAGCTGTTTAACTCTGAATTAACATGCCATTGGTTTCCAAAATATATCCCTTTTTCCCTTTAGAAAGGTTTCAGCTTTACCTGTAACTCTGAAAATTTCAGTTATAATTTCTCTATCCAAGCCATCCCTGGCCCATTAGTACTAGTGTGACCAAAAAAAAACAATATCTCAATAAATATGAACTGTTTGTACAAAAACTCATGTGATGGGTTTCTGGTTTATGCTGATTATGATATTTAAGATGTACTCACACCCTCAGCTTTTTTGTATCATATGACAGATCGTCAACATATGTATGTTTTATCCACGTGCCTTTTATACATTAACAATAATATTTGCTATCAAATTTTTATTTTGTATCATTTTAATATGATCATTAGTTGCATGATTCAAGTCACAGAGTTGACTTGGTCTTGTTGTTATATAATTTGTCATTCGGCATTCAAAAAGATGGTGAATAGGCTGGTCAGTAAGATTGAAGGTTAATGCAAATGCTGTTAGAAAAGTCCCTATCCAAAAGGGAATTTGTCAGTGCAATGAAATGCGTGTGAAAAGAATAATAATATAAGGCTGTTACAATTGTCAAAGCCAAGAAAAGAACATATTTAAATGCTTTTCTTCCATAATTTAACCCTCTGTCTCCATCGAATATATTGCTAACAGAAATTTGTTAATGTTCTACTTTTAAGCTGCTCTTGCATGCAAAGGATTAATAGTTTTGCTTTTTATCTTTACATAAGCTAAGTAGATAACGAATTGTTGTAATGAAAAAGTTCATCAACATAATGCCATTGGAAATACGAATTGTGATGGATATTATTAACTAGTAATTGTAATTGTTGACACGGCTACCTTGGTGTTATGGAATAAACTTTTGTTAGTACCCTGTAGGGGTTTGATCTGTTTTGTTGCATTTGCAGAGCATTGAAGAGCATAAAAAAAATAAAACTCATTAATGTAAAACTGTAAACAAGGAAAATTTGCAACCTTGTTCACTAATGAGTGCACATTTCTACAAACCACTCTACCATGTCATATAGTGTCATTGTAATTCTTCATTAAAGTTAGATGTAAATGCCTGAAACCTCTACACATTTGCTTGCTTAGCATCGAAGCTGGAAAAGTGGTATACCCCAAGGTATTAAGTATAAACTTTCAAAGCCTCTAACTCAAAAAGTTCAAAAAAGTTCAGAATGAGATTTACACCGATGAAAAAGCAATACTTACTCTACTTACTGCTTGAAAATTGAGCCATCTGCTACCATATTTTCCTTGAAATTGGTGCTTGATTTTATAGCGTTCGAAAAAAGGGCAAAAGACATTTCGAGCAAGTTGGTTTTATTTATGATAATTCAACACTGCGTTCACAGAATCAAAGTCTTTCTAACTTCTTACAGTTAAGGAAACATGTCGTTATTTCATTTCCAAAAGAATTTCGCGGAATCGTCTTACTGTTTTTGCGTAGCAATCACTCCTCTCTACCAGCCATTGACTCTCACTTGCCGCCATGTTTTGAACTTTGCTGCAGTGAAGCGCGCTCGACCCAGTCCTACTCCGCATCACGCATCGCCCAAGAGCGCTCTGGCCGTTTCGCCGCCCTTCCTTTTTAGCGCCCTGATCAAAGGTGTAACTGAGCCCTTGACCCGCGTTTTGAAAAAACATGATATTCACCTCGTTATTCACTTTTACCCGTCGAAGACTGTAGATCTAGCAGTCGAAAGCTCGTACTTTTAAATATTTTTAGCCAGAGATCGTTTTTTTTAATTCTCAATATGTTTTTTAGTTTGTATCTAAATCTGGGAAGCTTCTCGGCCTGACAAGTCCCTTTAATTTGAAGGGACGCTTTTCAACTAATAAACGGTAAGCGATTTCTTAGAAATTACTTATTTTGACCATTTTGTATGGATTTAAAATTGAGTTGAAAATATGGCCCAGTTTTCATATCTCTGTTAGCCAATCACTAGACAAGCTCAGAACAAAAGAATTGTAGTTCGTTCATCAGCAGTATAAATTGCCCCTTAGTGTAATTGGTCCGCTGATGAAGGGAGTCCAGTTCTTTTGTTCTGAACTTGTCTTGTGATTGGCTTTAAGAAACGCTGGGTTGCCCCGGTTGAGTTCGTTTTACTGTAAGACCAAACTTTATCAAAGGTTCGTAAATCTGAGATCTTTTTACAACATTTTTATAGTAAAAGTAACAACAAATTAAGGTTTCTTTAAAAAAAGTGGTTTTACTGTAGAATATAAAAGTAAAGGAGGACGGTGCACAGAAGAGAGGGAGGGATGAAAAATTACAGATTGTAATAGGGTTAATTTATGGCGACACTATAAATTCCGACTACATTGTCTACATAATAAGACGGAGATATCAGCTAAAAACAGCTCTTTTGAGAGAAAAAAAACATGCATTTATTAAACAGTGGAAAAACTTGGACAGTTAAAAGTATGTCACATTTTTCAAATCAAAAGTTCACAACATCTTTATAAAAGTAAAAATAAGTTTCTTGAAAAAGTGTTATGTTGGTTTCACAGTATAGAATATAAAGGTAAATATTCGTTTTACCTTATGCAATTTGTATACTCGATAACCAATGTGATTGCAGTTTACACGCCCTCACGGCTCAAAAATAGGGTTTTTGTCATGATCTGTCAAAAGTAAAAAAAATATCGATTTGCTGTTTCGTCAATCTTGTCAAAGAATCTATAATATATAGAAGGTTTCGATGACGTCACGGCAGCGATGTTGGTGTTCCAAAACATAGACACGGCGGCCATGTTGAACTAATAGGCAACGAATTGTTGGCAAGTCTTAACGAAGCTCATATGAAAGGTGAGCTTGGTATCTCCCAAAGAAGGGGAATAATAACACTAACCCCAAAAGATGATGGCTCGTTCTTAGAACTAACAAATTGGAGACCGATCACCCTACTAAATGTTGACTTTAAAATAGCTTCTAAAACAATCGCAAAACGCGTCGAATCAATACTTCCTTGCCTAATCCACTCCGATCAAACAGGTTTTGTTAAAGGACGTTACATAGGGGAAAATATTCGTCTTATAAATGACATTATGGAAACAACGAAATCACAAAATCTTCCCGGGATATTAACATCATTAGACTTTCGGAAGGCCTTCAATTCCCTCGAATGGCCGTTCATAGCGAAAACGCTAGACTACTTTAATTTTGGAAGTGACATCAAACGCTGGGTTAGCACATTTTATAACAACATTGAAAGTACGGTAGTCAATAATGGCTATACAACGAACTGGTTTAAACCATCTAAAGGTGTACGTCAGGGCTGCCCCCTCTCCCCTTACCTGTTCATTCTTTCGGCTGAACTGCTAGCAAATAAAATCCACCAGGACTCCAACGTGAAAGGTATCAAAGTTTTTGGAAATGAAATCAAGCTGTCTCAGTTCGCCGATGATACGACCCTCTTCAACGCCGACTTAGTATCGCTGGAAAAGGCACTGAAAATAGTAGAAGACTTTGGGAAACTAGCCGGTCTATCCTTAAATGTGAAAAAAACGAAGGCTATTTGGCTGGGACGATGGGCAAGTAATAAAAATAGACCCCTTAGTATAAAATGGTTCCACACCCCGGTGAAAATACTTGGGATACACTTTTCTTACGATGACAAAGGAAATAACGAGCTTAATTTCAATCGAAAGATTCGCAAACTTCAAACTAAACTGGACATCTGGAGTTCAAGAGACCTGACACTATTCGGAAGAACAACGATACTAAAAAGCTTGGGTCTATCACAATTAGTTTACTCGGCTTCAAATCTCGTAGTCCCTCCGGGAACAGTGGATTTAGTAAAGTCAAAAGCGTTTAGATTTCTTTGGAGAAATAAAAAGGATAAAATAAAAAGATCTGGCCTTTATCAAGATCCGGATACGGGAGGAATACGCATGCCCGATATTAACATTATGTTTAAAGCCCTTAAACTTGCATGGATCCCTAGGCTTATGAACTCTGCTAAGAGAAACTGGTGCACTATTCCAAATTATTTCTTTAAGAAAATGGGTGGCTTGAACTTTTTCCTAAGGTGCAACTATGATACAAAATACCTTAATGACTTACCGATCTTCTACAAGACGATTCTGGATAATTTCAACGAATTAAAATTCCTCTATGCTTACTATCAAAAACAGGATATAATATTATTCAATAACAAAGAAATACTCGTTGATGGGAAACCGCTTTTTCTAAGAGAATGGTTTAACAAGGGCATTATTTCGATTGTAGACTTGCTAGATGAAACGGGCAACTTTTTAACCTTCCAGGAGTTCTCCTGTATATACTCATGTCAAACCAACTTTCTACAATATTATCAGGTGATCAGTGCTATTCCGAAGCACCTCCTGTCCAAAGCTAAAGATTCTGACACCTTTAACAAAAACTTTTTTACCAGTATGGATAACACTTTCCAGTTGAATGATTCCGTACAAATTAATTTTGAAAAGGCAAGGTCAAGAGATTTCTACAAATTGTTCACGTCCAAAACTCATACTCAAGAACAAACTGGCCCCAAGCGCTGGAGTGAAAACCTATCGCTACCTAAAGATTCCTGGAGTAAGATTTTCAAGTCACTCAAAAACGTGTGTAAGGATACTAAGCTAAAGGAGTTTCAATTTAAATTTATTCATAGAGTCGTAGTAACGAAGAAAGAATTATTCAGATTTGGCATCACGACCGATGATGAATGCCTGTATTGTGGGGATAAAGACTCGATTGAACACACTTTTGTTGAATGTCCATTTACTAGAACCTTTGTCAAAAAAGTCCTACAGTGGTTTAATGAAGCCAACTCTTGCCAGATTTGTCCTACTACCGAAGAACTCTTGTTTGGCGTTTTCTCTAGCATCCATGGAATAACAATAAAGAGAAAATTCAATTACACCACTTTAGCTATGCGCCATTACATATATTCAAACAAAACAAACAACAAGGCCATCTACATTCAGGAATTTAAAAATAAGCTACTTATTAACTATAAATTTGAAAACATCACTTAACTAATATTTTATTAAATAGCCGCCTTTGCTTTATCATTAACAATATATAGCGAGATTAATAATAGTCCATGTCAAAAATTGTAAGTAATGTCTCTTATTCCCTCACGAACATTATCAATTGTATAGTGTATTTTATTTTTTTTTGCTACCAGTTTATATTTCGATTATTTATCTTTGTATTTGTAATTGTACTTCTGTATTTCCCTTGTAATTATAGAGTTAATTATTATTAAAAATATATATATATATATATAAAAAAAAAAAAAATCTCAGCTATTAAAACATTTCAAAGGTAAAAAAAAAAAAAAAAAAAAAGTAAAGCCTAAACTCTAATTTTATGCAAATGTGTTTTATGCTTTAGAAAACCAACAAGGCCGCTGGTCACGTGAATAAAAACGCTCTTTATGCACTTTAATTTCATCTCAGTCTGCCAGGGTAAGATATCAAGGAAACTGGCTTGTACGATTTCTTAAGCTGTTCTTGCCATAATTTCGAGTCTTGCGGCACAATTGCAAGCAATTAAATAGTACTGTTTGAGCATTGAGATTCAAGGCACTCTGCGCTGGTTTGTTTAACCATCAACACTGCCGTAATTCAGGATTAACAGTAACTTCCTCATCATTTGCTACCACATAATCAAGCTCTCTCTCATCAGGACCATCATCAACAGGCTCAGGGCCATTGCACTTCGCCTGAAGGGTGCGTTTGAAATAGTGATAAATTTTAAATTTATAATTTGCAACTGCGCCCAAAACAACAATAATATCCAGCGCAAGCAACACGAAGAACGCTGTCCACCCGTTAAGGCTCCCTGAAAAAAAAAAAGAAAAGTTATTTTAAAATATATTAAAACAAAGAAGCAAAATAGACTGTATAAAAATCCTTCAATAAATGTTAGGTAAATTCTCTGTTTTTAAGAGTAACACAGATGAAATATACAGAAATATTTTTTTGAAGAAACGTGATATTGTTAGTATTGTACCTGCGGCACACAGGAAGCACTGTATAAAACAGCACAAAATAAGTGTGGGTACTTTACATACAAAATCGTTTCTATCTTTGGCGATTATGCCAGATTAATTCTTTAAAGGAATAGCACAAATGACATTCTCGTTTGTTATGCCACTCTCATTTAAATTGTTACTGTTGGTTTTCAAAAAATGTGTTTCCCATAAAAAAAAACAACAAACAAACAAACAAAACAACAACAACAACAACAACAACAACAAAAAACATAAAACTATCAGATTACTGATAGAACAGGAAGATATAAATGTTTTGTGCAAATTATAGCATTGAAGCGTTGTTCACAATCTAGTTGTCGAGAAAATAGTATTGACGAAATTTACAGTATTTTGTATTAATATTATTCGTTTTCACCTATATAAGAAACTGAGATTCTACTTGAGACTTCAGCCAATTAGTTCTTCTTGCTATAGGCCATCAAAAAATGAAAAAGGTTTTTTCGACAACCCTCGGTTATGTTCTGTTACTTCTGTTTCCTCACTAATGAACACTGTATACCTTACCTTCTGTCTTGTTTTCATGGTCAGCACATTTGGTTTCTGGTGATGCCAGTTAAAGAAAAAAAAACACGTCAATGTTAAAACGACTAAAATGCAATTTATTCTATGGGAGACATCATTACATAGTTACAGCTTTTTGTGTACATTTCCTTATTTATGTCTGTAGTCATTATACCTTACCTTTCTTCTTGTTTACATCGTCAGTGTTGTTAGATTCTCTTGATTTTCAAAAATAGCGTTAATGCGAATTTTATGGGATCAATGTAATGATTGTGAGGCCATGTATCCATCATAACTTACCTTTCTTCCAGTTTACATCGCCAGAACTAGTGCTGTTGGTTTCTGTTTCTGTACAAAAGGTGTTATAATTGTGAAAGCATAATTGGTAATGTACCTTGCATTTTTTCGTATTCCCTTGGTGAGTACTGCTGGTTCGAACTCCTGTTCATGTTAAACGGAGTCCTGGCTAAAAAGCCGTTTCGCTCAAATAATATACACATGGTTTTTTTTTGCGTAAAACTGTGTTAGGGGTTTGTAGCCGATAAGTCTTTACCAGATTTGAATACAATGCGTTTTGTTTTCAAATTTCCCGCGCGCCGCCATGGTTGCCTCTTGCAAAGCTTGATGGGGAATTATGACATCAGTGAGTCCGTGGTCGTACGTATCAAAAGGTTAACATTGCATGACTATGCGCAATATGTACGTTTCTATCGCGAAATTTTGTTAGGTAGACTCCATATTTAGATCACCGAGAGCGCAGTGACGTCACAAGTAACCATAACGAAAACATGGTGGCGACCAAGTTTTTAAACTGAAAACCGAAGCATTTGAAGAAATCGACTCAAAAATCCAGGAAAAGTTAACGAAAACCGTGAAGTGTGCTATTTAAGTTGTTTTACAACTAAGATTGCCTTTAAAAGAAAAGCACGTTAATGAACAGAAGACACAACTACGATCAAATTCCTGGCATTTGCCAAGGGATTATTGATTCTCCCCAGTTATAGCCTGCTATTTTCCTCCCTCTTGTAGACTGCATTTATCACCGTGACATAATTCATAATACCCATTACCGTTCATGGTTTTTTCTTGGTCCGTGCTGTTGGTTCCTGTAAAAAATAAACAAATAAATAGATAAAATAAATAAATAATCGAGTTAATGCGAAAACTGTCGGTCAGTGCAAATCAAGTTGCGGTAGGTTATCTTTCCAAAGGATGAAAAATGGTAAACATTGATAACAATTTATGTACCTATGGCATCTGGTTCACATGCTGTCCGGGTTCCAGGGCTAGAGTCGTTCACTCATGCTGTTTGTGAAGGTGCTATAAGAGAGATCACAACCAAAATTGTTGAAAGACGATTGCTTTCTTAGGTTATACAAAAGTGTTAAAATATGTAAAACTAGTTTGAAAGTTAAGCTGTTACTTGCAGCCCTAATAATGTTCAAAAGCCGATATTAACGCAAATTCAGGGATTGCTTGCATACTTCTGTCATACCAAATCGTTTTTCATTGCTAATTTTTAGTTGAAAGGACTGATTGTTAGAACTTACAAAACTGAAGCAATTTCCCTAATAATATTAAGTTCAATTTCTTCATTGGCTTTACCCCTCTTTTTTTACCTTGACTGTTCCCAGACTGAATTCTAAAATTAACAGCGAAAAATAAACCGCGAAAAGAAGAAGAAAAGCCTCGCTATTAAAATCATCTTTCGAACATCATAGTCATGCCGTTCTGCACAAAATGTACTTGAATGCCTAAAAATTGAAGCAGCAAAGTTTTCGGAATCCAACGCGACAACTTTTTAGCCTTGAAAACAGAAATTCCGCGGCTAAGGAAACATCCATTGCCATGCATGCAAACTAATCCAACTTGTTGCTCTAGCTCTCCCGAAAGTTCGAACAATGGGGTGCATAGTAATGTTAACTTATTCTTTTCCCTCAAAATGGTTAAGGTGCATGTTTCAGCTGAGCTGTTGCAGGTATATACTAACCTTCCAAAACAATGAGTTCTACTGTTGACATGCCACTTTCTCCAGTGCGCGTGTTCTTGAAATGGCACAAGAACTGCCCAGCGTCTTCACTTTTAACGTCATTGATCGCAAGATCACGATACGGACTGGTCACGTTCACGCGACCGTAGAACTGCTCATTTTTCTGAGTATCGTTCCCAATGGTATGTTGCCCTATGAAGGGTTGCCTGAAGGTTTCTGTTACCGGACCATCTTCATTCTTAGCTATGATCATCCTGAAAACATCTTTGCTGTCCGCCTCTTTCTTGGCCCAAAACATGTCTATTTCACCAAGATGTGAAGTTAATGGCGCGACAATGGCACGACATGGAACATGCGCTTTTAGCATGCCAGGTACAGCATATATAGTTGAAGAAACGGACGCTTTGAAATAGATAAAAACAGACACATTCAATAACTGAACATGAATTTGAGTAAATTACTGGTTTAGCAGCAGACTTAATTTAAGTCATAACGCCATCTTATATATTTCACGCCAAGAAAAAGTAAACCCAACCCTTCGAGTAAAAAAGTCAAGAATTTGAAACGGTTATGGAAGGTTAATCTTCTTTACCGAGTCTCTGGTCTGTGCAGTATTCCATGCTCGAGTTATCCGTCAAAATGTTCACCACAAATTTTTAGTGCTCAGCATGAAAACGCCACATTGGTGCCCCGCGGAGGGCTAACATTAATATTTGGTAGTCGGAAATTCATCGGGATATCTGGAATCCATGTCTTATAGCTAGTTAGAAAAATCGCTTTGTTTCGTGGTGGATATGCTTTCGAAACAGTTGGAACAGAAAAGGAAATAATGTTTTCGTCAACGTAAATTTCAGATTCAATTTCCGAAAAAAGGAAACAAAAGGAAAAGTTCGCAGTCTAATGAGAGTCTGAACGGGGTTTAACTGAGAACTGAACAAAATTTTAACTGCCATGTGAGATCAGAACTTTTATTCATAGCTGAGATCAGGGATCATCTGCAAAATTTACTGCCGGCTACAAGTGAAGTCATTGGTGGGGGGTGGGGGGGGGGGGGGGGATGTGGCCCGCAACTGAATTTGATAACTGAGAAATCGCCGAAATTGTACCTGATAAGTCTGATACCTCCATCTATACCAGGCCCTCTAATGACCATTACATTTTCGAAGAAGCCTAGGAACAAGGGAATTGATTCCCAGGTTCCCTGGATCGATCATGGCGTCTGTAGCAATGTCAAGAGGAGCTGTCAATCATGTGTACAATCGAGCGAAGAAATAGGAAGAAATACACAATCTGCGAGAAGATAAAAGGTACCTACGTTGCTTCCACCTTGCAATACATAATTAACATGGCCAACGGAAGTAATTCAGCTTATAGCTGCTGGTTGTGATTTTACTGAAGTAAACTATTTAACTCTCTCGTCAACGCTCGAAGTTATAGAAATACGTACAACACGGGATGCCAGTGAATCATGGTTATTTTTTGTATGTAAAGTTATTTTATTCGTAACCTTTGTTGCGAATTGCATTGTGATTCATGAGTATGCGTTTCATTTGATAAACCTACAATTTATATCTTAAAAAGGTGAATTTTGTTGTAGACGAATAGACCTTCATAAAGTAATGCAGTACCTCTATAAAAAATCAAGTTTATTTATTTTTTACATTTCTTTCTTGTTTAGAGGTAAGATAATCTAGAATTGACTCTCTTTGTTTACTTTAAGTTAGTGTGTACATTATACGCTGCAGCATCATTATCACTATGCTTGCTTTTGTTGTCTTCTGCTTGTGCTTATATGGCATGTGTGATCCTTGTGAATTATAATAGTCCTACTGCTTTTATTAAGGCTACATTTGTGCCAAGTGTCAGCCAACAAGTTAGAGAGAAACAGGCATTGGTAAAATGACAAAGAACTATAATAATTTGAAGACATTTTGCCTGAACCAGTATATATGTAGCCGAAATTTGCATTCCTTGGACCACAACCTACTCATTTTTTAGGTAATGTAAGTACATAATTATTGCTTCTGAAGCCACCAATGATCAAACAAGAATTTACAACATGAAAATGGGTGGTTTTGAGTGTTCCTTAATTGTGTTCCTTAATTGATGTGTCAATTAAATAACATATTAAATATTTATAACAACAATGATAATATATTGTAATAGTGTGATAGTATTAGTATCAGGTTCTAGTACAAGTACTAAGTACTAATACTTATCATTATCATTCTCATGAAGTTCTAATAGTAATAGTAATAGTAATAGTAATATAGTAATAGTAATAGTAATAGTAATAATAATAGTAATAGTAATAGTAATAGTAATAGTAATAATAATAATAATAGTAATAGTAATAGTAATAGTAATAGTAATAATAATAGTAATAGTAATAGTAATAGTAATAGTAATAGTAATAGTAATAATAATAGTAATAGTAATAGTAATAGTAATAGTAATAGTAATAATAATAGTAATAGTAATAGTAATAGTAATAATAATAGTAATAGTAATAATAATAGTAATAATAATAGTAATAGTAATAGTAATAGTAATAATAATAGTAATAGTAATAGTAATAGTAATAGTAATAATAATAGTAATAGTAATAGTAATAGTAATAATAATAGTAATAGTAATAGTAATAGTAATAATAATAGTAATAGTAATAGTAATAATAATAGTAATAGTAATAGTAATAATAATAGTAATAGTAATAGTAATAGTAATAATAATAGTAATAGTAATAGTAATAGTAATAATAATAGTAATAGTAATAGTAATAGTAATAATAATAGTAATAGTAATAGTAATAATAATAGTAATAGTAATAGTAATAGTAATAATAATAGTAATAGTAATAGTAATAGTAATAATAATAGTAATAGTAATAGTAATAGTAATAGTAATAATAATAGTAATAGTAATAGTAATAGTAATAGTAATAGTAATAGAAAAAGCTTAAGTCGAACACAATATTCACCAATGTTTCACTTAGTCCCTGACAAAAACTAAAAACATCTGAAACATATATCACATGCAATTATGCTCACTTGCATAAAATGCACCATACACTGTAGTTTAACACAATATATTGAAAAAACATATATATACTAAACATTCTTCATGATATTTTAACTCGTGTATAGTATTCATGTGTTATTTAAGTGCAGTTTCAAATAATATTATTTATCCTGTATTTTTAAATATTTATAATTTGATTAGGGATGAGTGAGCCCCTCCCAGGGGTTTCAGGGAACAACATCTGAAACATATATCACATGCAATTATGCTCACTTGCATAAAATGCACCATACACTGTAGTTTAACACAATATATTGAAAAAACATATATATACTAAACATTCTTCATGATATTTTAACTCGTGTATAGTATTCATGTGTTATTTAAGTGCAGTTTCAAATAATATTATTTATCCTGTATTTTTAAATATTTATAATTTGATTAGGGATGAGTGAGCCCCTCCCAGGGGTTTCAGGGAACAAGGGAACATGGCCATATAATTATTGGTAACAAGGGAACAAAAGGAAAATAAAGTTGGGAACACGGGAACAAAAGCTGTGTTTCAGATATTTTAGGGATCTGGGATCACAAAAATCGACAAAATACTTTTAAGGAACAAGTAAACACAAGGGAATTTTTTTTTTTTGGGGGGGGGGGGGGGGACAAGAAAATATGGACCCCCTGGGAGTGGCTCATTACTTACTTCATTTATATAT
Source organism: Meandrina meandrites (assembly GCA_963693305.1). Lineage (NCBI taxonomy): Eukaryota > Metazoa > Cnidaria > Anthozoa > Scleractinia > Meandrinidae > Meandrina > Meandrina meandrites. The sequence continues at coordinate 25,216,865 of OY855911.1, read as the reverse complement.
TATTGTAAATTTTTATATTAGATTTCCGATAGATTTTTTTTTATGTTACTTGTATGGTAGCTGAAGTGCCACCTTGTGAACGATTGTTTCCATTATTATTACTATTATTATTATTTAATTATTATTATTATTATTATTAATTCTATTACTATTACTATTACTGTTACGTACTAGCTGTTACTGTTACTGTTACTGTTTCTGTCAGTAAATATTCATCAATGTTCACATTAAGCCTTGACAAATTTAGATATAAAAAAGCAGTAGATTGTTTAAATGAACTGGTTACTGACTTTGTAAAGTGAGTAATTAACATACTACGGATTCTATGTATTGTTTTGAGAAAAAGTGAGTGCTAGAAGTTGTTTAAAAACCATCTCATTTGCTATTTTCTTAAACACTCCAAAGGCTAAACCACAAATATAAATGTAAAGGTATAAGTAAAGTCTGTATACAAGACTAGTGGCCCATCATGCCGGAGCTTATCCCAGTTTCTGTGGCATGAAGTGACTAGTAGAATTTCTACTCCCCCCCTGGATGGGATGCCAGTCCATCGCAGGGTTACCCCCAGCAGTAAATACACCTGGGTGGAGAGAGGCACTATGAGAATAAGATGTCTTGCCCGAGAGCACAATTAACGCAGTGCCCGACTGGCCAGGGCTCGAACCCAGACCGCCCAATCCGTAGTCCAGCACACTAACCATTAGGCCACTGCGTCTCCCACATATCGTAGTATAAATGTGTATAATTAAATGTTGTTATTTATAATGGTTTCTTGCTCAAGATCTAATCTTCTCAGTACTCGTACAAATTAAAACATTAATAATTAATGTTTTGTACGAGTATTGAGTAGATTAGATCTTGAGCAAGAAACCATTATAACAACATTTCATTATTTGATGAAAACAACTGGCCCCATATGTATTAAGTGGACTGTACAGCCATAGTTGTGGCTTACAGTGCTGTATTATAGAACATTTTCAACATAAATGTGAAAAATATCAATTTCTCTATGTTGAAATTTAAAATCCCAGGATTTTTGGCAATTTTGTTGCACCACATACAAACAATGATCAAAATGAACAACTAATCTTGTGACAGGTTTATAGATGCAATGCATATGGTTAAATAGATGGAATTGGCAAAACAAGAAACACCTGAGTATTTACTTAGATAGAATAATGTAAAATCTCTGTTCACCATGTACCACCCGCAAAATAGTTTAGGAAAAGTTTCCTACAGGTTATACTGAAATATATAATTTGATCCATATACTGGTTTGCCAGTTAAAAGAAGTGCATCAGGTAAAGCCAGTAGACCATAAATGAGTCTCTGTTCATTTTAAAAATGTGAAAAGTTGGTACCTGTGATTAGCATTTAGTAGAAAATAACCTTAAGCTTGTTTATATCTTTATATCCTATTTATTTATTTATGTTAAGTTAAGTGAATTGTAAGTATTGTGAGGTCTATTGTAAGTTAAGTTGTTGTAAGTAATGTATCCTAATTACTGCATTATTTTTAAAACAAACAAATTACAAAAAAATGAGCTGGTACTGTGATGTTTCAATATCTGAATTAATAATTATCAAATCATGCTAATATAAAAATACTTCCATTTAGTGTTAAGCATTTTTGCAGCCATCATTAGCTTACATGTATCAATATCAGCTAGCATAATTAATATAACCTTACCAAAATTCACCTTTTGTTTGTAAAATTACAAATGCAAGGATTGTAATCATATTTATATTCTTAGTAGTATCAGGTTAAAATTTTTAAGTAAAGTTGCCCTGTTAACGTTTGAATTTATGTCGAGTTCAATTATAACACAAAATTCCGTGATGTGTAATCTGCCATTTTTGATTATATTATCACAAGACATAATACATATCCTTCATCAGGTATAGTTCAAGATGTTTAAATCTTGCGTGATACTCGTAAAATTCATTGTATCATTTAGCTAAAAAAAAAACATTGGGAATTTTTCTGGATTCAATACGGCACTCGATTGAGCTACAATTGATTTGATGACTCGGCACATCGTGCATGGAAATGAAGTTCAGTTCATTCGCGGACTTGAATTCGATCTTAATTTGCGAGTGAATCCAAACTTCAGTAGATACGGAACCATATTGGTATTTAAAAGCAATTTTTTTACGAGGAAAGAAAATTCTTATTGCGATGTGGTCGCATGTAATAGGATTCTGCTACCGAAGTTTCCAAAATATACAGATTGTTACATTCTGCACATTGCCGTGCATCGCAGGGTAAGAAGAAAATCTACAACAAAATAGTATAGAACATACCTCTGGCAACAGGAACTGATGAAAGTTGAAAAACAAATAGCCACAGAAAGCACGTGGATATTAGAAACATCTCTTCAAACGTAATGTACACTGTACCAACAACGTCAGGCGGATACGTGGTGTAAAAATCATAGAGTGGTTTGATATATTCATATATAGGCATACGTATGCACTTGTACCCATGAAGCCCTTCAGCAAGCCACTATGTGATTGTTACATGAAGTAACTACCGTCACGTGATTGACCCACACAAACCGTTCAACAAAAGGCAGAAAAACAATTTAGCGTAAACACCAGCGATATTTTAAACAAGCTAACACAAGGCAGTTGTCAAAGAAAGGAGAAAACGCCATTCGAAGCGACGCAATCAGTTGAAACCTCGTATCTACAGTAGAATGAATATTGTTACAGTGCAACCTCACTTTTCGGACTTCATGGCATTAAATCGGCATGCTCTACTGACAAGGTCTCTCTTAAAAAAGAAACACAAACAAATTGAAGTTTAACGCGTTTGAATGTCGCTTATATACAGCCAGTAATTTAGTTTATTATAAAAGCTTGCAGGAGAGGCGAAGCACCTTGCATTCGTGAAAGTAATCAAGGAACGCGAAGCGAGCGCCTGCGGGCGACGACCAATGACGAAACTACAAAACGCGTTTTGGCGCTTTTTCTGGGGATCTGTAATCGATCTGAACGAACTTTAGCGATTTTTTGTGCAATATGTTTTTGTTTCAAGGATACGGGAAGGAGTCGAGGCGTACTGTGTGTCAAAGATTAGCATTTTGTGCGTGCATCCTTCAATAACACAAATTTGCATATACAACCTCGCCTCAGGGTCTAAGATTTGTCACGGTCTCGTGGCTGTCTGTTTATAGACATAGTATTATATATTGTTTAGCCAAGTTCTCCTCGACATATCAGCGTGAAAAATTAAGATCAGAATTTACTTTTTACCGTTATTTTTTATTTAAGTACAGTTGGTCTCGACTAAGCACGACCTCTGCGCCATGTTTGTTGTTACTAAAGAAAATATAGATTGTCAACTCCCTTTCGTTACATAGAGAACCGTAGGCTGACTGATTATTCAAAGTGAGCGAACTGCTTGTGTTTTTTTAAACGAATTTTTTGCGTTATATGCGTTATGTTCTTGTTCAAAAATATTTAAATTCATATAGGAAAGTACAGCAGAAAGACGTGTATGTCGGGCGGGCAGTCACGGTAGTTGACTTCTTTGTAATCGAAGTTACTAGGAAATTAAGTAAGGTTGTACACACCTTGAGTCAAAGGCATCAAGCAGGCGAAAATCAGCAGAAAATCATCAGATAAAGTCATGCCTTTTTCTACCAAAAAGTCAAGAGCGGTTTGCTATCAAGTATATTTACTTCAGCAATACGGCGCACGTGAAATGTAAATGAGTTAGTCTAGTTGTCCAATCAAGTAGTCGTTCACCCTTGACGACAGACAAGTCACGCAAAGAGTTTTCATGTTTGTAGTGATATCAGGATAACTGACGCGGCAGAAAAGTTTGCGCTCGAAAAAAAAAATTATATACCTCAGAGCAAGTCTGCGAGGATTATGACCCCATACGAACTGAAGGGTTAGTGTCAGTTTTTAAATCTTTGATATATGTATCCTATTTGGCTACGTGGGCAGTGTGGGTTTTCATTGCTTTTGAATACGATTCAACGACAGTAAGAAGAGTTCTGTTGATGAGAATAGAATTACTTATCAACTGTCCCCATAGGCGTACGGGCCGGGGGGGCTGGGGGGGCTGCAGCCCCCCCAAATTTTGGGCAACGCAGATTTTTTGGGCAGCAAAAGAAATTTGGGCAAAGCCAGTTTTAAAAGAAGCTTCCATGTTTTTGTTTTTTGAATAGATAGATCTTTTCTATTTTAACCTGAAGTCGGCATGGTAAAGCCAGTTAAATTCACACGAGACAGTGGTTGCCCAGCACGTGATGAGTTTCTGGTTATTAATGTAGTACATATCCTTGCAGTGATACCTGCTACATCGTGTTCAGAGGCCCTGCCAGGGGGCTGTCCCAGGTCGCTTGTCGGAATTTTAAAATGCCTCGTGTCGGCGTTTTGTCAAGGCTACACAACGCTGTCGGAAATTTAGCGACATACATTTGGCTTCGTCGGTCGTTTGTCACTATTTCGTTTGAGCGCTGTCGCTACTTTTTGGCCCATGTCGCTTGTCGGAATTTACCCTGGCAGGGCCTCTGTTCAGCAGAACAATAATTCAGTGGGTTGCGCAGATTGAAAACTTACCTGCGCAACACCACGGGGCAACAACGTGTCAGTAATGTTCATCGCACTTATTAACATTGAAAGGGCATATGCCAACTCTGTAGTCAACGATGACATGGATCGTATCAATGATATCTTTGGCCGTCGAAATGGCCGAGACAGCTATTTCTTTTAACGTGTTTTATGAGCTCATATGATAGATTCATTTGTAAGAATATTTTCACTTCGTAAGTAGGCCTATGTTAAAGAATCGTGAATGACCCTCGTTTCTTTTCGACTTTTTCGTAAAAATTTGGGCAACTTGCGAGAATTTTTTGGGCAAATGGTTCACCGCCTCCCTGGTTAAAAATTGCCCGTACGCCTATGACTGTCCCAAATTTCAAACGGACAATATGGTTATTCGACTTTCATAAGAAACGTTCTAGCCCGAATATACTACGAAATTTACTGCACAGACGTGTTGAGTAAAGGAAATAGATTTAATAGTAAACAAAAATAGATATGTTTGAATGAAAACTATTTGAAAACTGATCTTAAACAACAAAATTGATCATATCAGAACTATTTAAACTAATTTTTAGGTAACTTTCTACTGTCGTTGTGTACTTTCTACTTTCTCTTTGTAATATGCATAATTGGTGGTTTCTATGTCGCCTGCCTTCTGGCGGCAAAAAAATACCTTAAGAATACCTTTTATACATCAGTTTCTTAGTATTCTGTACATGTACAACAGAACATACATTTTGTTGTTGTTTTAAAATTATTAAAAACTAACCATACATCTAAAACACAACTATATTTGAGAATTATACTTTAAAAGTCATTTTGAGATATTTATTTTACCATTTGCTATATAATATGATATCCATATTTACAAAATGTGGATTATTTAGAGCTACCACATGCACTTTATAAAACTTTCTATTTAGGTAAATTTCAAATAATTTACACTGGAAACACCACTTTATTTTTTTCAACATAACTATTATTGGAATCACCATTCTCGTCACTAAGGTAAATGACCGTGCTATTCTGTAATGGAGGAGGACGAGATGTATTTTTCCGCTGCGTGTAGTACATATGGACTATCCACACAGCAATGCTGAAAGTTACACCGATGAAAATACCTATGGGTATGCCAACCCCCCGGGGGGGGGGGGGGGTACTCCCATAAATTTCGGATAGGGGTGTGCCGCGAAGGTTCTTAAACCCTGACCCTATTTAAGGATAAAGAAAACGAAAATTGATACCCTTTTTAAGGCCCAAACCCGAAAAATGACACCCTATTCAAGGAGAGGAGAAGCGTTGGGTGACGATCCAAATAACGGCTAACCGCACACGGCAAAACACAAATCTTTACAAAATCGCTTTGCTACTAGTTGAACGGATGGTTTATAGTTTAAACAGACGATTGTTACGTTTAGTTGGGCATTTATTTTACCTGATAGAATTTAGGTACGCTATCTAAGGATAACACCGGGAACATAATGCCAAAAGGAGCAAAAATGATACCCTATTTAAGGACCGAGAACCTCCAAAACCATACCCTATCCCGCGGCACATACCTATATAGCCCATATATGGGAGTACCCCCCCCCCCCCCCCCCGGGATGCCAACCCATATTGTATTCCAGCCCAGTACAGCTTGTATTCCATCAGGTCGTTCTGCAAAATGAAAAGGACTTCGAGCTAAAATGACTTTTTAAAAGTGAAAGGCATATCCCTATCAAAACTCTGAAAGTCAGTTAAGAATAACTGATCAAACACCCACACACGCATTACCAACAACTGTAGCTAACAAGAGAGGCTAAATACGTTTTACTTTCCAGAAGCGGTCTAGCCTTAGGGCACGCTGTTTGCTCTTTATCGATCCTTTTCCCATGGGCACTCCCAGACCTAACAATTCTTCCCCTCTAGGTCTAACATATTAGTAGGACAAGCCTCAGACTCCCTCACAAAACACGTACGGAGTCGTATATAAGATTCATAACGTTACCTTCATCTGATGGGGGTGGTGAAGACTCTGTTATTGTTGGAGGCAAGGTCTGATTTAACGTCGACTTCGTTTTATCTAAATAAAATTGGTTTAAATCAAGTTATACTCGGTTGCTATGCTAGTCTCGGGTTTTGTATCTCTCAAGTCTGTGATACATATTAAGGCATGACATCTTCATTTTTATGAATGACTAAATGACTCGAGTTATTCTATTGTTAACTTTTTTCATTTCAAGTTTTTTTATTGTTACAGCACATCATCATTCCATTTTAGTCAGTATCTAGTCACACTATTTATAAAGTCCGTGAAAATATCCGTGTAAAGGACAAACTAACCAATCAAAAGAAAAAACATTGGGTAACATATTAACAATCTCGGCTACCAAGTCGGAGAAAAGCTAGAAATGTGTTTTTCCCAGCAAATTCAGATAACGCTGAACTATTTTGATAAAGGCACGCAAAGCATGCAGAGGCCATGAATAAGGTAATGAATGAGCAATCAACTGATTAGTCATTGATTATTGCTGATAATCAATGAGTAATCGAAGACTAATCGAAGACAAAATATTTTGTGCCCTATTGGCTACTCATCGGTGCCGTCGATTACTCATTGATGTGACTGATTAGTCATTGAAGCCTTTGATTACTTATTGATTACTTATTGATTATGGTATTGATTCCCCGCCCTCGTATGCAGGTATTCTCGAGAATTTCTTTTAGTGAAACGATGCCTGTGTAAAAGGATGTCTTGTTATAATGCAGGCGAGACTGCTTCGTCTAAAGAGACCCCCAGTTTCCCCTCGGGGGAGGGGGGGAGGGGGTACTCTCATATACGAGCTATATAGGTATGTGCCGCGGGATAGGGTATGGTTTTTGAGGTTCTCGGTCGTTAAGTAGGGTATCATTTTTACTCCTTTTGGAGTTTTCACTGAGATATACATGCTTGCAGTCAGTCGATCGTTAATTAAAACACGTCGGGAAAAATCCCTCGCTGCTTGCACATACTGGTCAATATCGCAATATTGACTTAGATCGTCGTTTTCTGCCTAAAGCACAGGTTCACCAACTAAAAGAGGTTTAAACTTACCCTTTTTGTTAACGTGTCCGCAAAAGAAAGGTCGAAAAACATTAACAAGCAGTCACAAAATGTACAGCAGCCTCAACTTTATTAAATAACTTACAATAGCAAATATATTTTTACAATACCGCTTACATATATCTATACAACAGAAATTGATAATCCCTTTTAGCTTGAAAGCTGCAAGGCTACAATCAAGCCGTCGTTATAACTTAAATTAAACCTTGCTGTTATCAAAGTATGAAGTTTCAACCCTTGCATGTACTGAACATTCAATCAAAACTAAATAAAGTTAAGGTTTCCTAAAATAAGAATTAATGTTAAACTCTAATTGAACTTATTAGCATGATAAAGTGTGTATGGGCAAAATTACACTAAGAAAATATAAATCACAGCCTCAGTAATATGATATATCGCTCTTTACGCAATCAATGGTTGTGTCACGTGTTTAAAATCATTATTTATGTGTCGCTGTTTGCCCATTTCCTTTCTCTTTGTGCCTATAAGACGTTATATATAATTTATGCTGACGTAATTATAATTTATGCTGAAATTTATTATTGTTATCTACCGCATCACTGGACATTTTTTGTTTTGCTTTCTTTTTTTAATGTTTAAAATTAATGTTTTCTACACTACATGAGCCCCAGAGACAGAAGATTGCACAGACGATTTTTTCTGTCTCCAACAGCAAAGATCATTTCGCTTTACATAGATTATATACCCAACTGAAAGAACCAAAAACACAGAAAGTACACACGTCGCTAAAATCAACGTAAAGACGAGATTTCCACTGTCATCTGTATTATCTGTTAGAAATAAGAAGATACGGATAAAATGTGAATTAATGTGATAAATCTAGTCAGGAAAGTCACTGCCTTTGTTGAAAGCTATTAAACCAAAGGCATACTGTTTGTAGCATTTTTACTGCTGGATCCAAGTTATACTCTTACCTGGTTAAAAAAAACCTGTTTATTTGATATATTTTTTTGTAATACTATAAAATTGGCGTGCCACCTAATTACAGGAACTCGAAAAGTTATGTAAACTACAGACAACTTAGTCACAGTTCAGTCTAAAGTGTCAGGATAAAGTGAGACATTGCTAGATGTTGTCCTGGTTTTCGAAGCATTAGCGATTAGAAAAACAGCTCCTTCCCGAAGAGAACCTGCTCAGACCGTGGCATTGTGATATGCAGCTAAAGAGCTTCACAGTAAAATCCCTTCTGATTGTAAACCTCTTAAAAAGACATTTGAGCGAAAATAAGTTCAGGGTTTATTTTTAGAATGGAAAAGCTATTTACCTTTTTTACACTCTTTTGCATGCGGCTTGTTGGCTGTTTTCGTTTCCCGGTGGCTAGTTGCTGAAGAAAAAAGCCCAAGGAAGCTAAATGTTAGAGTTGCGTGATAAAAAAGGCTACAAAAAATAATGTGAGTGGGACAAGACAAACCATTAATTCCCATGCAGTAGTTAACTACCGTCAAATTTCGGAAATAAACCCAGGGCTTACGTTTGTCCAACGTTGCTTTCATCCCTTTCAGGTGGGCTTGTTTTCAGTAAGGATTTATATACGGGAAGGGGGAGGAGGAGGAGGTTATTTTCGCATAGAACCGTTTGTGAAAATCAATAGGTCCATCCAAGAATACCACTTGGCAAAACTCTCTAAACAATGCGATTCACCCGGACAAGTCCTGCGCTAGTTGATTTTTCTTCTTCCTGGTTATGGAAACAAAGAGCATTTAACTTACCATCTTTAATAACAACAAGCGTTGCAAAATGCTTTCGAGGCGATCTGTGATTGATTCGTTTGACTGTACACATGTATTTCCCGGCGTCGATGAGGCGTACTTTTGGAATTTCCAGGGCGCCGTCACTTGTTATGTTGATTCCTTTCCTTCCAACTTTGGTCTCTCCTTCACCGTTCATACCAGCAATCCAAGTCCACCTGGAATGCTTGTCGTCACAATTTCTTGAAGTGCAAATCAACCAATAGACGATGTCGTATGCGCCGTCCTTTTTGACAATTTCTTGTAATACAGGACAGGGTATAGTTGCTATGGGCTGAGAAGGCTTGCTGATATTGAGGGCTACAAAGAAAATGTTGTAATAGGCTAGTTTTAAATTACACGCCACTGATCACAAACAAAATAACTAAGTCGAGGTTGAGGTTGAGGGGAGTTAGTTGAGTTTTCGTTTGTTTTATTCCCCTCAACTTTGTTTGGGATGAGTAGAGTGTAATTCGAAACTAGGTTATAAACCAAGTCGAAACAATTGAGAAGAAAAGTGAACAACTATCTTAGCTTTTACCGAAACAACGCACACTTGCAGTTAATGATGCGAAGATCTGAGAGTCGCACACTTTAAAGGCAGTTTTATGATTGACAAGTAACACCTAATAAAAGACAAAAGGAGTGTCGACTTCTTCTCACTGCTAATTAACTAAACCTGATAATCCTGAAAGCAATGTCTTTTCATTTAAATGATCAGTACTTATGCGCGCGTAAACTGCGGGATTTCATGTGACCTTCAGAAACGGAGGGGAAAACCCCAAAATCCGTAAAGACGTTCGAGTGTTAAACGCGACAAGCGGAAACAAAAGGTAAAGTAATAGTTAACACGAGAACCAAATTAAAATAACGTTTAAATGGTAAATAAAATGATTTGCTACCTACGAGAAAACATAGGCACGCTAAGCGTGCAGGAGTTATTTTTTCAATTGATTGGGTTGCTTGGGCTAAGACTGGGTGTTAGTCCTGTTGGGATGGTTGAGCTATTTGTGCATGGTGCATCACTAACTACATAGCCCCTTGCTACGACTAAGGGGCATTTTTTGAAAAAAAAAATGTTGCAGACAAAATAATTTTTACGTGCAATTTGTTACGTCAAAACTGTTTCGTTCAATAGTAAATTTTTATCATTTAGAAAAAACAAGAACTAATTTAATTGTCAAAATGTCACGAAATGGCTTATTCTGTTAGCGCTTATTTTGTTGCTAGCTTTTTTACAACCGTAACGCGATACCTTTGTTTGTTACAGGATACTTTTTGGGTTTTTGTCAAACACTGTAAAACGATACCTTTGTTTTTTTAAAACGCATGTAACATGACACTTTTGTTTATCTCACTTTTGTAACATGACACTTTTGTTTTTCTTGAAAACACCATGTCTCCATTGAACAAACAAACGAAGTAATAAACGAATCAAATCAAAAACTATATTTTTAGGAAAGCTTTGAAGGTGTACTACACCTGGAGTATTTGTTTTCTGTCGTAAATGTTTTCATTCAATAAACAGGAACAAGAACTAATTAATTTTAGTTATCAAACTGTCACGGAATGACATGCTCTTATTCTAGCCTGTTGCCGCTATCGATCGTAGTTAATTTTAAAAGCAAAACCATTTTAAAGTCAATACCCATCCCGTTAATTAAATGTCTAAACGTGGTGTGTTTAAGGTATAAACATAAATGCTACTTGCCCGAGAGTCAGCTAATCGCAGGAGCAACACGCTAAAGAGACTAATTAAATTAATTGCGGTTTTCAGTTGGCGACACGGAGTCTCAAGCAGTATTAAATTTAAGAAGTTTCCTTGTCACGAACTCTTAAAACAAGAGGCCACAACACACTCTGAAGAAGATTCCTTGCCATTTTTATGACACAGTATTAACATCACAATGAGAACATTATTCTTCAAATCTGCTTTATGCAAATGCTTTATGCAATTTCTTCTACGGTCAGCGAAACTAACCCGTCCTAAAGGAACGCTTGAATAACTATTTAGTGTTGGGTCTTTTGCTGGCGGCGTGTGCGTTGTAAGCAGGCGAGCGTTTCAAATCCAGGATTAATTCACAACTCACCGATTCTGCCTCCTACAAATTGAAAATCTTCGAATGAAATCGCTCGCTTACAACAGTGTCAGATTACTTCCCCTTTATAAACTGCAATTTGATTGGTTCTGATAGTACCTCAAACCTGATTGGTGTGAGATACAAACATACTCCACTGACTACACGGTCCATCGCGCCGACTAAGAGTTATTTTTTTGAAAAAATAACTCAAAAACTCTTCAGTCTTTTGTTGTTTGGTTTGCCTTTCGAAAGGAACCCTTTCTTTATTCGAAGTTCGAACGAATAGCGAGTATTCTAGTCATGCTAGTTGAGGTCAAATACAGCAGTTAGAAGACGTCAAAGTAGTAATGGGGGGCCCTTTGGGACGTAACCAATCAGAGAGCCGTATTTGGCCCACGTGACCGGTCTAGACCAATCAGAGGAGAGCGTGACGTCATTGGGTCGCCTAGCAACCAAGGGGATTGGAATGCAGAAGTCATGTGACCGGAAGGGGAAGTGACGTCATGGGTAAGTGATGAAATGTGATCGGAACCGGAAGTGAACCTGGAAACCGGAAATGAGTGGCACAACCTCGCTTGGGTGTGCATAGTTGATGAGGATTGAAAAATTATTTTTTCTTTTTTTTTTTTTTTGGGTGGGATGTGGGATTCGAACCGTTGACCCGTCCGATTTCAAATCCAAAGTATTACACCACTGCGCCACGGTGGCGATGCTGGCGTAGGCGTGTTAAAATAGAAGTAATCATGAGTTAGTTAAAAAAGAAAAAAGGTGGGGAGGGGAGGGTTTGGTCGTGTGAGCCCCCCAAAAGAGAACGCGTCGCTGGCCGCCCGCCCGCTCGCAAGCAGAGGAGTGGGTAAAATCAAACTACTTTTTGTTGGATATGTACCACAAGTAAGGGAGCGATCCGTTGGACATGTACAAGAAAACTTGTGAGCAAATAAAGACGAACAACAATGCTCGTGTGCACTGGTTTTACTTCAACAGGTTTGCCTTCATTATTTGTGGTGCTGTACTTCATGCCTTCGTAATGCCGGGATCCATGGTTTCTTGGGGTGTCAGGACAATGAACGCAGCAGTTTTCGTGAGCGGTTCTTCACCGTCATCGAAGAATCCAAAGCCAAATGCTTTTCCCATATTGATTGAGGGGAAGCATCGTATTGAAAAGTGCTTTTATAGTTAGCAGACCCATCCGTGAATGTTTCGTTGTACGAGTTCGTCGTATTTCTGTTCCAATTCTTTCTTCTCCTTGTAGAGCTTGGCATACTCTTCCATGAGGCGACTCGTCATGTTTGCTCTGATGATCGTGACCTCGTGCAATTGTTTAAGAATGTCGTGTGGATCTTGTTTACTTTCTTGGAGCCGTGTTATGATCTGACTTATCTGGTTCGTCTGTTCCTTCAGAGTCTGGGTTGATGCCTGCACCCATGTTTCCATCTTGACCATCAGAGTCCTCTCCTTTGATGTTCGTGCTACCGCACCACTCTACGAGTGTTTCTTCTAACTCGATCATGTCCTCTTGTAGCTCTTCGAGTTCCTGCTGCATGACAGTGACATGCGAGGACAGGCTTTCGTTGATGTCGTGTAAAATGTCAATCAAGGGGTGATTGATGTTGGCCATGGTGTTGGGAAAAGTGCAACACTGCTCGAGGGGGCTGGTGTTTTTATACCTTTTTTGGTCTTGAACGTGTTGCCAACTGGTTGTATTTTGTTTCATGTCATCACAAAAACACCCGCGTGCAGCAACGTACGAGTAGGAAGACGAACGTCACCAGTAACTCCTTGAACGTGGGCACTCGGTCGGGATGCGTGTTAAATACCCATTCTTTGTGCAGGTCGTAGTCACGTTGGGGTAGTTTGATTCGCATGTTTTCCATGTGTGCAATGAAATGAAACAGCGTAAACGGTCTTTCGTCGTCTTCTAACTGAAACGCGAAGATGGCTTTCGGATCCAACAGATCGGCAGGGAGGTCATAATCTCCTTTTCAGACCGTGGCGGTTCGATCTCCGTCGTATAGATTCCAAATTCGTCTCCACATCCATTCCTTCGTGCGAGACATGATGCGAGTCAATGGGGCACCCGCTTTACCCCGCCATTCTTTAAATAGCTGACAATCAAACCCAGGGGGGACATAAGAAAGAATGTGCATTTTCGTGCCTCCGCCTAAAATGGCTCACTCGATGGACGACGTCCCGGAAGATCCTGTCCGACGAGATGGGAGCGTCGTACAGTGCAGTAATTTCCATTTTGAAATCACCAGCGAGGCTTGGAAGAAATACTTTGTGATGGCCGTCCTCAAAGTGATCCACGAGAAAGAAAACTTGGAACCTGCGTGTCACACCATTTACTCGGTCGATTCATTTCAGCACGTGTTAGACACACAAGACAAGATCTGGAGAGGGCTAAAGTCGTTGACCTTTGGGGAAGTCTACGACACGTGGAAAGGGTTGATGGACAAGAACGGTGTGGTTCACGCCCACTTCAATCACGACGATTTTGATTTCATCAAACGCATGACGACTCCCGTCAAGAACACCGAGGTGACGTTGACGGAAATCATGTCATTCAACAAGCAAGGCCTCGCCTTCACGTACGAGTTGTTGGGATTGCATCACCAAGACATCGATGAGATTCTTGATTGGATGAGAAGTCGGTCAGATGACAACCGCTTCTGGTCAGGATTGGACGAAGTGGATTTTCATTCATCAATGAATGATGGGATCGACGAGCAAGCCATATAATCAACGACGCAGGTACCGTTCGTTCTCTTTTGCGTCAGTCACCAACATGAATCAGAAGAGATTGTTACAAGCCATGCAAAACATGGTGGACAGACTTCAGCCTTCCGAGAAGGACAAGAAAAAACTCAAGAAAACCAAGAAACAAGAAGCACCGCCATCTTTGCAAGTCTTGAAACCTACCATCCCAGAACAACAACAAGGAGACGACGGCGAGCAAGCCATGGCAGATTTGCTAGATAGCCTCTTGACAGGCCAACCCCAGTCAATACAGACAGAAGTCGTGGAGGAAAAACCGAGCTATGACCTGAACGTGTGCCCTTTTCATCACTGCAACTTAACCGTGTTTCAAGCCGTCAAAAACAAAGACCACTATGTGAAGTGTGCTTTCTTGCCCTGCGGTCTGTTCACTCACAGCAAAGATGTGATCCCTTACATGACGACAATCTACACCAAGGTGGATGGCTGTTACTTCACCATGCAAGGAAACATTAAATGCGAGTGTAACAACCAGGCCAGTCTGAAAGTGAGCCGATCCGAAGCCAATTTTAACTGGCCCTACTATGCCTGCCGAAACAGAAAAGGGTGCCGATTCTTCCAGTGGGCAGACGTACCTTTAACCATTGGAAACGAAGAACTACAGAAAAGACTTGCTTTTTTAATTAAGTGACTTGTTTTAAGAATAAAGTTCTTTTGTGTAAACATCATGTTTTATTTTCTGTCTAAAAGCCAAGGTCTTCGGGCCATGCGCAACCGTTCGCTGCCGCCGCCGCCATGGCCGTGGTCGGCTGCCCGCCGCTGTTCGGTCCCCACGGGTCGCTGTCGGGTTTCATCCACTGCCAAAACGCTTGGCACTCTACCATGGCACAATGTCCTCGTGTCTTATGCTGCCCACAGTCTTGAATAGGGTAGATCTCCAAGCGCTCAAATTTGGGACATCCGGCATGTTCCAAGTTGGTGGCGGGAAGATCCAGCTCTCTCAACAAATTCCTTTCGACGTGACCCCCCTTATAAGCCACCAGGAATCGCTCAGGGGTCCTACTCTGTTCGTAGAGTTCTAGAACGTCTCCTTTCAGGTTGTCCAGAGGACGAGCATTTTCTTCGGGTGGATCTTCAAATGGTAGTCCGTGAACGCGGTGGTACACGTAAATGGCCGTGTGTCGGTCCACACTGCTGAGCGTTTTCCATCGGTAGGGTTGTTGATAGTGTAGCACACCAAATCGGCCCTCCCAATCGCACCAGCCCAGCTCGCGGGCATAAAACTGTTTCCGTACAAAGTACCCTTCCAAGTCAAGGATCAAGCACACATTGGCTGTCAGGTCTTGGCGATGCATGGCGAAACAAGAATAGACGTGGGGAAACGTTCCTTATATACGCCACAAAGACAAACATCACGTACTTTAACGCCATCATTTTATTCTCAAGAACAATGTTTCGTTTTACAGTTTCAATCTTTTCTTGGCTTGCATAATTTTCTTAACAATTCTCTCGGTCATCGTGCGCTTGCCCGGAAGCCTGTCAATCGCCTTGATCATCTTCTCGTCCGCTTTCCACTTGTCTTGCAAATTCTTTGCGCGACTGTAATCGACGTCGTGCTGTTTGGCAATGCGGTCCAGTCGGTTGATCCCAGGGTCACCACGTTTCAATCGCTTTTCCAATTTTGTCCCGGGACCCATGTACTGATACCCTGGCCAATGAAATTCGAGCCCGGTCTTGCCGATCCATTTCTGAATGTCGACACCGCGTCCACGTTGGCGTCTCGTCTTCTTTCTAGTCGTCCTCCTCGTCATATTCCAATTCTCGTCTCAATTTTTTCCCTTTGGCCCAATCTTCCCAACCGGGCAGTGGTTTCAGTCTCTCGGCTTCGCTCTTGTGTTTCTTTAATTTTTCTGCTTTCTTCCCGAACTCCTTTCGAATGGCCACACTTCGTTGGCGGAGTTCCTCCAGCCGCTCGGAAGATGTTTTTCGTTTGGGAGTAGGTACGGACGACGAAGGCCCTGCTTCTGGTGTAGTGCCTCGCTTGGGGGTGATTGAAGACGGCGATTTCTTGGCACTTCCTTTTATGATTTGTTTCATCATGTTGTACAGAGGTCCAGTCACCAAACCGTCCTCTTCTTCCTCTTCTTCCTCGGGAGCTTCGCCGCCCGCAGCCCTGGCTGAAGGAAATTGACGTATTTGTTTGGTCAATCGGGCACGTTCGCGAGCGATGGGTTTCACTCGGGCCATCGCGATGCCGTCGGGAAGGGATTGGTCTTTGAGCAACAGGTGACTTTCGGCCGCCAGACGAGCCGCCTTGTTCAGCAAAGCATTGTCGGTGATTTCGCCTTTGTAATATTGCACCATTCGTTCAAAGTCTTTGGTCGGTACCATCATCACTTCTTCGGCCATGCTTTCGTCGTCTCTTCTCGACGTTTAATGCCCTTGCAGCACCTCGAGTCGTATTTTTAAAGCACTCTCGTCTTGCAGTGACATGCCTTGTAGACCTGGTGTAATCCTTTCCAAAACCCGCTACCCTTCTGAGAGATGAGTTTCTTTCGCCTTCTCTTCAAGGAGTTTCCACGCTTCCCCAGTTCACGTAAAGAATCTCTGTACCGTCTCAGCTTGGCGGTGAGGGGAGGAGAGATTGGAACGCGATTCTTGAGCAAATTCAACACCATCTCGCTCACGGCGTTGATTTGGTCGGCGTTGGCGTGTTGCAACATCTCTTCTCGCTTGTTCCGATTGGCTTCTTTCAGAATGGCCTCCAAAAATGGACGTTGTCGACGTAATCGCTTCATACTTTTCCCATCTCACGTCACTACCTGTGGCACTTGTCCTCTTATAATGCATTGGCCATGATGCTCCTGGTATTCCCGAGTCGAAGTGCTTTTTTCAACTGGCGGATTTGGGCGGGCGAGGCTGCTGGTTTCTTTCGAGTGGCCGCGTTCAAGGCTTTCTTGGCACCCCAACCGGCGGCCCCAGAGGCAGCCCCCAGAGCGGCCGCTTTTCCAGCCGCAACCAGAGCGGGTATCAGGGCTGCCAAAGGTAAAAGGCCTCCTTTTTGTCCTATTCTTTTCCTGTGCCCACGTTTCCTTCGTTGCCCCACGCGTTGCTTTCTCCCCATGGTCCTAACGCCGTCGTGGTCTGCGTCTAGAGTGATTTACATTGTCGTTCACCCCCTTAAATGCTTAACTGGCCAACGTCAAGAACGTAGGCGAAGGTCCTGACAGAAACATGCTGGCCCCCTCGGCGATTTTGTCCACCAAATGAGGTTTATGTCTCGCAAGAGCCCCGCCCCGTTGCCTTTTGCTTTTGTTGGTCTCACGTTGCTATCTCACCACTTTAGACGGAGGTACCTTGTCTTTTTTTGTCGTCGTGACTCTCCTCCAAGTACGCCGCCTGCCATCTTTGTAAGTGGTGATGATGGTATTTGCGGTGGTGATACCTGCAATGTGACGTCCTGCCGCTATTTCTTGTAACACCATGTCCAAGTATGCCCTCGTGGCGGCTGCCTCGTATACCGCACCCAACTCGGCTCGAACATCGTCGTCGTCGTCCTTGACAAACGATCCTGTTCCCACACCCGCTGGCGAATAACTGTGTATCGACATGTTCCCCCTCAACTCAAGCAGGTCTCGTTATATAACACCTCATGAAACCTTCGTCTTTTAAGAGATGACTAAAAATCCGTTTACCGTCATTGCTGGTGGGGTGTAGATCCAAGACCATGTAGCCAAATGGTCGGTCCGTCGCCTTGGTAAACACCTCCATCACGTCTTGCCAACGAGACGGAAACGCTTGCAACAGTAAATTCCTTGTGCCCAATTGATCGCGAGGATTCTTAAAAGCCACGACGTAATGAGCATTTCGGGAAATGCTCTTGGCGTATTTGCCGGGCGGAAACATGTCTTGACACAAGTACAACACGGTGATGTTCCTATGGTGCGAATGTTTGGTGAACAGGTCCAACACTCTCTTGTCGTTGCCTCCTTCTTCCATCAGGTCGTCCAACACGAGGAGTCCGCCGTTCGGAAACCACGTTTGCAATTGGGAGGTTGAAGGAACCCCTTCGTGAAATTTGACACCGCCCTTTTTCATGGGAGCGAACCCGTCTTGCCAGGCCCCGTAACAATAATGCACGGTCTCGGGGGGTGTGGCAAACAACTCTTCCAAGTGATCCAAAAGTAACGACGTTGTAAAACAAGTCTTGCCGCAACCTGACGGTCCCACGATCAAAATGCTGCAGGGGGTACGAAAGGTGAATGCTTCGTCACGTTCCATGTCGAATGACAACGTCAAAAACAAGGAGAAAGACTATATGTACGTGTTTTGCACACACAGACAACGAGACACATGTATCACGTCAACTACTCGTCTTTATTACCTAACAAGTGCCTCACACCACCTAAGGAAGCATTACAATCTTGGTGGCATTCCAGTTTACAGACGGTGTCCCACATCGTCTCCTTTGCGATTAACTTTTTCAACATCTGTCCTACTTTATGGTCGTTATACAGGTAATCGTGTTTCTTGAATCTTGCTTCGAATTGACGCGTGCTACGTCCTTCGGCTCGATCGATCAGATACACCAAGGCGTAATCGCCACAACTCTGATTGTACACGGATTGTAGACTCTGTCCGTTAAACACCACGTACTTCCAGTGAGTGTTTAACCAATCTTCCAACGGTCGGGCCGTCTCGTAAACCTCCAACGGTAAAGCGTAACTGTCCAACACTTCGCAGACGTTGTCGCAAGTCCACAGGGCGATCCAATGTCTGCCAGGCAGGTCGTGCAGATCCGTGTTCACGATGTACCCTCTGGCTTGTGTTTTGATGGGGCGACGAGGTAATTGATCGCAGGCCACCGTCCCGTGAAAGAAGGGTCCCAACGAAGGGTGATGTTTGGCCAAATGATCCAACTGCACGTTGTTCAGAGCGACTTTCTCCATCCTCAGCGCTGGTACACGTCGTATAGCACCGCTTTGTTCTTGTCTATCTCCAACAGATTCTCGAATTCTCCGTACAGTATGATGGTCAAGTTCTGACCTGGGGCCGCTCCAAAATTCAGCACAATTTGTAGATCTCCCACTTGTCTCGGGTTCAACCTGTTGCTGTCCAGGCATCCGTTGGCCACGTTGTCAAATGCGAACAGCGTGCAATTCTTGCCTTGTCCCCACTCGTCGCTCTTCACCATGTTTCCTCGATGTTGGCTCAGGCACCCGGTGGCTTGGAGGAAGCGAAAGTAACCTCTGAGATCCTTGGTGTCGTTGTTGTGCACCAATTCTAGGGTCTCGTAAGGATACTCTTCTCCTCGCACGATCTGTCTTATGCTACTCAGTCCAAATTTCTGAAAACAGAAGGGATCGTTCGTCACGGTACCCGTGAACGCCGTCGACAACACCATACCCACGATCAATCGATTGGGAACCCTTCCTTGAAACAAGTTGTTGCATTCGTACTGTTGTTGGTTGCCTTGCATGTTGAAAGTACGAATCTCGCTTCTCACGGTAGGGTAGGCCACCAATGCTTTCTCCACTTCCATCTTGGTCATCAGGTTCCTGTACGTGGTGGGATTGAGTCGCACTTGACACAGGTACATTCGAACTGTGACATCTTCGGTCGTCATTCGTCCGGCTTCACCTACTCCATTCAAGAACAGGGCTGGAGAATTGAAGTACATCTGTATCCCGATCTGCACTCTGGGCACCAAGAGCTTGTTTAGATGAAAGACTTCGATGTGAGGTTTGAACCGTAACACGTGTCGCTTGTTGCCAGTGTAATGGTCTTGTTCTTTTTTCATGAGCAAGATGGAGTCTTTGTGATTTTGAGGGAGGGCCGTGTAAGCTGCATGAGGATTTCCACCATCTAGGTCTACAGTGGTGTTGTTAGCAGTGAAGGTGGCTGGAAAATCTAGGGCGCTGTACCATCCTTGAGGTTTCAAGACAGTCTCTCCGTCGTTCCTGTCATAATTCATCAGGGTTTCCAAGTAGGCTTTGTAATGGTACGTGTCTGTCTGGGGACTGGTGAGAGCCCCGTTGAAGCGCACGCTGATCTGTTTGAACAGAGAATGGGCCAGATTGTTCACGGGCCACAGCTTGTCGGCATCCGCCAGGTCATCGCCGTTCACTTTCTTCAGTTGCAATTCTATCTCGAAGAAGCTACGATAGAGATCGATGTAATCTTCTTGTGGGTCTATCTGAAACTCCACGGGATTGATGCCCGAGGTGTAGGTCTGAATCGGGACTAGCCGATAGGAAGATACGCTGACGTCCGTCGACGGGAGTCTGAACAAATCCAATAAGGGGTTGGCCATGGCTTCCGACTGTGGATGAGCCTCCGGGACGACGTCAGTCATCTTCTTTTTCTTCTTCTCCGCTTCTTCAGGGTCTGTATCCAATCGTAGTCAGGAGGTTTTCTGACTTGCGGGGCGATCCACCCGCCTTTATCAACAGCTGTTATTTTCTCAAGTTTGGTGTAGTATATATTCTTCGAAGAGTTTAAGACGGAATCCACCAGGAGGTCGAGTAATATTTATTTAAGTTGGACAAAAATCGAGTACCAGAATAATTTAAATCCTATTGCGTTATTTTCTACCCTAAATAAAAGGTAAAGATGTAAGTAATAATCCCTGATAATACCGACAACAACTTCTTTTCAGAGTCTTAGAAAATAAATTTCAAAGTTCACAAGCTGTAGGCAAATTCTCACGTGCAGCCATTTTGTAAAATCGTCTTTAAGCGATTCAGTGGAATTCAGTGGAAATTCAAAATTTGTTTTCGGTGTTTGGTGTTGTTAGAAAAGATTTTTTTTGATAAGATATTTGAAGCAGTAACACAAAAGTTTGCAATAAGGTGTAAATAATTTTGGTACAACAATTTCTTATCAGAGCCTGAGAAAATGAAATTCAAAGTTCACAAACTATAGGCAAAAGCTCGCGTCTTTTAAGCGATTTAGTGGAATTCAGCGGAACTTCGAAATTGGTTTTCGATGTTTGGTGTTGTTAGAAAATATTTCTTTTGATAAGATATTTGAAGCAGTAACACAAAAGCTTGCAATAAGGTGTAAATAATTTTGGTACATAATTTTGTCCAATAACTACTCGAAGTCCTGGCGGATTCTAGTCTCCCTCGCAGCCGTTTTTAGTGTCGTCACGCAACGCTCCTCCCCACAAACGGCTGCTCACATTCGAACAACATTCCTTTCCTCCGCTTCAACCAATCACCATTCGGGTTACATATTTCGAGAACTGTGCGCGCCAAGAAGTCTAACCAATTATTTTGCTTGTTTCATCTTGGAGTTCACAGCTTTCAAAATAGCGACCCTTGAAGAAGTGTTTGATGTTGTCAGAAAGAAATTTCAAATTTCTAGCTTATTGTGGTTTTCAATAACATACGAACTCTGAAATTCAACGTCAACCAACGTTTTTATATTGGTTTAGGGTTCTCGCAACCGTCAACCTTCTAAGCGGACCTCTCAGGAAACAGAAGTTAACTTCAGCCGGGTCAAAAGGTCACGTCTGTCAGCTGTGATTGGTAGAGTTCGATCCATTTTGTTTGTTTCTGTTTTTCAAGGTTCGTTACCAGACGACGGCTGGGAAAAACGCAGTCGTTTAGATTTCGCATATTATTAAAAGGCGCAATAAACGCGCAGCAAAAAATCTGGAATTGGGAAAATCGTTGAAGAAAGAAGGGATGTTTTTGTCAACCTATAGCTAACGACCGGTTTCGGAAAATCTCCGGCTGCAGCATCAGAAGAAGCATACGTGATATGGTCTGATATGATATCGATCGGGAAATGAAAAAACATTTCGAGGCTTTCTCACGGCATGCATCTTTTCGGTTTCTCCATTGTCACGGTCGTTCTCAATGCTAACTAAGCGTTTTGTTCTCGTAAGTTCACGATCCTTGTAGAGTCCCTTCAATTCATGTGTGAGCCCTCCAAGATGAATGCCGTTTTGAGCATGACGAGTTCTCTTTAGCAAAGCTTTGCAAACTGAACTCGCTGGTCGCTCCTGACATTGAATAGCTGCTCACATTCACATCCAGACATGAACAAATAACCGCCAGTAAATCGAAATATATAATCTTTTCTAAACTACAGTCGAGCAAATAAAGCAACGATCACTTTGTAGAGCTTTCTTTGGCTTCTCACACATCGGAGAAACTCTGATCCTTTGCAACACTTGAGTACGCGGGAAAAACCCATTTTGATTACAATCTCTTTTACTCTGATTGGTCACATAAGAAACAAAGGGAAAGGAATGTTGTTCGAATGTGAGCAGCCGTTTGTGGGGAGGAGCGTTGCGTGACGACACTAAAAGCGGCTGCGAAGGAGACTAGGCGGATTCCGTCTTAATTAGACCATTTGTGTGCCGTTCAAGCCTTGGAAATACGTGTAGAAAGTATCAATCCTCGATAAAGTAGCCCTCGATCGCGCGAGCAGCGAAGCCGTGCAGTGAGATCAATGTGGAAGCCGTCGAAATTTCAGAACAAGTAAGTTTGTTTTTCTTACTTCAAAGTGAAATGGTTTTGAGAATCATTATATGTCACATTAACTTAGTGTCATTTGGACGCGGGAATGTGCTGTTATCCACGCAGTTTACAGGTTTCGTTGTCTTGTTTCAGGCAAATTTAGTTCGAGCGCGCGCGAGCATATGTAATTTGACCTTGTTGCTTGTTGTTTGTTCAAAGCTTCACACTAATGTGGCGGCGTTTTTCGAAGGCAAAATTGTATTGAAGAGACCTCAGTATCATGCACTTAAATTCGGGACTTAAGATTTTTAAGCACCTACTTTCACTGCACCGTTTCTTTGGTTTCATGTGGACGCCATGTTGTCTTTATTTAAGTATAAGCTTTCAACTACATGTAAAGTCTGGGTGCTGAAACGTTTCATGGTTCATTCTTCCTTCCTGGCGAAAAAAGGAGGCCTTACAAGCAGTAAACGACTAACAAATCACAGCGCTCAAAACCGAATGATGCAAAAACTAAACGACAGCGACATACCTCTCAGTCACATAATGTAGCTCTCAGGCCACAAAAATGTCCAAAGCATTAACAATTATAGCCACATTTCTCAGCTACAGCAAAAGAAAAAAAAAAAGAAAAAACATGTCAAGGACACCGAGTGCGACCTCGACTGAACCTCCTGCAAAAGTTCATCGAGCATTGGCTACAGCGAGTGAAGGTGAAACCCTGCCAGTTCTACAATGCCTGGAGCAAGTGTATTTAGTATATTTAGCGTGGCAGTCTTTCATGGAGGACATTTTAGCATTTCCACAAACACAGTAAATCAGGCACTTGATGCATACTGAGCATAAAGAAAGCACACCTTCAAACGTGTTAACGTATTTTAGATTCTTCGGATGAGGATAGCCCTCTATTACAATAGATTTATAGTATCTAACATTGTTAGCTATCCTTTGTTCTTATTCGTATGCCTTATATCTGTACATGTTGAGTAAAAAACTCGTAAAATTTTATTCTAAAACCGATTGGAACGATTTTAAGTGATGGAAATTATCTTATAAATAATGAGTAGGTAAATAATGAGTATGTGAAAGTAGGTGCTTAAATTTTCTTGTTGTCATTTTCGAAACATTTTATGTGGTGTACTTTTTTGTATAAAAGTAAAACAACTGAGAGATGTGTACTACGTTTCTAAACCTGTTAAGCACGCAAAAAATCTCAGTATTTATAAAACAAACAAATTACAGCATGGAAAGTGCTTTGTACGGTATTTACGCACTCGTCGGTTTGTATCAGAAATTTCACTCGTTCGCTGCACTCACTCACTGCACTCACAGGGTGAAACTTTACGTCCAATTTTCTAGGCCAAAATAACTCCAAATCTAAATATTAGTGCAAGAGTGAGTTGATATACATCAGAAGATTTTGAAACCGTTCAATAAATTCGCAGTTCGTGTTTTATCAAGTCTAAAACACTCGGCCGCGCCCCGTGTTTTAAACTTGATAAAACACTTCTGCTCATTTATTAAACATTACTTCAAATATACCTGCAGTATCTTCACTTGGAATCTTTGCCTTTGTCGTTTGAACACCTAAATAAAGGAAAAAAACGAAGAAACAAATAAACAAATTATAAGTAAACAATATTTTTTCACAAGGTCAGAAAAACAAAGCAAAAGGAAGCTTTTGACCGTATCTCAAAGTCTTCTTCAGCAGCACTTTGCTTTCGCTAATGAGTAATAAAAAGCTTAAAAATAAAGAACTATCTATTAATGGAAAATGGGTGCTGAATTCAAGGTACAAGTTTGCACTTGAAACGTAATTTGCATTAAATTCGAAGAAGCTATTGTGTTTCCTATGTGGTTTTGCGAGAGTTTCCGATTACCATGCTGGTAATCGGCACACGATGTAGCTGTTGAATGCGAATATTGTCCTAGCAATTAATTGAAGGACATGCGATAGATTACTCTCGGGAAAGCGTTTTCACCCTGGTTACTCCCCATCAATCTGTGAACTATTTTATTTTTACCTTCTTCAGACACAAAAGTGAAAGTTATGTGGATGGATTCTTCGCCATGGTCTGTCTTCAAGGTGCATCTATATTCCGTGCCGTTATCAGATTCCGTCATATCTCTTATTTGTAAGAGGCCACTGCGATCAAGGTCGTATTTTGAACCGTTGTTGATCTTTATGTTCCAATTATTGTCCATCCCTGCTTTCCACTCCCACTGTGAATCATCTGTTTGACATCCCGCGACGCACTTGAACCATGTTATGTTCTGAAAGGTCTTGTGAAGTAAGAGCGCTTTTTGTAATGGTGGGCAGGAAATCCAGTTTGTGCCAAGTCTTACTGGCCAGAGAATGGGGAGCATAGTCGCTATAAAAAGCAGTATTTTTTTTTAAACTTTCGCTTTTGCCCCCTTTGTAATTTAAGTTTATATACTGTTAATTTATTCCTATCAATGAAATGTAATTCTCTTTTAAGGTACATACTGTATGTAGTTTATTGTTAGTAGCGTGTTAATAAATAAATAAATAAATAAATAAATAAATAAATAAATAAATAAATAAATAAGAAAAGGCGGTTGAAAAAAAAGAAAAAAGAAATGGAACAGCTTGATGAAAACCATGGCGAAAAAAGGAGGCCTTATAAGCAGTAAACGACTAACAAATCACAGCGCTCAAAAACGAATGATGCAAAAACTAAACGACAGCGACATACCTCTCAGTCACATAATGTAGCTCTCAGGCCACAAAAATGTCCAAAGCATTAACAATTATAGCCACATTTCTCAGCAACAGCAAAAGAAAAAAAAAGAAAAAACATGTCAAGGACACCGAGTGCGACCTCGACTGAACCTCCTGCAAAAGTTCATCGAGCATTGGCTACAGCGAGTGAAGGTGAAACCCTGTCTTGTAGTCTTCAGTCAATAAGCAGTCCTACAATGCCTGGAGCAAGTGTATTTAGTCTATATAGCGTGGCAGTCTTTCATGGAGGACATTTTAGCATTTCCACAAACACAGTAAATCAGGCACTTGATGCATACTGAGCATAAAGAAAGCACACCTTCAAACGTGTTAAACGTATTTTAGATTCTTCGGATGAGGATAGCCCTCCCTTACAATAGACTTATAGTGTCTAGCATTGTTAGCTATCCTTTGTTCTTATTCGTATGCCTTATTTCTGTACATGTTGAGTAAAAAACTCGTCAAATTTTATTCTAAAACCGATTGGAACGATTTTAAGTCATGGAAATTATGTTATAAATAATGTCTTTTCCCAATCACTTTCTTGTTTTCATTTTCGAAACATTTCATTTTGTGTACTTTTTTGTATAAAAGTAAAACAACTGAGAGATGTGTACTACGTTTGTAAACCTGTTGAGCGCGCAAAAAATCTCAGTATTTATAAAACAAACAAATTACAGCATGGAAAGTGCTTTGTACGGTATTTACGCACTCGCGTCGGTTTGTATCAGAAATTTCACTCGTTCGCTGCACTCACTCGTTTGATTTCTAATACTTCACCAACTCGTGCGTAAATACCGTACGCCCGCACTTCCCATGAATTATTCTACATATGACTACTGATATGATATGACTACTGAGGAATATAACTATCCACCCGTCTTGATGTCTTCTGCCTTATATCTTTCAGTCTTTGAGTTTTGACTTTTACTAGAAAAATGAAAGTTATTGATTAACTTTTAATAGAGCTGAGTAATTGGAGTTAGTTGGCGTCGAAACAATAACCAACACATGGTACCATGACCAGTCCTCGATTAACCCAGACGGCGAACTGGCTAACGTACTAACCATTAGGTCGGCGCGCATCCCAGTGATAATATATAGATTTAGGCAGGCCTAAAAGCGGAGCTCCTATTTATTATTTTTCTTGCTTGAGTTTGCACTGTTTCCCAATTAATAAGTAATTTCTAAGCGTATACGGTTGCCCATATAGGTACATGTCGCTGCACTTTATTGGGTTCCTCATGCACGTACACACGTAGGCGCACACATCAAATTTTAGTGTAAAGACTTTTCATAAATCTAAGGGTAATTCAATGTAAAAAGGACCTTGATAAAGGCGAAGAAATTTGTTTTGATTTACTTCAAAACAGCCTGAGTCAAGGCAAAAAGATCAACTCAAGGCACTGAACAAAGTGAACTCGCGGCTAAACAAAATGAACTCACGCCAAAAACAAAGAAAATCACAGCGGCAAAACTAACTCAGCAAATTCATTGGGAGCCGGTTTAAGTCATTTTTAAGCAGTTTTTTGTGTAAGTATTGTGACAGTTTGTGATTTAGGAAATGTTGCTCGCTGTCTAATAAGCTTATAATGTAGTTTTGAACCATCTTGGTTTGGTTGCATGATTACTACGCTGCATGTTTTATCGTACACATTGCTAAATACCCTAGAGAATTTTATGCAGAGAAGTGAATGAATTTCCTTCGTTTCTAACAGGGAAATGTGCGTTAGGAAAAGTCTGAACTCACTCACCCAAGCACAGGCAACTCGCAATATAAAAACCGGCGTAAATACTCGTTTACGAATCTAAAAATTTATCACGCGTACGAGATCTCAACACACTCACCAAAATTACAAAAATGCAAGCGAATGAAATGGAGCAATTGGATGATAAATCGTTTAATCGTTGGTGTGAAGTATCGTTGCCGAAGGTTTACTCGTTTTTTGCTTTGATCTGCTTGCGGGATTTTTCTGTAATGCAGCGCGCGAAATCATATTTTTGTAGCCCAATAATTGAATATTCTTTTCAAAATCCAACGATGAACCTCACAGTTAACTCCACTAACTAAAAAAACACAATATTTGAAACGAAACATTTAATGGGGAAAAGTGTACAAAAGTGATTAAAGCTAAGAGGTTTGAAAGCAGCCGTTTTAGCGAAATTTAAGCGGTTTAAGCTTATAATTGACGGGAAGATCTGAAAGCCGACACAACATCGAATTCGCTCATAAATGAAGTATAAACAGATTCTCATAACAAAATGTGTACATTTACGTTTGTTACCTCATATTTTGAGAAGGCTTGTAAATTCTGCAGGGCAAAGCTTTCAAACCAGCAAAAATAACATCGGAGACGAAGCAACGAAAACGGTAGTTTCGTCCGGCCAATGTTCGTAATAGACTCACACCACATAATCTGAATTATCAGCGAAGATCAATATCTTTCTTCCTTTCGGTGTAGCTTTTAACAGTCTTTTATCCGTCACTTCAGTCAACTTGACCGGCTCTGAGCACACTTTTATATTAGCTGAGACCTCAGTTAATTTTCCAGTCTTGGTCAGCCGCGGGAACCGACGACAGTGCTTCAACTCTCGCAACCTCAAGTTGTAAGCTCTGTTTCCGTACGTAATTAGGGATAAGTAGAGATGGCATTCATCTGCTCCCCATCTCCCTCAGCCTATTCTCCTCCCCCCACCCCCGGTCGGGCAGCCTTAGGACTCCACTCCCCCTTCCCGAGAGTCTGTACGGGCGGGCGTGCGGGTGGGCGGGCGTACGCACCAAATTTTCTTGGCCTCATGAGTTTACCAAAAATTCTTACCCATGGTGCTCCGCTGGCGCGCTTCGCGCACAGGAGCTCCGCTATGAATCAAAGAAGGAATAAAATGTTTGAACTAAAGCAACCCGTAAGAAAAGGCCAAATGCCAAAAGGTAGCCACGAACTCATATAAGCACTCCATTCAGGGCTTATTGTCGTACGTAAAGGGCTTTTTGGGGGCTTGCTTTCTAAAGAACACAGCGTTTAAATTTTCTGATCGTCACTTAAAACACGCGAGAACATCCACGCAACGCGCGTTAATTAAGCGGGGTTACCTTTGGAATAAATTCTATATGGGGGATTAACTCTCTTACTTCATCCTCTCTTGTTCAAATCTAGTACTTATGTCTCGTACCAATAGTCTCCTTTTCAACTGATCAGCACCAGGGAGGAGTGAGGGCTCTGCGGGGAACGTAACTGAATTGAAATTCGAAAGTCGTTCTCGCATTCGTACCCGATCTGAAGGTCCTTTTAACGCAGCTTCAATTATACTTGACCTGCAGGTTTCCCGGCCAACCTTTGCGTATTTAAAGCAAAGCCTAATAGCGTACCTTATTACCACGTTTTAACGTTTTCAATTAGAAAACACAAATTTTGGGGAAGCCTTAGGCTGATGACGACTGACAATATAATCAGAGAAAAATCGAATGCATGATTTTTCCCTCATTTCATGCTCCGAATTCCCGCTAGTCGTGAAAATTTTGTACTCGAATAACATACCAATCACTGTGCGAGCTGGAGTTTTACAAAAAAAACAAAATACGTATAATATAGGACTTTTTACCTGAGTGAAAAATCGATTTACCCCCAACGAGATTGCGTCAATGTAAAGACTCGTTTGATAGTTATACTCACGTTCATTATTCTGTCTGATATAATTTTCGTACAACTTTACCTGTTGTATCGTTTACACGGGAAGTCAGGTCAGTGTTATTGACTGCTGCTCGTTCTATGAGGGCTGAAATAACGAGAATGAGTGTGAGACAAAGGCCCTGTTTACCAGGAGGTAGGGTTCACCGCGGTAAAACATAAAAAAAAAATAAGAAAACTACTTCAAAGATAAGGTTTTTAATTTCACTATTCAAAGTTCGATACTTAACAAGTATTCCCCTGGTTTACTAAATTGTTTGGAACTTTACTAAAAAAGTTCTAAGTGTTTGAAAATGGCGAAATGCCGACTGTCGGCGCCATTGTCAAAGCAATTTTGTTCGGGTGGGGAGCATTTTAAAAGTAAAGAATCCCGTTTGAGGGAACTGAAAAATATATTTACCCTCAACAGCTATTTTATATATATCCTTACCGATGCTTCCACGTTAACGTGAATGATTTCTCTCGAAATAACAAAACAAAAACAGCCTCAGACGGACCCTCAGACGTTTGACCGCGGTGAAGAGGTACGGGGTAACCTTACTGCTTGGGTTATCTTAGGTCAGACTCGTACCCAGACGTTATTTTCGTATATATATATATATATATATATATATATATATATATATATATATATATATATATATATATATATATATATATATATATATATATATATATATATATATATATATATATATATATATATATATATACGAAAATAACGTCTGGGTACGAGTCTGACCTAAGATAACCCAAGCAGTAAGGTTACCCCGTACCTCTTCACCGCGGTCAAACGTATATATATATATATATATATATATATATATTTTTTTTTTTTTGTTGTTGTTATTTGAGAGGAGATTGGTCTGGGTCTGGATCGACTGGTGCGCGGGGGACTCCTTAATCTCTCCTAGTCAATCTTCTTTCGCCATTAAAACACGTAAATAGCGACTGGGTACGAGTCTGACCCTAGGTGCCTTGAAAATGCTCTGCTAGAATGGGACAACTTTCCAGACCCTTTGAATGTCGTTTGCTATGCTACTTGGTAACCGCGTGCGATTACCAAGCACAAAGATGTCCTGGGTGGTAAGAAGTTTGCTTGTAGACCCGGGCTATCTTAAACCTTCCTGCTAGGAAAGCCCCAGCCTTCGGGTTGCCCTTCTTGAAAACAGTTCATAAAATTGAGGTTAAAAATGTAAATCTTAGAATATCCCTTTGTCTGTTAATTCCCACAAGAGACTTGATACAAAGAAAACAAAATCAAATATAAGCGTTTAACCAGAAAACCTCGGTGTCGTGTTTTAGTTTTGATGTACCAAACGAGGGCTATTCGGACTGGTTGTTCAAAGAGCGCCTAAGCTATTGCAGGATGAGCATTCGACTTCGTGAAGTGCAATCTTACGAGTTTTTGTATTGCCATGAATATGGAATTAAACAAACCATCGCTAAATCAAGTGAATCCCCTCAAAATCCTCCGCCCCCGAAACCATTCCCCTACTTCATTTAGTTCCCCATCTTGCTTATTCCTCGAGGGTTGTCCAATGTCAATCCCCAAGGCATATGAATTCTTCATTAAATATTTCTGATTCAGATTAAAAAATGAAAATCACAGAGATTTCAAATTTGCATACAGTAAGGAACACTTACCTTTGAAAACAATAAGCTGGACTTCGGATTCATCTGAAGCCGTTGTTTTGGTGTCCGTGTATTGGCATAGGAACTTCCCAGCGTCTTCGAACTGAACGTCATTGATTATAAGGCCAAAACTGGCTGTGACGTTCACTCGACCGTAGAATCGGTCATTCTTTAGGCTGGCATTAGGTTGGATGCTGCTTTCACCCAGATTCAGCTGCCGAAATGTCTCCTTGGTTCCGTGTTTGTCTTTAACGATGACCATTTGATAACTATTTGTTTCTTGCCTTGCGGCGACCCACCTGGACTCGATTTGAGACCTTTTATTTGTACCAAGTTTCTCGAAGGCGATACAAGGTAAGTGGACTTTGGGCATGCCACTATTCGCGTAAATCACGGTAGGAACCTTCTCCGAAGCTTGGAAGAAAAAGAAAATAAATACATTTATTGTCATGTTAGTATGAGGAGAAGAAACAAATGCTGTTCGCGAAGAAACTAAGACGTTACGTATTTATTATTCCAGAAAGTAGTATAGTCGGTATTAAACAAATACCACTTTGGGTTGGGGTGGGACTTGAAATTTTTTAAAAGCCTGTTTATCAAAATAAAAGCTAAACCACGCTCACAAAGCTCGCGTGGTTTAGCTTTTATTTTGATAAACAGGCTTTTAAAAACTCTCAAGGTCAACCCAAAGATAGTATTTGTTTATTATTATATAAACTGCAGTGGTATAGCGAGTGGTAGCAAATCGAGAAAAATGGTATCCCACATGTGTGGATAAAAATGATATCCACACATGTGTGATATCATTTTTGACCAATCAGCTTGCAGAGTTTGCCATGTTCCAATACCGACTATACTACTTAGGTTAAAGAGAAAAGGTTACAAATTAGAGGGCGTGTGAAACCCACCGGGTCTGGAGCACAAGCAATTAGAGAATTGACACCGTGCAGTATAAAAGTTTTTCAATTAGATAATAATTAATTTTCAAAAATATTTTTTCTATAATATACAATGGCCGAAATAGACTTCGAATCTTTGGAAGCTTTGGAAGAAGAACTTGCGAAACTAGACCCAGAAGAGTTGCGCTATTTATCACAATTAATTTCAGAAAACGCGCCAGCGGTTAAAAAGATAATTAAGAATGTGCTAGAAGAACCAATTTCAGAAGAAGCACAGAAGCGATTAAAACCTCCTTTACAACCAAAACCTTACAAACCAATACCACCACCAAGAAAAAGGAACAGAAGACAACAACTTCTGAGAGAATATGATCCCTTTCCACCACATAACGTAAGAAATGTGACAGACTACCAGAATGAGATTCTGAATCTGTACGATGTCACAAAATTTGAGGGTGAAGAGAGCAATGGTCGGCGTTACAAGCGGTGGCGATTCGTAAGAGATCTAGAAAAAGATCTCACACCAAAATTTATGGAAAAAATAAGAGAGAGCGTGAGGACATCATTTTACATCAGGCACGTTTATTCGTATGAGTTGCGTAATATTGAAGACGGCACCATAATTTTCTACTATCAAAATAAAGGCTCCCCTTGGATGAACACATATGCAGAAGCGGAGAATTGGTTAAGTAAAATGGAGGCTATACGTCTGGATGCAGATAGTATCGAAAGGCCAAACACAAAGTGGATCTTCGAGGGTCACTTTAATGTTGATGTGAAGGTTGTGCTTGACCGTCAACCACTGATGGGAACAGGCCCATTACCAGACTGGCTGCGCAACCTTGCGCATAGCCGTTCAATGGTGACACTGGATACCTATAGAGATAACTTGTGTTTATGGCGTTGTATTGCTGTGCACAGAGGAGCTAGGCCAGATCGAAGCACAAAAGTAGCCCAAGGTCTAGCCAAGAGTTTCTTCAAGCTCAGGAATATGCCGACGGACTGTTCAAAAACCTCACTGGATGAATTAGAAAAGGTAGAAATGCATCTGAATAAGGGCACTGCTTTCTCAGGTTGGCTTGGCATCAGGGTTTATGTTCCCGAGCGTGTAGGTAATGAAGTGGTATGGCATCTCACAAGAAACCCCGCTACACAGTTTAAAAATATTATGACAATTGGTGTTTTTGGAGAGCACGCATTCTTAATAAAAGACATTAAAAAGTTGGCAAAACTTTATGCATGTATTCATTGCAACGCAAGATTCACACAATCTATCAGTCTTCAACGTCATGCAGAAAGGTGTGCCCAAGGGAAAACTGTAATAGATTGTCCAGGTGAAAAGGTCGAAGCGCCGGCGACAGCTTACGAGAAAGCATTTTATCCAAAACATCAAGCATCCAAAGAATCGATAAGGTGGCTTGAGTATGTAGCAAAGCATTGGAAAATCCGCATTCACCACGCAATGTCCGGGCATGGAGGAGAGCGTTGGATAGAGAAAAGACCAGTTGACGGTTACAACCATGAGAAAAAGATAGTGTTTCAATACCACGGATGTTACTGGCACGGTTGTCCAAAATGTTACCATGATCGTGACAAAATAATTGACCGTGGTGACAAAACAAGAGAAGATCTTTACATAGCCACAAAGAGGCGCACAGCTTATCTCCGAAAGGTCGGCTACAAGGTAATAGAGTGTTGGGCCTGCGAAGTTGGAGAAAAATATGTTGAACAACTACCAGAAGCCCAAACAAAAAGCTACCCGCACACGATCTTGTATGATTTTGAGGCGTACGGAGACAATAATCAGCGGAAGGAGCCGACAGACTCACTCACGATCGAGAACGCACACGTACCAATCTCAGTGAGCATCGGTGACACGCTTGAAAGAGAGCCAACCCACATCTGTGAAAGAGATCCCGCAGAGCTGACCCGCAAGTTTATGGAAGAGCTGGAGAGGCGTGGTAAAAACATTAGAACAAAAGTAAGAGATGAATTTATGCCAGCAGACGTAAACCTGCTACCAAAAGACCAGAGGAAAAAAATCGAAGAATGGTGTGATCAGGTCCCAGTCACCGGGTTCAACTCCGGGACTTACGATTTGAATCTTATCAAAAAGTACTTCGCAGAGCGCCTTGCGGACACAACCAACAAAGTAAGAGTGGCAAAGAACGGAAACAAAATCATGTTCTTACTCACTTCTGGCTTCCGTTTCCTTGACATAATCAACTACCTTGGCCCAGGTACCAGCTACGAGAAATGGGTGAAAGCTTACGAATGTAAGACAGTAAAATCCTGGTTTCCGTACGAGTGGTTTGACAGACCAGAAAAGCTGGATTACCCAGGATTGCCGGATTATCTGGATTGGTATTCAAAGTTGAAAGGAGACTTTGTGCTGAAACTGTCAGAATGGAAAGCTTGCCAAAAGCTGTTCCGAGAAAAGGGAATGAAAACCTTCAAAGACTGGGTGTGTTACTACAATAATCTCGATGTGGCACCCGGACTTGAGGCGCTTCAAAAAATGAAAAACTTCTACACTGAGAAGGGAATCGACATCATGAAAGACGCTGTCAGCATCCCAGGTGTGAGTTTACATTACTTGCTCAAGGGAGCTATTGATCGTAATGCGGATCTTTACAGCCCAAGCAAAGAAGCATATAATATGTTGAAAGAAGCTGTTGTAGGAGGTCCAAGCCTCGTTTTCACAAGATACCATGAAGTCGGTAAAACAAGAATAAGGTCGCATCAAATAGCGGAACCACAACTTTGCAAAAACATCCTCGGATACGATGCCAACGCTCTCTATCTCTCAACCATGCTCAGAGAAATGCCTTGTGGAAAAGAAAGGGTTGTACACTACACAAACGAGTACCAAATAAATGGGGCTCCCACACTAACGCACAGGCTCAAAGAAAGAAGCTGGTTCGGGTTTGCTAAAATAGATATTGAGATTCCGAAGCACTTGCACCAAAAGTTCGAGGAAATGTGTCCGTTCTTTCACAACAAAGTGGTGCCAGTTAAAGCTGTCCCTGAGCATATGCTCAAATACTTGCGTGATACAGGAAGAAAACGCGGAGAAGATAAGAAACTCATGGGAACGTTGTCAGCACAGAAGATGCTTGTATACGCCCCTCTACTACTCTGGTATGTGAATCACGGTGCAGTTATCAAAAGGGTTTATCGGACAATTGACTACACACCGGCAAAGATCTTTCCCTGGTTCGTGGAACAAGTCACGGAGGCTCGCCGGACAGGAGACGTGGAAAAAAGCAAGGCACTACTGGCGGAGGTGTTCAAACTGTTGGGAAACAGTAGGTACGGGAAGCTAATAGAAGCCTTGGAGCGGCAAACAAACGTCATTTACACAAAAGACGAGAAGGTAGTCGACAGAGCCCTTCGAAGCGCGTATTTCTCAGATCTTGATGAGATAGGGGAGGCGTATGAGTTAGAAAGTCGGAAGCCACGGATCACAATAAGAAGACCGTTTCAGATTGGAATTGCTGTCTATCAGCTGGCAAAGCTGCGTATGTTGG
The DNA here is from genome assembly GCA_963693305.1 of Meandrina meandrites. NCBI lineage: Eukaryota > Metazoa > Cnidaria > Anthozoa > Scleractinia > Meandrinidae > Meandrina > Meandrina meandrites. The sequence continues at coordinate 25,181,712 of OY855911.1, read as the reverse complement.
AATTCTATTACGACTTCCTTGACAGGTACTTTGACAGAAAAGATTTCGAGCTGATACAGATGGACACTGACAGCAACTACATAGCAATCTCTGGTAAGAAACTCGAAGACATTGTGCGACCAGAGCTGAAAGCAGAATTTGAGGCGCAAAAAAAGAATTGGCTGGCATGGGACAAGTGGAGTGGTAGAACACCTGGTCTGTTTAAGATGGAGTGTGAGGGGGGCCAGATGATTGCGCTCTGCTCAAAATGCTATTTCATTGATGACCGGGGCGAAAAAAAGAAGTTCAGCACAAAGGGTATGTCGAAGAAGCAAAACAATATAACCTGGCAGCGTTTCAAGACAGCGCTTCAAGGAAGCAAGGATATGGCAACAAACAGAGGGTTTCGGATGCGGGATGGAAATATAGTAACTTACGAGCAGGAGAAGCTTGGGTTGAGTGCTTATTATGACAAACGATGGGTACTACCCGACGGAATACACACCGAACCAATCGAATATCACATTTAGTTCACAGCCGGAGGTAATTGTGTGTTGGGAGGTACAACAAGCAGTTCTTCACGCACAAAGCTGCGCTTGGGCCCGTCATGTAAATAGTAGAGAACTGGCTGATTCTGTTTGGCAAAAGAACGTTCAATATTATAAACTTTCAAAGACCAGATTGGATCAGTGGCTCTTTTCGTCCCACCTTCAAGCTCACCAGGTTCGTACAAATACCTAACCATAACAGTGGATGGGAGCTTTTTTTCGTTCAAACCAACAGGTCTCAAATATTTAGTTGCCGGTTGGGATGCCACAGCCTTTTCTTTGATTGCGGCAGCAGGTTTCATGCCAATCAGCCGCGTGACTTGGTTGTTAAGAGCAGAAATAACTGCAGGAAGCCTTTTTACCCACACAGTAGACCGCTGGCCCTCAGGCAGACGCATTTCAATGGCATACTGGTGCCCGAACAAGCGCTCAGCCAGGGTGCGGTTGAAACGTTCAACGATAGCTTGGTCTCTATGAATTTCAGGGTGGCCTCGTCTGATAAAAGTTTTGTGATTTTCCATTTCTTTCGTAACAGCGCCCATAAATTCACGCCCAGGATCAACCTGTAGCATCTGTGGCCACTTCAGAGGTCCACGTGTATAAATTGTCTTAAAAGCTTTGGCAACCTCAGTAGAATCTTTGGAGGTTAAAGGCTGAGCTTCTTTGAATCTGCTGGCAACGTCAACAACGGTAAGCGCGTATTTGTAAGTGCTACGGCCCACTTTGTCGTGCGGCAGAAAAAGAAGGTCTGCCTGATGCACTTTGTTGGGTGTAGGTACGTCAAATTTTGGGCGAGGAATGTAGCGCGGCGCGGGGAGGTAGATCTGCCAGAGCGCTTGTTTGAACAACCATTCTTTGGCAACAACTTCAGGAACCTTTACAGCAGCCGCTAATTTTTTAATGGCGGAGATACCTTTCCAGTAACCCTGTGGGCTGTAGTAACGCCGCTCTAATTTTCTGTCCATTTAAATAATTATGCGCGGTGGTATATACATGGCTTCAAAAATGAGTTTGGGTAACCCTTACGAAGTACCCCACCGTGAACAGCTAAAAAAAGAGCTTAACGAAATGTTGCTGGAAAAGCAGACAGTGATAATAAAAGAAATCAAGCCGGAAAAAGATCTTGACGACCTTTACGAGTGGGAACCCCACTCTGAGCAAGAAGGGGTGTGGGATTCACCACCCAAACCAAAATTATGGTATTTAATTGCGGTACTAAAAAAAACCGGCATTTCTTTAGAACAGGTCGGTGACCAAATGGGGTTGACTTTTTTGGGCAATATCATTTGCCAGTTCAAGCTGTTAAATCCCGGATCGTGTAACTACGTTTGTTTTTTATACAACTATTTTCAAAAGGTTTCACCTATCGATTGGCCGGCGAAAAATGGAATACTGGAAAAGCTCACGAAAAGTTTGCCGAAGATGAAACAAACCAGAAATAAAGCGGAAAAAAGTTTCAACAAATGGTGGTTGGTTGCAAACAGCGGGCTAAACAGCAGTTGACTTAGATGTTCTTTTACCTTGGGGTGTGGGGTTTACCCCACTGTCAGTGTGGTTTGAAAAACGCAGTTTTGTCTTTGCAGTAGTAAAGGTGTTGTACTTTTTGACAATATCTTGATACTCACCGTCAGAGATTACACCATCTTCAAGAGCGGTTGATATGAGAGAGTTGATCGTGCTGAGCGTTTCTTCAGCCAGGGTCTGTATTTTTTCGTGTTTTTTCGCTTTGCGCAGGAAAAATTTGATGGTGACCATGCAGGAGGTTGACACCAATGAAAACAAGGTGGCAGTTGCGATTAAAGGCCCCCCAACAACAACGCCAACCGCAGAAAGAGAAGCGGCGAGCCCAGAGCCGGTAAGAATGGTAGCGACTCCGCCTGTTAATGCACATACCGTTTGGCAACGTGTGTGCCACCGTTTGAATTTGGCTGAGGTTTTGTAGTAGTGCACCAACTGGTTTTCTAAATTTGTTTTGATCAATTCTATTTCAGCCCGCCTGAATTTTGATGCAGAATCCATTTTCTATATATGTGTTTAAAAATATTTTGGGTTTGGGGTGTGGGGTACCCCCACTTAGTCGCAATACTGGTTGCGCCATTTTCCGGTTTTCTTGTCATAAGTAGTTACGTTGCACGGTTCGGTTACTCTGCTTGGGTGTGTCCAAAACTTTTTGCTGAACAGGCCGGTTTTTGTGTTAAACGCCCCCTTGGCAATGTCACCCGACCAATACTTGTCAAGCAGCTTTTTATCAACTCCGGGCAACAATTTATATAAATCTTGAGCCTGCGAAAACCCGGGGATCTTTTTCCCGATTTGTTCATTGATCGTTTCACCGACACCCAAACCCACCTTTTGCTTCGAGCTGATTGCGTTGCGCGCCATAGCGTGGCCCCACTGCCGCTTGTTTTTGGGGATAGCGTCAAGCGCCTTCACCATTTTTTTGTCTGCAACATGTTTGCAGCTTTTCTCATTTTTCTTGCCCGTACAGACGGCATAATCAACGTCATGCTGCATTGCAACTGCGTCCGTGGCGCCTGTGGGTTGCTGATAAATCTGTAATATCTTTCCAGTTTGAGGGTCGTAAGAAAGCTGTTTTTCAAGGGGATTGTACGGCCCCGTGTAGTTGTGACCAGGAAGCGTCCACCCTTTCTTTGGTTTAGGCAGCTTGCCAATAGCTTTATGCAAATCAAAACCAGCACCACTCGGATTTCGTTCATAAAGAGGGTTTGTTGGGTCATCTACTCTATTACCCGCATAAATTCTCATATCATAATCACCACCACTGCGGGGTACCCCCACTGCCCCACTGACAAATCGTGTTTTGGTAATGCCACAACTTGCACATTTTACTTTAAGCAACCTTCTACCATTTTTTGCAGTTGCAAATGTTTCACTTCCCGGTACGTTGGGTGTGAAACGCTTTTCCTTCACACAGTATACCTCCATCTTATATAATTAAAGAAAATTCATTTTGGGTTTACCCCACTGTGTGACACCCACCTTTCACCTTATTTCCCGGTATCATATCTTTTGGTCTTAATCTGTTTGAGGCTTTAGTCAACAAATCCCCAGACAAAGCATCTATTGTGTAATTAACAGCTTTTCTCGCGATTGGTTTGGCTTTATTGGCTAACTTCTTCTGATACTCTGGTTCTCTTAAAAACTCGCTCGCGAAGTATCTTCCTTGTTTAACACCCTGTTTGGCCAAATAAGGAATTCCGTGCTCAATGAAAGCTTCAGCAGCTGTGTCTCCTATTGTATCAAAAATTCCACCTCCCTTAGGGTTTACCCCGCCTCCGAATAATCTTTTTTCAGCGGCAGCAAATTCGTCTCTTTTCTTTTTAGGCAAACCGCTTGAGGCCAACTTAAAAATTGTATCTAAAACATTACCTCCTTCTTGAGCAGAGAGAAACCTTGTCTTGGTAATGCCGCAGCTGGCGCATTTTACTTTTAGTAGTCTTTTACCGTTTCTTGTGGTTGTAATTTTTTCGCTTCCCGCCACATTAGGTGTGAAGCGCTTTTCTTTCACGCAGTAAACATTCATCTTTATACTTTATGTGTAAAATAATCCTTCACCACAGCCTCGTTGGCGCGCGTATTTTCTGAAAACATACTCAAAATGTCTCGAAACGACCGCCCTTTGTTACGTTCATTCAGGAAAAGCAAACAGTAGTAGCCGCAGCGCACACTGAATTCCCACTGAAGCTGGTTGTCATTCCGGAGAAAGATCTTTTTGCCCTCAAGAATCAACTCAATTTCCCATTCCGCGTGCGGGGGTAACCCGAAAGAGTCAAAGTATTCCGTACCGCCCCAGCAGCAAACCCAATGGGTGCCTGGCCCTCCAAGATCATCCATGTTGATTATACAAGGAGAGTGTTTACCAAAGGGGTGTGGGGTACCCCCACCACTCCACTCATCTCTCGCAAATATACCTTTGATGGGGATTTTCAAGTATTGGCACCACCGCTGCAAGTCAAGATCGGTTAGGGGGACATCAACGAAGGTAGGCTTTTTTTTGGTCGCCCCAAGAACCTATAAATGGCGGAGGGCGCTGGAAATATGGAGGGGGGTTGACGCGCATACCATTTCCTCCTCTCGGTGGACGTTTTACGTGCATGCCCGCCCCCTGCGCCACCATCTTGCGCACATGTCTGATTTGTGTCTTGCTGAAGTCTATGTCCACGCCCGTTTTGTTTTTGATAGCGCGCTGTATTTTTTTGATCTGCCTGGCGGTCAAGTCCAAAGTGTCACTGCCACCGGTTATAGCCTCGTTTTTAAATCTGAGCGAAACAGCTTCTCCTGGCCCAAAGGCCCGCGCGAGGCTTACTTTTTGCCCGTCCGAAAGTGAAATCTTGTGCAGATAGTAAGTCGTCATCTTTTATACTTATTACAAAAATTATTTTACTTTGGGGTTTTATCCAGGGGTGTGGGGTACCCCCACTATACCATCACCAGCTCATTGCCCACCTGCCTGAGAACAAGTTCGGACTCATACAAAATTGCCGCATAAATGATGTAGTCTTGCGCGTTGGCAGCCTCGTTGAGCCTGTAGTGGAAAACCATCTGCTTCGGGTCGTTGGTCATGTTATCCTTGTTATCGCGAAGGTCGAAATAGACTATTGGGTATAACGTCTCGAAGTTGTTGGGCTGAAGCTGAACACCGGTGTTGTAGTCGTTTTTGCGGTACCGGTAGTTCATCAAACCATTAAGAATGCGCAGTTTGAAGTTTTCGTCGTAGTCCAGCTCCGGATAGTACTGTGAAGAGCCGTACTGCAGCCGGCAGGTCGCTAGCTTGGCTGTATTGTCTCCGTCAATGTCAAAGGTGTCGAAGAAGTAGGGGTTTTGAGTCAAGGAGTTCTCCTTCCTCGACTGTTGTATGAAAATGAAAACATGCTTGGCGTCCCTTATGCCGGGATTTATCTGCCACGCACCGAAAGCGTCACGCCGGCTGCTGCTGGGCTGGATCATTTCATTCAGGTACGTCCACTTCTGAGGTTTCAAAAAGTTTTCGTTTGCGAGCTTCTGTCCTTCGCTGGTGAAACGCAACATTGAAACCCACAGCTCAAGGTTTCTCACCACTACCCTGCGATCTGTGCCATCGTTTTGCCAAATCAGCTCTGAATCTGATTGTAGCTCAATTTCAAACTCCAGCTGCATGGGGGGAAGAAGCTTGTCACTCAGCTCTTCGAAGAATGAGTACCTGTTAAGCGGTATGAGGGTTTCAACCGTTTGGCCGGCGTGGGCAAGCAAGCCCCTTTGTCTGATTCCTTGGTTAGTGGCAGCGGCGGCTGTTACATTGCTATCCGTTGTGTCCAAATACCAAAACTGATTTTTTGCCGCAAGTTTTTGATGAATATTAACTTGTGAATGTTGTCTACGTTGTAAATGTTTTTGCCTGATGATTTCACCACAAGTTTGTTTATCAATGAAAACGAGCCGTTAATGGGCGCTGACCGGACGTCTGCATTAACTGCCGCACCATCCGCGGTTGCCTCGAAAGTGAAATCAGCTCGGAAGTAGGCGTTATACCAGTCAAACCAGTTGTCTCGGTCGGTGACTGTGAATTTATAGTTAGTTTTTTGCTGGTGCTGATTGTTTCCCGGGATACTAATCGGTTTGTCTAAACCGATACGAACGAACTCTGTTTTTTCCAAATGCCTGTGGCTTCTGAACATCTTCGGCTATATATTTTTTAAAAAAATTATTTTAATTTTCCGACAAATATTGGTTTACTTTCAACTTTGCAGCCCGACCGAGGTTTAAAATCTGGTTCAACTTTTTCCGTGAATCCCCACTGAGTTTTGAAGTCCCTGGGGTTTTACCCTTGGGGTGTGGGGTAACCCCACTCATCATCTTCTTCAGTTTTTGCCGCGACTCGGTACTAAGCGGAGTACGCCGGGGTGTGGGTAGCAACTCAGTTGCTGATACCCCACTCCGCAAAACTGCTTGTATCTTTTCAGCCCCCTTTTCCGCGGCTTTTTCGGTGGCTTTTTCTGCGGCTTTTTTCAACATTTTTTTCGAGGCTTCATTTACAGCTTTCTTCAAGGCCTGGCGGGTGGCTTGCTTTTTGAACCGCCTTCCTATGGCCATCAGGGTGTCTCTAACAACCCCCGTACCTTTGTGTTTGTATCTATAGGTTCCCTTCGGCGCGTCGTAATATCTCGTCCACTCACTCGGATGGTTCATAGCTCCTTATACTTAGGTGTAAATTATTTTTCTTCTTCGATGATGATGCTTAAAGCCACGTCTTGGTCATTCAGATCTATAATGTTGTTGCGCCCGTCCGTGATTTTGATATTTATTGAATTGATTCTATTTTTGTTCACCGGGTGCCACAGGAGACGGCGAGGCTCTTTTGAAAAGGGGTAGCTGACGACGAGTTCAGCGGTTGAAAAAGAGAACATAACGTCACCCCCGATGTTGTCCACGGCCCTTGTAATGAGGTCACAATGGATGTAGATCCAGTCGACTCCTCTTGTTATATTTGGTATGCGGTCGCTCCTATTGTTCGCTCCGTCTATTTTTTTCTTGTCATAACCCAGCAGCGCGGCGAATTCACCTTCGCTTAGGTCAAGCTCGTAGCCGTCCTGCAACAAAATGACCGCCCGATACGTTGTGGTGTGAAAATATAGTTGGAAAATAAACTTGGAGTCGTCTTTCGAGGGATCCACTCTTCCAATTAGTGACTGAATGGTGGTGTTGAGGCCTTTGTAATCATACATTCCGTCCGGAATTGTCACGGTTTTCCAGTTCTCTGTTTTTTTCCGCCATTTGAACTCGTTGTTGTTGTACCGTTTCGCGATGTTGTGCCACGAATATGACATGGAAACCAACTCATTTAACGCCGCCTTGTACGTTTTGAAGGGTTCTAAAGCGATTGGTGGGTCAAAGTTAATTGTGAAGTCATGTGACTTGCTGTTGGCGTTGTTTTGTTTGGCCAGCTGCGAGTCGAGCAACATTTTGAAATGGAAATGGGTCATGCTTATATAATATTACTCAAAATTTTGTGGGCTTCTTTTTCTGTTATTTCATTTTGCCTGACCAGCAGCCCTAATATCTGTTTGACCTGTTTTTTTAGCTTCAGTGAAGTGTTGCCCGCCTGTATAGACGCCAAGCTTATGTGTAGCCTTTCAACCAAAGCGTTTGGATCAACACTTCCGCTTCCTTCCATTTCCCAGTCGAGTTCGCTTTGGGGTTTTACCCTACCAGGCTGTTTATTCCCTTTTCTCCTGTCAAGAATTTCATCTCTCGCCTCTTTTATGTCTGCCATTGTGTAGCCGTGGAATTTTGATTTTTTGCTTTTTACCACATAGTTGGGATTGTCTTTATTTTTTGATAACATGCTGTTCAGTGTCTGCAGGTCAACTGACTCTGATCCCTTGATACCTGGTTCTTTTGGTGGTCCCCATTTCCCATATTTACTCTGGGGTGTGGGGTTTACCCCACCGCTTGGTTGCTCTTCTTCCATTAATTCTATTTCTTCTTCTTCAGCTAAAGGTGGTAAAGGTGTAGATGTTGGTGATGGTGGTGGTGTAGATGTTGGTGATGGTGATGGTGTTGGTGATGGTGATGGTGGTGGTGGAGTTTCCTCATCCGGTTTAAAATCTTCGTCGAAGGGGTTATTTAAATCAAACTCATCCATACCATAGTCTGGGACCTCCTCTTTCTCTTCTTTTGATGCCGCCCCTACTTGGAGTTTGTCAAGCCGTGATGTGATCGGTTTGAACAACTCCTCACCTGATACCAGGCTAAACTCTTTATCGATTTTGTTGTTTTTAATTGCTGTGAGGATGTTGTCGTTTTGCTGCTCAACTTCAGCCTTTTCGCTGATAAGTTTTCGCCACTTCTTCATGGACATATTTTTGCGGTATATATATCAAGAAAAAAAAAATGAAAATGTTAAATTTCGACCCCAGTTTGACTGCGAAAAGTAATTACAAGCAGGGGCACCCTTGTATGCCAGCGGATACTTTTCGGATGCTTATTTGCGGGCCGAGCAACTCTGGTAAAACAAATACCCTTTTGAATATGCTTTACAGGTTGTTGGTCTACGACAAAATCTACCTTTGCGCAAAAAACCTGCATCAAGACAAGTACCAATACATGATTGATGATTTCGAAAAAAGAGTCAATCCTGTGACTGGTTATAATGTTATTGAGGCTGACAACGATGTTATTCCTCTGGAAATGCTGCCTACTGACAACCAAAAGATTGTAATTTTCGATGACATGGTTTGTGAAAGCGACCAAAAGGATATTATTGAATATTTTATCAACGGACGCCACCGCAATTGCAGCGTCATTTATCTTTCTCAAAGCTACTTTAAGGTCCCCAAAAACATCCGAGATAATTGTAGCCACTTTTGTGTTTTCGGCTTTCTTCCCAGAGAAAATAACCGTATTGCCGATGAATTGGGAATTGACAGAGAGCTGCTTGAAAAGGCCACAAATGCGAAATACTCTTTTTTATACCATGACCGGCCAAAAAAAACCACACTCAAAAATTTTGATGAAGATATATAGAAGAATGGGGTATCTTAACGGTGCTACGGGCTCGACTCAAACACATGAGGAGACCACTTCAATCCGAGGGGAAACCGGCCCTGCCGGCCCTGCTGGTCCAACTGGCGCAACTGGACCTGCTGGCCCAAAAGGTGAAAAAGGTGAAAAGGGAAGTACTGGCCCGCAAGGCCCTAAAGGTGATAAAGGTGCTGTTGGAGAAAAAGGAATAAAAGGTGATACTGGACCGCAAGGTGCAACCGGACCTGCTGGCCCTGCAGGAGGAACGGGACCTACGGGGCCTACGGGGGCTACGGGACCTGCGGGGCCCACTGGAGCAACTGGGCCTGCGGGCTCAAAAGGCGCTATTGGTCCAAAAGGTGAAAAAGGGGAAAAGGGTGATAGTGGGGATTTATCAACCGCTAATATTTCAGGAGATATTCTCATGAAAGATCATGCGATCAGACAGCTTGCAAATCCTGTCGGTGATCAAGATGCTGTAAATCTTACTTCAATGAAAAAATATGTGGGCTCAAATTCTATTTCAGCAGGACACTCACATAAAAAGAATGCTTTTGCTTATGTAACCCAAAAAAATGAGGTTACATCTGTAAACAATGTTACTTCTGTTACGTTTGAAGACTTTACATCAAACCTTCACATTGTAAATAAAAAAGCTTATACTTTCAATCTCGTAAGAACTGGTGTCAATTCTTTCAACTCACGTTTGAAGTTAAATAAAATGCCTCTGTCTGAAGGAGAGTACACTATATGTGTCGAGTTCTTTATTCCGAAAGTTGATACTAATTGGTTTTTCAGTCCTTCAACCCCTAACCCAGTTGATACTCTTAATTACCATACCAAGCACTTCAACAGTCACAGCCCGAAATATTCACGCACCATTATTCACACGCACAAATACAAAGACAATGATAACACTATCTATTTTGATATTTCAAATTCGGGTTATGATGGTTCGTCGCCACTTGAAAAGGCTGCTTTGATTATTTATGGGATAAAGGGTTATCAAACGGATGTAGATGGAACTGTTTACGATCAGGCTTTCGTTCTCGATGACGGCGATTTTACTCTACAAACAAATTTAGATATGAACGGCTTTGAAATAAAAAATTACCAACTCCAACGCGACAGTTTTATGTATTTCGAAAATGATGAAATAAATTTCAAAAAAAAAATTGACATGAATGACAATCTGATTGTTGGTGTGAAAAATGCTGACAGAGACAAAGCAGCTGTCAATCTCAAACAGGTAACCGATCTTTTGACTAATTACAACTTTGCACTTATCAGCCAGATAAATAATAAACAAAATAAAAGCTATTACAAATTTATATTCGAGTACTTTTTTGATTTACTAGATTCTGATTCGTTTGAAATGGAAAACAGTTATGGTTCAAATATTGCGTCAGTAGGAGGTAAATTAATGCTGAAAAATACAGTTTCTTTGTCTGACTTTGATGTAAAAGATGGTTTTAGTATCAATTTATCTCATATTCAACTTGATGATATATTAAATCAAAATGATGACTTTACATTATTCGTGAGTTTTTTATATGATGACAGTTTGAGTGGAAGTAACTACTTAATAGGTCTTGGAAACGTCAACAACCAAAACTCAGTTGCATATATCGAACCGGTAGTCATAATCACAGATTTCAATTTTGTTATAGCAACAACAGAACATGGTATAAAATTTCGACAATCCATCCTTTCGGATTATCAAAATAAACATCTTTTCTTGTGGTTTTGTAAACAGGGTAATACTTATAAAGCCATCATATGCCAAGGTGGTCATATAAATGCAACAATAGTACCTAAATCATTTCAAGCAAATTGTGTCGTCATCCAATTACCATATAAAGTGCAAAGAATAGGATTTTCCAAAAATTTTTATAATCTGTATGAAAAAGAATTCCACAAAATCAGTTTTCTTGAAAAAGCAAATGGAACATTTTTTATCTAATTCATTGATAAGCATTACAAGCTCTGAGTAGTTCTGTTAGAAAAACTTCACTCAATATAGGGCCTATGAAATATAAATATTGGTTTCCGGTCTTCTTCTCAGAAATATCACGCTACGGCTCCGCACCAACCCACGTCGAAAGATTTCTTGAAACACTCATCATAATCATCATTTTCATCATAAATAGGATAGCCGACATAGTGATTGGCTCCATTTCTGAGACATAGATTACAGAGATTATTCCGCGGGCATCTGCTTCTGTCACATTTATAACAGAACAAGACCCTTACAATTTGTTCATTGCGATCACAAAATGGAGCTTCATAGATTGCAGCATGAACTTCGTCCCAGCCAAGAGCTTTTCGCTGTCTGAGCTTCATTTTAATATATCCTTTGCGGATTTCTTTTCGAACCTCGTCCCAGCCAAGCATTTTTCGCTGCCAGAGTTTTATTATAATATACTCTGTACAAATTTTTTCTCGAAGTTCTGGTGGAAGTGCTTGTATTAGTTCTAATGTGTCTGCCATTTCAGCGTATATACTTGTTGGTGTATTTCTCTAATTGGATTGATTTGGTATAAGAAGACTCATTACATCTTGCGGGCTCATTTTTTTCATTTGCGCAATAACGTCATCCAATAAAAGTGGCGGACGATTTTCTTGTTTGCCGGGTGAGTGATATATTTCAAAATTGGTTCCCCTTCTTTTGATTTTTCCTATTTTTGGTTTTTTCATGCTTTGATCTGTAATACCACTTCTTCCTCTTCCCATCTCTGCGTTTATACTGTACGGTGTCAATTCTCTAATTGCTTGTGCTCCAGACCCGGTGGGTTTCACACGCCCTCTAATTTGTAACCGTTTCTCTTTAACCTAAGTAGTATAGTCGGTATCAAACAAATACTATCTTTGGGTTGACCTTGAGAGTTTTTAAAAGCCTGTTTATCAAAATAAAAGCTAAACCACGCGAGCTTTGTGAGCGTGGTTTAGCTTTTATTTTGATAAACAGGCTTTTAAAAAATTTCAAGTCCCACCCCAACCCAAAGTGGTATTTGTTTAATACCGACTATACTACTCAGAAGCATATTTATACCTAATCGTACCTTTTTGGTACGCTTTGAGGGCACATCAGGCGAGTTTGGTCGAGCCCGTGGTTCGTATTTTGGCAGCAGTCGAGCCAAAATACTCATGGCGAGGCCAAACGAAGGAATTTTTTTATGCAAGGAATTTATTTTTGAGGAATACAAGATAGCCTTCGTGCCGCCGTACACACGTAGGCCACATAAGCTTAATACATGTATGGCTTGCATACACGCAGTGAAACGCACAATGATTTGTTTTTTCATAGACACTACAATTACAATATTTCCGAAAGAAATAACGAAAAAAAAAAAAGGATCCTCGGAGCAATAGACAAGTTTTACAATGCCCTTTATTTCCGAGAAATTTGCATGCAAATTCAGGGAAAACAGTTCTGCGTTCTGCGGGGACCTGAGAACAATGAAACTGTCAATCACGTAATGAAGCAAATAGAAATTTCACGTTATAGGGCATGTCATGTGCATTCCGTGCACTACTTGTGCTGCAGAGATTTTGTCTTCAAAACGTGAGTTTGAAGTTTCCATCAAAAGGACAGTCTAAAATGAATTTGCTTCATTCGAATACGTTGTTATCCTTCAGGAACTTGTGGCGCTTGAATACCCGGTAAGCTTTAATACAGTAGACGCCTCAGTACGGCGAGCGTTTCTCCGTGAATCATGTGATAATTTGTAAGCTTTAACACTGAAGAATACTGTATTACCAAATGTGGACAATTATTTCTTATCATTTTCTTATGTATACTCCTTATCTAGAATTTGGTTGCCATGCAAACGAGCTCGCTATCTGCGCAAATGCAGCACTGCATTGAACGTTTGTGGAAATTCTGAACTACACAGGCCCGTAAAATTGCTGAGTTTGTTGAAATTTTTCAGTGCAAAGGATCAGCTTTTGGAAATAATTTCGTGTGAATTTTGCTGTAGTGGAATGGGCCTTAAAATGAATGCATTGTATGTTCCATCCTGGACCATTCACTTGGCAAGATAACAAGATTGTCGTGTATAGCATTTTTCTCGATAAAAATTATTAGTCTTGTTCGAATTCCTTGGGGGTGTGTGGAGGAGGTGGGGGAGGGTGGGTAGAACTTATTTCTTTTTTAACTACAGTCAACTCTCGTTATAGCGGACATGCTCCAGACGTTGTTTATATTTAGTGTCCGCAATAGCGAGAGTCCGTTATATCAGGGTGTGAGGAAAAAAGTGCCATTAACATACATAATTAAATAATAATTATAGACTGATGTGCCTATCAACAGTGGGGAAAATCAGCTAAGCAGTCGTTGGGAATGGAGGATGACATTGGATGGCGGAAGCTGAATTGAAAAAGCAAGGTCTTGTACAGCTACTGAAGGAATTGATGCAAAAATAAATATTCCAGAAGTTTTTTGAAGTGTGTTTTGACAAAAAGTGAGCAACAGCCTGCAATTTTTCAAGTTCATAGTGTCGGCTTTATTGAGAGTCAAGACAATAAAATTGTTCTCTCGGTACCCACCAAAGTGTCCATAATTGGCCATGTTCTAAACGCAAAGGCGTGGTACACTTTTAAAATAAGAGAGCTTAGTATGGATTGGAGGACGCCTGTCTCTCCAATCCATACTAAGTGTACCATGCCTTTGGATTTAAACCAATAACCGTAAAATTTGGTGAATTTACTAATTTTTGGATGCTTCTTCAGATGACGTGCCCCATTTTTCAATTCAATTGATATTGAATGTTTGTACCGAAGAGAAAATATGTTCGTACCCAGTCCCCTGCTCGTTTAGAACATGGCTAATTCCGTAATAGCGACAGTCGGTAATAGCAGGAGTAATTTCCAGTCAAACCTCTGTACCTTTCGCCAGGATCTGGATTTTGTCACTAATAGTGAGTGGACGTATATAGCGGGGTGTCTGCAAGGCGAGAGATTTGACTGTACATACTTTTTTAAGGGGGGGGGGGGGGGGGGGCTTAGACAGAGGGCTATTTCAAATAATACATATCAGTAAGGGTACAAATAAAACAAATAAATTAGAGTGGACTTTTTACAATGCAATAACATTTGGCAACACGTAGCAACAAATAAATTTTAAGAAGTAAGTGTGATGGATGAATACTGTACGGTTGCCTTGTTTACCTACTCAATTGTCATGATTTTCCATCTTATGGGTAAGGGGAGCGGATTAATAGATAGGGGGCCACTTATTATTTAGGGGGCAGGGGTTAAAAGAGAAGGCCTGAGCCTCTCTAAGGGTATTTCTGAAGAAATGGAAGATGTGAAGATCACTACGGAAAAAACGAAGACCTCAAGATTGAAGCGAAGATTTGTAATTGACCACAATTTGCATAATCAAATTGAACACTCAGATATAGTACTGCCAAAACTCGTAAACACTACAGAAAATATTTGTAATTTCTGAATTTTGGCATTTGACCACATTTCACTGCGATTTTGACAAAAGTAGGCTACTGTCAGTGCCACGAAACCACATGAAGCCTGATTATAAGGCTAAAACGACAAAAATACTCCACTGATAATGCCATCATTAATGGTATTAATGATATCAAAACAAATTTCGAAGAAAATGAAGATCATGGGTACCCATAGAGAGGCTCAGGCTTAGAGCTTTTACAGTAAGTCTGTCAAAAAATTGAATGAATTGTATTGCTTCATAAACACAGGGCTCGTTGGTGGGTGTTTATTTGAGATAATACGGTAAATCCCATAATATCATGCATATAACTTTGTAAACAGGAAGAAAAGGCATTTTGTATTTCTTTTGTGTTGACTTGAATTCAAAACCATTAATGCAAAGACATCATATGTATCTGCAGTTGTAAAACCAGGGATTTTAAATAGCAGTCATCAACAGTGAAGAATCACTTTCTAACTAACGAGATATTTCAATAATTACAAGAGATACTTAACTTGCATTCCCCATGCATACTAATTGCTTTGTTTTAGTTCGAAGCGAAGCCCCACTTGCCTCGCTTTCATGTACTTGACCCAATCTCTTCTGTGCGTTGCACCATTTATGAATGAGGTGTCGGTATTAAAAAAAGCCCCAGTTATTTGCAGCCATGCATCGACTTCACTACCACATGAAACAATCATGGAAGTTTAAAACAACTTTTAACAATAACTATGATTAATTTTAATCAATATCATTTTATTTTATTTATTTATTTTTTTTCGGGTAGGGGGGAGGAGGGGGGGGGGGGGGGATAATAGGGTCAGGGCCCAGATTTTGTTCACACCTTGGTGTTGGTATCCAGAACTTTACTACTGCTATCTGTTATACAAAGTTATAAGTGGACAACTGTATTTGAA
This sequence comes from Meandrina meandrites, assembly GCA_963693305.1. Classification (NCBI taxonomy): domain Eukaryota; kingdom Metazoa; phylum Cnidaria; class Anthozoa; order Scleractinia; family Meandrinidae; genus Meandrina; species Meandrina meandrites. The sequence goes on along the minus strand of OY855911.1, from coordinate 25,166,302 downwards.
CACCCACATGATCACTCGCTTAAATAGTTATGGTAAAGTTCCAGAGGTGAGCCTCCAAAATTAGTGATCTCAATTAATAATATTGTTTAATAAGAGGTAGCAAGGATGAGTAGTAAGAACAATAATTTGTAACAAATTTTTTTGTAACAAATTGCAGTTGTATTTATGTTCACATTTTTTATCCACTCACGTGTATTTTTTTACATTTGACACAATAATAGTAATGTACATGTACATCTACTCAAATATAAGTGTTGTTACTTTTGGAACTGAAGTGTGACAAATGGGAATGCGGAGATTTAACATAGCTAATCAATAATTACTTAAAACAGTTGTTGCCTATTGATTACTTATCTGCAATAATATCTCATTAATGTTAATGATCATAACTCATTTGTGCCAAATTTAAGGGATATTCATTGATTGGTTATCTAATAATTATTTATTCATGCAGGTTGTCTAATTGAATATTTTATCATTTCATCAACAGATGAAGTTATAATTAAGCACACCAGCTAAATATAAAGACTTGCACAACCCTCAGAGACATTTGTGACATGCATAGTGTTTTCAGGTGTCATGCCTTTCAAGTCATAACAGCTAGTACAGTAAGTGGTCAAATTTTAACTATGTTTATTTAACAACTATTCACAGAAGTGAGAGGTGACTGATGGTGGATATTAACCGAACTGCAAAGCTAACAAAGGTGAATAGTTGTATATACTAAAACAGTAAGATAATATAACCAAAAAAGGATTAATATTATTTTAACTCGTTTATTCTTGCCAACGATAACAGTTTTCATGCACTAGTTGCCCGGAGGTAAATAGCAAAGGATATCCCATGTTTGAGTAGCCAATCAGCACGCACCATGCAACAATGCTATCCTCTGTTCTAGTATACAGCTATTTCAATTAACGTTGTCGGATTAAATCTTCAAACCTACGAGTCAAGACCGAATGGTGCCATGGGTATTTACTGCAATTTGCATATCACCATTGAGGAAATCTACAAGTTTGTATTTTTGCACGTGGAATATTTGTTTTTCTTTCCGTAAAACCTTTCTTGTATCTTTTCTTTCGCCGTTATGTGGTTTGGATTATTCTTTTTAAATGAAATGAGGCGAAAAAGGATCTTTTCTACACATGTCTGAAGAGAAAGGAAACGAAAAACGTCTCGTTTGCTATATCGCTGTATCTCATTAGTATTCAGCACGCGTGGAACACTCTTTCTTCGCCCATACTACCTTTCGGTCTTGTCTTTAAGCTTTGAGCTTCAATCCGACAACGTTAATTGAAATAGCTGTATACTTACATGTAATCATATTATCTTTTGTAAGGTTCTTATAAAAAAACAGAAGCTACATGTAGAATGGTGCCATGTATTGAATGAGTAGGCCGGGTGGAGTCCTGGTGCACAAAAGTAAATGGAATGTGGTGGAACAAGTACAGGATCCCAAAAGTTGTAATCTTATAAACAATGGAACTTTTACATTGGAGCCATATGCATTGAGAGTGGAAGAAAGATGAGTGAACCCTTGGCACAGTCAAGAAGTGTGATTCATAGACAGGTATGGTGTGGACATTGCTATTCTTTGACGTTGTGTTGTTGTTAAATCAATATATGGTAGCTGGCCATCACACTTTTTTTTAAATATAACATGCTGTTTTTCTTTGAAATGCTGATCATATTTACAGAAGCATTATAAATGTGTCTAATTAAAAGTTCATGTAACAAAGTTATAATCTTTTTAAAAGAAGCACAAAGGTTTATGTGCAAAATCAAAGTATCTTAGGTAATTAGGTTTCAGTTTTGTTTTTAGGAAAGCACATGTATTAGAATTAAACGTACATCTAGAATTAAATATAATTCCATCTGCTCTGTAATTATTTTAAATTATAATAAGGGGATCTTCAAAGAAAAGCTCAATGAGCTTGCTAAGATCTCCATCCATTATATCTAAATTAGCAGATTTATAATAGAACAGTTTAATAGTACCTATTTTATAATGGACAAATTAAGAATAAAAAAAATACATGCATGGCAAGTTTGCACACGATCAATCCTTTTCCTCCAAATGAATCTGGCATTAGGAAGTCATGGAAAAATATAAGCTAATATAATTTATTGTAATCTAATTATTTTTTTTTCATCAATGTCAATGAGTTTATTCATGAGGTGTAAATATTTATTATTATGAAATACATTGTACATGTAATTAGCCTGGGCTACTTAAAGCTAGGAGTTTTGATATAGGAGGCCATGATTGTACTATTAAAGCTAATAATTATTATGGCTTAATAGGTAATGAACTGTACATGTATGTCAGCAATATTTATTTAATATTAATCTATTTCAAGAAGGCACAGTGCCCTTATGGTTACTGTGCTGGACTCTGGATCAAACAGTTCAGGTTCAAGCCCTGGCTCAGGGGCAATGCATTATGTTCCTGGGCAAGACACTTATTTACTCTCATAGTGCCTCTCTCCACCCAGATGTATAAATGGGGATTACCCAGCAATGGAAAGCATCCCATCCAGGGGGGTGGGGGGGGGGGGGGGAGTTGAAATACTCCTAGTCCCTTCATGCTATGGAAACCGCGCATTAAGCCACTAGGCTCGTATGCAGACTTACATGTAACCCCTTTTTTATTTATTTTAAGCAGTACCCAAACAGCAACTATGTTTTATCTTTGTTAAGTTCTGGCTAAACGAGGAAACATTGTTGCAGAAACATTGTTCCTTAATGTCATGTTTCCTGGGTGGCTAAATTAGTGGGAACAAGAAAAATGTTTTACTGCCCAAGTGGCCAAACTAGGAAACAATATTCTGGGAACAACGTGTCACGCATGTGCAAAAACTAGTCAACATTGCTTCCACATATGGTGGCTAAACTGGGCAACATATGTTTCAGAAGCAAAATTTGTGTCTGGGAAACAAAAATTTTGAATTTTTTTTTTTTGTTGCCGTGAAGCAAGATTTGTTTCTGGAACATGTTTCCCACATGGCTAAACTCACTCAGGGAAACATTTGCTTCCGCAACAATGTTTCGGCAACAATGTTTCCTAGTTTAGCCAGGCCTTTCTTTTCTTTCTGTTCTTTTCTTTTCTTTTCTTTTTACATGAGTCTCTCAAGGTATTTAAAATCAAATGAAATCAGTTTTGGTATGCTTGGTGAGGTACTTTGAAGAACATGATCTCTAAATCCACCAACATGGGATTTCTTTTTGCATTCATTTTGGATATATATATAAAGAACACACAAATAATAATAATAACAAAATAAATCACTTTTATTTTAAAAGTGTCAATGTATTTAGCACTGCTGTGCTAATCTAGGACACTGTAAATCTGAGGAAACAAGTATTATATATAATGTAATTTTTAATATTATTGTCATGGGGGGGGGGGGGGGGGGGGGTTACCCTAACAGTATGGCAGTGAGGTTACCATAAATGCTTCAGTAGTCATGTAAGCCCCCCATTATACATTGTATTAAGTCGATAACTGACATGAACAATTTTAAACTTAAACTTATATACAACATACATTGCCAACCATTATTTAATTATTCTATTCTACCCAGCCTGCATCTTTTATAATAATAAATGCTGCTTAATAGTGTGTCATACTCACATACTCAGCTTTGGCTAATTTCTAGTGTTATTGATATTATTATTGTTAGTGAATGCTTTGTACACAAAAAGAAGCATTCAAAAACGTGTTTTGTTAAAAAAAATGTTAATAACACTGTTTTACTAATTTAAACTAATTTTCACTAATTTACCATCTTTATTATTTACTAAACACTGTTGATGTGACTGAATTTAATGGTGAGTTAATGTTACTACGAAATAACACGTTATGTGATTGTAAAATAATATTATTGATATCTTTTTAGAGGTTATAAGCTAGCTGTTCTAATAACGAAGTTATTCAATAATATTTGTTATAACAACAATTACGATCTTGTGTAAACGACAATTGCACATGTTACCACACCAATATTTTGCACTACAAAATGATCTGTTTTACATTAAGCTAATTTATGTTCTATGATGAGCGCTAGGGATAGCTCTAACCTGCGATGATCGCAGGTTAGGATAGCTCAAGCGTTTTTGTGGTTCGATACATGGGCAACTAATTAAGCGAATTAAGCCACACGAAATTAAAACATACATCGATCTGTTACTGAAATAAAAAAAAAACTTCCATCTCGGTTAAAAACGTTTTTACCCATTTCCTTTGACTAGAGTCAAATTGTTCACACAACCCTTAAGGAAAATCACAGTAGCTATATCATTCATTCAGAACCTAGACACCCGGGCAATTATATGTGCTAACGTAAGCACCTTGCTCATAAACTTGATACTGGTACATATAGATCTTGATTTACGAGTGGTTCACACACAAATTCCATCAAATGGACAGAATAGTAGGAAACAGAATAAGAGGAGTGATTTCTTATCGTCATAAAAGTCCTGGCTGTCCGGCACCGAGGTACACTGTATCGGAATGTTTAGAGCTAGCAACATCGGACATACCCATTCCATACATTGTAACGGTGTATGATGCAATTCATCACCAAAGTAGTATTAAACGAAAGAAACATACCTTTAACAGCGAAAATTGACAATACTTGAAACAAAAACAGCCATGGGCAACATTTACAAGCGGGAAGCATTCCTACCAATAGCAAAATACGACTTGAACTCTAAAAATATTTCATTCATCTTTTAGCGAGAGAACAAATGATCAGCGGTTTTGCCCTTGAATATAATCAAAAAGACATCGTATGAATTGCATACTAAAATAAAACCCCTAGATGAAGTAGTTTAACGCTTAGTTTTGTCAGCGAGTACAATACATACAAAGAGTATTGTTCGCAATTGAAGATTTTAGCTTGGAACCCTCCCCTGAGAAAAGTACTAAGTACTTTAAATTATTTATAAAATGAAATGAGGAAAACCCAGTCACGTGGTTGTAAAGAAGAAGCAAATTGATTTTGTGTAGTAATGACAGCTTCTCCTTGACAAACCAAGTATTATTTACGAAGCAGACTGTAAAATTTCGGCTTGAAAACAAGCAGCGTTTAAAAGTAGCGAGTGAGCAGGGCAATCTATAAAGAAAAGATTAAACTGCTAGTCAACCCGGCCGATTTAGTCATAATTTTGCATCTCCGATTAAATAATCTGTTTTTAAATCAGTACTACTCGTGTGTGGACCGTTATATAGAAAACCGTAGGTCGCATTGAATATACGGAGAGCAACAGAATAACTTTGATATGGAACAGTTTACCTAAAAATATTAAAGATTCCGACACTATTAGCTCTTTTAAAAGTAAACTTAAGTCATTTTATTTTACTAGACTTTTAAATGTTTTTGATGGTGACAATTTTCGTTCTTTTAAATTAATTTGTCCTAAGTGTCGCCGTGTTAATATTTTCTCTGTCTGTACTTGTTAAGTTAATTAGTATATTTCAGATTGTATTTGTGTTATTTAGATTTATTTGATTAGTAGTTTAGTCGGGTCAGGGAAGGGTTTTTTTCGGGATATTTTTTAGGGGGCTGGGTGTGGGTGTTTTAACCAAGTAGGGGACCTACGTCCTATTGTTAAGCACCTGTACTTTGTACGAATCCTTAAATAAATAAATAAATAAATTTTAGACAGAATTAGAGATCAAATCATTTAGATCCGGATCCCATCAAATTCTCAGTTGAATAAAGAAAATGTTTAAGCCCTGTGAACATTGCTTATATACTTGAGCACAAGCGCGAGGCAGGTTGTGTTTCCACGATTTTACCGAGTGCATCGTTTGTCACGGTTCAAGAAACACTCGCATGCATTTCGCTTGGACGCATGATTCCTCTTATGTCCATCCTTGGTAAGGACGAATCGAAGCGTTCAGCGAGAGGAACATAACAAGACGTACTCAGCATCGCAGAAAACAAGCCTGGAATTTAATTCGCGATTTTATCACTGATCATATCGACATTTCGAATGTAGCTTGTCACGAAGTACGACCGGGGGTGGCGGCCATGTTTGTTTCACCACGAACGACGTTAAGTTTTTTCCCGTTATAGTCGTTATATAGAAAACCGTAGGTCGCATTGAATATACGGAGAGCAAAGAAATGCCCCTTTCGGTAATCGTTCCAGCCACGATCGTTGCGTATGGCTGCGGATTTGAACTACAACGAAAGCTGTATGTTTTATACACCTTCGTGCGGCATGCATATATGTTTCAAACAACCTTACCTTGACTCCTATGCATCAGCCACAGAAGTATAAACAGATATGCCAGATATTTACAACGTAGACCCATATTCATCAGTTTCTTTGACAATAGGGTAGTGTTGAACTACAGCTAGCGAAACTACATGCACGTGAAGATCTATGCAAATTCCTCAAATTCAGTTCATTCAATTAACCAATCAGAATGCTGCTGCCACCTGCGCGCCTAACGACAGCATTTCGTCACGCAGAAAGGTTAAACGTGTGTTTATGGCGAAAATGCATCATCCTTGAACCAAAACAAATGGACTCTCGACTATGAACAAACAGATACAATACAAGAAGGGGGAATTTTTGTCATTTTTGTTTTTAAATTTAAATTAAATAGCCAGTGAGCGAGAAGGCGAGTGGCGTTATTGAAAAGTTGTAGACCATGGAGAAAAATTAATGTGGTCGGTCTGTTTTATGTCTGTTGTTTGGCGAATAAGGAGGAAAATTAGTGCGAAATTGTGCGCGCGTGTGACAGCTTCATAAGATGTGGCCCACTACCTCTCGGAACGAGTTATTTCATTGGTTCCTAAAACAATACATAACAGGCTATAACAATGCCCCTATCCCTGAATAACAATAGAGGTAGTGTTTACAGCGGGCGAATGAAAATAGAGGTTTCAGAGAGGTAGTGTCTTACTGCGTAAGATGGCAGTTTTTTCGAGTAACTTCGTGCTCAATGTTTCAGCTGACTTTTTACAACTCCCGGGCTCTGTTGATTGTTTTGAAAAGTTGGAACAATTTCTCAATTTTCCCGAAACTTGCCTTATGTTGCGTTACAGGTTATGTCAATTTCTTGTCTTTAGTCTCGTCGACTATAACTTTCGACCAATGAGCGCTTGAGAATTTTCTCGGTTATTGTATAAAATCAGTATTCTGGGAGCAATATCATGTTGATGATGAACAGCGCACATCCTGCAGATGAGTGATGAATACTCCTGCATTAAAAGGGAAAAACACCTTAACTGCTAACATAGTGACAAAAAGCGGAGACCGGCGAACATTGAAGAAACACTTTTTGTAAGAACCATATGTTTCAGTTGTAATCAAGAACGAAGCAAATTACTAGAAAACGTCTAATTTTCGGTCTTTCGAACACGGCCAGATTTTTCAAAGCACGATTTAGCTAATCTAGTATTTCCGCCGGTGAACTGTGATTTCAGTTTTATAACTTTTTAGTTAGGTTTTCTGTTTATATAGTTTGACGTCCAGTAATCTGAAAATCCACAAAACATTAGCAAAGAAAAACCCTTTTTGACGAAATAATTTGAAATTTATGTCAAGTTAGTGTTAATCAGCTTTCGAATTATACCCGGCTCTGCCATGCCTTTTAAGCAAAATTAGTTTAAAGATCGAAGTGTGGCTGGGGCGATTACAACACCACCAGTCTATTACATTAAAAGTAACTGTACATTTTTCTTTTGTAGAGTTTCAATAAACATCCACGCATACCTGCAGACACCGCAAAGAGCCACAGTAGCCACGAGAATACACGAAACAGTGCTTCGTAGTACACCATTCTGCCTCTAGTATTGCTGTTGACTGAATCCTACAGAGCGACACCCAGTTTGTTTGTCAATTATATTACCAAAAGGCCGTGATTGGCGTATAGACACTTTTCGTCACCAGGCCTTTTCACAAGGCGTATCCTTCTTTGGACGAGCGTTGTTAATTCAAACTCCCTACGATTTTCTGCAGATTGAGAATGGCTTTTCTTTTGAACGTGTAATTCCCTAGCGATAGAAAACCATGGAGCATTTGAAATTAACAACACAGAATAATTAATTAAGCCATGCAGGTTTGCATAGCGACGATAACTTAGAAAGCAAAAGTACCTGACTGTCCGTCCGAAATTCTTCAAACGGTACGAAAAAAAAAACACGGTGAAACTTGGCACGATCCTTTGAAATGTCGTGCTCTAGCTCTAGCTTGAAAATAATGCAATACAAATCGACGGGGTTTTTGCAAGTTGTAATTATATCATTTGTATGATTTTTTCAATATTTCGTCCATCTTTATTGGTTGCTAAGATGTGATGTAAATCTTGGATCTTTTAAACTTTTACACAAGTTTTAAGTGATATCAGCCTTTAAAGGGGTCAACATAGCTATCACATTTATGCAGCAGTTGAGTCGAGCTGCCATTTTTCTTAGAATTGGACACAAGTACGCATGAGCAGAATATAAGTTGCAGCAAAATCACTGTCAGACGCTAATGCGCACGAGCAGACCATTATTTGTAGGCAGTTATTTGCAGGTCACGTGGTGGGCTCTAGGCCGATGAAAAGAAAGATAAAAAATGCAACGGATGATAATAAATTTTGTTTCCACTTCACAACAAATAAACAGAAATCTTATAAACAGAAAGTTTATTTAGGAAGGGCCTGGCACGCAGCAACCTAAAACACTCTGTTAAGGTAACTATAAGAGTTAACGTGGACTACATTACATGAATTAGAGTCTACAGCAGCCGTTGCGTACAAGCAGATCAGCTGTAAGCGATCTCACACCTTCCGATCAGAGTACATGCATGTACAAAATTGTGAACGAGTACGACTTTTCAAACGCAGTGCTTATGCTTTCGATAATCACATTTCACACCATGACAATAGTTTCCTTTTCAACTGGTCAGCTACAGGGAGGAGTAAGAGCTCTGGGAACCAAACTAGATTGAAATGCAAAAGTCGTACTCGTACACAAATAACATTTCTACTCGGCTGAGGTAACAAAACCGCTTGGAATAATAGACGTTGGTCTATTCAAACCACTTGTAGAGAGCGAAGCAATCAAATCGAAGAGGAAACTCACTACCTTTTCTATACTGTCAAAAGAACTGTTAGGGATGAGTCTTTCGGCAAAATGCAAAAATATAAGTATCAAAAGTGTCAAAAAGTAACAAAAATACGTATCAAAAGGTATTAAAACGGTCTTAAAGGGAACCTCGGCTCTTGAGGCAAGTTGACGTTGATCGAGTTGTTTGAAATAATGCCTAAATTACAAATTTAACTGAACAAGAAAAATATAACATTTAATAACAATAATAAACAGAAAAGATTATCGCTTTTGAATTTCCTGCGTGCCGCCATTTTGGAATTTATGACGTCAATGCGTTGCCCAATTGTTTCACACAAAAGAACCTCTGCTTCCCAACAATAGCGACAACGCAGTGACGTCATAAAATCTAAAATGGCGGCGCGCGGGAAATTTAAAAGCGATAATCTTCTTCGCTTATTATTATAGTAAAATGGTGTATCTCCCTTGTTCAGTTAAATTTGTAGTTTAGGCAGTACTTTTAACAACTTACGTCAACTTGCCTCAAGAGCCGAGGTTCCCTTTAATGCAAAATATTCTTGTAATGAAAACAAATTCAATGCTTCACTGGAAAAAAAAATCATCATCCTTACACGGCAGCAAAAGAAACCCCGTATGAATTGTGAAAGCAATCAATATGATTGTGGAACAACAAACTCGATAATTTTCCGAATCGAATATAAAATATATTAACTCGATATAAAACGCATCCATTTGTCCAACATCCTGTGAAAGATACGACTTGACTTGCTTTAACTTTAACTGAAAACGACTTAACAGTCTTCTGTAAATAGTTTTCATTTAAGAGGAATTGTAATATTAATTAACTTTTAAAACTATTTTTAGTGTGCTTGTTACTTAGGCAATGATTTACTCGAAGCTTAACTCGCAGAAATTGTAACTCTAATTATTATCCTATTTTATTTTTGTAGCTTGCCTGTGGATTAGCTGGTACATTTCGGTAGATGCACCACAAACCTTAGCTAAGTGCATAATCCACTTTAAATAAAGTTATGCTTTTGCTTATAATCGACGTGCTGCGACAACGAACGTTTTTCTATTCATCACAACATTAAATTCATTATAAAACGCCAAGGCGCACAGTTAAATTGGCCATCTGCATGCAATTTGCATGTATATTTTTGTTCTGCCCGTGGGACTCAGCTTGAACATCTATTTAACTCTAATTTTTTTTACTCAAGCTTTGCTATAAGCTTAATTTGTTCACCTCTCATTTATAGCTATTGTCTCGTTTTCTGGCCAACTGTGCGTCTTCGTGTTGTACCCCGTATAGTCCCTATAGATTCCTGTTGTGGACTATATTGGGGAGGCTCCATCCGAAAGGCGTCACGTTTTCAGGCTTGAAGTATATAAAAGGGTAGCCATTTCACGAGTTAGGTATAGGGAAGTGCAGGAAAAAGTGTCCCGGCTTTAGGTTTTAAAAAAGGTCCTTCAGTCCTTACGACTGATTTATCTTAGGGTGCGTTCGATTGCCCTTATTCCGGAAATGGAATAAACGGAATAACCTGGAACGTGAGTTCGATTTAGACGCTAATTCCGATGTAACAAAACGTCAGTTACAAGAAGAAAGGGGATGGAAATTGATTGCTGTCTTGGTGATATATCGCGGGCATTATTCCAGAAACGGAATGATCGTTTTGTTGACGTACGGATGGAATTGCTATTCTAGAATAATCCGGAATTTATTCTTATTCCGGAATAGCACCAATCGAACGCAACCTCAGTACTTAAAGGGTTACTCAAGTGGGAAGTTTAGTAAAGGGATGCAATATTTCTACTTGTGGTATGTGGGAGAGGTACTAGTTTCCATGTAGGTATAAGGGTTACCTTTTCCGTTAAAAGTAGTATACAAAAGAGTAAGGATTTGAACGGAGGGGGAGCCTTCCCGCATAAAACTTCGTTGGGTACCACATCCCCCCCTCCCGTCGAAGAAGAATATGTGGTTAATGATAGACACCTCACAGTTCTGATGTGAGGTCAGGAAAAGTGTCTTCCATTGCCACGCTACCATTGACAGCTCCAACAGGGAAATTATCGGTGTCCTCTCCATTTCTCTTACCAACGTTATCTCCACTAGGATGAACAATGCCATCACTACCATCACCATATTGGGGGAGACTCCACTTGCATTTGAAATGGTCCGGATATTTGATGTGCGCAACTCCGCCCAGAACAACAAGAATAAGCGACCCTATGCACACCCCAAACAATACCATCCAAATCATGCAGTTTGTGTTTTGGTTGGGATTGTCTAAAGTAAGAAAGAAGATAGAAATTTGCAAGAAACATTAATGAATGTCAATTTTTTGCAAAAAAAAAAAAAAATAATGATAAATAAAAAGAAAGAAGAAATAGGTTGTTATTCCAGCGAAGAGCTGGAGAGCGAAGAGCTGAAGAGGAGGAAGAGGGGCAGGACATCTGTATGGGAGAATCTTGACCGAGGTCTTCAATAATGTGAGCACGTTATTACTTGAATTGAATTCCCAGAGAGAGCTTGGTATGAGAAAGGAGCCAAGAAGAGATGAGAGACTTAGCAGATCTTTTACGGTATATCTGTCAACATCAGGTTTTAACCTTCGCCTTTCCCCAAGTTTAAATAGTTCTCATTATCGGAGATAATGGAAGTTTCAGTAGCTATCGTCCATGATAGTTGTTAGGGACAGATCCAAGTACGAGTACAAGATTGAGTACGGGTGCGACATTTAAATACTAGTGCTTATGCTTTTGATTATCACATTTCACACAAGTCTCGTACTGACAGTCTCCTATTCAACTTATCAGCAACAGGGAGGATTGAGGGCTCTGGGGGCGTAACTGAATTGAAATTTCGAAAGTCGTACTCGATCTCGCATTCGTAACCGCGTCCGTAATGTCAACGCAGCCTCCAAGTTTCCCAGCCTGCGTCGTAGACGAGCTAAACGCCGGTATAATCCTGCGGATTAGGTCGTCAGCGACGGGGGCTACAAGTCTGGCGGTCAAATTTTGCGTATCTAGTTTAAAAACGTGAAGCAAAGTCGAGTAGCGTGCCACTGCCACGTTTCGACTGGAAAACCCAAAATTTGGAGAAATCTTAGGCTGATGGCAACGATCAAAGAAAATCGAATATGTGATTTCTTGCTCATTCACTTCTTCAAATGCTTACTCAGTTCAAGACAAATTCCCGCTAGTCGTGACGCGTTAGTACTCAAATAACATAATGCTCTGGACCAGTCACAGCACGAGCTCGAGTTTCAAACAAATAATTACTGTATAAGACTTCTTACCTGAGTGGCTCCCGTTTCCACTGTCTGTGGTGGTGTTTTTCAGGTCGGTTCCAATTTCTGTTCCTGGTAGAGAAAAATCAGGTTAGAGGGTCTGAATGGAGTTAAACTGTAAGATGAACTAATGGATGAAATTTAACTGATAACTAAGGTTCCAGATCCCCACGCCAGATCCACAGGTTAACACAATCAGGAGGAAAGTTTGATGTAACTCCAAGGAGATGTTGTCAATGAAAAGACTGATAGTTACTGACGTATATTATTATGTCTCTATACGAGATCACTTTCCCTGTTGTATCTTTTACACGGAAAAGATTGAATCTGTTTTTGCTTACTTATAGTTTGTGTGAGAGAAACGTTGTGAGACTAAAATCTTCTTTCAGAGACCGCTTGATGTAGAACTTAAAAATTTAGCTACAGTTTAATTTGGACTGGTTGTTCGAAGTGCGACTAAGGATGAGCATTCCACTTCGATGATTGCAGTGTTACAGTGTACGAATTAGTCATAACAATCTTTGTATTATTATTATTTGGAATTATATCACCTATCGCCAAATCAAGTGAATCCTCTCAAAATCCTTTGCCCCCAGACCCTTCCTTATTTATTTTATTTCATTTCGTTCTCCGAATTTCTTATTCGATAAATAATGTATTCACTAGTGCCCATTCATTCCAATCACCAACAATTTTGTATAAAATCTAGGAATACTAACCATTGAAAACAATAAGCTGCACTTCGGATTTATCTGAAGCCGTTGTTTCGGTGTCCTTGTATTGGCACAGGAACTTCCCAGCGTCTTCAAACTGTACCTCACTAATTATCAGGCCAAAACTGGCCGAGACGTTCACTCGACCGTAGAATCGGTCGTTCTTTAGGCTGGCATTAGGTTGGATGCTGCTTTCACCCAGATTCAGCTGCCTAAATGTCTCCTTGGTTCCGTGTTTGTCTTTAACGATCACCATTTGATAACTATTTGCTTCTTGCCTTGCTGCGGCCCACATGGACTCGATTTGAGAGGTTTCTGTTGTACCAAGTTTCTCGGTGGCGATGCAAGGTAAGTGGACTTTGGGCATGCCAATATACGCGTAAATCACGGTAGGAACCTTGACCGAAGCTTGGGAAAAACGCAAAAAGAAATACATTTATTGTCATGTTAAAATTAGAGAGAAGAAACAAGTGCTGTTCGCAAAGGAACTAAGGCCCAGTTCAGACGTCGTGCTTCTGCCGTGTCGAACTTAATTGCAAAAGGTTCGACTGTAGTACAGCACAAACACGACTGATTCAGACGTCGTGCCAGAGTCATGCCAAATTCAGGATTTATTGAAGTCACGTAACAATTAGCCAGCGGTCACCAAACAAAAATGGCGCCGTAACTACCCCCGTTAAAATGCATTTAATATAATTTATGAATTTTGTTTGGCACAGCAGAAGCGCGACGTTTGAATCGCTGCCGTGCCAGAGTCGTGTAGCACGGCAGAGCTTGTCAAACTTAATTGCTTTGCCGAACTTAATATTAAGTTTGATGCAGACGCCGTACTTCTGCCGTGCTTTTGTCAAACTTAATTCCCCAATTTAGTTCGGCACGGCAGAAGCAGGACGTCTGAACTGGGCCTTACATACACTACAATTACAATATTTCCGATTGAAATAAGGAAAAAAAAAGAGATCCTCGGAGCAATGGACAAGTTTTAATGTCCTTTATTTCCGGGAAATCTGCATGCAAATTCCGGGAAATCAGTCTGCGTTCTGCGGTGACCTGAGAACAATAAAACTGTCAATCACGTCACGCGTGTGTAATGAAGCGAATAGAAATTTCTGGTTATGGCATGTCGTGTACTGTTCACTACTTGTGCTGCAGAGATTTTTTCTTCCAAAACGTGAGTTTGAAGTTTCAATCAAAAAGACGGTTTAAAATGAATTTGCTTCATTCGAATACGTTGTTATCCTTCAGGAACATGTCGCACTTGAATACCCAACTTTGGTGGAAAAACACACTGGTAAGCTTCCAGTAGTCTAGACGTCACAGTACAGCGAGCGTCTCTTCGTGAATCATGTGATGATTTGTAAGTTTTAACGAGAATATTACCAAATGTGGACAATTATTTCTTAACATTTTCTTATGTATACTCCTTATCTAGAATTTGGTTGCGATGCATACGAGCTCGCTACCTGTGTAAATGCAGCACTGCTGGTTCGATTCGCAGAACGTTTGTGGAAATTCTGAACAATATAGGTCCGTAAAATTGTTGAGTTTGTTGAATTTTTTCAGTGCAAAGGCTCAGCTTTTGGAAACAATTTCGTGTGAATTTTGCTGTAGTGGAATGGGCCTTAAAATAAATGCATTAAATTTATACGTTCCATCCTGTACCATTTACTTGGCAAGATACCAAGATTTTCGTATTTAGTATTTTTCTTTTTTAACATTATTAGTCTTGTCCCTTGGTGGTGGGGTGGGGGAGAACTACATACTTTTTTGAGCGGGGGGGGGGGGGGGGGTTATATTAGAGACAGAGGGCGATTTCAAATATATATCAGCAAGGGAACAAATAAAACAAATAAAAAATCAAATAAAAATTAAAATGGACTTTTTAATGTAGTAACATTTGGCAACACATACCATAAGAAGAGTGTTGGATGAATACTTTACAGTTCCCTTGTCTACTCATACAAATTGTCATGATTAACCACCTAGGTAAGGGGAGGGGATTAATAGATGGGGGGCCACTTATCAATAGGGGTGTGGGGCTTAAAAGAGAAGGCTTAGAGCTTTTACGGTAAGTCTGTCAAAAAATATGAATGAAATATGTCCATTGCTTGATAAAAACAGGGCTCATTGGTGGGCATTATTTATTTGAGATAATAATGGTAACCCCATACTTTATCATGCATATATCCTGGCGTTTCCAATCGATGAAATGGATGATCTGAAATGCAATCAATAAATCAATATCAATCGATAAAATTAGTTAATTGATATCGATTGGTATTGGCCAATCGATGACCAATCGATAGTCACAAAAATAAATTTCATTGATTGGCAATTGCTTTTATAACAGATGTTCCAAGTGAAATTGAGCCCCGAAGAGGCGGGTTTCGCCGCTTCGTTCGTGTCTCAATTCTCGCCTCTCTGCAACTCACTTTGTCTTTCACTTGAGTTTAGAAGCAAGAGGAAACTGAGAAAATTTCCGTGGCTAGTAAATCACTTATGCATTCTAATTTCTTTCTGACCAAATGACAGGTTCCCGGCATGTTTGATGTATGTTTTGTTAATTTACTCTTAATTCTCTCGTACCATGACTCCCGGGCGTGATGGGAGCTACCGTGGTGGATCAAAAGTGCCCAGAAGGGGAGATGGAGAGGCCAAGACAGGGAATTGGAAAAGACAATCCAGAAAATAAAACTGCAGTGTGATAATCGATAACAATCAATGACAATCGATAACAATCAACAACAATCAATGCCAATCGATAAGGTCACAAAAATCTTCATCAATTGGTCATCGATTATCAATATCAATCGATTAATTGATATCGATTGCCATCGATTGATATTGATTATAATCGATCATCGATTTCATCGATTGGTAACGTCGGGATATATAAACTTTGTAAAGGAAGAAAAGGCATTTTGTATTTCTATTCTGTTTGTAGCTTAATTCTTACGAATTTGCATATGAATTATACACCTTATTCATAAATAGCGGAAGACACAGAAGAGTTTATTTTTGGGTCGCGTACATAAAGCAAGGCAAGTGGGGCTTCCCTTCGAACAAAAACAAAGCAACTGCAGATATGGTTGTATTCGAATTGAAGTCAACACAAAATAAGTGGGAAGGTGTTGGAAAACTGCACCGATTTTCTCAGTCCATTGTGCAGTTTTAGTCCTGCTACTTTAGTTTCTTTTTAATGGAAGACCCTGGAATCTGAGTATAGAAACAGGATTTAGAAAAGCTTTTCTACTTTATTGTTGCATGCACAGAAGGGCAATTGAAGGGCAGAGGAAATTGCATGCATGCAAAAAAACTTCACTGCTTCGCAATTCTTCTGTAATCATTCTTGCCCAATTAAGGTTCTCCTCAATTAAATGTTTCACAAAGTCATCTCTTCTCAAATCTTCCTTTACTTATCACTTACATTATGATGCTTTTAAGTTCTCCAATCCAGAAACCAAACATATTTCTTTTTAAAATAGCTGCTTGTTCGTGTTGACTTTGATTCGAAACCTCATACAACCATATCTGCGGTTGTAAAACCAGGGATTTCAATACCAGTCATCAACAGTCAAGAATCACTAACTTTCTGATGAGGTATTTCAAGAATTTCAAGAGATACTTCTTACATTCCCAATACTTTGCTTTGTTTTAGTTTGAATCGAAGCGAAGCCCCACTTGCCTCACTTTCATGTACTCGACCTAAACGTCTTCCATGCATGCCACCATTTATGAATAAGGTGTATTAAAAAAGCCCCAGTTATTTGCAACCATGCATCTTCATTACCAATTGCGAAACAATGGAAGTTTAAAACAACTTTTAGTAATAAATAATTATGATTTTCATTTTATTTTATTTTATTTTATTTTTTTTTTGGGGGGGGAGGTAGACCACAGGGTAATAACACCATAGGGTGCCATGGGCTTTAGTCCATGCATCAGGGCCCAGATTTTGTTCAGAGATGTTGGTATAGGTATCCAGAAGTTTACTACTACTGCTATCCATTTACAGAAAGTTACAAAATAGTCATGCTAAAGTTCCAAAAGTAACAAGCCCCCAAAAGCGGCGATAAAATGTAATGGTTGTCAGTAAATCTTGAAACCATCCTGAAGGAATGAGCCTCTAAAAGTAGTGATCTCAATTATGATTGTTAAATAAGAGATATCAAGGATGAGTACTAAGTGATTATTCTGTTCTGATGAGAATTATTTCCTACAACTTTGGTCTACAATGTTTGAACAATTTTTTTTTGTAACAAATTGCAGTTGCACGTTTATGTTTACATTTTTTTTCCATTGATGTGCATTTTTTACATTTGATGCATTATGATAATAATTATGTACTTCTCAAATACAATTGTGGTTACTTTTGGAACTTCAGTGTGACAAATGGGAATGCAGAAATTTAACATCAAAATTATATAAATTTGTTTATTGCTAATCAATAATCAATGACTAAAAAAAATGTTGCCTATTGATTACTTATCTGGAATAATTGCTCATTAATGTTAATGATTACTCATTTGTGTCAAATTCAAGGGCTATTCATTGATTGATTATCTAATAATTATTTATTAAGGTTGTCTAATTGAATATCCTTTCATTTAATCAACAGATGAAGTTATAAGCACACCAGCTAAATATAAAGACTTGCACAACCCCCAGAGACATTTGTGTGACATGTATAAGTGTTTTCAGGAAGGTTTCACTGTGCCATGTCATGCCTTTCAGGTAAAAAGTAGTCAGCGCTATATACAGTAAGTGGTCAAATGTCAACTATATATGTTACTTATATCATATTATCTACTTGTTTACAATTATAGAAGTGAATGGGTCATAAACAGTTGACATTGCTTTAATTTCTATAAATGACTAGGAATATCAGCTACAGCCTAAAATGTCCTTGAAGAATTTGTTTTGGAACAGATCAATCTTGTGGTTTTCATGTACTGAGTACTTAATAATTTCTAACATAGAATCATTGGGAATTTGTAAGGTTCTTAAAAAAATAGAAGCTATTTGTAGAATGGCAAGGATCTACCCTAGCCAGTTTAATAAGTCTTATGTGCTTTTCTTGTAGTTGAATTGCTTTAATCCCCCTCTATTTTATAACGAGATGGGTTGTGTTTAAATATTGCAATAAATTGTATATCACAATCAGATTGCTTTAAATGCTTAAGGTCTTGAAAGTGAGGGAATGCAACTTCAATCCTGTCTGCTTTAAACTGTTATCGATTACATTTCTTCAAATGTATAAGTGGGAGGTGATGTGATTATACAGTACAGTCAAAGCTCTCCTTGTGACCTAGGGTGACCACCACTGTTAAAACCTGGCTTGTCATTGCTTTTGCTTGTAAGCATTCCAGGGTTTGCACAGTCTTGAAAAGTCCTTGAATTTTAGGGGGAGTCCTTGAAAAGCTCTAGAATTCCATTTTCCCTTGAAAAGTCCTTGAATTTCTATGTAAGTCCTAATGAAGAGTCCTTGATTTTCTTCATTTCTAAATGTAGTGGGGTCGAAAGCAAATTGCTTTGCATAGACTTTGATACTTTTTTCCTGTGTAAAGCAGTTTCAAAGACTGTAAAATACGGGTATAAAAGCAGCTAATTAAGAGAAAAGGCATTGAGTGAACTGTAAAGTGTACAGAAGGAATGGAGCAAACAATTGAAGCCTTAGAAACCTGTTAGCTTAGACTGGGAATGTGCATTTATATACCATCTATGAAATTCACATTCCTGGTAGGTGGTCCTTGAGAATTCAATTTGGTCCTTGAAAAGTCCTGGAAAAATGGTTGCGATTTTTTGTACGCCCCCTGGCATGCAACTAACCTCAGTTGCTGAATGTTCCAGCATGTGGTTGCCAATGAGAGCTCATTCTTGTAGACCAGACCAGCTCTATAAATTATAAGTTTTAATGACCAGTTTTTGAATTCCTGAGGTGGTCACTTAATTACAAGAGCTGCAACTATTTTCTTTTTTACACTAATGGCCGGGGACAATTAATGAGGCAATTAATTGAGGAGAACCTGAATTATCACATTACTCCAGCATTTAACATGAGCAGTGTCACTACTCCTCCACATCGAAGCTCATTAGTCATTTGTATTACAGTTGTGGATTTTTAATGTGGCAAAGTGGCTATTCAAACCTGGAAGTAAGGGAATGGGGTGAGGTGATTCATATACTTTCGCTAAAGACCAGAGAGCTAAGGTGGGGGGGGGGGGGGAGGGGGGGGGAGTTAAGGGACAGCTGTTATTCAAGGAAATACCATATGCTCTCAATCAGTAAAGATACACTTTCCCCTCTCACACCTTATCATGGTAAAATTACAGGTCAGTAGGTCCTCCCTCATCTTTTCTGGGGTACATGGTGCATGTCTATTTTGATAAAAGGAGCTACAATGCTGGTTATGATCACAAATGGCCACACCTGTGGCTAGAGCATCCCCAATAATTGAAAATGCCATGTTTTGTTATATTTTATAACTCAGAAAAAAAGCTCATCCAAATGAAGCTGGACACACACACACAGATTGTAAAGGAACAATAATCCATGTTATGGTACCTGTGTATCGAGTATCAGCTGCTGGTAATGTGCCTAATTTCTCTCTTTGAATACAAAAAATACTTATTCTTTATTTGGTAAGAATAATTTACTATCTGTGCATGATCTAACACTGATGAAATAAAAAAGGTTGTGTGATAAAAGCAGGCTTTTGATGATAAAGATCAGTGATAAAATACGTGTTCAGGTTGTATCCGTATTGTAAAACTGTTGAATACGAATCACAAAACTGTAGTGGTTAAACATTGTTCCTGATGTTAACATAACCAAATTCATCAGCTGAATGAACTTACTTGTACAGTATACTGAAGACGGACACTTCGTTAAGATAATAATGCCACCGTGACAGTATAAATATATATTATAGCACGGGGATATTAAATTTATTATTCGACAATTGCGGCCAGAACAAATCGATAAGCCTGGGTTATCATAAACTTGTTTGTTATCCCTCACTAGACCAGGCCTGAAATCGTGTTTTGCACGACCGGTCAGGAAACTGATAACGATTTATCTACCGCTGTTTGTACTTTTTGCGGCTGTATTGTAAGCTGCACTGTACTGTATCCGATTGATAATATTATAATTTGCTGACATAGCAAATTGTGTGAATTCAGTGGAATCGAAGCTAGAAATCGGCGTTTTGAGTTCGATCGTGATTTAAAAACACTTTACAACCGAATTGGATAAAAAATATAAGAAAATGATAAGAAAAGAATCCCGGTTAGTAAACGACGTCCGTTTCGTGCTCTCAATGTGTGCTCGCAGTCGATCGCAGCTTGACCGTGTCTATGTTTGGACACCAGCCGGAACGAAGCATTATATAAAGTTTCCCTTTTATAAATAGTTTAATGAAAACACTTGTATGCCAAAGGTTGTAGTTACGACAAAGAAAAACGAAGTTGTTCTCTTTTCTTAATTCACTCAGTTTTATAAACTGTTCGAGCCATGAATATTCGAGCCATGCTGACATTCTGAAGGTGTTTGGGAGGCTGTTTACAACGAAGGGTTATTTTTTATCACTTGGCAAGTTGAAAAGTGTTTAACATACCTTGAGTACAAGCGGTAATCCAGAGAATCAACAGAAAATGTTTCAACGACGTAAACATATTGAATTTCTTTGATAACATCGAGAATCGTAGGGACTAGTGAATGAACCACACGCGCCTGCCGTCGGCGACCTAAATTTGTTTTTACTAATCAAGTTAAATAATTGCGCAGCTGTCCAATCAGAATAATACTGATCCTTGACGTCAGCAAAAAAGGTCACGCAAATGAAGTGTCCACACAGAATAACACAACCTGATCCTTGACGTCAAGAAGAAAGGTCACGCAAATTTTATATACAAAAAGTTAACATAGCGACGATTGATTTTTAGTTTTTTTTAATACCGTAGCCAGGGATAAACACATTAAGAATTTAAAAGCGGTCTCTGGCTAAAAATAAATATTTAAAAGTTCGAGTTTTCAACTGCTAGATCTACAGTCTTCGACGGGTAAAAGCGAATAACGAAATATGAATACAAATGTGTAAGAACAAAAAGAATGGACTATGTAAATTAATTATGAATGTGTATAAAAAGAATGTTGTATTGCCCAGGGAGTCGTCTGGAATTGTTGTCTGCATTTGGAGTCACCATGGAATGCCATGATTCTAGCGTTTTTCTTATTCGAAAATTGTCTTTGTCAATTTCGGAGGCGTTGTTGAAGTCAATGGAATGGTCATGGGACCATGCGTGGTTCGCAATTCTGGAGCCTTCAGTCCCCTGTTTTTACATTTCTTATGTGTTCTTTTCTTCGGGTGTTAAATGCTCTACTAGTATCACCAATATAACACCACGAACAGTCGGCGCAAGGAATTTTGTAAACAACGTTGGTTTGTGAATCCGGAGCAGGGCGAAACTTCGGGGCCGGGAACTGTTGTTGCAGAGTGTTCATTGGCGTATTGATGACCGAGATATCATGTTTCTTCAAAACAATTTACGAAACACATCAGAAGGAAAAGAACGCGAACTTAGTCATGTCTACGCAGCGCTGGTCAAAATTTACCCGCGATTTACAGATCAAAAAACCAGACCATCGCCAAATTTACCCCCTGAGGAACTTGTTGGAATATTCTTCAATTTACTTGAACTTTTTTAGTTTGTATCTAAATCTGGGAAGCTTGTCGGTCTGACAAGTCCCTTTAATTTGAAGGGACATTTTTCAACTAATAAACGGTAAGCGATTTCTTAGAAATTACTTATTTTGACCAAAGCGAGTTTGTATGGATTTAAAATTGAGTTGAAAATATGGCCCAGTTTTCATATCTCTGTTAGCCAATCACAAGACAAGCTCAGAACAAAAGAATTGTAGTTCGTTCATCAGCAGTATAAATTGCCCCTTAGTGTAATTGGTACATGGTCCGCTGATGAAGGGAGTCCAGTTCTTTTGTTCTGAACTTGTCTTGTGATTGGCTTTAAGAAACGCTGGGTTGCCCCGGTTGAGTTCGTTTTACTGTAAGACCAAACTTTATCAAAGGTTCGTAAATCTGAGATCTTTTTACAACATTTTTATAGTAAAAGTAACAACAAATTAAGGTTTCTTGAAAAAAAAGTGGTTTTACGGTAGAACATAAAAGTAAAGGAGGACGGTGCACAGAAGAGAGGGAGGGATGAAAAATTACAGATTGTAATAAGGTTAATTTATGGCGACACTATAAATTCCGACTACATTGTCTACATAATAAGACAGAGATATCAGCTAAAAACAGCTCTTTTGAGAGAAAATAAACATGCATTTATTAAAGAGTGGAAAAACTTTTACAGTTGAAAGTATGTCACATTTTTCATATCAAAAGTTCACAACATCTTTATAAAAGTAAAAATAAGTTTCTTGAAAAAGTGTTATGTTGGTTTCACAGTATAGAATATAAAAGTAAATATTCGTTTTACCTTATGCAATTTGCATACTCGATCATGTCATGATTTGTCAAAAGTAAAAAAAAAATATCGATTTGCTGTTTCGTCAATCTTGTCAAAGAATCTATAATATATAGAAGGTTTCGATGACGTCACGGCAGCGATGTTGGTGTTCCAAAACATAGACACGGCGGCCATGTTGATGTAAAGCCTAAACTCTAATTTTATGCAAATGTGTTTTATGCTTAGAAAACCAACAAGGCCGCTGGTCGCGTGAATAAAAACGCTCTTTATGCACTTTAATTTCATCTCAGTCTGCCAGGGTAAGATATCAAGGAAACTGGCTTGTACGATTTCTTAAGCTGTTCTTGCCATAATTTCGAGTCTTGCGGCACAATTGCAAGCAATTAAATAGTACTGTTTGAGCATTGAGATTCAAGGCACTCTGCGCTGGTTGGTTTAACCATCAACACTGCCGTAATTCAGGATTAACAATAACTTCCTCATCATTTGCTACCACATAATCAAGTTCTCTCTCATCAGGACCATCATCAACAGGCTCAGGGCCATTGCACTTCGCCTGAAGGGTGCGTTTGATATAGTGATAAATTTTAAATTTATAATTTGCAACTGCGCCCAAAACAACAATGATATCCAGCGCAAGCAACACGAAGAACACTGTCCACCCATTAAGGCTCCCTGAAAAAAAAGAGAAACGTTATTTTAAAATATATTAAAACAAAAAAGCAAAATAGACTGTATAAAAATTCTTCAATAAATGTCTGTTTTTAAGAGTAACACAGATGAAATATACAGAAATATTTTTTTGAAGAAACGCGATATTGTTAGTATTGTACCTGAGGCACACAGGAAGCACTGTATATATAAAACAGCACAAAATAAGTGTGTACTTTACATACAAAATCGTTTCTATCTGGTTAGCTTTGGCGATATGTTAGGCGATTATGCCAGATTAATTCTTTAAAGGAATAGCACAAATGACATTCTCATTTGTTATGCCACTCTCATTTAAATGGCTACTGTTGGTTTTCAAAAAATGTTTGTTTCCCATAAAAACAAAACAAAACAAAACAAAACAAAACAAAAAACAACAACAACAAAAAAAAAAAAAAAAAAAAACAAACAAAACTATCAGATTACTGATAGAACAGGAAGATATAAATGTTTTGTGCAAATTATAGCATTGAAGCGTTGTTCACAATCTAGTTGTCGAGAAAATAGTATTGACGAAATTCACAGTATTTTGTATTAATATTATTCGTTTTCACCTATATAAGATACTGAGATTCTACTTGAGACTTCAGCCAATTAATTCTTCTTGCTATAGGCCATCAAAAACTGAAAAAGGTTTTTTCGACAACCCTCAGTTATGTTCTGCTACTTCTGTTTCCTCACTAATGAATACTGTATACCTTACCTTCTGTCTTCTTTTCATGGTCAGTGCATTTGGTTTCTGGTGATGCCAGTTAAAGGAAAAAAAAAAAACACGTCAATGTTAAAACGACTAAAATGCAATTAATTCTATGGGAGACATCATTACATAGCTACAGCTTTTTGTGTACATTTCCTTATTTATGTCTTTAGTCATTATACCTTACCTTTCTTCTTGTTTACATCGTCAGTGTTGTTAGATTCTCTTGATTTTCAAAAATAGCGTTAATGCGAATTTTATGGGATCAATGTAATGATTGTGAGGCCATGTATCCATCAAAACTTACCTTTTTTCCAGTTTACATCGCCAGAACTAGTGCTATTGGTTTCTGTTTCTGTTAAAAGAGGTGTTATTGTGAAAGCATAATTGGTAATGTACCTTGTATTTTTTCGTATTCCCTTGGTAAGTACTGCTGGTTCGAACTCCTGTTCATGTTAAACGGAGTCCTGGCTAAAAAGCCGTTTTGCTCAAAATAATATACACATGAATTTTTTGCGTAAAACTGTGTTACAGGTTTGTAGCCGATAAGTCTTTACCAGATTTGAATACAATGCATTTTGTTTTCAAATTTCCCGCGCGCCGCCATGGTTTCCTCTTGCAAAGCTTGATGGGGGATTATGACATCAGTGAGTCCGTGGACGTACGTATCAAAAGGTTAACATTGCATGACTATGCGCATTGCGGCTTAATATGTACGTTTCTATCGCGAAATCTTGTTAGGTAGACTCCATATTTAGATCGCCGAGAGCGCAGTGACGTCACAAGTAACCATAAAGGAAACATGGTGGCGACCAAGTTTTTAAACTGAAAACCGAAGCATTTCAAGATATCGACTCAAAAATCCAGGAAAAGATAAAGAAAACCGTGAAGTGTGCTATTTAAATTGTTTCACAACTAAGATTGCCTTTTAAAGAAAAGCGCGTTAATGAACAGAAGACACAACTACGATCAAAATCCTGGCATTTGCCAAGGGATTATTAATTCTCCCCAGTTAAAGCCTGCTATTTTCCTCCCTCTTGTAGACTGCATTTATCACATAATTCATAATACTCATTACCGTTCATGGTTTTTTCTTGGTCCGTGCTCTTGGTTCCTGTAAAAAAAAAATAAAAAATAAAAAATAAATAAATAAATAATCGAGTCAATGCGAAAACTGTCGGTCAGTGCAAATCAAGTTGGATGAAAAATGGTAAACATTGATAACGATTTCTGTACCTATGACACCTGGTTTACATGCTGTCCGGTTTCCAGGGCTAGAGTCGTTCACTCCTGCTGTTTGTGAAGGTGCTGAAAGGGAGACCACGACCAAAATTGTTGAAAGACGATTGCTTTCGTAGGTTATAAAAAAGTGTTAAAATATGTAAACCTAGTATGAAAGTTTAGCTGTGGCGTGCAGCCCTAATGATGTTCGAAAGCCAATATTAACGCAAATTTGGGGATTACTTGCGTACTTCTGTCACATCAAATCGTTTTTCATTGCTAATTTTTAGTTGAAAGGACTGATTGTTAGAAACTTGCAAAACTGAAGCAATCTCCCTAATAATATTAAGTTCAATTTCTTTATTGGCTTTGCCCCTCATTTTTTTACCTTGACTGTTCCCAGACTGAATTAATAAAATTAACAGCGAAAAATAAACCGTGAAAAGAAGAGGAAAAGCCTCGCTATTCCGAACATCCTTGTCATGCCGTTCTGCACAAAATGTACTTGAACGCCTAAAAAGCAGCAAAGTTTTCGGAATCCAACGCGACAACTGTTTAGCCTTGAAAACAGAAGTTCCGCGGCTAAGGAAACATCCACTGCCATGCATGCAAACTAATCCAACTTATTGCTCTTTAGCTCTCCCGAAAGTTCGAACAATGGGGTTCATAGTAACGTTAACTTATTCTTTTTCCTCAAAATGGTAAAGGTGCATGTTTCCGCTGAGCTGTTGCAGGTATATACTAACCTTCCAAAACAATGAGATCTACTGTTGACCTGCCACTTTCTCCAGTGCGCGTGTTCTTGAAATGACACAAAAACTGCCCAGCATCTTCACTTTTGACGTCATTGATCACGAGATCACGATACGGACTGGTCACGTTCACGCGACCGTAGAACTGCTCATTTTTCTGAGTATCGTTCCCAATGGTATTTTCTCCTATGAAGGGTTGCCTGAAGGTTTCTGTTGCCGGACCATCTTCATTCTTCGCTAAGATCATCCTGAAACGATCTTTGCTGTCTGCCTCTTTCTTGGCCCAAAACATGTTTATTTCACCAGGTGGGTTAGTCAGTGGCGCGACAATGGCGCGACATGGAACATGCGCTTTTAGCATGCCAGGTACAGCATATATAGTTGAAGAAACGGACGCTTTGAAATAGATAAAAACAGACACATTCAGTAACTGAACATGAATATATTAACTAAATTACTAGTTAAGCAGCAGACTTAATTTAAGTCATAACGCCTGCCGCCCATCTTATATATTTCACGCCAAGAAAAAGTAAAAACCCAACCCGTCGAGTAAAAAAGTCAAGAATTTAAAACGGTTATGGAAGGTTAATCTTCTTTACCGAGTCTCTGGTCTGTGCAGTATTCCATGCTCCAGTTATCCGTCAAAATGTTCACCACAAATTTTTAGTGCTCAGCACGAAAACGCCACATTGGTGCCCCGCGGAGGGCTAGCATTAATATTTGGTAGTCGGAAATTCATCGGGATATCTGGAATCCATGTCTTATAGCTAGTTAGAAAAATCGCTTTGTTTCGTGGTGGATATGCTTTCGAAACAGTTGGAACAGAAAAGGAAATAATGTTTTCGTCAACGTAAATTTCAGATTCAATTTCCGAAAAAAAAGAAAACAAAAGGAATTAAGTTTGCAGTGTAATGAGAGTCTGAATGGAGTTTAAGTAATCGCTGAGAACTGAACAAAATTTTAACTGCCATGTGAGATCAGAACTTTTACACGTTCATAGCTGAGATCAGGGATCATCTGCAAAATTTACTGCCGGCTACAAGTGAAGACATTGGGAGGGGGGGGGATGTTGTGGGCCGGAACTGAATTTGATAACTGAGAAATCGCCGAAATTGTAACTGATAAGTCAGATTTCTGTACCTCCATCTATACCAGGCCCTCTAATGACCATTATATTTCGGAAGAAGCCTAGGAACAAGGAAATTGATTGCCAGGTTCCCTGGATCGATCATGGCGTCTGTAGCAAAGTCACGAGGAGCTGTCAATCACGTGTACAATCAAGCGAAGGTGTAGGAAAAAATACACAATCTGTGCATATGAATTCGTTGCTTTAGCGAGAAGATAAAAGGTACCTACGTTGCTTCCACCTTGCAATACACAATTAACATGGCCAACGCAAGTAATTCAGCTTAAAGCTGCTAGTTGCGATTTTACTGAAGTAAACGATTTAACTCTCTCGTCAACGCTCGAAGTTATAGAAATACGTACAACACGGGATGCCAGTGAATCATGGTTATTTTTTGTATGTAAAATTATTTTATTCGTAGCCTTTGTTGCGAATTGCATTAATTGTGATTCATGAGTATCGTTTCATTTGATGAACCTACAATTTATATCTAAAAAAGGTGAATTTTGTTGTGGACGAATAGACCTTCATAAAGTAATGGAGTACCTCTATAAAAAATCAAGTTTATTTATTTTTTATATTTTTTTTCTTGTGTAGGGGTAAGATAAACTAGAATTGACTGATCTCTTTTTTTACTTTAAGTTAGTGTGTACATTATACACTGCAGCATCATTATCACTGCGCTTGCATGTGTTATGTCATGTGTTATTTAATATGAATTATATTAGTCCTTCTGCTTTTATTAAGGCTACATTTGTGGTAAGTGTCAGCCAACAAGTTAGAGAGAAACAGGCATTGGTAAAATGACTAAGAACTATAATAATTTGAAGACATTTTGCCTGAACCAATATATATGTAGCCGAAATTTGCATTTCTTGGACCAGAATCTACTCATTTTTTAGGTAATGTAAGTACATAATTATTGCTTCTGAAGCCACCAATGATCAAACAAGAATTTACAACATGAAAATGGGTGGTTTTGAGTGTTTCTTGTGTTCCTTAATTGATATGTCAATTAAATAACATATTAAATATTTATAACAACAATGATAATATATTGTAATAGTGTGATAGTATTAGTATCAGGTTCTAGTACAAGTACTAAGTACTAGTACTTATCATTATCATTCTCATGAAGTTCTAATATTAGTTATAGTAACAGTAACAGTAACAGTAACAGTAACAGTAACAGTAACAGTAACAGTAACAGTAACAGTAACAGTACCAGTACCAGTAGCAGTAGCAGTAATACTGAGTAATAGTAATAGTAATAGTAATAATAATAGTAATAGAAAAAGCGAAAGTCGAGCACAATATTCACCAATGTTTCACTTAGTCCCTGACAAAAACTAAAAACATCTGAAACATATATCACATGCAATTATGCTCACTTGCATAAATGCACCATACACTGTAGTTTAACACAATATATTGAAAAACATATATATACTAAACATTCTTCATGATATTTTAACTCTTGTATAGTATTAATGTGTTATTTAAGTGCAGTTTCAAATAATATTATTTATCCTGTATTTTTAAATATTTATAATTTGATTAGGGATGAGTGAGCCCCTCCCAGGGGTTTCAGGGAACAAGGGAACATGGCCATATAATTATTGGTAACAAGGGAACAAAAGGAAAATAAAGTTGGGAACACGGGAACAAAAGCTGTGTTTCAGATATTTTAGGGATCGGGGATCACAAAAATCGACAAAATACTTTTAAGGAACAAGTTAACACAAGGGGGGGGGGGGGGGGGGGCAAGAAAATATGGACCCCCTGGGAGTGGCTCATTACTTACTTCATTTATATATTATTGTAAATTTTTATATTAGATTTCCGATAGATTTTTTTTTTATGTTACTTGTATGGTAGCTGAAGTGCCACCTTGTGAACAATTGTTTCCATTATTATTACTATTATTATTATTTAATTATTATTACTATTATTATTATTATTATTATTATTATTATTATTATTATTAATTCTATTACTATTACTATTACTGTTACGTACTAGCTGTTACTGTTACTGTTACTGTTTCTGTCAGTAAATATTCATCAATGTTCACATTAAGCCTTGACAAATTCAGATATAAAAAAGCAGTAGATTGTTTAAATGAACTGGTTACTGACTTTGTAAAGTGAGTAATTAAAATACTACGGATTCTATGTATTGTTTTGAGAAAAAGTGAGTGCTAGAAGTTGTTTAAAAACCATCTCATTTGCTATTTTCTTTAACACTCCAAAGGCTAAACCACAAATATAAATGTAAAGGTATAAGTAAAGTCTGTATGCAAGACTAGTGGCCCATCATGCCAGAGTTTATCCCAGTTTCTGTGGCATGAAGTGACTAGTAGAATTTCTACTCCCCCCTGGATGGGATGCTAGTCCATCGCAGGGTTACCCCCAGCAGTAAATACACCTGGGTGGAGAGAGGCACTATGAGAATAAGATGTCTTGCCCGAGAGCACAATTAACGCAGTGCCCGACTGGCCAGGGCTCAAACCCAGATCGACCGCCCAATCCGTAGTCCAGCACACTAACCATTAGGCCACTGCGTCTCCCACATATCGTAGTATAAATGTGTATAATTAAATGTTATTATTTATAATGGTTTCTTGCTCAAGATCTAATCTACTCAGTACTCGTACAAATTAAAACATTAATAATTAATGTTTTGTACGAGTACTGAGTAGATTAGATCTTGAGCAAGAAACCATTATAACAACTTTAAATTATTTGATGAAAACAACTGGCCCCATATGTATTAAGTGGACTGTACAGACATAGTTGTGGCTTACAGAGCTGTATTATAGAACATTTTCAACATTAATGTGAAAAATGTCAATTTCTCTATGTTGAAATTTAAAATCCCAGGATTTTTGGCAATATCGTTGCACCACATACAAACAATGATCAAAATGAACAACTAATCTGGTGACAGGTTTATAGATACAATGCATATGGTTAAATAGATGGAAATTGGCAAAACAAGAAACACCTGAGTGTTTACTTAGATAGAATAATGTAAAATCTCTTTTCACCATGTACCACCCGCAAAATAGTTTAAGAAAAGTGCCTATACAGGTTATACTGAAATATATAATTTGATCCATATGCTGTTTTGCAGTTAAAAGAAGTGCATCAGGTAAAGCCAGTAGGCCATAAATGAGTCTCTGTTCATTTTAAAAAATGTGAAAAGTTGGTACCTGTGATTAGCATTTAGTAGAAAATAACCTTAAGCTTGTTTATATCTTTATATCTTATTTATTTATTTATTTATTTATTTATTTATTTATATTCATTTATTTAGTAGCCTTTTATTTAATTCATATGCATCTGTGCTTTGTTATTGTATAACTATATACTGAAAGCACTGTATTGAATATTAGTTCTTGTAAGTAATTTATTTTATGTAGTGAATTGTAAGTACTGTGATCAGGTGTATTGTAAGTTAAGTTGTTGTAAGTAATGTATCCTAATTACTGCATTATTTTTAAAACAAACAAATTACAAAAAAATGAGCTGGTACTGTGACATTTCAATATCTGAATTAATAATTATGAAATCATGCTAATATAAAAATACTTCCATTTAGTGTTAAGCATTTTTGCAGCCATCATTAGCTACATGTATCAATATCAGCTAGCATAATTAATATAACCTTACCAAAATTCACCTTTTGTTTGTAAAGTTACAAATGCAAGGATTGTAATCATATTTGTATTCTTAGTAGTATCAGGTTAAATTTTTAAAGTAAAGTTGACCTGTAAACGTTTGAATTTATGCAGAGTTAAGTCTTAATTATGCATTACATGTACTATGTCAGTTCATAAATCTACATGTATACACACATGTATTATGTACAATATTGATCATATTCGGTTGGCAAAGTTTCTTAACACATTGATTTTTATTCATAGTATAAATAGCAAAATCATCACGCGCTCTACAAAATGGTAAGTTCAATTTGAATTTATTGTACTAACTAATGATACAATGCACATTCAACCTGCGTGAAAAATCTTTATTCACAGTGTTGTAAGTAAACATTCAACATTTGTAAATACATGTATAGACACGGGTAGAGAGATCAAGCACTATCAGAGTTAACTAGGTGTCTTCTCCAAGAACACAACACAGTGCCCCGCAGGCCAGGGCTTGAACCTGGAACGCTTAATCTGGAGTCCAGTATGCTAACCATTGGGCCAGTGACCATGCCTCGATCTCTCTACATTGTAGATTGTGATAGATAGCTTAGAAGTTATTTAATAGTAGAAGTTATATCAGCAATCATATTTTCGTACATTTCAAAAATTTAAAGTAACCTTATACACAATTTTCTCCAAATTACAACTGTCATTGAATAGCTAAAGGTTTCAGCAATTTCAATTTAGAAGGTTAAAGCACGAGTAAATGTGATAAATGAGTTATTTTGAGTGTTAATACCCATGTATAAACCATGCAGGTATCTTCGTTTGTATTCATTTTGGAGAGTAAATTAAGCCAATCAGGTACATATAATTTTATTATATATATATATATCCCCATTAGAGTACTCTGGTTACCTGTCTGACAAGCTTTGGTTTGCACTTTTTTATTTTTATGGTTCTGCTTGGATTAAATAATTTTTGATAAGAAAAAAAAAACAAGTGGATTTTATGTACAAACTGAATTGTATACAGTTATGTACATTTTAATGTTCTGACATGTCTTGACTGACATGTACATTGTATTTTGAAACTTCCTATCCATAGATATTTTATTCTTTACTGCTCTATGCCTGTTCTAGTTACACCGGTTGTCATGTAACAGTAAATGCATTTCTGTATTAATTTAGTACTTGTCTTAAAGGAACTACGAGGCGCCGCCAATGGTACATTTTGTAAATCGAAATTTATTTCAACGTGCATCGTTCAAAATTCATATATTTTAATATACAACAATTGCTGTTCTCAGTTATTAACATGTATGGTATTTTTCAATCTTAGGAAGCTATTAATTTAAGAGTTCCCTGAATTGAAAGGATCAGAAGAGGAAAGCAAATTGTCTTTAACTGTGAGTGATTAAGCTACTGTACTGATGAATCGATGCACTGACTGTGTTTGGTAAACATTGTAAAGATCAACAGAGATCAATTGTAAATTCAGTTATAACACAAAATTCCGCGATGTGTAATCTGTCGTTTTTGATTATATTATCGCAAGAAAAAATACATATCCTTCATCAGGTATAGTTCAAGATGTTTGAATCTTGCGTGATACACTTAAAATTCATTGTATCATTTAGTTAAAAAAAACATGGGGAATTTTTCTGGATTCAATACGGCTCTCGATTCAGCTACAATTGATTTGATGACTCAGCACATCGTGCATGGAAATGAAGTTCAGTTCATTCGCGGACTTGAATTCGATCTTAATTTGCGAGTGAATCCAAACTTCAGTAGATACGGAACCATATTGGTATTTAAACGCAATTTTTTTTTTACGAGGAAAGAAAATTCTTATCGGGATGTGGTCGCATGTGATAGGATTCAGTTACCGCAGTTTCCAAAATATACAGATTGTTACATTCTGTATATTGCCGTTCATCGCAATGTAAGAAGAAAATCTACAGCAAAATATTAGAACATACCTCTGGCAACAGGAACTGATGAAAGTTGAAGAACAAATAGCCACAGAAAGCACGTGGATATTACTAGAAACATCTCAGTCTTCGAACGTAATGTACACTGTACCAAACACGCCAGGCGGTTACGTGGTGTAATAATCATAGAGTGGTTTGATATATCCATATATAGGCATACGTATGCACTTGTACCCATGAAGCCCTTCAGCAAAACACTATGTGATTGTTACATGATGTAACAACCGTCACGTGATTGTGAATGCTTAAAAGTATTTGACCCACTTCACAAACCGTTCAATATAAGGTAGAAAAACAATTTAGCGTAAAAACCAGCGATACAAACACAAGGTAGTTGTCAAAGAAAGGATAAAATGCCTTTCAAAGCGACGCAATCAGTTGAAATTTCGTATCTACAGTAGAATGAATATTGTTACGGTGCAACCCCACTCTACGGACTTCATGGCATTAAAACGGCATGCTCTACTGACAAGGTCTCTTTAAAAAGAAACACAAACAAATTGAAATTTAACGCGTTTAAATGTCGCTTATATACAGCCAGTACTTTAGTTTATTATAAAAGCTTGCAGGAGAGGCGAAGCACCTTGCATTCGCGAAAGTAATCAAGGAACGCGAAGCGAGCGCCTGCGGGCGACAACCAATGACGAAACTTCAAAACGCGTTTTGGCGCTTTTTCTGGGGATCTGTAATCGATCTGAACGAACTTTAGCGATTTTTTGTGCAATATGTTTTTGTTTCAAGGATACGGGAAGGAGTCGAGGCGTACTATGTGTCAAAGATTAGCATTTTGTGCGTGCATCCTTCAATAACACAAATTTGCATATACAACCTCGCCTCAGGGTCTAAGATTTGTCACGGTCTCGTGGCTGTCTGTTTATAGACATAGTATTATATATTGTTTGGCCAAGTTCTCCTCGACATATCAGCGTGAAAAATTAAGATTAGAATTTACTTTTTACCGTTATTTTTTATTTAAGTACAGCTGGTCTCGACTCGACCTCGAGCACGACGTAGGCGAAATGTTTGTTGTTACTGAAGAAAAAATAGATTGTCAGCTCCCTTTCGTTACATAGAGAACCGTAGGCCGACTGATTATTCAAAGTGAGCGAACTGCTTGTGTTTTTTTAAACGAATTTTTTGCGTTATATGCGTTATGTTCTTGTTCAAAAATATTTAAATTCATATAGGAAAGTACAGCAGAAAGACGTGTATGTCGGGCGGGCAGTCACGGTAGTTGACTTCTTTGTAATCGAAGTTACTAGGAAATTAAGTAAGGTTGTACACACCTTGAGTCAAAGGCATCAAGCAGGCGAAAATCAGCAGAAAATCATCAGATAAAGTCATGCCTGTTTCTACCAAAAAGTCAAGAGCGGTTTGCTATCAAGTATATTTACTTCAGCAATCCGGCGCACGTGAAATGTAAATGAGTTAGTCTAGTTGTCCAATCAAGTAGTCGTTGACCCTTGACGACAGACAAGTCACGCAAAGAGTTTTCGTGTTTATAGTGATATCAGGATAAACGCGGCAGAACAGTTTGCGCTCGAACAAAAAAAATTATATACCTCAGAGTAAGTCTGCGAGGATTACGACCCCTTACGAACTGAAGGGTTAGTGTCAGTTTTTAAAGCTTTGATATATGTATCCTATTTGGCTACGTGGGCAGTCTGGGTTTGCATTGCTTTTGAATACGATTCATTACAACAGTAGGAAGAGTTCTGTTGATGAGAATAGAGTTCCTTATCAACTGTCCCAAATTTCGAACGGACAATATGGTTATTCGACTTTCATAAGGAACGTTCTAGCCCGAATATACTACGAAATTTACTGCACAGACGTGTCGAGTAAAGGAAATAGATTTAATAGTAAACTAAAATAGATATGTTTGAATGAAAACTATTTGAAAACTGATCGTAAACAACAAAATTGATCATATAAGAACTATTTAAACTAATTTTTAGGTAACTTTCTACTGTCGTTGTGTACTTTCTACTTTCTCTTTGTAATATGCATAATTGGTGGTTTCTATGTCGCCTGCCTTGCGGAAAAAAATACCTTAAGAATACCTTTTATACATCAGTTTCTCAATATTCTGTACATGTACAACAGAACATACATTTTGTTGTTGTTTTAATATTATTAAAACCTAACCATACATCTAAAACACAACTATATTTGAGAATTATACTTTAAAAGTCATTTTGAGATATTTATTTTACCATTTGCTATATAATATGATATCCATATTTACAAAATGTGGATTACTTACAGCTACCATATGCACTTTATAAAACTTTATATTTAGGTAAATTTCAAATAATTTACTCTGGAAACACCACTTTATTTTTCCCAATATAACTATTATTGGAATCACCATTCTCGTCACTAAGGTGAATGACAGTGCTATTCTGTAATCGAGGAGGACGAGATGTATTTTTCCGCTGCGTGTAGTACATATGGACTATCCACACAGCAATGCTGAAGGTTACACCGATGAAAATACCTATGGGTATGCCAACCCATATTGTATTCCAGCCCAGTACAGCTTGTATTCCATCAGGTCGTTCTGCAAAATGAAAAGAACTTTGAGCTTAAATGACTTTTTAAAAGTGAAAGGCATATCCCTGTCAAAATTCTGAAAGTCAGTTAAGAATAACTGATCAAACACCCACACACGCATTACCAACAACTGTAGCTGACAAGAGAGGCTAAATACGTTTTACTTTCCAGGAGCGGTCTTGCCTTAGGACACGCTGTTTGCTCTTTGTCGATCCTTTTCCCATGGGCACTCCCACACCTAACAATTCTTCCCCTCTAGGTCAAACATAATATATAGATTTAGGCAGGCCTAAAAGCGGAGCTCCCATTTATTATTTTTTTGCTCAATTCAATTACAGTGTTACCAAATAAGTAGCCACACTATTTCTAAGCTTATACAGTGGCCCATAAGGGTTCAAAATAAATTAATTTTCAATCGCTCATGGTTAAACTTAATATCTTACATGTAAAAACCTCTCATGGTTTTGTTGACGAAGGCGATGTCAATATATTTCGAGGTTAATCCTTCTAAATTTTTGCCTGTGACAGGTTCTAAAATTAAAATTGACGAGTGCACTTTATTGGGTTCCTCACGTACGCACGTAGGCGCAACAACAAATCTTAGTAAAACTTTACACAACGTTTACTGTACACTATGTTAATAAACCTTTATGACTTATTCAATGTAAAAAGGACCTTGGTCTTGCTTTGATTTACTCCAAAGCAGTTAGGGCATAAAAAAAAACACTCAAGGCAAAAAAAAAATACAGCAAAACGAACTAAGTAAACTCGCTGCTAAACACAGTAAACAAAATGAACTCACGCTACGGCAAACAAAACTCACGGCGGAAAACAAACTCTGCAAATTAATGGTGCCGGTTTTGTAAGTCATTTTAAAGCAGATTTTGTGTAAGAATTGTGGCAGTTTGTGATTTGGAAAGTGGTGCACGCTAACAATGTTGTTTTGACTGTTTTGAACCGTGTTCTTTTCGTTGCAGTTTGATTGCATGATTAACTAATTCTGTTTTACCGTACGCCTTGCTAAAAACCTTATAGAATTTTATGCAGAGAATTGATTCAATTTTCTTCATTTCTGGTAAGCAAATATGCGGAAGGTTAAGTCTGAACTTGCTCAGCCAAGCACAGATAACTCGCAACGAAGTCGGCGAAATATTGGTTTACGATTTCAACACACTCGCTGATAAGAGAAACAAAACAAATGCAAGCGAGTATGAAAAAAGAGCGGTTGGATAATAGATCGCTTAAATATATATTGGTGTGCAGTATCGCTGAGTAGTTTTACTCGGTTTTGTTTCGCAGGATTTTTCTGTACGTGTAGTTTGTAATTTATAAAGCGAAATGGTGATTTTGATCCGTGAAACTTAATAATTTGATAAGCTTATTGTTATCAAAATCCTATCATGGTCAATCATGAACATCACAGTTAACTCCACTAACTAAAGCACAAAACAATTAACCTAAACGAAATATTTAATAAACAATGTCTGTATGAAATGTACAAACATGAACAGGTTTGTGAGTAGCATTAATTGAATAAGTGGGGACATCCCTAGTATGGTGCTTTTGCGCTTTTGGTTGTCTCCTTCTCCACAGCTTTTTGTTTGTTTTGTTATCTTAATTTCCTTTATGTATTTGTATTGTATGGAGTAAATCGTAATAAATAAATAAATAAATAAATAAATAAATAAATAAATAAATAAATAAATAAATAAATAAATAAATAAATAAATAAATAAATAAATAAATAAGTATACGGGAAGATCTGAAAACAGGCACTACTTCAAATTCGTTCATAAATGAAGTATAGTATAAACAGATTCTCACAATAAAATCGAACTTATGCTTACTGCATACATACATTTACGTTTGTTACCTCAAGTTTGGGGAAGGCTTGTAAATTCTGCAGGGCAAACATTTCAAACCAGCACAATATATATCAGAAACGAAAACGCCACTTGTTGTACGGCTTACTCCAACACCAGCGGCATATACATGTTTTGAGTTATCAGCGAAGATTGATCTCTCATTTCCTTTCGGTGTAGCTGTTAACAGTCTTTTATCCATCACTTAGTGAACTTCACCGGCTCTGAGCTCACTTTTATTTTAGCTCAATGTCAGCTCAATTAATTTTTCAGCCTTGGTTAGCCGCAGTGCTTCAACTCTCGGTGTTGTCCGATGTATATCATGTTCAAGTCGGCAATTATTTCGGATCTTCCCGTTAAGAGGTTGTCCTAAATCATTTGGCATGAGTTTTCATGATGTAGATGAGTAAATAGAGCGAGAAATATTCACGAAGAACTATGTTTTCCAGCATGCTTTGATCTTTCTTCGCGTCTTTCATTCAGGTTAAAAAGTGAACAACGTACCAACTATTTGCCGCCTTTTCATACAACCGCTTCGTTTAAGTTGAAATGAAATGTCCAGATCATGAGAAAACATGAGAAAAAAAAAAACGCTGAAGTAATAAAGTGTTCTTACAAGTTTCTATGACATTTAAGTTAACTCTCAACAAACCCAAAAATGTTTTTGTGTTACTTTTTGCGTAAGAAGGACTCCAAATCAAGCACAAAGATAAACTCGTCCCAGGCCTAATCCGTGCGTACGTACGTACGTATGTACGTACGTACCTACGTACGTATGTACGTATCTACGTATCTACGTACGTACGTGCGGAGGCGGGCGACCACCAAATTTTCTTGGCTTGATGGATTTCCCATTTTCTATGGGTATGGAGCTCCGCCCGCGGGCGCCTTCGGCGCCCGCGGGAGCTCCGCTATTAGTAGGACAAGCCTCAGACTCCCTCACAAAACATATACGGAGTCGTACATAAGATTCATAACGTTACCTTCATCTGATGGTGGTGGTGAAGACTCTGTTATTGTTGGAGGCAAGGTCTGATTTAACGTCGACTTCGGTTTTTCTTGATATTAAAAAAAAAAAAAATGTTTTAATCAAATTATACTCGGTTGCTATGCTAGCCTCGGGTTTTATATCTCTCAAGCCTGTGATATATATTAAGGCATGACATTTCATTTTTGAATGATTTAATGACTTGAGTTATTCTATTGTTAACTTTTTTTTATTTCAAGTTTTATTGTTACATCACATCATCATTCCATTTAGTCAGTATTTAATCACACTATTTAAAATATTCGTGTAAAGGACAAAGTAACCAATCAAAAGAAAGACATTGGGCAACATGTTAAAAATCTCAGCTACCAAATCGGAGAAAAGCTAGAAATGTGTTTTTCCCAGCAAATTCAGATAACGCTGACCTAGTTTGATAATGGCACGCAAAGCATGCAGAGGCCATGACGGATAACAACCAAGTGTTCTACAGTTTTATTTACGGCCGGAGTAATCGCTTATCACATCGTACCAGGGATATCTCATGGATGATCGATGACATCAGTGAATAATCGATGGCTAATGAATGAGTAATCAAATAATTGATTATTGCCGATAATCAATGAGTAATCGATGACTTAAGACAAAATATTCTGTGTCCTATTGATTACTCATCGGTGTCATCGATTACTCATTGATGCCTTTGATTACTCATTGACCCTCGTATGCAGGTATTCTCGAGAATTTCTTTTAGTGAAACGATGTTTCTGTGTAAAAGGATGTTTTTTCATAATGCAGGCGAGGCTGATTCGTCTAAAAAGAACCACAGTTTCCCAACTGGGGGCGGGGGCTGGGGCTGGGGCTGGGGCTGGGGGGGGGGGGGGGGGGGGAGAGGGTACTCCCATATAAGAGCTATATAGGTATGTGCCGCGGGATAGGGTATGGTTTTTGAGGTTCTTGGTCGTTAGGTAGGGTCTCATTTTTACTCCTTTTGGTATTGCGTTCCCTGTGTGATCCTTAGACAGGGTACCTAATTTCTATTAGCTAAAATAAACATCCAGCTAAACGAAACACAAAAAATGGTTTGTTAAAACTGTATTATTAGTGTTTTGCCGTGCGCGTTTAGCCGTTATTTGGGTCGTCACGGAACGCTTTTCTTCCCTTGAATAGGGTGTCATTTTTCGGGTTTGGGCCTTAAAAAGGGTATCAATTTTCGTGTTCGTTAGCGTTATCCTTAAATATGGTGAGGGTTTAAGAACCTTCGCGGCACACCCCTATCCGAAATTTATGGGAGTATCCCCCCCCCCTCCCCGGGAGTTTTTCCGGCCTAAGACTTATAGAAACAAACAATTTTCACAAGTAGGCCTTGTTTTCCTTTCTTGATATTCGGTCATTAATGTTATGTGCAGCCACGCAATGATATTGATGCAATCTATGACTACTAATCGATGACATTAACGACTGATAATTTTGTGGCCTATCGATTATAGTCATAGTTTCATTACTCCTTGATTTTTATCGGCAATAATCAATGACCACAAAACTGATAATGATTCCCTATCGATTGTTCATTATGTCATCGATGAGATGTCCCGGAACGTAACTTATCTCCCCAATGCATGATGTCATCGCCTAAATATGTTATAAGCAAAATAGTTAATCACTGGTCCATTGGTCAAACTTACCCTTAACAATAAGAGCTGTAAAATACACTCGTGGTGATGTGTGGCCGATCCTCTTCACCGTACACATGTATTTCCCGGTATCACTCAGTTGTACGTGATGTATTTCAAGAGTTGCATCCCCAGTAATGCTGATTCCTTCTCTTTTCACTTTAGGCGCTCCTGTCCCGTTTATACCAGCCATCCAATCCCAAGTTAAATTCAGGTCGTCGCAACTGGATGTACAATTTGACCAGTAGACGTTATAGAACGCACCGTCCATTTTTAGGACTTGTTCCAAAACAGGGCATAACATTACTGCTTTTTCGCGGTTGCTGACACTTCGAGAACGTTCCGTGTTATTGACACCTGAAAACGAAACCGTGGAAGAGTTGAATGAATAAATGTGATTGCGATGCTCTGGAACATCATTAAAATAC
The DNA here is from genome assembly GCA_963693305.1 of Meandrina meandrites. Taxonomy (NCBI): domain Eukaryota; kingdom Metazoa; phylum Cnidaria; class Anthozoa; order Scleractinia; family Meandrinidae; genus Meandrina; species Meandrina meandrites. The sequence goes on along the minus strand of OY855911.1, from coordinate 25,126,073 downwards.
ACATTTGGATAAATACTCAGCTATTTAGTCAGTTTATATGATTCAGGTATTCCAAACGTAATGGAAAAGAAGTCTCCCTTGACCCGATAGTCGTCTTTTAAGAACAGCCACATAATTCAAAATACAGTAGAACCCTTATTAATCGGCCAACCTTTGGGGAAATGGCAAATGGCCGCTTAATAGAGGTTGGCCGCTTAATAGGGGTTCGTTAGAAATCGGCATCAGGCCATTTAAGAAGGTTACGTAATTGGAATACAAAATAGCATGAAAAGGAATAACGGAACTACATGAAGATGACAATAAGCGTGTGTTTAAATGATTTTATCAGCCATCACTGTTGTTGAAAATAAATCCAAATACCGTATATTACATTCTTACTTGCCGCAAAATAGGGGTTACAGTATAATACTGACAATAGTTTCGGGACTTTAGAGTGATTTTACTTCACCTGTGAAATACTAACTAAACTTTTAGATACTCACCAATTCCATTGTTTTCTTTTGTTTAGTTTTGACTATTACGCACTAATTGTTACATGTTGTTTCACAGGTTAAGTAAAACCGCTCTAGTAACTGCAGTTACGTCAAAATAAGTTAAAAGTAATAAGTTAAAATAGGTAACTTTTTATTAGTTCAAAGAAGGGGTGGCCGCTTAATAGGGGTTCGACTGTAATTAAAAAGAAGAATATTCAATTTTTCGGTCAGAAACTGAACGAAAACGTAATACAAATATGGGACACAACTTAAACTAAACCTTTTGGTTGAATAGATGGGAACATGCGAACATGGTTATTAAATATTCCTGCGATAAAAAAGGGAAAAACCCCTAAACCGTGTCACTCACGACACAGCTGGCAAGAAGCGGAAACCCACACTGAAGCAACATCAATCACAAAAAGTATGCATTTCAGCTAAAATTAAGAACGAAATGAATTGCTAGAATCTATTTACTCTTCAGTCTTTTAGGTCTGACTTTCAAACAAAATGTATTTTTACAGCTATGGATTGCATAAACGTTAAACGTAATAAAATAAGCGCAAGGGCAGCTACGGCGGTTATGATACTTCAAGGTTATTTTAAAAAAAAGTTGTAAAGGTCATTTTCTTCTCGCTTTTAAAGTGACTTCCACACTTACCTGGCACTATGGACAACCACAGTAGCCAAAGGGGAAGAAGAAAACGTGTGACGCATTGTTTCACCATTTTGCTTCCTAGCAGCAGTACTGAATATAGCTCTCTATACAGCTGAGGGTAACATAGCGGACTGACCGCCGGGTTAAATGTTACGCTGATTTGTCAAATACGTCATCAGCGTGCCATAAGTGTGTCACCACGTTTATTTCGATTCACAACCAGACCTCTCGTGCAGATGCTCTTGGCTCGGCACAGATGTTGGAGGAAAGATGCGTGACGGGCCCAAACAGAAGGCCTTTTACCCATCAGATCCAGTGCAGAACTTATGAGGCTTGGGATTTGTTTTAAGATCTCTTTTGTCCTTTGTTTGAACATTTTGCTGAACAAGTTCCGGAAAGGTTCCGGAATGTTAAAAATCTTTCGCGTTTACTGCTGGAAAGAGTTATTTTTACCGTACACATAAGAGACTGCTAATTGGAATGACTTCTTATATTAAAAGCGGAAATCTGGAAGCTCAGTGTTGTGCGAAAAATGTTTTGGAAGGTGATTAACTCATTTATATTTTTAAATCTTTGATTTCCAATTTTCCAAATTTTGATTTTTAAAGGCGCACAATCAAAAAAATATTTGTTCAGCCTATCGATCGCTATCGTGTGTGTTTATTCGACCTTCTTTTGATTTTGTAAATATTTCTTTTTTCCAAGTGAAACAATTGTGTTGAGCACGCCTCCGTCTTAAATTATGTTTTCCGAACGTCTATAAACGTACAGTCGTAAATTTAAAATATCCTTCAATAATAACACATGTATACCTGAAATGAGAATGGCTTTTTCAACGGTGATAAACAACACAGCGCGGAATAGAATGCTTCGGTCCATAGCTTGACGTTAAGTAAGAGTTTTGAACAGAGTGAATATCGTTGTAGGAGCGACACAACACATATTTTGCGTGTGTATCATTGGTAAATTTGTCGAGCTATCCTTGTTAGGAATACGATTGCATCATGTCGATTCTGCCGTCTGGCAACAGTTTGGCCAGAGGTGTGTTGATTTCATTCGATCCATTAATTAAGGCTGCTGCTTGTTCATGGTCGAGCGAACGAGCATAAAATTCGAAATACTTGTCCGTCTCTTTGAAGTATTCCCTTTACATGCCTTGTGCAATGTTCTGTCATTTCTGCATCAGTGGGTTTATGGGATCGTTTGAGAGAGCATATATAGCAAAAGCGTGGTTCAGCTTAAATGAAAATATCTGTGTATTTCATATAGATCGTCCGCTTGGTTTTTGCCTATTGTGCAGGAAAGTTTTAGTGATAAAACTTCCATGAACTTCGTTTCTGTCAATTTTAGTGGAATGACCTACTCACATGGACATGAACAGTAAATAAGTATCAGCGGAATTGTGTAAAACTAATTTGGTTTGTATTTCTTAGCAAGTACCTTTTTCTTAACTCTGGCAGACAATATAATTTGAGAAGAATAGCAATTCTTACGAACTAATTTTTTAATTGATAGACAGCATCAGGAATCCTTGTATTTTCGTTTGTTTTTTCTTCCGTTTTCACTGAGATATACATGCATGCAGTCAGTCGATCGTTAATTAAACACGTCGGGAAAAAACCCTCGCTGCTTGCACATACTGGTCAACATCGCAATATTGACTTAGATCGTCGTTTTCTACCTAAAGCACAGGTTCACCAACTACAAGAGGTTTAAACTTGCCCTTTTTGTTGACGTGTCCGCAAAAGAAAGGTCGAAAAACATTAACAAGCAATCACAAAATGTACAGCAGCCTCAACTTTATTAAATAACTTACAATAACAAATATATTTTTACAATACCGTTTACATATATCTATACAACAGAAATTGATAATCCCTATTAGCTTGAAAGCTGCAAGGCTACAATCAAGCCGTCGTTAAAACTTAAATTAAAGCTTGCTGTTATCAAAGGATGAAGTTTCAACCCTTGCATGTACTGAACATTCAATCAAAACTAAATAAAGTTAAGGTTTCCTAAAATAAGAATTAATTTTAAATTCTAATTGAACTTATTAGCATGACAAAATGTGTATGGGCAAAATTACACTAAGAAAATATAAATCACAGCCTCAGTAATATGATATATCACTCTTTACGCAATCTATGGTTGTGTCACGTGTTTAAGATCATAATGTATGTGTCGCTGTTTGCCCATTTCCTTTCTCTTTGTGCCAATAAGACGTAATATATAATTTATGCTGACGTAATTATAATTTATGCTGAAATTTATTATTGTTATCTACCGCATCACTGGGCATTTTTTGTTTTGCTTTCTTTTTTTAATGTTTAAAATTAATGTTTTCTACACTACATCAGCCCCAAAGACAGAAGATTTTTTCTGGCTCCAACAAATTAAGGAAAAATAATTCGAAGTTGACGTCTTATCCTGAATCCTGTTTGGGCCCTGGCATTTATTTAAGTGGCAACTGAATATAATAGCAAACATATATTGTTATTTTTTTGTTCGGTCAATATATATTGTGTAGTCCCTCATTAAAAGTTTTAAATTATTTAAATTATTTGAGATTTAAATTATCTGAGAGTTAATTCTCTACTTTCCAACGATATTATTAAAACTTCTACACGTAACAACAGCTAAAAATATACCATTTCGCTTAAATCAGGCAGAGGTCGTTGGTTATATATGCAAACTGTTAGCAGTTACATTGTTTGAATTAACAATTAGGGGAACCCCCTTTACGTCACTGAAGAGAGGCGATATTCTCTCACAGCTCACCTGATAAACAAGTTTTAACTTTGAACATTAAACTGACTACAAAACATGAAACTGAAAGATAAAACATGAAACTGACTACCAAAAACAATTAAAATTGTTTTTTGTTCATTCTCAAACAAAAAAAATCTGACAATTTAATTATGGCACTATTTATGGCCCTAAATCTCTACGAGCTCTGTAAAGAGTTATAGCTTTAGTGTTTGTACTGTGACAGCTGCCTGGCCGGGAGGGTTCGATTGATTGCTGTCTGTCTTGATTTTCTAGAGTTTCGATATTTAACTTCTTGCTAATCTGGTATCATAGTGATCATCGGCAAAATCAGTTTTTCGCGAAAACGCCGCTGTTTGTGTCAATGTGGCCCGATATAACGTGTATTCGAATTAATTGCGAAGCGTTTGTTGTAGCCTGAACATATCGTATTATTTTCAATTTCCATATTGACGTGCTGTCCATTTATAGATCCGCCAGTGAATCAGTTGTGTGAAGTTTGCCGTTTTACCCAATTTCGACAGTTGACAATCAAGCTTGCGCCCATTTCGCTCTTCCTTTAAAATTGTGATTTTAACCCGAAATACAGTAAAGCTTAAACGTCTTGAACTGATGTACAGGCGGACGTTCAGTCCAAGTGAATAAAATGAATCATATAGCAGTGAGACGGACTAACTTCCGAGTTAGGATTACGAGTTGGACTTTCTGTTGGTCGCAGTGGCCTAATGGTTAGTGCACTGGAATCGGGCGGTCCGGGTTCGAGCACTGGCCGGAGCAGGGCGTTGCGTTCTTGGGCAAGATACTCTACTCTCATAGTGGCTCTGTCCACCCAGGTGTATAAATGGGTACCGGCGAATATACTCAGTGCTGGGGGTAACCCTGCGATGGACTAGCATTCTATCCAGGGGGGAGAAGAAATTCTCTAAGTCGCTTCATGGTACGGAAACCGGGATAGGCCTCTGGCCTGATGGGCCACTAGGCTCGTATACAGACCTTTTTGCAGCTGTAAGTATCAAATTGATCCTCTTCTCAAGATCAACAATAAATAAAAGAAATATATACATATACTTGTTGCAGCCATGAATTTTGCTAGTTTTGGATGCCAAGAGCTTCAACAAGCTGTGCAAATAAATAAAGAGTTCATGACGATTGTTTTGATTCTAATCCTTTCATGTAGGATTTGAAAATTTGGAACTGAAATTGGGTTTTCTTTTTCCGCGGTACTGAATTGACAGCGAAAGCAAAAGGTCATTAGAATAGCGTCGTTGTTTGTCAGCGGTGGAGGCTCTCCAGTTGTAAAAGGTGGTCACAAAAGTTAGATTGAAAATACAGACATTAACATTGAACATTATTTTTCTGCAAGTACAATATATACAGCAAGCCTTTATTAAATAATTAACAATAGCAAATATACATTTTCCATGTATCGTACATTTTTCTATACTTAGCAGCAAACAGGTTGTCGTTATCGTTATTGTTTGATGCCTGATAATTTACTGTATTCCTTAACACTCTCACCAATATATGACAAAAGCTTTCTTATAATGTATAGCAAAGTAAAGTGGAAACAGTTCGTGCAATTACAAGTCCAAGGACCCACTTTCAGTGAATTTCAATTTATAGCTTCTATTTTTAGATATATCAAAATTTAGAAACGCAGGCGCGAATGTTAATATTGTCAGAGCATATTTTTTCGTAAATGCAATTTATTATTAGGACTTTAAATTTTCTTTATTCCTCTGTTCAAAAATAAAAATTATCGTGCCTCTACTATCTTTCCAGCAGAACAAAAACTTATCAGCCTGATAAAATGTGTTTGGGCAAAATTATTCTAACAGTAAGTAAATATAAGACGCAGCAACCGTAATTTGTAATATATGATAGAGCAGTTTTCAAATGAGTCTCCTAAAACCAAACCAAAGTAATCACTCTGGCTAGTCACAAAGGAAACAGACAATCCAGTGAACCAATCAAAACTAGAAGGAAATACATGTAGCCGGCACGAATTAGCGGGAAAACGTGCGCGAGCCAGTCACGATTGGTTTTGGTTTTGCTTCTGATTGGTTGAGAAAGTTGCGCGAGATTTTTTAAGCCAATCACTGAGCGCAGTAATGCAAAACCAAAGCAAACGCGAATTACTTTCTACACTCAAGTGAAAACCACTCTAACACTGTTTACAACATCAATAATCAGTTCACTTATTGAAAATAATGACATTCTATGTCTTTGTTTGCCCAGTTACTTTATCTTTAGCTAATAAGACGTGATCATTTATTATTCATTATTTATTATATGTACAAAATTTAATTAACGGAAATTTACTTAAACTGTTGATGTTAGCTACCGAATAACTCCTCTTTGTTTTTATTTGCTTAGTTTTCCTTTGTAAATGTTTTAACGTGTTTTCATGCTACATTAGCATCAGACGCTAGTCACTGAAGAATTTCGCTGGTTCCAACAGCAAAGATCCTTTTTCTTCAGATAGACTATGTACCCAACTGCGAGAACCAAAAGCACACAAAGTACGCACGTCGTGAAAATCAAAGTGCCGACAAGATTTCCACTGACCTCTGAGTAATCTGTAAAAACAGAGAGATAAATGTAAATTAAAGTGATAAAAGTAGACATGAAAGTCGCTGACCTTTCACTATCCCGGGGTGGCTGGTATAAGTTAATGCCCGGTTGTTTGCTAATGCGGGATTAAGGTAGTTGGACTGACTTTAGCTCAAAAATGAAACACGTCAAATTATTCAAGGATTTGAAAGAAAACATGGATTTATCCACATTCTCAAGAGATAAGCTCTCCTTTCTGGCGATATGCAGAATAATTTAGACCCAAAGTCGGTCGCTAGAGCGGCATTTTGAGACGCCATATTGAATTTATTGTGTGACATGACGCGAAGACGAACCAAAGGTCGTTTTGTGGCTCATTTTGCCGTTGTAAAGACGTTGGAAGACGCAAGTTTTGGTCTGCTGTACTTTCGATGTGAAATTAACTGCAATGTATTCTATGAAAGAGGCAAAATGGCCATCATTATATCGGACGAACGTGATTTAGGAAGTGGCATTGTGTTACACTATCGATCATTGCAAAACATCAACTATAAGCCAAAATCAGTCGCTCAGAGCAATTCACGCAGGTTGAATTAAAAGCAGATGGCAAAAATAAACTTAGCTTATGTCCTTTGTGTGGTCTCTTGGTATTTTGACTCCATTTAATTGCTACATTGAGGTTTATTTCGTTTCTGCAACTCGTGACATAACATTTACATAACACCGCAAGAATTTGTCGCCCAGCATCCGCCCAGCATGACATTCTTCACGGGATACGTGCGCAGTAGCTCAGTACGCCTATTATCCGCTGTGCCCATTAGCCGAGGTCTCAATTTCACATGGTTGCTATGCATTACATAATTGTTTACGCCGCCATTTTGACCTTCGACAATGGACGAGTGAGATCGTAGATTTTCGGCATTCCTCGCGCTATAATCGGCTCTTTGTTGCCACAAACATTTCGAACAGCGATTTTCTGAGAAGATTTCAAAATGGCGCTCGATAAACATGTTCTTGATCTTGTGATGCGATATCGGCGATAAACTACCACAATTTAAGGACCTACACAGACCGCACTCAAAGGTATTTTATGAATAAAGATGTAGATTTATCTTATCTGGATAAAATTTGCGTGGTTTATTGTTATGATATGAAAGAAACTTTTCACGGGAACCCTGAGCGAAAGAAGCTTTCTGCGAAATGTTAGAGCCATGCAATTATTTGACACGTGTATTAAACTTTACAACTCGATATCTGGAAAATTAAGAGGGAGTCTCCCTAATTTTCGACCGGTCGGTTCCGGATCGAAAAATCAAATCGCCTATTTTTTTGTGAGGTGAAAGGCCTTCATGCCAAAGTAACAAAACCACAATCTTTTTGGTTCTTGGCTTAAGGTTTTTTCCGCTAGAGCTAAAAATAATTTTGACCGAATTTTGCTCGCGCGCGACCGAAAATCAAGACGATTGTTTACCTTTTTTAAGCGATCGGTGCAAAGCAAGGACAAACTGTACCGCCATAATTTTTACATAGCAAGAAAGATCTACTTCTATTTTATGAGCTGTAGGAGTTTCAAGCAATTTGAAGTTAATCTATTGGCATTCTATGATATTACTCACCCCTACGTTAGGAGGCTCGAGGGACAACCCGAAAATTGGTCATTTTGTGGAACTCTTTTCTCAGCTGGCGGATAAAATCAAAACATGGCAGTTACATCAATGTAAAGCCTTAACCTTCCCCTACACGAATATGTAAAAAAATATTGTCTATGACGCCTTTCCTGTAAATGTCGAGGGGATAATTTTTCCTAATTTTGAGAAATTATCAAAAACAACACCAAATCGCTAATTGTTTAAAATTTGAATACCTTGGACCAATACCGGTCTTACATCAAGAAAACTAAAGAAAAGTAAACTAAAACATTAGGGAATATAAATAAAAAGCCATATTCAATAGTGTTTTCAATTTTTAGTTCGCCGTTTCATTTTATTGGGAGGAGAGTGATCATCGGCTCATTAAATATTCACCGAACAGTGAAATTCGATCCAAACCAGAACTGTCAAATTTCATATAGCACTGGCCATCTTAATTTCATTGAATCTCGTTTCAAATCACATTTGTACACAAAACAAATATCCTGAAAATGCTATTTTGTTGTTGTGTTTAAGTTTAAGCCAAATCTGAGCTTTGAATACGCACTTAGAATACAAACGGAGTTCACTCACGATTTACTCGACCACTGTCAACACTGAATCAAAATTCATTTTCTCTGATTGTTGGACTATAAATTGACTTAGTTTACCTGAGTTCCAAAAGGCTTGTCCCCTTTTTCTTTTGACTTTTTCTGTTGGTGATGCATTTAAATGACCGGTGCAATTTGGAGCTATGATTCAATGAACGAACTACCAGTCCGGTTCTGGCCTTATCTGTCACGCAACACTCAGCGGTGAAATTGCCCAGGGTTGGGGAGTACTCATAATTTTCTTGCACATGAGGTCCAATTCCCTTAAAATACTTCAAACGGGGGTACACCAGGTGCTCTTACGTTGGGGTCAACTTCCTCTAATACCTAAATTTTATCCTTTTGTCTATTTCAACTCATAAAAAAACCTTTTTCATAGAGCTGCAGCCTGAAAAAGGTATCCCTTCTGGGAGAGAACGTCTCATTTTTGTCCGAACGTTTTCGATGATTTAAGCCTAAAATGTTCTTAAACAGGAGCAGACCCAGGATTTTTCTAAGGAGGGGTGTTTGCAGAATGCCAGTTGTATTAGAAAGCCTCCCCGCACCGCCAGCACCCTCCCCTAGATCCGCCCCTGTGAAAATAGTTTTATTTAAACTGATATGTACATGTTCACGTCACGTTCATGGGTGAATACAATGTTTGTTCTAGGTCTTATTTGATTAAAGATTCACGACTTGATTCTTCATTTAGTATATACACACATATTTGTCACTTACAACGAATAGGAAAGTATAAAATTTGTTCGTAGCCAAATTTCAGATTTGGGTACGTTCTAAGGATGTTTTTAATTTTTGTCCTTTTTCAGCCTCGACGTTCTTATAAAAACGATTCTTATAAAATAGAGCGTACTTTACTATAGTGACTACAGGGAGATCCCCTCCTTCGGTAAATATATCTTATAAGTCTGGGCCTAGTTTTTCAAACAGTGGATAATCCTATCCACTGGATAAGTACTGATGAAACAAATTAAATAAACAAGTAAGTATCCTTGGTCACTCCTGCGAATAGGAATGGAATCGCGTATCTATATCTCGCCGACAGCATTTGTATTTATACAGATATTGGGTTATTTTTGAAAGTTCCTATTTGGTGGGACTTGTTTTAAAACAAAGCGATATTTAACAGCTGTTGCTTTATCCCGGGTGATCCTGCCTGATTTAAAGTTGCAGGTAATTGGTAGCATTGGCGGATCCCATGGAGGGGATAGTGAGGGAGGGGATTAGCCTGCGCAGCTGGTGGAATTAGTGGGCACAAGTCAATTTTGCTCGTGCGGGTGAAGCCCGCGTCGCTGAGCGGCCGAGCCGCGAGTGATCTCAACTTGACTCCTCACCAAACCCCTCGCTGCTTGGCGGCCAAGACCAAAGCATGCGGCCGCTAAAAAAAGCACTCGCTCGCGAAATCCCGCCAGCTACGCAGGCTAGGAGGCGATTTAATCTTTCAGTAAGGTAACTTTTAAGTTTTTGGCCACCAGCTTGTAAGTAGATGAAATAACCGGTTTTTTGATGATTGAAGGACCAAGGCAGTGCTATTTTATGGCAGCATTAGCGGTTATTTTTTCAATACCACCACCTTAATTGTACCCAAGTTTGGATCCCGCACTGAGTAGGTCAAAATAAATTCTTATTGAATAATCCAGACGAAAACTCGAGGATGTTGGAGGAGACCACATAGATTTCTGAAGACCGAAGTGGGGATCAGCTGTAATTGACAGAGATTAAGAGGGTGGGTGGGGGGGGGGGGGGGGGGAGGGGAGGGGACCAGAAAAAAGTCTGAAAATTTCATGTGGCGGTGGGATCGCCGTAAATAACTTGAACCCTGCCAATTGATCGCCTCCTTTTATGCTATTATTATGTTTTGGCTTCTGCGTGCTCTTAAAATGTTAAGGTTCCATGTGTCAAATTCTTTAAAGAGGCATTTTAATAAGAGCCAATGGAAACGTTTGTTCAACGCGGCCGAACGGTGCGATATTATTGAAAACAACAACAACAGCAACAATCACGATTGTTGATCTTTCTCCATGCGAAATAGAAACTTCCTCTTCAGGTTCAATTCATTAGAGATGTTGTCAACTTATTTTGAGGCTCTCTGCAGTTCTTCGTAGAGCACCATTACTCGCTTTTGAGCTTTCTGAAAATATTTCAGCTCATCACTTGCGAACAGTTTTTTGGTATGGCGTTCTCTACATCATGATAGAGAACCTTTCGATTGCTGTCGGTGAATGATAACAAATCGGCTGCGCAATTCAAGGCGTCCTTGACAGTTTACTGCCATCCGCACTTGCAATGAACTTGATATTTTGTGGTGGCTTGGAAAGGAGGGGGCGGGGATCATGAAAGCTTCCACCACGAATGAGGGGGGATCTTTCAAATGCTATATACTTTATGGGGAGATCAGGTGAATGCTACGGTGTAACAACAAAAATCCCCGGCACCCCCCTCCCCTCTCCCCGCTCCAGACGATAAATAATGACCGGTCCCTTAAACACAGTTAAAATAATAGTTATGTCAGTCATAGTGTGCACATTACACATAGCATCATCCAACGGATAGAGCAAAGGTACGAAAAAGCTTCATTGCCCAGCATCACATTTCTTGCTTTGGCACTGCTAACGATTATTTACTTTTTGGATAACCTTATTATAAGATCGACTGTATAAGCAACATTTTCATCTCTTGCAAATATGGCTGGCTATTCTGAATCTAACCCAAAAAGGTGTTGAATATCTATCTCACAAAACTTGCAACATACTACACTACAAGCACACTCCACCACCACTCATCTCTTCAGACTTCTCAAACTTTCTATAGCCTCTTTATATTTGGCCCTTATAATATGCAACCCTTGTTCCAAAATGAAAAAAAAAACTACATCCAAATTTCCGCAGTACTTTCATAGCTCTGACTACACCAAATAATTACAAATCAAACAAGCAAAAATTAGTGTTTTTCTGTCCTGTGCACTTCTACAATATTTTCTAGACAGCTTTGTTATAGGGATTCGAGGCAACATTTTAAACGATGATGAAAACTGATATTCTCAACGAGCTTCAATTGCAAGAGTGGTCTTGTTTCACCCCTTAGCGTTGCGTGACAGATAGAGCCAGAACCGGACTGGCAGCTCGTTGATTGAATCAAAGCTCCTAATTGCACCGGTAATTTAAATGCATCACCAACAGAAAAAGTCAAAAGAAAAAGGGGAAAAGTCTTTTGTAACTCAGGTAAATTAAGTCAATTTATAGTCCAACAATCAGAGAAAATGAATTTCGATTCAGTGTTGACAGTGGTCGAGTAAATCGTGAGTGAACTCCGTTTGTATTCTAAGTGCGTATTCAAAGCTCAGATTTGGCTTAAACTTAAACACAACAACAAAATAGCATTTTCAGGATATTTGTTTTGTGTACAAATGTGATTTGAAACGAGATTCAATGAAATTAAGATGGCCAGTGCTATATGAAATTTGACAGTTCTGGTTTGGATCGAATTTCACTGTTCGGTAAGTATTTAATGAGCCGATGATCACTCTCCTCCCAATAAAATGAAACGGCGAACTAAAAATTGAAAACACTATTGAATATGGCTTTTTATTTATATTCCCTAATGTTTTAGTTTACTTTTCTTTAGTTTTCTTGATGTAAGACCGGTATTGGTCCAAGGTATTCAAATTTTAAACAATTAGCGATTTGGTGTTGTTTTTGATAATTTCTCAAAATTAGGAAAAATTATCCCCTCGACATTTACAGGAAAGGCGTCATAGACAATATTTTTTTACATATTCGTGTAGGGGAAGGTTAAGGCTTTACATTGATGTAACTGCCATGTTTTGATTTTATCCGCCAGCTGAGAAAAGAGTTCCACAAAATGACCAATTTTCGGGTTGTCCCTCGAGCCTCCTAACGTAGGGGTGAGTAATATCATAGAATGCCAATAGATTAACTTCAAATTGCTTGAAACTCCTATAACTCATAAAATAGAAGTAGATCTTTCTTGCTATGTAAAAATTATGGCGGTACAGTTTGTCCTTGCTTTGCACCGATCGCTTAAAAAAGGTAAACAATCGTCTTGATTTTCGGTCGCGCGCGAGCAAAATTCGGTCAAAATTATTTTTAGCTCTAGCGAAAAAAACGTTAAGCCAAGAACCAAAAAGATTGTGGTTTTGTTACTTTGGAATGAAGGTCTTTCACCTCACAAAAAATCAGGCTATTTGATTTTTCGATCAGGAACCGACCGGTCGAAAATTAGGGAGACTCCCTCTTAAGCGCCTTTGCGCTCAGGGTTCCCGCACGTTTTTTCCTTTACTGCATGGGAATAGACTCGTGTATTTAATTTTGTTCAGCTTAGAAAATTGAAGCCGTGAAACGAAGATCTTTAATTTTTGAGCCCGCAATTCAAATGGCCTTTGTCTCCTGAGGTGTGAAAATTGTCACCTCGGACATCAATCTTTTTGAAGCTTAACTTAAGTTGTCTTAACCTGGTATGTTAAAATAGTTAGTTGCTTTTTTTATTTTGAACAATTTTCATCTAAAATGGACCTGTTAAAGTCAGTCCAACTACCTTAAGTGAAATAATCAGTTGGTGACTTACTAAACTGTGGCTGGATTCACAAAGCTTTTATTTTAAGCGGAACTTCTTCCAACGCAAAAGCCTACTGATAAGAAACAATACTTAGGATGCACCTTAACATAGAAGAGCTCCGTAAATCTGGCCCCTGAATTTGAAGTAGCTGCTTTATGCTGTTTTGAACAACCAAGCCCTTTCTGACTTTACTTTGTAGAAGAATTAATACAACACGGTGAAACTCTCTATTGCGATGTGAAATGCGATATAATTCGGATGTAAACTGTGTACTTGATATATAACTTATAGAATTTTATGTATATATAAATATAAAACTATACACCCAACTCAGTTAAACGTGATTCACACTATTAGAGCATGAAGCGACAGGGAGTGCTGCTCCTTGCCTGGATGGGATGTAGAAAATCCCGTCGCAGTTATTCTGACATGCAGCAAAAAGGTTTGAAAGGCAAAATCTCTTCACTAAACCCCTCGAGAACACGCCCATCGAAAAGCCTCCTTGAACAAAAGTAAGCCCAGGCATATTTTAGAAATGCTAAGGTAATATACCTTTTCTGCAGTCTTTTGCATCCGGTTTGTTTGGGGGTTCCTTTTCCCGATGCTTAGTTGCTGAAGACAAAAAATCAAACTAAACATTAGGGTAACACTGAAAGTTACCAAAATTAATGCGAATCAGGTAAGAAAGACAAAATGTTTAATCCAGAAGTACATTTTTATGGCTATAACGATAAGGTGCGCTATGCGGCAATTAGAGCCGTCGTGGCATAACTATCTTGTCTTGTCACTTTAACATTACATGGATGTCTTCAATGCTACTGGTGACGAAGATCACTCTTTTGCTAGTTTCTCATACGTGTTAGATGTAGATGCCTACATCGGCCTGTATTCGAGAAACTCGATGCGAAGGATTTCAGTAATAATAAGCCGCGCTAAGACTACTAGTTGATTTCTTAAGAGGAAACAAACAACACAATTTGAACTCACCATCTTTATTATTGACAATAAGAGTTGCAAAGTGTACTATAGGCGATCGGTGGTTGATTCTCTTGACTGTACACATGAGTCGTACTCTGTGAATGTCGAGAGTGCCATCAATCGTCATGTTGATTCCTTCTCTTCCCACTTTAATCGCTCCTGTACCGTTCATACCAGCGATCCAAGCCCATGTGGCATCTTGATCTTGACAACTTTTTGATGTACAAATCGACCAATAGGCGATGTCGAATGCGCCGTCTTTTTCAACCACTTCTTGTAATACTGGGCAAGTCAAAGTCGCTTCTCCGTGGACTGTTACAAGCTGAGAGGGCTTGCTGTTATTACTGTTATCGAGAGCTACAAATATTGATTTGATTTGAGAAAAATGCTTTTGAAAATAACTAATTTGAAAACCACTAAACAACTTTTTAAAGACATGTTTCGGCATGACCCATGCCATCTTCAGTTTAATGAGCATTTGAAATCTAAAGGCTATATATATATACCCAACTGCTACAACTACAGAGTGGCAGGTACTGTTAACTACTCACAGTGTGAGATTCATACCGTTACTGATAGAACAAAAGATTGATATAAAAAGGTTTAGACATGCTGGACTTGCGTGTTTAAATCAGGTTTTAAACTATTGTTGTAAAAAGCCTCTTTTAATTTTAGACAATAAAATGTTTTAGCAGAATCTGATCTAAAATTAAAAAAAAATTTTGTAAATCTTACTCAGCATCACATCTCTTCAGATAAACAAGGCTATTCAGCCGTTCTTGAAAGAGTGTCAAAATTATCTTCTACAAGATCTCGATGGAAGGCGCTTAAGGCATATTTGGACTGTTTCACAGATAATTTCCCGATATATTCAATTTTTGTTAAGTTGAAAATAATTTAGCGAAGTTTATTAAAAAAAAATAAAGTATTCAACGAAAGACGTTTCTTTCACCTGTGACCAAAACACGGCAAGCGAAGACACAAACAAAGTTTATCCCGATAATAAATTGACTAGCTTGGAAACACACTTTTCAGTCTTTAGGTCGGCCATTTTAATTCAGTTAGGAAGTTTAGTTTAAAGTCGAGCGTGACGAGAATTAGTCAGGTCAAGTACAAAAACAGAACAAAAAATAGTTTTGACTGCCTTCAACGAATACCTGCAACCGTGAAGACCCAAAGACACAGCCGGGGAAATAGGAAACTCAGTTAAGTACGTGAAGTGTTTCACCATTCTCACCCTATACATATAGAACTGCTACGTCGGGCTGTCGATAACTGACTGACTGGAAGTTTTGCCGCACGAGATTTATATTCTTGACAGACGTCATCGATGCTAATAATAAGCCGGACGTATACCGGTAATATCACGACATTTATTGACACAGGTCAATCTCACGGGCTTCCTCATTTCCTGAGCGTTTTTAAGCAAATTTTTCAAGTAAAAATTGAGATTAGACACAATTTTATGTTTGATATACAGTAAGTAAAGTATAAAATGAAGGAAAAATGAATTCACACTTGACGCATCATCATTAGTGATTTGTCCGCTTTGTCCTGTTTGTGATGAACAACCGGGTTCTAGTGTTTGTTTTAAGCGGAAACTGTATATAAAATATACAATATTGTTGTTCGGGGTGTCTATTTTTTTGTCTTTGTGCAGTTATTAGATTTGCGTGTTGAAATA
Source organism: Meandrina meandrites (assembly GCA_963693305.1). Taxonomy (NCBI): domain Eukaryota; kingdom Metazoa; phylum Cnidaria; class Anthozoa; order Scleractinia; family Meandrinidae; genus Meandrina; species Meandrina meandrites. The sequence goes on along the minus strand of OY855911.1, from coordinate 25,110,150 downwards.
AAATCTCGTGATGAAGGTGAAAGTGAAAGTAACTCTCAAAAAATATACGACCTTTTATCCTTTCCTTATCTTTTTGTTCGGTCGATATTATTGACTTTGATGCACGCGACGTAGACATAACAGCAGCTTTAAGAAAGTTTCACTCAATAGTTTTGGATTTACTTTTTTTGGGGCGTGACAGCAAGAAGCAAATCATTTTTTTTTTTTTTTTGGTTTAGTAATTAGGGAAAATCACTTGACTTGACTAGAGAGGCATGCTGGAAATTACAAAATTGTGCTTCGTAGACGGTTTTATGTTTAATCTTCGTTTTATCCGCTCTCAGGGGATCGGGGAAAGTCAACAATTGAAAATGTTGCACTAAATAGTGCTTAATTTCTATGAAATACCAAAAAGATAAATCGGCAATAAGTTATAGAACTAGTTTTTTTGTGCTGGGCCAGCCGCCTGGTAGGGAACGTTTGATTAATAGCTCTCTTGAATTTTCCAAAGTTTTAGTAACCCAAGTTATTACTAAACCTGGTATCATATTGATAATGCATTGCCAAAATTAATTAAAATTAACAATTTTGCGTAAACGGTTCTGTTGCTGTCAATTATTACAAAGCGTTTCCTGTAACCTGACATATCATCTCATTTTCAATTTCTATATTGACATGCTGTCCATAAGATCGGTCAATGAATCAGCTACTCGAATTCTGTTGTTGGTCCCACTTCCGATAATTGATAAATGAAGGGAAGCAGCTGTTTTGCTTCCTTTGTCTAATAGTCTTCTAATGCACAATCACGGCGCACTGGATGATGCAATCGTAACACTAAATTGTGTAACCCCAATAAGAATATCTATATTTTTTTTTCGTTTAAATGCTGTAAAAACTAAACATTCTTCGCGAAACTGATTTTTGTATGCATCTAAATGCATGGTATAAAGTCGAATAGCAAGCTTGAATCGTCCATGAGCGTGGCGCGCAACATGACCCTAACTTGTCAATAGAATTTGTTCATAAGTAAATAGATTTATTTAGGTGGTCTAGGTGAGTTTTAAAAAACAACTCCTGTTATCTCCTTTTACCTAAGCTGATGTTTAATTAATCCGTCAGTACACTCTTCCATTATGTTCCAAACAATTCGGCGACGTCGTGTTCACCTTGCTGGATATCATGTAACTCCTTTTGTTAGAGCACACTAGCTAGCGTTAACAAACATTTATCACCTATATGTATTCACGATAGGATTTAATAAGGACTTCAACACTAGTATTCATTGTTACAAAACAAAGTCAATTATAAAACACTGCTACAGTACGCTTTGTTCACTTATATAAATTACAAATTTAAATTGCTAGGTGACCATTTCGGAAATGCCAAACATTTCTTTGGGTTCTGGGGAGAAGAAAGAGTGTTTTAGCCGGATAAGTATGACTGCGGCAAATTAGGATTCTTCTTTTTAAATTTTACGAAAACAGGTCGACTATGATGCTAATTTGATGACAGTTTCGAAGCGGAAACCGGCTCCGAGTTAAAGCGGAATATTTATTTGAAAGGTCAAGATTAAACAGTGCTTTGCAGAAAGCGTCATCAACATTTTTGTTTTTCGGACTGTGGTTAAAATCACGTCGTGATCCATGACACGTCTCAAAATAATTTTTCTTATGCTTGCCTTACGTTTGTAAACATGACTTTTGCGAGGCCTCACCGGCTTATGATCGTAGCACAGTTTAACTCTATGTAACTTACTTCATAACGATATAAGAAACCTACTAAGAAACAAAGAAACTAACTGAGTACGTTCCCCTCTTGATGAACTTTTGTTTATAAACATAAGATCACTCGAGAGAAATAACAAAATATACCTTGCACAGCTTACCTGAACCTTGAAAGGCTTCTGAACGAGTCATTAACAGCAAAACAGTCACAATTACGTTTGTTCGACCCATAGTTGAGCATAAAAGAAACGTATTTAAAGGAACCGCCAACGCCGTGCTTGTGCGTTCAACTTAGAACTGCTGCCTCTTGCTGCTACAAACACGTGTGTGTCATTGCCAAATTTGTCACCCCATGCCACATGGCCAAATAAGGAAGTATTGTATCATTGTCGTGACGATGCAAAATATATCCAAAACATGACAACTTGTCGAGTCAAAGTCAAGATAATATTTACTCGTAGTTGACGTCTCATCTTGAATCCTGCTCGATATGAAGAAAAAATGGGTCATGGCGTTTATTTTATAAGTTGTACTGAATATAATACCAAGCATGCATTGATTGTCAAGACTCCCGGGATGCTTTTAGATACAGTTAAAGTGCCTATAAACCCAAAAAATTACTTTTGGTTTAAACAAATCTTTGTATAATTCTGAGCAAAATGGCGCAAAAATTTTTGGTTTAGGTCAAAACCGGAATTTTTTATGAATTTTTAAAGTGGCGGAAAATCGAGATTCGATAACCCATTGCCGAGCCGCGGAACTTGCAGAAAGATTTGCGTGTGGAAATGAAATTACTTCATTGAAGATGAAAGTGAAAGTGAAAGTGAGCCAAAAAATAAAATACCTTAATTGATTGTTTTGTTCCCTTGATATCATGGATCGGCTAATTAATGCTCAGAGGGAAATTCCTGGGCTATATCTCCACCACTCTAAATTACCTGATACAGTAACAGTTAATTCTCTACCTAGGAAACAAACAATTTTATTAAAACCTTGATATGTAGCAGCGGTTAAAAATATACCAGCGGAGGTCGATGAGACCGGTTGAATATGCAAACGTACATAGTTGTTTGCCTTAGTTATTAGGGAAAAAACCCCTTCTTTGCTAAAGAGCGGCGAAATTCGCTTTCAGCTAACGTTTAGCTGACAATAACAAAGTTAATTGCTTTTTGTAGTCAGTTTCATGTTCTATCTTGGTTTTATACATCTTAAAGTAATAAAAAAATGGTACAATTTAATTTCTGGCACTAATTTGAATCAGTTACATGAATTCTACCGTTTGTCCCACTTCCGACAATTGATAAAATTCGACAAAAGCAATCAAGCTTGTGTCCATTTCGCTCTTCCTTCAAACTGATGATTTTAACCCGACTAAAATGCGGTAAAACTTAATAGTCTTGAACTGATCAACATGCGAACTTTCAGTCCAAGTGAATAAAATAAATCACATAATAGTTGTGTCCTGAATGTTAATTTTATGAGGTGAAGCAGGTGTTTAGCTTTCTTTGTCTACGGCAGAATCAGAGGACGCCGTGGATGATGCAATTGTAACATACAATTGCCTAACCCTGATAAAAATATATATTTGTTTTCTTTTATTAAAAAAAAATGCTCGAAAAAATTAACTCGGACAGCCAGCTTTCACCGTTCATTCATGAACTCAAATGCCGGTGCGTGGTGCGCAACCTCGCTTGTCAATAGAATTACATATACAGACTATAGTTCATTTTCGTAAGTGTTGTGGATGAGTTTTAAAATAAATCCTGTTACTTCTTTCTTTAATTTACCCATCAGTGCACTCTATTGTTATGTTTGCAATTTCTCAATCAATTCGGCGACTTCTCGTTCGCCTTGCTATATATGTAACTCTGTTTGTTGGAGCACACAATGATAGGTAGCATTAACAAACAATTATCCCCGATATAAATGTGTACCATTCACGATACAATATCGATTTTTATAAGGACTTCAACATTGTAAGTGGTATTCATTGTTGCAAAACAAAGTAAATTATACAACACTGCTGTGAACTTTGTTTAATTTTTTCACCTACCGGTAATTATGAATTAAAAATTAAAACTGCTAGGTGAGCATTTCGGAAATGAGCAAAATTCTTTGTGTTCTGGGGAGAATCATACGGTACGATTTTGCCTGCGATTATCGAATGCGGCACGCTTGCGCCATGACTACAACAAGAATCGCGTCGTAAAAATACCACATTCTTGGCACAAACGCGCGCGTGTAAATGGCCCTAATTCATGTCGGAAAGCTTGTGATTAAAAGCTTGTCGCATACCAGAAAGTCGGCCCTTAGCCGAATTAGTATGATTGCGGCAAATTAGTTTTCCTCATTTTTAACTAGCTCTTGTACAAAAACAATTCGACTATGTTTAATAATTCAAGGACAGTTTTAAAGCAGAAATAAGCTCCAAGTAGGTGGAATATTATTTGAAAGGTCAAAAACCCGGATATTATCAAACTGTTTTGCGAGAAAAGCGCGAGTCATCAATTATTTTTATTTTACAGAAAAGTAAGTACGTCAAGACTCTCGGTCAGTAGAGCAGGCTAGCACGTCTCAAAATACGCTTGCTCCATTTTCTTGCCTAAAAAAAGATGACTTTCACTGATTGTGACACAGTACCATGTTTATACTGTGATAGTGAGTATAGCTTATGTAAACTCCAGATTGGTTAAAGTAAGTCTTAGCTTATTAGAACAAAACTTCACTATTCAGGTAAAGCTTCGCGTCCGCCTTTAAACGCGCTTTGGTTTATAAACAGAATAGCGCCAACCGGATTCACTCAAACTAGAAATAACATAAATAATATTCACTTTACTCTGCTTACCTGAAACCATTAAGGCTCCTGAAAGACTGATTACCAGCAACCAAATGAGAAGAAGGTTCTTTCGACCCATAGTATTATAACACGTTGTGCTTTGAAGAATGTGCGATTACCAGTTTAGACTCACACCTTATGTTAATGGCCGGTGTAAAACGTATTGTGCAAGCCTTGTGCTGTGCACTAATGACGTCACAAATTTTGATCTTCCGGTGTGACTCGGACAAACAAAGAGCACTGCGCAAGATCAATGTATGGGAAAGTGGACTTGACGAGGAATTCGGAGCTATATTTAGCGATTGTTTCACAACATTATGGCCAAGCTCAGAATTCCAGAAAATACATTAATTATGCCGTTGCGAAGAGCTAAAACGTTGGTTCAAATCTAACGGCTTGTCGAACAGAGCGGATGTCTAGGCATTCCTGCATTTAATTTGCCGATCGAATCTGCCAAATTATACTCATAAGAAAAAATATTTGTACGAGAAATTTAGAAGATTCACGCAGAATCAATAGAGCTGATCATGGTGCTAAACAAAGAAACGCTCGTGAAGCTTTAACAAGAGAGGTCGTTTCGTTACCGTGGCAAATACAGACATTATAAGAAAGATCGAACCCGGGCATCTATAGATGCAGTCTGTTACAATTGTGGGAATGAAAACAGCTTCATTAAAGTCAAAGTCCTTCAAACTGCAACGGTTTAACTAATTTTTGGCATTAGGAAGGCATCTAAATAGCGTAATATTTTCGCCCTCTATCTCTATTCGTTGCAACAGATGGCCCCTCGCGCTTGTGCCATCAAATTCGGGAATTTCTGGTAATCGATATTCTTTACAGGGCCTGAATGAAGCAAATGTGCATGTAGTATTATTCGCAATCCATGTCTCTGTATTCTCATGTTAAGTCGTTATCCTCCGCTAAAATTTCACGGCAACCAGGGAGTAACTTTGTAGTGGGACGTCATTGCCGGATCCTAGAATATTTTTTATTGATTTTGGGGCCTTATTTTCTCGACACCTTGAATCTGTTTTACTCTTAATAAAGCAACAGTGTTTCAGTTATTCAAGTCTATCAAAAGTCTAGGCCAAGAATATTTCCTTTCTCGACTCTTTTTCTTGTTTCGAATACCTTTCATACATACAAAACCTTTGCCAAATTAAAATTATTGTCTGAGTCTTGCGGGGGGTCTCACGTAGCGCTATTTATTACTTCCATGACAAATTAAGAAAGTAATGCATTGTGTTAGTGACAATGCAAAGTACCTTATTTTCAGTCCCGTGCTTCTCTTCTTCTTTTCTCTCGATTTCTTTTCTGTACGATTTCTTTCTCAGCAACCTTTCCAAATTAAAAAAACTAACATTGTCGGCATAATTAACTAGCTGTAAATGTTAACGCTTGGAAGTCGTCAAAATAATAATAAAAAAAAAATGATTGGGCAGAGGTGCTATTGATTGAGTGCTCACAAGAACACGGTAATTCATGTGACAAGTGGAAATGCCTTCTGTGTCCGGTTTTGTTATTTATCCGCGGCATCGCAAAGTGAATGACTTACGCTTGTTCGTTTCCTTGTGTAAGTGCAAAGAACACTTGAAGATGGTCAGTAAACAACATATAGATCCAAAATTAGCAGATTCTGCGTAAAAAAGTAGTCAGTTTAAGGATCGACATTTATCTATCCCTAAACTTGATTAGTCATATCTCACCCGGCTCTTTTCGAACACTAGTTTGCAGCCGGATTGCCCAATATCACACAGGGGGAAACCCCTTTTTATTTGCACATGGATGATAAACACGTGCGGCGTGGGTTCTCATCTCTCATCTCTCCTAATAGTAAATCGACTCAGCTTTCTAGGACTTTCTAGTTCCACCGTTGACGTCAGTCCAAGAGATGGCAATATTCCAACTAACCTTTGATCGGTTTCGCTAGTGTTTAAAATCGATGTCTTGAGCATTTATATTTTACTTAGAAATTCAACCGACACTGCAGTGGATGGCAACTTCAAGGTCAAGGATTCGCTATTACTAGTAGCCCTTTTGGACCATTTCCTTACTGAATGATAAACACAAAATGCCAGTTAAATAAACGCGGGAGAGATCACCACTGAACGTGACAGTGAACATAGTGTGTTTGCTGAAAAAGCTTTTTAAGCGATGACGTCATTTTTATGACGTCACCGGTTAATGCCGGCGTTCGATCGAGGATTTTTGTGATGCGCGATTACTCCTTGAGTTGAACCGAAGAGCACTGGGAACTAGTTGGGGGGGGGGGGGGGGGGAGGGGGGGTACTCCCATAAATTTCGGATAGGGGTGTGTCGCCAAGTTCTCAAACCCTGACCCTTTTAAGGATAAAGGAAACGAAAATTGACACCCTTTTAAGGCCCAAACCCAAAAAATGACACCCTATTCAAGGGGAGGAGAAGCTTTGCGTGACGACCCAAATATAGACTATGAACCGCGCACGGCAAACACAATTGTTATGAAATAGCTTTACTTATACTTGAATGAATAGTTCTGTTTTAACTTTTTGTTGTTGTTGTTGTTGTTTAGCTGGGCGTTTATTTTAGCTGATGAAATTTAGACACCCTATCTAAGGATCACACCGTGAACACAATGTCAAAAGGAACAAAAATGATACCCTTTTTATTGACCGAGAACCTCAAAAACCATACCCCATCCCGCGGCACATACCTATATAGCTCATATATGGGAGTAACTCCCCCCCGGGGGTTTTCAGTAATAGTTCATTGTGGCTGTTTTAGTTGTTTAATTTGTATCGAAAAAGGAAACGAAAAAGTAGTTGGATCCAAGATGATTGACCCAAACTGGTGGGTTTCCGGATGCCATCATGAAAGGAAGCTACAATTGCTTTCAACTGAAACAAATAATTCCACCAGGGCTGCTCTTGATCTGAAGAACAACCAGAAACTAAAAGGTTTCCACCTCTTCAGTCCTGATACCCCTGAAATGTTAATGTGAGTCTGAATTTTCTTCCGAGGTTATATAAATAAACCACAAACAACGACAAATTTTACGTATTGTTTTTCTGCTGTAACAAAATGTACAGCAAAGTCTTTTATTAAAAGGTTTACAGCTAGCAGGAAATGCATATATTTTTTACATTGTGCAGGCATATAATATTTTCCCTTCGACACCGGATAATGATATTTTTCAACTTCAAAGCGGCCAGCTAACTGCTATCAAGCTATCGTTAAATTAGCAGGGTAAGACGTTACCAAATATTTCCATGTTTCATCAACACTCTCGCCAAGACAACATGCTATCCATATATTTCAAATTAAACGATTAAATATACTTATCAGCAAATTAATAATAGCCCAGTTTCGATTTTTAGAATTCAGCAATAAAACAATAAATAACGCTAATATTAGGCTCCGGGGAATAAAACCCACAATCTCTATAAGCTTCTATAGTTTTTTTTTCCTGGAGCCGCGTGCTGTGGTCTATTATTCAAGATTGAATTGTAATACATCGAAATTGGGCTTAACAGCCGTTACATAGCAACCTTGTCTTATATTAAATTTTGAGAAGTCTTTACAAAATTGCTCATAGGCGCCGATATTAAAACGCTTCATGGTATTAGAAGTCGTTGAGACAAATTATTTTTTAATTTTTTTTTTCCATATATCAAATACTTAGGCGGCACATTACTGTATTACAATTGATTATTCACCTTTAATTATATCATGTTGATATTTAGTTTTATAAAAAAATAAGATTATTGTAGCATTATTAACTGCCCATGCAGCAGTGCATATAAACGGATTGGCATGACAAAAACACATATGAGCAAATAGCCAACAGAAAGCATGAGGAAGACACTGACTCTGCAGTTTTTCTGTGACACATTGTATGCAAAAGAATTAAAAGAATATCTATAATATTTCATGGATTCTGTGAATTTGTTTGCCCATGTTTTTTGTTCTTTGCCAATAAGAAAAACGGATCCCTTTGCGACCCAGTCATTGTCAACTATAAATTTAATTATGGGAATCTACCTTCTTTTGCAATGCTTATATTGTGAAGCAACGTTTTATGTTACTGGTCTAAGAAAAAAATTCAACCAGCCTTTTTTCATAGTTCCAAGGAAATAGCGCGCTGGTCCGTACGGGTCATATGGTAAAAGTCATAAAATTGGGTACGGACCCGTCAAATAATCGGTCCGGACCAGAGCACTTTTGTAGAGGCGGTGTCACAGGCGCCTATCAGTGCCTATGGCCCCGCGTAAAGTTGACTGTTTCTCTACAAAATTGGTAGGGTCCGGACCGATTTTTTTACGGTTCCAGTCCATAGGGGCCTATGGCCTGGCTGTTTCTCTACAAAAGTATAACTTAAAACACCAATGACGGGTCCCTATCCATTTTTTCTCCCGTGTGCACGGCCTTTAAAACACCTTCTAATTCATTTGGGAACAATGAACAATTATCAGTTTGGGCGCGCTGGCAAAAGGATAACAAATTAAATTTTAGTAAGTTACAGTATATGAAAGCTAATGTCTAAGCCTAATCCCTATCCATTTTTTCTGCCGTGTGCACGGCCTTTAAAACACCTTCTAATTCATTTGGGAACAATGAACAATTATCAGTTTGGGCGTGCTGGCAAAAGGATAACAAATTAAATTTTAGTAAGTTACAGTATATGAAAGCTAATCTCTAAGCCTCCTGATGTACTACCGTATAATTAAGATTTTTTCTTGCTTTAGTTTTTATTCACCCTTCCTGGCTGCATCATACAGAGTCATTCTCATGGTTTCCACAGCGAAGGTCACTGCGCTTTAGATAAGCTATGTAGCCCACTGCAAGAACCAAAAGCACAGAAAGTAGACACGTTGTTATAAGGTAGCCAACATTTCCACTGCCATCTGAATACTCTGTGAAAAGAGAGAGAAACAGTCTGACTTCAAGCCTTCAATGATTGTACCAGCTACACTACTAGTCGCCAACTAGACTGCCCAAAATACTACAAACCAACACTAACTTTTGAATGTACTACGTCAGACACACCGCGGCAAGTGAACTACGATGACCACGGGTATGCATGTATGCAAAATACTACAAACACTAACGAACTATTGAGTGAACTACGTCAGATACACAAGTGACATATTAAGCGCTGTTAATTATAATGTTTATGTAACATTTGCATTCTCCCCTATTCCATTTTACCATAACATTGTTTTGCAAATATTCATAATATAACACAATGTTTTGGAAACAAGGAATTCCTTCCGATAATGAAGCCCGATAAGAGACTAAAACGTGCTCATGTAAAAATGTATTTCAACAACAAAAACAACAAAGAAAATCATTTTTTGCACTTTCTTTTACCTTTTTTGTAGTCCAGTGGATCCGTCTTGTTCGTGCCTTTCCTTTCCTGGTCGTCGGTTGCATTTCCTAAAGACGAACAACAACAACAACAACAAAAAACAGGTAAGATCAACTCTTGCAGATATGGCCATTATATGCAGCCCTATACAATAGAGAAGAAGCCATGCAGCTACTGGAGCTGTCTTGGGCAAGCTCCTTTTCTTCTTATAACATATACTAGTGGTCACCACAGGTTAGAACGTGCGGGCCAAGATGCACTCAAGGTCGCGGAGGACACAACCTCATTGTGCATTAATTCAAAGCACATACACAAAGCGCAACGACTGACATCGACAAGTGTACGGAGTATTCATGACTGAATAAAATTTGGCGCGTGATTTGAAGTGTTCACGTGTTTATTACATTTTGGTTGTATTTTTTCGTTGTAAATAAATGCATTAAAATTCAAAAGCAAGCGTGTTCTTTTTGAAGACACATCGTTCTTTTTTTATCTCAGCATTAAAGCGTGGAATGCAATTACCATAACTACCTCCCTTGGCACTCGCGTTTTAATCGGAATACCTTCGGAAATTTTGTGTCCAAGAATTCAGCGTAGATAAAGAACTTCACGAGCTGGCAATTCGCTAACTTGGACACAAAATCATAGATTTTTCATTTTGGCTTTGACGGCGCTCGAGCGTCACCGGAAAGCGCAATCTATCAAATCAAAGACAACACCTGTAAGCTTTCTTCATTATTCAATATCTCTGCAAAATTTCAGTTCAGTAGCGTCCAAAACAGCTGAGATAAGTGTTTTTGACTGATGAATTTATTTGTGGCTAGGTGTCGCCCGCGACCTTAATAAGAAGAGAAAGTACTGGTGTGAGAGTGCCTACTCTGAGATTACAAAATACATGTAACTTGTGCACTAGTTTGCCATACTCCAGTTTACCATAAAATTGTTCTGCAAATATTTTTAATATTGTACAATGTTTTGGAAACAAAAAATTCCTTTCGAGCCCGAAATATATCAAAATATGCTCAGTTAAAAATGTTTCTCTCAAAAAAAAGAAAGAAAGAAAATCAAATTTTTGCACTTTCTTTTACCATTTTTGTAGTCAAGTGGATCCGTCTTGTTCGTGGCTTTCCTTTCCTGGTCGTCAGTTGCATTTCCTAAAGACGAACAACAACAACAACAAATTATAGGCAACCCTATATAATAAAGAAGAAGCCAGGCAGCTACTGGACCTGTCTTGGGCAAGCTCCTTTTCTTCTTCTAACATTATTACTAGTGGTAACCACAGGTTAGAAACTGCGGGCCTAGATGCACTTAATAAGATGTGAGAAATGGGAAGAGAAGGTACCTAGTGCAAGAGTGCCCACTTTGAGATTGCAAAATACATTCATGTTTAATTTTATAGATATTTTGCCATAAGTTGAACAACAGACAACGTCGATAAGTCACGGCAATCTTCTCAAAAGCAGCGCTTGAACGTCTGCAAAACGTCATGCAATCTTCAATGTGACAAAAGCCCTTCGAGACCTTGTGACAAACTGTTGTGATTGACAAATTTTTCGCATTCTAATCGTTCTTGGTGGAAAAAGAAAAATTGAACTTCGGGTTTGAACGACACTTTCGCATTCACAGCAATTATTCTTACATATCGCGAGAACTTCTCAGACAATGGCGATTAATCACAGCAAATTTCTCATGAGCAACGCCTGAACAGCGTCTGCAAAACGTAATGTTTGCAATCTTCCATGTGGCCGAAGCCACTGATCACATGCTACAAAGTGTTGTGCATGATTGACATATTCTTCGCATTCTAATCGTTCTTCGTTGAAGACCACATTTTCAACTTCCGCTTCTGTACGTCCCTGTTATACATAAACGATGCGCGCGTGATGCGCAATCTGCTGGTCACTGTCAAGATTAGTGTTGCGAGCCTATATGGAAACCTTATGGTTTTAATTTGTGTATTTTGTTGCGGGACAGAAAAGATACATTCTTTCTAATGATGTCGCGCTGTTTTTGTGTTGGTGCCATACTACCATCGACTGACATAAAGAAGTTGGCTTATAATTAGTCAACCTGGGCTACAAGGTACTTTTTCGAATTATAAACACCAGTCACTTACCAACTATACTGACAGTCAGGGTTACAAAGTGCCGTTTTGCAGACGTGTGATTAATTCTTTCCACGGTACACATGTAATGGCCGGCATCGCTGAGTCGTACTTTTTTTATTTCCAGAGCGCCTTCACTGGTAATCCTGATGCCTTCTCTGTTAATTGTTGTCTTTCTTTCATTGTTCATTCCACCCAGCCAGCCCCACGTAGAATGTTTGTCCTCACAACTTCCTGATGTACAAATCTTCCAGGACAGAGAGTCAAATGCGCCGTCTTTCTCAATAACTTTTTGTAGCACGGGGCAAAGGGTAATTGCTTTTTTGTGAATTATTGCTGACTGTGTGCTCTCGCTGTTCTTGCTGTCCTTAAGGGCTAAAAGAAGAACCGATAGTTTGGGGAAATTACTTTTAATTTAAGCAGTATTATTTACTATATCATGACTTTCAGGAAAATAAGGCAACGCTGCTCTTTCTTAAAATGTGTCCAAAAAGTGCCTTTTGTACAATAGTCATACTGGCATTGTTCATGTTTCAAATTAATATCAATATACGCAACCAAATTGAAAACCGCCCTCTTGAAACCCCGCGCTTTGCTGGCCGCAAATGACCCCAGCGGGCTGTTAATACATTAACAACCCTGCAGCTGATTGGTTCTCAGTAACGCGGGAAAACCATTCAAGTGCGAACAGCTTCTGTACAGCAGCGTACAACAAAGCCTCGAACTGTTTCTCGCTGAGCGAATAGTGTTCTAAAAGAAAAATCAAAGTCTATTTGTTATGAATGGGAAAAAAATGCATCTTAAAAATTCGGATTTAGAAGCAGAAGCACAAGGTGAAGATACAAAGAGAGCAACTTCTTGTTGTCTTACGGGAAACGAAACACGACAAAACATCGGTTCACTTCGCACATTTTGTGTTTCTCGGGTCGAGCTAAATTAACTGAAGCATTGCGGGGATTTTACGCCGAGGCTCAATTGGAAAATGTAAGTTCGTAAATTATTATTATCCATTTATTTTAAGAGACACAGCAGCTCTTTTTAACTACACCTATACAATACATGGGCCTCAGTGAAGCATAGCACAACATTTTCAACGCGAAGTACTTGCATTATTTAGCCTGCGCAGCTGGCGGGATTAGCGGGCATGAGGCCAAGACCAAAACATGAGGCCGCTAAAAACAGCAATCCCGCCAGCTACGCAGGCTAGCATTATTGAACATGTAAAGCTCACTAAACGTGTTAGTTTATATCTGCATGTTATTTGGCCTTGCATATTGATAATAATGATAATAAAATGAATGTTGTTAATTTGCTCCCTTGTAGTGTCATTTGCAAATGGCACTACGCGGGCGCAAATACAGCTATTTCAATTAACGTTGTCGGATTAAATCTTCAAACCTACAAGTCAAGACCGAATGGTGCCATGGGTATTTACTGCAATTTGCATATCACCATTGAGGAAATCTACAAGTTTGTATTTTTGCACGTGGAATATTTTGTTTTTCTTTCCGTGAAACCTTTCTTGTATCTTTTCTTTCGCCGTTATGTGGTTTGGATTATTCTTTTTAAATGAAATGAGGCGAAAAAGGATCTTTTCTACACATGTCTGAAGAGAAAGGAAACGAAAAACGTCTCGTTTGCTATATCGCTATATCTCATTAGTATTCAGCACGCGTGGAACACTCTTTCTTCGCCCATACTACCGTTCGGTCTTGCCTTTAAGCTTTGAACTTCGATCCGACAACGTTAATTGAAATAGCTGTAAACAATATTCCCTCAAAAAGTCATTTTATTGACCTATTAGCATGCATCGAGGTAAAAGCTATTTTGGGCTGTTCCAAAAAGTGCCCGATTTTGTCAGTTGTTGTTGTTTGGTTGAAAATAAGCGAGGCTTGTTAAAATATAATAATAAAGGAAGCGAAATCAGAGAAATTTGACCCAAGTTTGTGTGGACATTGCTCATGCGTGGAAATTGTGGGAGGGGAATATCCGCAAAACGCGTGAAGAACTGAAAATAAGTGAAAATAAACGAAATCAAAGATATTTGAGCCGTCTGTTTGCGTGGACAAGCACAAGTGAAAACAAGTTTCGTGATTTTTAACGAATAAAATGCAACAGCATGGGCTGCTGACAACAGTTAGACTTCTCATGCCAAGATTGTTTCGACTGATTTCTTTCCATGTCTTCACAACTCGTATGAATATCTAGAACATTCTGGCGGCAACTGGTCATTGCTCATGCGGAAAGGGAAAACCCCCAAAAAGGCATGAAGTCGAAGTTAATCATTAGTGCAAGAAGTCGAAACAAAGCAAAATCTGGCCGTCTGAGTCGCTTTAATTGCTTTTTCTGTGGCGTTTTTTCGGCCTTCCTCGTGGAAACATTTTTTCTAATCAAACGTAAAAAGAAATTTTGTGGCAGTAAAGTCAACAACGCCAATTTAAGTCCATTAAATTAAACGTAAATAGTAGCAGACTGAACATTGCAATTCTCCTCTAGAATAAAAGCTTTGACCAACTTTCAATGCGTACCTGCCACTGTAAAGACCCAAAGACACAGGAAACGAAGCAAATTGATTACGCAGTATTTAACCATCGTCGCTCTACATCAAGAAGTGATTCTCTAAGCTGTCGATGACGGACTAACCACAATGTTAACTTCGCGAAATTTTTATTCTAGATACACGTCATCGATACCATAATTAGCTACACGCATACCGGAAATACCGCGGCATACCAGGCATATCTTACGGTTTTCTCTTTTCCACTTGAGTTCTACGACGCGTTTTTATGGCAATTTCTCGAGTAAAAGTCAAAATAAGATTTAGTTGACGTCCCCATCTAGAATCCTGTTTGATGAATGAATGCGTCCTGGCGTTTATTGTAAGAGTGGCAACTCAGGCCCGTTCCAAACGCCGCTCCACTCATGTGCCGAACCTAACTGGTGAATAAAGTACGGCAGAAGAGCGGCGTTTGAATCAGTTTGGTCCGGCAGTTTTAATTAGGTTCGGCAAAAAACGTTAGGTTCGGCAGGGTCTGCCGCACTATGCGGCATTAGAGCGGCGGCTGATTCATACGGCG
This sequence comes from Meandrina meandrites, assembly GCA_963693305.1. Classification (NCBI taxonomy): domain Eukaryota; kingdom Metazoa; phylum Cnidaria; class Anthozoa; order Scleractinia; family Meandrinidae; genus Meandrina; species Meandrina meandrites. The sequence continues at coordinate 25,095,080 of OY855911.1, read as the reverse complement.
TTCTTCTCATGTGCCGAACCTAATGCATGAATTACTGTAATGTATTTTCGATATAACAGTGCTTATGATTGGTCTAAAGTGGAGTGGCGTGACTAGGTCTGACCAGTCATGTATGAAGCACGACGGCATAAAATTCCGGGGAAATTAATTCGCTCACCGGGCTCGCATTTTGTTTATCTTTTAATACGTTTCAGCTCAAGAGAAGCGGAACTTCATGGGAAAATTGTTTTGGTGGTAATTCCTTTTTGCTGTTTCCCCAATTTTGAGATCAGATTTGTAGATTAGCATTTGCAAACTAATTCTCGAGAGAAAACCAGTTTAAATAATATAAATCTCGCGGAATGAATTTGCTTTTCCGGAAATATTATTATTATAGCAAAACTTGCGTAATAGTTTGCTGATTTCGACTGCAAAAACCTTTTATCATCCTCAACGCAGACGTTCAGTCAACATTAAGCATGACGTTTACGGCAAACGGCAAAAATAATTCCGATTTTGCTCACTTTTTCTTTAGCACTTAAATAAAGCCAGTCGAAAAATAGGAAAAAATCCCTTAATCACAGTAAATGCAAACAATTTTCCTAAATTGTACAAACGGCTAAAATCAGACACCAAAAGTTCGATTTTTGCCGTTTGCCGTAAACGTCATGCTTAACCTCTCTATTGTTAACGACTTGTTTCCGCGAATTAAGTTCGACGCAAATACGCCGTTTGAATCAGCTGTCGCTCCATAAGTCGCTCCAAGGTCGAACCTTACTGAGTTAGGTTCGGCACATGAGTGGAGCGGCGTTTGGAACGGGCCTCAGTATAATACCAAACATATGATGTCATTGTTCAGCAGATTATCAATACTATCGGGATGCCTTTTTTATGGACAATCTACTACATAGATGCAGTCAACAGGTGTGGAAATGAAATCGCGTCAATGAAGATGAAAATGAAAGCGAGGCAAAAAATGAAATACCTTTATTGATTTTTTGTTCGGACGATATCATGGAACGGCTAACGCTCAGAGAGGAATTCTTGGGCTATATCGCTACCACTCTAAATTACCTTGGAAACAAGCGATATTATTGAAACCTTGAAATGTAGCAGCAGTTAAAAATATACCAGCGGAGGTCGATAACGCGGTTGAATACGCAAACGTTGAGGCAGTTACATTGTTTGCCTTAGTAATTGGGGAAAAAACCCTTTACGTTACAATAAAATAACTAAGGTAATTGCTATCTCCAGTCAGTTCCATGTCATATCTTTGTTTTATCCACCTTCAAATAATAAAACAAATCTGACAATTTAATTTCTAAAGTAAAGAAATGATTCTCGCGGTGAAATTACAACCTTTGCCATATGGCACAATCAGGACGCCGTGGTTGATGCAATGATTTCATATAATTGGTGGATCCTGATAAACAAATATCGATTTTCTTTCTTTTATTTAAAAAAAAGTGCTCGAACGACTTAACTAGCCAGCTTGAATCCTTCATTCATGAAGAGAAACGCAGGTGCGTAATGTGCAACATGACCTTTAAGACATCGCCAAAGCCTTCACTTGTCAGTAGAATAACAGACTGCTGTTCATTGTAAACAAACAATTATCACCGATACCGTTTACTTTTCAGGATACAATTTGATAAGGGCTTCAACAATGTGTGAGTATTATGCCAAACAAGTCAATTATACAACACCGCTGTGAATTAATTTAATTTCAAATTAAAACTGCCTGGTGACCAATTCAGAAATGACAAAAATTTATTTTGTGTTCTGGGAAGAAGAAAAAGTTGTTTTAGCCGGAGTAATATGATTGCGGTAAATTACTTACTTGCTTACTTACTTATGGCCATAACCCTAGGTGGGTATAAGGCCGGATTGCGGCAAATTAGTTTTCTTCATTTGTAACGCGCTCTTGTGAAAACAACAAAAAAAAAAAAACAGGTCGACTATGTTAATAATTTCTTGAAGGTTTTAAAGCGGAAATAAGCTCCTAAGTGGGTGGAATATTATATAAAAGGTCAAGAAATTATCAAACAGTGTTGCCAACAAATTGAAGGGGCGAGTCATCGACATTTTTGCTCTTGACTTTCACTGCTGTGATGACTGTTCAACAGTTTAAACTTTTGCTATGTTTATACTATTATACGGTAGCTTATGTGAACTCCAGGCTGGTTTAGTAAGTCTTAGTTTTTCAAAACAAACTACACTGTTTAGGTTAAGCTTCGCGCCCGCCTTAACGCGCTTTGGTTTAGATAGCGCCAGCCGATTTCCTTCAAGCTAGAAATAAAGTCGACAAAATTCATTCTACTTCTGCAGGCTCACCTGAAGCTACAAAGGCTGCTGAAAGAACGATTGATAGCAAAGAATTGAGAAGTAGGTTCTTTCGACCCATAGTACCCATACGTTGTTCTTTGAAGACCATCTAGACTAGCACCTTCTGCGTATGGCCGGTGTAAACGTATTGCCATGTGCTGCGCACAATTGTGCATGAATTTATTACCCCCGTGACCAAATTAAATAAGGATGAGTCATAAGTAATGCGTCATGCCAATAACAATGCAAAAATCCCTTGTTTTCAGCCTCGTGATTTTGTTACCTTATCTTAATTTCCTGTCCATTTCCTTTCTTTGTGCGATTTCAGCAAATTCCAAATTGCATGTTCAACTAACCGGTAACGTTTAATTCTATCAAGTCATCATAATAAGAAGAAACTGATCGTGCAAAGGTGCTATGACTGCTATCGATTCAATGCTCACTGTAAGTCCCATAACCCTGAAATTCATTGATGATTCTTTGTTGATCTCGTATGTCCTCGCCCCCCAGAGTTATTTATATTTATTCGCGGCATCGCAAACTGACTGTTTTACGCTTGTGGTCCTAGCGTAAGTGTCGGAGACACGTGTAGATGGTTAACAATGTATAAATCCCGAATTATGATTAATTATGTCACACTGGCTCTACTCGAACACCTCCTTATTGTCAGGTATTTATTTTCGCCGAACTTAATTTTCACGATTTTCGAAATTTTCAAAAAATCGTGAAATTAAAGACTGGCAAAAGAAAAGCTTTTGCGACAATTAATCACGCCAAATTTAATACCCTGCTATATAATTCTTTTGTTGACCAACGTTAACGTTAGTGTACTCCCAACCATTATTATCATTATTATCATGCGAGCGCTCTTCGCATGAATCAATATTATCATCTTTCTAAAGTTCTTGTAAGGTATCCATGGCTCAGCCGTTATAGTAGTCAGTTTCGTTTCGTTTTGTTCAGTGTCACTGGAAACTATTGCTATGGAAAATTAAAATCAGTTGTGTCAATTCTGACTAATAGTTTGTTAACGCTGATCAGTACTTTGACACTTTTCGCGAAATTTAGTGCCTTTAATTTTAACGTGTAAATGGCCAAATCGCGAAATTTAAGTCTCGCGAAATTAAGTTCCCGCGAAAATAAGTAACAATATAGTTTTCAACCGGCATGCCTGATATCACAGAGGGGAAAACGCCGTTTGTTTGAGCATGAATGATAAACACGCGTTCGACACGCGTGGCATGGATTCTCATTTCTGCTAATAGTAAATCGACTCAGTTTTCTATTTCCGCCGTTGACATCAAAGCAGGCATCAAAACAATAACAATATTCGAACTAACCTTCGATAGGGTTTCGCCAATGTATTAAATATACCCACGAAAATCGATTAGTCTTGAGAATTCCTAATGACTCAGACTATAATTAATTAAGTTGAATTATGTTAACTAAGTAGAAATTCAACGTTTCGATGACATCGCTGTGGATGGCAACGTCAACTTCAAGGATTCGCTGTCATTAGTCCTTTTGGAAAACTTAATCATCTTCACTTTTCCTAACTGACCCTAACTGAATGAAAAACATGGAATACCGGTTGAATAAACGCGGGAGAAATCTTCATTAAACGTGACAGTGGACACAGTGTGTTCTTGCTACGAAAACTTTTTTTTAGTTCAGGGCATTCCTTTAGCATGTTATCATTGAAATATTGAAATATGTTTTATTTTATTCAGTTCATTTCATCAGTCAATTTTTTCACTAGCCTCTTAGCTTGTAAAGCGGCTGTTTCCTGTATTAAAAAAGTGGAGGATACCCAGGGTGCCAGAGGGTTTTTTTTTGTTTAAACCCTCTGGCACCCAGGGTAAGACGACGAGGGAGTATGTGCCATATGTTGGCTGATCCATCCTATTAAGTTTATTTATTATATAAACTAGAGTAAATTACCGGAAATCCTCGCAAAATCGTCAAAAATCTCGTTATAAGTAGGTTTATAAAATAAACAAAATAATGCATGGTTGCTTGGAGATATGAAATTTCTCTTCTCGTTTTCAACTCGAGATATCGAGTTGAACACTCGAAGATAAATTTTATATCTCCGCGCAGCCCGTACGTATTATCCTCTATTTTTCTATCATATTTGCTTTTCTATCATAGAGAACGAAAGAGATAAATCTTGTTGACAATAATTTATATCGCATCAAAGGAGTAATAAGTGTAATCTGAGGACAAACATCGTGCCCTTTTGTACTGCCTGCATCCGTTATCTCCATCTTTCGTATAATACAAGTCAAGTTGCGTTTGAGATTGTTTCTCTCTGGAGGGTTGTTACTTTCGGACTGTTACATTTTTGGTGTAAATGGTGACCAACCGCACCATGGCATTAGTGTAATGTTACGGTTGTTAGCCTGCTGAATATGTGACGCAATATAACAGCTGGAAATCTGTATGCGTTTGTAGGCTTTTCACGAAATAAAGGCAAAATATTTGTTTTACTACGCTCCCGGATTGCCTACCTTTTTACATGCATCCGTTACAGAGATGTCAATAGGTCATCACCCCAGATCTCTATCAATTGAATTGTTGCCTCCTCTGACCAAGTAACAGCCCGCTGAGTTTTGCGAGGTGTTAGTGGTTCGACCAAAGAAGAAGACGCCATCTTGGATTTGCTCCTGTTTTTATCCATAAGGCCTTGAAAAATTCGAAAAATTTGGGCACGGCACCCCTAAAAAGCGGGCCGGGACTACCTCCAGAGGTGGTCTCGGCCCGCCTAAATTTTTCGGCACGCGGGCCGAAAAATTTGCATTTACACGGAAAAAATCAAGCGGGCCGTGCCCAAAATTATCGGCCCGCGGGCCAAAATTTAGGAGTGCCGTGCCTAAAATAAATGTCGTGTAAATGCGCCTTATATCTTAAAAGAAGAGAATTCGCGTTCAAACTATTGAACGTGAGGTGATAACCTACAGAATTTCTAAATCATGCAGAAGGTTGAGATCAGAAAACGGAACAGCTGTTAATTAGGCATTTGTAGTAAGGGCTGTGTCAGCGTTTCTTTTGTTTGGTTTAGAAACGGGAAAAAACCCTATGAAATTGAGTGAATGGCAATATCATCATAAGCGAACGCTTTTAAATAGCAGTTTGAGTTGCAATGTTGGTAAATTGTTTTGTGTAGAGTTTTAATTTCTTGTTGATTTTGTCATCTCTGCTCAATGTCACACATTTGCAACTGATATGGCGCTTTTTGCTAAATCGCAACGAAATATTTAATTACCCGGCGGTAAATTACGGCCGGGAGACAGTTGGACTGAACGTTGCTTTCATTTTTCACACGTTTTTACAATTTAAGTTGTAAATTACCTGCTATCATTGCGATTATCGCTGAAATCAAAGTCAGTTTTGCGAACGCCACTCTGCATGGTTGCACCATAACTCAATCGGCTTCGTGCCAGGTTTACACTAAACCACTCTGTAATCTAAGCAAACTATTTATAGGCCAGTTTCGAAATACAGTAAAATCCCGATTTCTCGAATCTCCAAGGGAAATCAGCAGTGAATTTGCAGTATTCAAATGAGAGAAGGGAAACGGGTTTTGGTTAGAGTTAACGTTATCACCCGGAGGGGCGGGGGGGGGGGGGGGGGGGGGGGGGTTACTTCTTGGAATTTTTGGTGGGGGTGTGCCGCCCGCATCTCCAAATCCAGACCCAATGCCATTTTCCACACCCGTTTTCAGACCTGGCCTCAAAAATCCATACCCGTTTTCAGACCTGACTTCAAAAATCCATACCCGTTTTCATTACTGCTGAACTGGAAGTCAACGTAACGAAGGTGAATAATAATAATAATAATAATAATAATAATAATAATAATAATAATAATAATAATAATAATAATAATAATAATATTTTATTTAAAATTTCCCATGAAAAAAATGTCAGTAAAAATTTCAATAGCCTACCTACATAATAACACTCTGAAAGCTTTTACACGCTCTAAGCTTCTATGTACACAAGTTAAAATATTACAAGTTAATAATAATAATAATAATAATAATAATAATATTTAATATTTATATTGCGCATTTTCTATAAAATAATCAAATGCGCATTACAATAAATACAAAAAAAAATATGAACCTATTTACAATTTCTATGAAATATATAGGTATGAAATATATGAAATATATAGAAATATATATGAAATATATGAAATATATAGGTAGAATTTAGCTGGAATGATATATTTGATCAATATCTCTTTCTCTCTCACCAGTAACTCGCCCCAGTTTCTGGGAAGAAAAATAAATTTATAAGCTTTCTTGAACATTCCCCCGATAACAATATCCAATTTCAGACCAAATTGTTCAAAATCTTTACCCGTTTTCAGACCAAAACGGCTCAAAAGCCATACCCTTTGGGGCGGCACATACCTATCTACCTGATATAGAGGGGTACCCCACCCCAGGATTCGAAAAATGGAGAGCTCGACAAATTGCGATTACCCTGTTTTTATTACCTGGCTCTGAAGTTTAGCAACGTAAAACCAAAGATTAGATTAACAACAACAACAACACTTGCGCTTTATTTGCATGACCATAAAACATTACAGTATTGCAAAAGCATAACAATAATAATAACAATAACAATTTTACAATAAAAAGTCATTAAACAAAACTAATCAAATAATCAGTGATCAAGAAATTGATAACAATTTGTCTCTCATTTCAAAACGGGACGATATAAACTGCACTAATTGCATATTAACATAATAGTCAGTGGAGTTCATTAATTGCACAATCAAGGCTGAAATTGATAACTGCTTGGGATTCGAAATTACATGATCTATTTTACTGAAAAAGTTCTCTCTAAGTGATGAATATCTTGGGCAGTGAAATAGTAAATGGGTTTCATCTTCAACATTATGCCCACAAATAGTGCATAGTCTGTCACTTCTAGGGATGTTGTTATATCTTCCTGTTTCAATCAGGAGTTTGTGATTACTTATTCTAAGTTTCACAAGTGTTTTTCGATTAGGATTTTTTCTAGTCAAATCTAAATAGGGCGAAGGTGTATAACTGTCTTTAAAATTATTATAGAATTCTAGCTTTTGAGAATTACAGAGGGAATGTTTCCAATAGGCGATATATTTCTTTTTCATTTGATCTACAAGGTATGTTATCTTAGTGTCATCTAAAGTGTCATGATTAAAGTTAAAGGAAATGTCATAATAATTGAGCATATTTATAAGATTGGAATAGAAACTATTTTTACCATTACCGTTCAAATCTATTGACATTATCAGTGATTGCACGACGAAGGAGTTTTGATCTTTGTTTTGAAGATAACTTATGTACTTAAGAATTCGTTTATTTATATCAAAGGTTAAAGGGAATCGACCCATTTCAGCCCGGCATGCAATATTAGATGCCTTGTTATTAACTTGTAAGTAACGTTTGCAAAATTGTAAGTGACCTTTTTCAATCGGTGAAGTGTCCCAAGACTTGAAATCTGATTTAGCAAAGACACCCCAGGCTTCGCTATTATAAGTCAAAATGGGTGAAATCATCGTGTCAAAAATTTTGCAAGCAAGAGAGGGTTTTAAACTGCTAAAGTCAACGTGCCGTCTTAAAGCAAAGAGAGCATGAAGAGCCTTTTCTCTCAAGAAAAGAAAAAGAATGACGATATATTTGCTTAATGGTTCTTAATTATTTCCCACCATTAGAATATTGGCTGATATTAATTTTGCAGCTTTTTTACCGTTTCCGACGCAAGAGAGAAAAAGATCATTGCGTGCAAGCTCCCTTTCCTTCTGACCATAAGTTATGATAGTAATTTTTAGCCTTAAATATCGCGACGCCTAGCTATTACAATTAAAATGTCTTCAACTGAATAGCACAAGATCGTAATTTCCCGTATGGGTATCCGCGACGCTCCTTGTGCCGTGTCTTTTCATGTTGATGTGGTAGTAAAATACATTTGCTTCCAGAAACATCTTTGCGGGTGATGCAACTGTATGACATTATTGCACAATCCAACAATCATAATGAACTCGAAAACTTGGTTTTATTCGCAAGCGATTTATTAACGACTAGTTTTAAACCGGCGAGTTTTCAATTTTACCACTGCTTTCTTTTAAGCAAATAGTACATTTTTATTTACTCAATCAAAGTAAACTTACACAATCAAAGAAAATATCCTATGTAAGAAGGCGAGCACTAAAAGCCGTACTTCAATAACTCGATAGAAACACTGAACTTGCACGAGCTGTTGACGTAATGATGGCGCGTGCAAAGAGAATTAATTTACATTTTGATGATCAAAACAAAACGAGTAATTTTATTTTCTTCGTCGTGGTGTTTTCTGAAAGAAATAGAAAACATGTTTTCCGTGTTTCTATCGAGTTATAGAGAGACTCGTGAAAGTTTGGGAGAACTCGAAAAAGCTGTGGAAACACTTGCCTATCGGCTTGTGTTCCAACAGCATTTCTCGTTCTCCCAAGCTTCCACTCGTGTTTCTATAACTCGATTGAAACACGAAAACTAAAAAATACAGCTACAAGTTACGCACATGTTTAATACCGAACTTTTTGAAGTGTGTATTGAAAGCAACAAGATGAAAGTCGCAAAGACAGCTGAAAAATTCTATCGATCATTGTTCCCACGTCAAACCCAATCTTTAATCTGAAACCTACTTTTCATTACACTTCAGTTCCCGCGTTACAAATTCCTGATTACGACAGTGTGCACAGACAATCGCTTTACAACGGTTGGTTTTTATTTTCTCTATTTTGTGAGAGACGCAATCATAAAATGAATGTCGGCTTCCTTTCCAGCCGAGGCAAAATATTATATTTTGCATAATTGCTATTGAAAATTCTTCAATTGTTTTCTACTTTAATTAAATTTTACAAAGAGACCATTTCAAATCAAGCAAGAACCTTTGGCAAGTGGGCAGGGAAAGATTTTCGTCACACTGCAACAGTTATAACCGAGGCAAAAGACTAGATAACACAATTTCTTAAGCGTACCGCTAACGTATTCATTTCAAAGTTTCGAGTGTATGCTAATTCCTGTCATTCTTTCGCACATTCCTTATCTGCCATATTAGATATCATTTGCTTGGTTCTAGTATTGAAAATAACGACTATTCCTGCCGCGGTAAAGCGATTTCTTTTTACTTAGACAGCAACGTCGTGTCGATCTAGAATATATGTCAGTTCATTCTCTCCTCGCCAGCAAAATGGATTGGTAACTGATGGGTAATCGAAAAATTCACAACTGCTCTATTCAGCTTACCTGAAGTGTAAACGACTTGAGACGTAATAAGGAACAACACACCGTAAAGTAGAATCGATGGATCCATAGCTTTAGTATTTTTTTAACGTCAAACTGCCACAGTGAATCTCAATGTTATTACGGTCACCCGATTTTACAACCACGTGTGTGTCAATACCGTACAGAGATATGTAAATTGCAGTATGCTGACTCATGTTCCAAAGGTTGGATACATCACTTCACGTGATAATTTCAACCAATGAAAATCAACGGTGGAAATAATGATGGCGGACGGCAAGTGTCTTCGAAGAAATTATATCCTATGGTTGTAGTTTTGTTAATGTTTGTCATCAATTAAAAGGAAACGCAAAACCGGTCGACGGAAATGGTATTCTCTCATTTATTCTGGACTTTTTGTGGCAAGGAAAATTTTACGTGTTTGTTACGACGTACTTTCTCGCAGCTATCGAACGAATTATGACACAGCTCATGACAAGTTGAAAGCCTTTGCCGGCTCAAATGCTGTTCATACTTGCTTATGGGAAAGACAATCACTGTAGATTATTTGGAGAAAAGATACTGAAGTAGTAATGAACGATTAACTCTACCCACTAACCGATACTTTACATGGAAATTGCTGTTATTTAAATACAAACTCAGGCAAATATTGAACAAATCAAGTGAAACAAGAAAACACATTGGAAAAAGTCTTACGTAAAAATCAAATAGCTTACCATATCATTTTTGTTAATACTGTAATCAATCTGACATTAACGGTTATAAAGTACTTTGTGAAACAAAACGGACAAAACTTCTCAGTTCTGTAGCTGGAAAACAATTCCAGTTATCTACGTTGAATACTCTTGTTATAAGAGATATGCCTTACTATTTAGAAAATAATGGTATACAGGCTGTCTTGAATGATGTGTGGAAAAAGACACGACAATTCATGTCAGTTTACTTACAGTTTACATACGATATAATTTTCTACAAAGTATGACTTTATGCAGATTTCAGATTTCAGATTTATTATTTCACATAATGTACAAAGTTTAAACAACATTACACACTATTTACAGAAAATATACTAATTAAAATAAGGAAAATATAACAAAAATAAGAACCAAAATAAAACGTGCTCAGTGACCAAAGAAGCATATGCTGTCGTGTTGGCCACTGACACGTTAAAAACAAACAAACAAGACACATCAATTACTGGAAACAATAGAATATGAATATCGAAGTATGCAGAATAAACATATTGAAGGATGTATACATCATAAATAAGCTATATGCAGAATGTAACGAAATTATGCACTAGAGTAAGATTGGGTATTTAAAAGTATAGTTTATAGTGCTTGTAAAAGGAAGTGTAAGACAGTTTTTGGAAATCTGTTGGAATAGTTTCCCAAAGTTTTGATGAAACAAAAGAGAACGTAGAGGTCCCATAGTTATTTTTGCTCTCGGTCTATGAAAGTTCAACTTAGCAGCAAATCTGGTATTGTGGGTATGAACTTCAGAGACTTGAGTAAGGGTTCTTATGGAATATTGTTGGAATGTTTCTTGAGTCATTTAAAATTTTATGAATAAATAGAGCTACTTTAATTTTGTACACATCTTTAAATTTGAGAATTCCTAAGAGATTGTAATATGGTGTAGCATTTTCCCTGCTATAAGCAAAGAATATGCTTCGGGCACATTTATTCTGCTTGGTTATGACATTACGTAAATTAGCTTTACATGCACTACCCCAACTTATGATAGCGTAGGATAGGTATGGATATATGAAATTACAATTGTTTCAATGTATGAAGATCAACAAAATATCTCAATTTATGAATAATTGCTATATTTTTTAATAATTTATTGTTAATGTCTGGATCTGCGGTCCCCATTGTAAATGTTTGATCCATATAGATACCTAGATACGTAATCTGACTTTTATGTGCAATGTTAGGAATATGTATATATGGTCTTAGTCTTGTAGATGAAATTATCATGTAATTAGTCTTATATTAGTAAGATTTAAAGATAATTTGTTGATGATACAATATTTAAAAACTAATTTCAATTCCTCATTCATGACGTACTCAAGGTGATGCAGATTATCAATTGCATAAAACGTATTTGTATCATCAGCAAATATACGAAACGATAGTTTTTTTAGCAGTTAGGCAAGTCATTAATATAAAGCAGGAATAGAAGAGGACCCTAAGTTGATCCCTGTGGTATTCCACAAGTAATGGTTTCAGGACTAGATTAGACAATCTTAACAAACTGAGTGCGATTCTGATGTAAATAGTTTTCAAACCAGTGAAGGGTTATTCCTCGTATACCATAGTGGTGGAGTTTAGATAAAAGAATGATCTGGTTCACAGTATCAAATGCTTTAGAAAAATCTAAATAAAAAAAAACACCGCAGGTAGCCAGCTTTTTACCCATTGCCTGTTTGAGGGTGTCAATGATCTCAAAAATGGCTTGCTCTGTTGAGTGCCCTTTTCTAAAACTAAACTGATATCTATACAAAATGTTATGTTTTTCCAGAAAATCATATAGTTGATTATAAATTAATTTTTCAAGTATCTTCCTCAGAGGTGAAAGAGTTGAAATGGGTCTGCAGTTACCTGGGTCAGTTACATCACCACTTTTGTAAACTGGAGTGACTTGAGAAACTTTCAAAATATTAGGTACAACACCAGTTTGTATTGATTGATTATAGATTTTAGTGAAAGGTACTGATAAGGGTTCAGCTGCTAGTTTTATTAAATTACTAGGTATATCAATTGATGATTTCCTCTTGTCTAATGTCTTAAACAAGTCTGAATCCTAGGTTTCTGTAACAATGGACATCACAAAACTTTTTTTTTGAGAGTCGGAGAACGTCTTTATGCAGCTGCCAATAGCTAAGCTTGGTAGAGCTGCTTTATAAAGCCTGAGCATGTAGTTCTGTTTAGTAGTGGCGTTTGTTTCGTTAATTATTTTTAATATTTATACTATTTAGAATAATTTTCTATAAGCATCGGAATTTTATTAATTTTATCCAAACGTCTCAATATATATAAGAGGATTATCGAGCTAAATAGACTGTCTTGTAGTGTCTCTGAAGGCTCTGTGTTAGGAACACAGTGGCACTTTTGAATTAACATCATAAGCATTCGGTATATTCTTTTTGCAGGTGATAAAATCTCTTTTCTACTACAAAAATGTTAAAACTTAAATGGCCGAATAAGAATGAACTAAAGAAAACGCATATGCAATTTCCAGTAGTCAAGGTAACCAGGGGCAATTACACAGAAATGCAATTCTTCATCAATGGCTACCAGTTACAGCAAATTGGTAGGAACGAACGGTCTATAAAATATTATTGATCTCGATTTAATTTTGAATGCACAAAGGAACAGTTTGGTAAAAAAGGATGTTAAAGTATATTGATATTTTGTGTAGGGCTAGTAAACCAATATGTTAATATTTGTATGTTATATGGCGTTACTGGCAATAATCTAATATTATAACACAAACGTATAATATTAAAACAGTTTCCTAATATTATAACAGTTTCCTAAAAGAATTGAATAGAAGAGAAAATGTAAAGTAAGCAATAATTTTAGAAATGATCAAAAATTAGAGTCAGAGTAAAATTAATTTTAACGGAAGATACAATTTAATAATTTGTTTTTGTTTTTGAAAAGGATTTGATATCCATCAGAGTACACAAAAATGACTGGATTATATACACCGAAATGATTTAACACGTGTATATGACAATCGCCTGGAGGTCCTCCTTTGCTTTTTCTAGAATTACAATTTTACTTAAGAGCCCTATAACTATAACTAAAGGAATCTTATTGGAAAAGCTCAGTTAACTTGATAAGATATCCTGCTGTATACATTTGTTATGTTCAAGATATAAATTAATTTTATAAATGTAACTAAAGTTGGTACAATAATTAAACAGAAAGTTGCTTATAGTACTGGACTCATTCATAATTTTGCCGTTTGGATTTCACAAATTATACATCATATACATGTTGTGGTTCAATTTTATCCTTGGTTCAAATTTTATTTTCCCTTGTTTTTGGGTATGGTAGTTAGTTAGTTAGTTAGTTCTCTTCACGCCATGAGGCGCATAAGGCTGTAACTGTCTCTCGCCAACTAGCCCTGTCTTGCGCTGCGCCCCTGTATGATAATGAGTTTAAAAAAAGAAAAAGAAAATTTGAACCGAGGATAAAATTGAACCACAACATACACATAAACTCACTTAATTTACAATAAATCAATTCTAGCAAATCATTTACTTCAAGAACCCCATAATAAATAAACAAATATGCTTGTGTAGTGGCACACTCATTGGTTCGATTTCTACCCCTTTTGTCTCTTTGAATTAAGTACCAAAAGGCATCACAACACCTGATATTGGCTATTATTACTAATTACTTTTCTTTTTATAACCAAGAGGGATGTTCATTATAAAATGATGTTTATAAGGACACACTCTTGCTAAATTTTGGCACTCAGGAATCTATGTAGTGAAGTTTCTCAAAAGATGTGCGTTATGTCAGCAGGTGTATATACATTCCACACATTGGTATCTGATGGGCCAGGTTAACAAAATGAGCGTACACTGGCTGGTTTACGAACGCTTTAAAGTTTTGTCGATATTTATTTTTAAAAACTTAGAAGCTAATCAAATGTTTAGATAAACATGCTTCCCCAGGTTTATTAGTTTGAACTTTCCTACGATAAAACGAAAAGTTCTTGTTTATTCAGGATATCCGGTTCAAGCCTCTTATTTTGAATACCTCTACGTGGTGAGTTAAAGAAGTTTAGTTGGTATAATTTTGTATTTTTTTTAAATAAGCCATCAGATCTTTTCTAAACAGTATGCTTTCGTGTAAAGCATGTTAAATGTACCTAAAAATTATGTTTCACTCTTAAAATGATATAATAATAGTAATAAATAGTAATAGTAATGGTAATAGTAATAGTTAAAGTAATAGTTATAATAATAGTAATACTAATAGAAATAGTAATAGTGACAGTGACAGTCATAAGGATTGCCAATGCAATTGTAATGGCAGTGGCAATGACAATAGTAATAGTATTAATGGTAATGGTAATAATAATGATAAAGACGATGATAATGATGATGATGCGGAGTTACGTGGATATGTAAAAATGATGAAATCAGAATCCATGTCATGACATTGGCAATACCAGGTAACTCAGAAAAATAATTTATTTACCTTTCTCGGTTTACTCCGATTCATATCGCTTCTGCTTAAGCAGTTTGACGAAATCTATGAGAAAGTACACTTCAATGAGGTTAAATGTTCATGGTTTGTTTTTGCCCTACCCAGTCAAATTCCGTTGCCCAGCATGCATGACTACGCATAAAGGATTTTATTTGGAGGCTCGTTTTGAAGTCTCGGGCAAGCTCAATTAGGCTGGAATAGTAACAAGGGTGTAGTTAGACCACTGCTAAATGGTTTATACGTGCATGCTCCACCATCTAGCCGGTTTGACAACATCGGCATGTCGCTGCTAACTTGGCAAAGGTGCACGACTAGTTGACTGTCGCCGTCTCCTTACAAAAGGGTATAAAAAGAATTACTCGAAACATGCATTACGAGTGCAGATTTTTTTTTTCTGGATAATGAATCATCGTAAGTATCTTATTACCCAGCGATAGTGGTGTCTACGACTTCTCTCTTCTAATTATTTGGTTACCATAAACGTTCGCAGGCGCTCCAAGCCAAATATATACAGCTTCAAATCAATACGTACCTTTACCTTGTGATGCCTGAGTAGAAAACCATAGAAATTAAAAATCACCAACATTTTGCTGTTTACACTTCGCAAATAATCCCAAATAAATGGAATAAAGCGCGCAAATTGTATAAGTAGCTACTGTTTCTCGGAAAACTACGATAATAAATAAGCGTAATCCCTTCGATTAAATTTAATTTTAAATTCAAATTAGCCGTGGCTTTACTGAAGCTGTCAAAACAAACCATTGTCATTGGAGATCATTAACAATGGCTTTTTAAAATTGTCAATAACACTTTTGCAATAGGTCAGGCGTAACAGATCACCCAAAATGCATTTACAAATATGTCTGGTAAAATTGGTAAAATTGGATTTCTTTATTCACTTAGGGTGCAGTAATCTCGTTGTTGTGTTGCAGTAGATAGAGATCTTCAGATCGAAGTACGAGATTTAGTAGATTGTCACATTTTACTCTAATCTTGTACCCTTGTCTTTATTCAACTGGCCCGCAACAGGGAAGAGCAAGGGCTCTGGGAACGAAACTGGATTGAAATTCGAAAGTCGTATACGCTTACTTCAGTCTGAAGCCCCCTATTATCAAAGCATCGCTACTTTTGTCATTAGGTTTTCGCCTTTCGTAGCCTTAACTGTCGATGGATGGGGTTTAGCTCAAAGGCAACTGCTAGCAAGCCCCTCCTCTACCTACTAAAAATAGGGACACTGAAACTTTCCTTTAGAACACTTAATTGGTGAATCATCTGTTCGGTGAAACTCCAACTAATGAAATCCCTACCTTTTCATATACTTCCAACCTGAAAAAAGGGACACCTTTCGGGTGGAACCTCCCCGTATAGTCCACCACTGGGTATAGGGATACCCCCCAAGCCCCCTCGGGGATAGAATTTCTGCTTGGCAAGGGATAGAACTATGAAGGCTGAGCATAACAGTTCGATCAACATTTTGGGGGACGTCAAAGACTAATCTTAATCAACAAGCTTCACTTTGAAGAAACGTACAGTGTTCATTTATTATAATCTCAACACAAATTAATGTAGTTTATGACAGCATTCAGCTCAGTGGTTTAGCAGTACGATATTACCTGAGGAAACGAATGGCTCTAGTTCGACTCACAGATGTAATGCTATTTTTTATTTTACTTTTAGTTACAGTGCTGCGCGCCGCGCCGTACCGTTGCCACTTGATAAAGTTTTTGACTAATGTTTGACAACATTTTTGATCTTTTGAACACCTTGGTAATGGCTTTCAATTGAACTGGCCAATAAACGTGCAAGAACGGTGAGAGTTGTGAAGTTCCACGTTCTCTCTACGAAAATTTTCACTCCACCTTTCTCACTTCTCGCATTTTGGTCAGTTAAAGCAGAAGCCATCAGAAAGTTTTCAAAAAGGTCACAAATTGTTAAAAAAAAAATAATCCAAAAGTTTTTCGAGTGTCAACGATACGGCGCGTAGCAATGTAAAACTCTCAAAGACAATACTTGGTACAAATGTTAAAGCTTTATGAAGCACCAAACAACTACTCTGCCGATAAGAATAATTGTTCAGCTAAGTCTTTAATTTTGTCTCTTTTAGAGAATTAAAAGCTTTATATCTTAATTAACGAGCTTATTAGTCCATGCTAAATGAACTTTTTATGTGCGTTTGTAGTCAAGTGCGTGTTACTGAATATTTTCCATTTATCGCCCAGTTTATATTTCTATTCCGCGCATAGAGCTGCAGTGGAGCTGAAGATATGTGGCCTCATGGCTATAGTTCATCCCTGTCATCAGATTCACACATCGCCTCAAGGTTAGCTGCATGACATTTCCCGCTCTTTTTCCGTCTATAATAGCAAACATACGTGCAAAGAACTGTCACTATGATACCAACAGCAAAACCAGTTGGAAGTCCAATTCCCAGGCCAATACCAAGTCTGCCTCTTTGGACGCCCTCCTCGACAGGATCTTGATAAATAAGATCATGACACAGATTCAGTTGATATGTAAACATGTCATTGTTTTGAACTCTAGCGCGTGCGCTGAGCTGTACGTTCCCCGACTGTTTTCACGAGAACAAAAAAGACAAGAAAATAAATTGACAGCCATAATCGAGTTGGTAAGGCTAAACAGAAAAAAAAAAAGATGCTATTGATATTAATTATGAAGAATATTATTAGAATGTATTTAAAAAACAAACTAATTCATGCAAAAGGGGTTACTGCACTTTTGTTGGAATGTCGAGAACTGCGGGTAAATATTAAACAACCTTGCTTGTAGCCTATATGTGTAGGGATTTTTGAAGAATGCATACAGTATAAAGCCCCTTTGAACAACACTGTTGTTAGTTAGGCATGAGCACTCGGGGTACGTACGTTATTGTAATGCCATAAAACATTAGTGACATCATCATTACAAGTGCGATCGCCAATATGTGTACCTGTTGAGTGTGTTGTAGATGCAGTCTTTGATTCTCTAGTTGGTTTATCGACTGTGAAACAAAGAAAAGTATTAGGAATGTACTCTGCAGAAAAACTGAAATATACGTACGTGCTGTCTGGCGGACCCTTAAGAAATGTACCTGCTCAGCATAGTCATACTATGTGCTATTTAAAACTATCTGCAGAGTTATATATAAATCAAGTCATTAGCATTCATCTGTCGAATGTATATTTTATGTGCGTTTGAATCTCGAGTTGGTTCAGCAACTGAAAACAAAGTCAACTGTCAACGTGGCAATAAGGCTTCCAAACATAGATTTCAAATATATACGATAGCCGACATAATGGTTGCCATAATTTTATTATAATGCAAATCAGCCACGTTTTCTGCAAGGGGGCAAAAATTGCAAAAAAAATTTTATTTCTCGTATTCCTGAGCCGAGTTATGGAATAATGATTCCATTATTAAGGATAGTTTTAAATTAGATAACTCTACTTGTTAAGAGCCAAATTTGCGTAAAACTACGAATATTTTAACCACAATACTAAAAAAACGTCCTATGCGTGCGTTTGTTTGGGTGGTCACAGCTTCGCCAATTAACATAAATATTTAGTCTTCTTCACTGACATGTACCTGTTGAGTGTGTTTCAGTTGTAGCCTTTGATTCTCCAGTTGGTTTATCGACTGTGATATAAAAGAAAAAGTTAGGAATATACTCTGCAGAAAATTGACGGACCCTTAGAAAAACTAACTGCACAGCATATTTGAAAAATAGTACCCAGTGGGTGCATGAGTCTAATGCGTCATGGATTGTTAGTGCGGTTGAAATATGTTGAAGTAGTTACGGTAGTTTCGGTAGTAAGAGTGGTTCTGAAGAAGTCGATAATATTTGTTCTCTTAAGTATATATATTTATATATATTTATTCATGTTAAAAGATTAGTGCGTTGTAGACCATAGGAAGATCGTACAGATTTAGAGGGGGGGGGGGGGGGGGGGGGGGGATTCTGAAAAATCTGTTTGCAAAAGCAAAAAAAGCCCAACTAAATTTTTTGCAGGCATGAAAAAAATTGTCTGCAGAGAGATGACACCGGAAAAAATGTTTTCACAGACAACGATACAGAAAAAGTATTGTTTGTCTTGAAAAAATTTTCATCCCCCAGCTTCCAAAAAAATAATGGTCCGCCCCATAGATAGACAAGATACAGCCGCTTATTTAGTATTCTAAATATCCTAAATCACATCAAAATAAGCCAAAATATATATTTTTTCAATTCCTTTGCAATTTATGCAATACTGCTCAACAAAGATTTTAATTACCTTTTAACGTTTCGACACAGGAGAGCAAAGAAAACATTGCGTGCAGAATGTAATTTAATTAAGCGAAATATTTTCACGTCTATCAAACACTACAAGCAGTTGAATGAAAGAGTTTTGTTTTCATGACTGAGAACAGCTTTCAAATAGTCAATACATGGAAATAACAATCAGATCGGAATTCAATAACTATTAAAGCGAGTTTTCATTCTGTCTTAACTACTTTTTGGCAAGTTTCAATATTTATGCAAATTTCGCGCGAAATGTAATTTGATTACACTGTCTTGTTTTCAAGCTCCAGATTGAATCTTGAATGGTGAAAAAAAACTCTTTTTAATGAAAGTTGCATTCTGTGGATGAAATTCTGCTTCAGTTGAATTGAACAATCAATTACTGACTACAATTTTATTTAATTTTCCACCTTTTTTTTTCAAAGTTAGTTTTTGTTTATGAACACAAATGTCACTTCCGGAATCTTTTCATCAAAAGATGTCGATTTCACGTTGCGTTTCCCACGGATTATAAAAAAAACATGCAGCTGGAAAGAGAACATTTTCAGTGGCTTCACACTTGAAAACGAGGATTCATATTATTTTGCACTGTAAAACATTTATTCCAATTACATACATGACAATTTCTTTCACAAGTGCGTGTCGTGCTCGAGCTCCGCTCGACCGTTTCTTCGTTGACAACATCCTTGCTGATTGGATTACGATCACCGCACCAAGCCCACAATGAGGCGGGCTATTGTTTAAGCACAATTGCACCGGACGATTATCGATCCCGAACCATTCCCTTGGGATTGCTAACAGCTTTTTTCCACTACATAGAGTCTAAAGCGCATGCGCATTAGACTCAAAAATGTGACATCTTGTGGAAGTGAATGTAGCAGTAAACATATATAACTACATGTTGTTTGGCTCTCGAGTTGGTTCATTATCTTAAAATCGTAAAACTAACAATATAACTATAACGACGAGAAATTAATGAAGATGACGAAACTAACCCTAACCCAAAATAGGCGAATAAGCGAGCAAGATATTCACGATAGCTGCAATGATAATGCAAATTAGCCATGTTGTCTTTCAGGGGGAAAACATTGAAATAATGCTGTTTCTCTCATTTCGGAACCAAGTTATGGAATAATGATTTCATTATCATGGTTCGTTTGAAACTCGATAACATGACTTGTTAATTACGCAAGCCGTTTTCGAAATTGCGTAAAACTACGAATATTCTCGTCACAATACTGAAAGAAGTGTCCTATGTGTGCGTTTGTTGGGTAGTCACAGCTTGCCAATATATGAGCACGACAATTAGCATGGGCCTGTCGAATGCACATTTGATGTGGCCTTTGTATCTCGAGTTGGTTCAACAACTGACATCAAAGTCAACCACCAATGCGATAAAAGGCTTCTAAACACAGTTTTCAAATATTCACGATAGCCGCCATGATGATGTCCATATAACAATACAAATTAGCCATGTTGTCTGCCAGGGGGTGGGGGTGGGGGCAAACATTGAAACGATGCCGTTTCTCGGTTAATAATATACATGACAAAATTACTCGATTCTGATTGGCTGAGACTGAGTGCAGTTCAGAGGTAACACCAGTGCAAAAAGTGTAACACCAGTGCAAATTACAAATAGACGCGGACGAAAACAACGACCGGGGTTTTCGCTAGGTAAACAACAGTAAAACACTTAAAAGATAGTTCTAAGAAACCAAATACAATTATTAGCACCTCATTCTGGCTAAATGTACGGAAAACGTCAAGCGAAGAGAAAAAAATATCGCCAACAACATAGAGGAAAACGAGCCGGCAAGCCGAACTAACAGTTCTGCCCTAAAGTAAAAGGACAAAACAGTGACGACTTGTCTTGGAACCAGACCGCTTACAGAATGATAATAGCTTAGATAGCTACACTCGACAGGCATATAAATAAACAAGGATACAAGTTTTTCAATCCGACAAGTAAGTTCTTCGCCGACCAAGTTCTTCGCCGGTCTGTCATGGGAAAACGTCCAACTATAAAAGCGCGAAGTTCAACCGAAGAAGAAGTGGACGTGCTATGACAGTAGGAATTTTTTGGTGCCAAAACGCCAGAAGCACTTACATATCTGTGGTTTGTGGTGGCTTTTTGCATTTATCAACTGCCAGGTTTCTTTCATCTTTGGCCGCTCGAAGCTTACATCTCGGTTTCCAAAACGGCCACCGTCCAATTCTTCAGTTTACGCCGAGCTTTCACAGTCTAATATGTACATTGTCTTTAGTCGGTCATTGTTAACCGAGTTGTGCTTCAAAAACGTTTGAAAAACCACAAATTCCCAAGTTTACAGTACAACTGAATGAATCTGAATATTTCGCTCTTGTGAAAGTTTGAAGTTGACATGTGTTTGCTGTGCTTCAACCAATCAATTGAATGAAAAATCAGAAAAGGCGCACGGTGTCAAAATTCAACTGGTTTTCTTTTTCTCTCTGTCCCTTTTTTCATGTATATTATTAATAAGTAATCACATGATTTTTCTCGTGCAATTAGGAATAAATAAGCACTTTTAAATTTTTCAAAGACTACAAATTGCACTCGCCCTACGGGCTCGTGCAATTTTGTTAGCCTTTGAAAAATTTACTCGTGCTTATTTATTCCTAATTGCACTCGAAATCATGTGATTACCTATAGAAATCGGCTCTTCTACCCAATTTAAAAGTATCTGCGCCAAAATCACCACCGAGAACCAAGTTATGAAATAAGGATTTCATTATTAAGGTTAGTTCAAAACTCGAAAACTTGACTTGTTACTTAGTTACGCAAGTCGAGTCTCCTCATATTCATGCGCTGTCCGGAAGGGCTGCTTTGCTTTAGTCTTTTCATCGTTGAGATAATGACAAAGCAAAGGAAAAAACACTGCTACGATTCTGCTGCCGTGCAAGGCCTAACTGTTGGTTTTTTTTTCGGTGGGTTTAGGAAACCCCGTGCCGTGTTTGTCTGTTGCCTACGCCGAAAATAAACTCTTCATCCCTCAGCAGTGATGCTTTGGCAAACCGGAATACAGAAATACTGAACTCAAATCTACCAAACTGATTGTCTTAGCACTGGGGAACATTCATTTACAACCCTGTGTTGCTGTTTGATTTCACTGGACGACCCTGGACGTTTTATAGGATAGATTTGCCTCTTAGTACCACCTTTGGTGCTTTTTGTTATTATTTTTGTTGTTTTGTATTCATTGTTTTGTGTTTATTCGTCCTCTTTTACAGTATTCTTGATAATTGGTAATTTGGAATGCTTTTGTACTTTACATTGTTTTCAAGTCTTTCATCAACATTGCGCCATAAAGTTCGAATCTTCAGTCTCACTTTGTCCGCCGTTTCGTTTGTCCGAGATGGATTTTCCATGAATCTACTGGACTGCCGTTATTGTCAATCATTTTTAATTTCATCATTTTGCACTGTCGATTTCACTTTTCTGTTCTGGTTTGGGATAAATTGTCTTGCTCTTAGCCAATCAGAATGCAGAAATTGTTGCTTGTATGATTATTATGATTAATTTCTGAACGATCCACGAGCTACAAAACCAAATGTACTTCTTAGTAACCACGTACGCAGGTAAAAAGATTGAGAATGGAGCACAAATTAAAGGGGCTTTGTCACGGATTTAAACAGATTTTCGAACAGTCAAAATTTATATTTCTAGTGTAGGAAACCTAAAAATAATGGGCCAATTTTTTAACAATTGCTATATTAGAGCATTGAAACTGTTAACAAGCATCTTTGGCTGCGGATGGCTTGGATGGAAGTGGATTGCAAATTGAAAAATTAAGGCTAAACTCTTCAATTTTTTTCCCGAGCGTCGTCAAAAAAATTAATATTTATAGCTTTAGTTTGATTTCTATCCGCAAATTAAGGTCATGTCTTAGTTCAAATGTTCAAACAAAATGTTTTTCATGGGTTAAGTTGCCTAACACTAATTTCAGAATAGTTTAGAGCAAAAATCTACGAAATCCTCGTGACGTAGCCTCTTTAAATACATTTTACTAACATCAACCAGTAGATGCTTACCTTTTACGGTCACTTGAAACGTATATTTTGTATTGCCTGCAGAGTTTCCTGCCATACAAGTGTAATTTCCAGCTTCCTCCGTGCTAACATGACGACGTATTAAATACTTAGGTCCATCAGTGCAATTCTGAAGCACTTTATCTTTCCAAATCCAAGCCACCCAGGGAACAGGGTAACCTTCTGCGTCACATTCCAGAATTAAAGACGTGTTCTCGAACACCATACGGTCCTTGACGCTTTTTAACGTTATAATTGGTGGATTAAACTAAAAACGAAAACAAACCTTTTCCTCTTAATCCCGAACAACTGAATGAACGAAGGAACGAACGAAGGAATTAATTTATAACTTTTTTGGAGTGTCAATCATCATCAATGTCATCATTATCATCATCATCATCATCATTATTGTTGAGTATTACTACTTTTTTATTATTATTAAAAAGAACATTTCAAAATAAATATAATATTTGTTTGCGTTTTTAGATAAACCGTCTCTTACCTGCAAAGCGAGTGTAAACCAGTTCAATAAAACCAAAGGAGGAAATCCATCCACTTGAATTCTTATCCCATAATCGCCAAAGTCGTGGTGTTGAACATTAAAAAGTTTAAAGGCCACAAAGTAGTCACGAGTCAAATCTCCTGCCCAGTATAAACGTTTCGCAATCGAGTGGTTTTTCTTCAACACACTTTCGTTTCCAGTGGGTTCTTGGACAAACGAAATCAAAATGTCTTTGAAATAGCCGTGGTCTTTATTCCATGGTCCAAACCGAACTTGCAGATGTCTTGATTTCTCCTGTTCAGTGAGAGACAACTTCCAAGTGAATGTTTGGTTGGATCCAATTGAAGCCATTGTTGTTTTGTTCGGCTCAGTGACAAACCTTAAGCCATGGACTTTATTAAACGCTGAAAGAGAATACGGAAATTAAAATCACTGTATAAACTGCGACAAGAACGAAAAGAAAGGGAATGAAAAGAACCGAAAAACCGCAAAAAATGAAACGGTTTCGGAAATATGGCAAAACGATGCAAAAGAAAAAACGAAGATAAAAAGATGAGGGAGAAAAAGAGGCAAGGCAAGGACGGTATGAGGCATTGAAAAGCAGAAAAGAAAACAAGCGAGAACTGTGAAATGATTACTATGGACATGTCTATTTTCAACCTTGTATTATTTAAAGCGGCCATGAATATTTAACTTCGGGTGTGTAGTTTGCCAAACCTGATCCGATAGAGTCGTTTGATTAAAAGTATTACGCGTATCACCAATAAATAGAACGGTGGTATTTATTTTAATGATTTCATTGCTTTTTTTTCACTATCCCGAGCAGTATAAAAAGCTGGCTGAGACGCATCTTTAACATTTGGTGGCCTGAGAAAATGAGGAGCTTTGGCAGCGAGGAGGACAAGAAAAAGTAATTAAGCAGGCAGAAAGGAAGTCGAACGAAAAGCCCGAGCGATTTGCCTAATTAAGTACGCACTGCATTAATATACCAATCGGTATACACGAAGAGAAACAATACACTTAGCTTCCTTGAAATATTTAGTGAAACTGAAACTCTGCAACCTAAACAGCAATAGTAACAGTTCACAGGGAAGATAAAGGGTAAAAGAAGATAAAAGTGATCTAATAAATCGTAAATAGACTTCAGTTCTACCGTGTCACCGTGGTTATTCAAAAACTCTTTCTTGCCTTTCAGTATCTTTTTATTACAAGCTATTTTTTTAATTAACATAATTGTTACACGAAGACAGAGCACATGCAGTTAGAACTCTTTATAGAATTGAAGTGTGGATTTTATTTCCATATCATTTGCTACCTAGCTCTCGAAATCTACAACAAGAATTAAACTGATATCTTATAATAATAATGAATTTAATTGATCTTAATTTTTTTGGAGCATAAAAGTTTGCTTGAATTTTAAATGCACCCCGGCATAATATTCTATAAGCTACCCGAAGAAAAATATTACATTTTCAGTTTAGACTACGACAAGTCCCCCATTTTTCTTGATCTGCTGACCGTGAACCGAAAGAAACCACAACCTGCAGATTTCCCACGGCCATTACACATGTTTTCACTTCACGCTCGACCGACAGAGACCCGCCCGTCTACACTAGTATATTACTGAACTCAGAGTTTTCATCGTCGACGCGTTTTCACTTATCTTCCAAACTACAACGATTGAAAACGTCCCTCTGCGTTCACCAAAAATTCACTTAATCGGTACACTATATGTTAATTACTACATATAACTTTGGTACAGCATATCAGTTGTAACACACTGTTTCTGCTTCTGTAAATCAAAATCAACAAAGAGAGCTGACCTTCGTTCTGAGAAAAAATCTGCTTTTACAGTTGTCGTTGCATAAATTATAAGCTGAAATAGCACAACTCGAGCGTCAGACTGCGAGAAAATCCAATTCTAAAAATTGTTTAACAACTGGAAATCAAAGCAAGCCGTTATTACTTTATGTTTCATGTGTTTTAATTCCTATTTATATCAAGACGAATTCTATAAATACAGTCAGTCTAGTTCATTAGTTCGAACCAGAGACCCATCGTTTGAACTTACGTTATTATTACAGAAACACTGTACCTGGGCTCGTTATCAGACCTCATTAGACATATTAGAACTTGATTTCATTTTATTTTAATGTCTAGATGGAATGGAATCAGTAGAATGTCTGTATAATCAAGGAACGTTTTGGTAACATTTCAAAACGTTTTGTTATCGATGATCTCCTCTCTTCAATGTGGTTCTTTCGTTGCTGGACAAACGCTAGTCTTCTTTTTCACTGCCCTTGTTTGGGCTCTTCGTCCAACGCTCCCTCTCACTCAAATGCATGCTTGATCAGGCATAGAGCGTGGTTTAATGCATAAAAAGGATTTGGACTTTTTGAAAGTCTATCTAGAATGTTATAATCAATGATGTATTTAACAACCGATACACGATGGAAATTCAATATCACTCAATTTCAGACATTGCAAAGCACTCTCAACATATTTAATAACATTGCAGAGCCAAACTATCGTTATGAATATCAACAGAGGAAGAATATGCGGCAGTGTGGCCTCGAGACAAATTTATCACACAACTGGAAAACTACTGGTTAATTGGAAACATTATGAACAGCAGCAATTCTAATTACCTTACGATGAAATTGTTTAGTAAGGCTAAATCCAATTAAATGTAGTTTCCACACCGTTAGTTCAACTAACCTACCTGCTCCTTGGAGTAAGATAAGAAGGAAGCTGTACAAAAGGATCATTACCGGCATCCTACTGTCCTAGAGATTCTCACTACCACTGTCAAATAAAACTGCTGAGCGGTGAACCAAGTGTCAAGCTTGTTGCGAAAAACATCGATTTACCAACTCTGTCTGGGATTCCAAAAATGCAAATCAGATGGGATTGTCAAAAACGGACCACTGCCAAAGGATCATAGACAATAGCTTTCCATATTGGCCAAGAGAATTGAAAATAGGTGACGCGTAACTGGTGTCTGTTAATTAGAGTTACAGTTGAGTCAGTGTCTTGAAAATTGTCCACCTACACATCTTATCAGTGTTTGTTTACGACTATTTTGTATCAATATCAGTGGCGGATCCAGATCTTCAGCTAAGGAGGGGGCCTGCTTGACTATAAATGTTGAATTCTGCGACGATATTTCCGGCACTTCAAAGAAAATGCGTAATTTCCGTTAAAATAAGGTGGGGCCCGGGCCCCTCCCCTGGATCCGCCACTGATATTTTTTTGTCTTGAAGGGATATTATGTCACATCACATCACGTCAAGTCTTGCCAGTCACATAACATCACGTCACATCACATCACATCACATCACATACTTTATCCTATCTTTCCCTATCCTATTCTTTTCAATAGTTTTTACTAAGAGAATTATATCATGTTATTACTGAATAAGAAAAAAAATGTTTTTCCAGCTTTTTATAGCCATCGCGTTAAAGCAGAAAACGTTTACAATCCAAAGACTTTCATGGACGAGTGCGTGCGAATAACAATGGAGCCACCTTAGCACAGCTGACCATGTTACTTTGTGGTTCAAAACATTAGTCAAATGCCGTATACACACAGCCAAAACCTTTGCTTAAAATTTATCACCAACATCCCAAATAAATATAAATGCATACTACTTCACTACAGGATTATTGTAATTTATTTGCTCTTCTAGGTCAGTTGCACGGCGTTAAGAATATCAAATCTCTTCTTTGCAAAAGTTACAAAGATGCAAATACAAAAACCAAACATATGACGAAAAAAAAAATGGAATCGAGTAGCCAAAGCTGCCACACAATTACTACTTGCAATTAACATTATGTAAAATATAAAATTTGTAATAATACTTATTGAGACATCTTAATAAAAACAAAAACGAGAAAGAGAGAGCCATGGTCAATCAAGGTTTAGTAAATCTTTCTCATCAAGACCATTAACTTGATAATCAGGTTACCGAAGGGGGCGGAATGTGCCCGCGCTGACTTTTAAATGATTCAACCAAACGCTGCCAAGTTTTGCGACTTTTCTAAGATTTATCTGGAATGTTCTTGTGTCGAGAACTTGACGTTACCATGGCAACGGCATTTTGACAGACGTGTTTCCCCAAATTTGTAATATTTGTTTCCCTATCAGTGAAAATTTTTTTAATGCAATTATTTTCATCTTTTTAAGTTTGTTTTTTTTTTTTGCACCGTTTTATAGATTTTGAGTACTATTCAGTAACTTTGGGCGGTTTTCTGACATTTTGGAAAAATTTTTTAAAGCCAAGATGGCGGCTGTTTTGACATCATGATGTAATTGTCATGTGATCACCATTCCAGCTCTTTAACATTGTTGGCACCAGAGCCACCTGTCCTTTTATCCGACGAGGCTTTTGCACGAGAAACAAGTGGTTCTGCGACAAATGATTTGATTTGCTAGATTTAGCAAAGAGAATTCAAAATGTAACAGAAAACCATAAGGTTTGAAACGTTTAACGTGCGGTCACAGCGTTTGAATATTCAGTTTTGCCAAGTATCATATTTGGAAACACGAAGGGTTTGTTCGCGAATGCTTTACATACACGTCATGACGCACACAACGAAATTTTCAGTTTTGCGGAAATTAAATGAGTTACGACCTAAAGGCCGTGAATTTCTTACAGAAACTGAACAAATTCTTTAAGTGTATCCAAGTGAAGCTCTCCAAACTACTTAATGACGATGAAACAGAAGAATTAATTTAACCAAATTTAACTTAATTCAACAAAGCTTGCTAAAAAAAGGATTGCGCCATATACGCCATATACGGCGAACTGGCACGCGTTGTGGATTTAATCCAAATATTGAAATTTGGATTGGTTCTTTTTTTACTTGTGATTTTCCAAATATGGTACTTAATGGAAACGAATGTGTATAAACGCTTTGTACGATAAGAATGATAGGTAGTTACACGCTTCAACCCTTATGGGTTTCTGATTCTGGCCAATCAAATCAACCGTTTTACCATCCCTTACAACAGAGTGATTATAGAACGGTTGATTTGATTGGCTAGATTTTAATTTTCCAATTTACTTATAACTTAAGAATTTAAAGCCAACAACCGGGACCGAGATAAATTGAAAAGAAAATTCTTCCGCCTATACAGCGGAAAAAAGTGCTATCGAAACAATATCTCGTTCTACTTTTGCAGCAATGCGCGCAGCAATTAATTTTAACGTTTCTATGCCCAATTTTATTACCTTTTTAAAACATTGCATGCAGTGGCGCAACACAACTTTCTGCCATTTTCTTCCTTTTGTTTCTCTGTTTTCCATCCAATCTTACCAAAAAACGTCAGTTTTTTTGGTGCGACCTTCAAATGAAAAAAGAAGAGCTGCGGTTTATTCGTCATGGTTACCATTCCCGGCTATTTGTCGCCATTTTGGAAACGTGGTCGTAAACGCCACGACTGACGACGTCATCAATGTTGCGCAAAATTGCGATCTACATCAGAGAAACCTGTCACTAGTATTTCACCAAATAAGAATTACACTTTGTCTTCGTGTTATGACCTGTTATATTTCATCTTCATTAATTTCTCCATCAGATGCACTTGACAAATCCCCTTCACATGAATCGAAAGCATCTGTCCCTCGCTTTTCTCTTCTGTATACTTTTTGCGAGCAACCTTCCGGAGACTAAACCCACCAAAAGAGCAATCAGAATTGCAACCTTAAAGCCAACATATGAGCTGCTGCTTCTTTCTTGGTTGCACTCTCTGGCTGGATCTTAAAAGAAAAGGAAGATATGGCTTGAATTGTTAATTACGTCTTTGATCTATTTTTAGAAAACATCTTATTTACGAAGCAGCCAGGATACAAGCCGAGAACTCGTAAGATTTGTTAGTTGGTAGGTATTTGTGAAATTAAAGGCAAGTATACAGAAAAAAAAAAACAATTGTACCTGTTAAGTGTCTTTACAAAGTATATGATTGTCTGATATCTGAATCGTATGTTTGTACATCTACTTATTGGGGCAACATAGTGAACTAGGCACAAATAAACTCCGTGCATCTTTTGCGAATTTAGCGCTACAAAAGCCATGTTTGCAAAAGCAAATCTCGACCAGTTAAGCAAGCATTTAGAGTGCGTATGCAATTGTAAATGTCATAGAAATTAATTAAAATTAATTAGTAACCTTCTTTATTTTTTTTAGGTGTACACTTTCATCCAAAAGGACAAAACAACGTCTGGACGTTTGAAAGGATAAGAGCCAGTTGGTATCTACCTGTCGGAGGAGCTTGTGATGAGGTCTTTGATTCTAAACTTGATGTTTCAGCTGTAAAATGAGTATAATAGTGATAAGTGATATGGTGACTTGGATAAAGTGAAATAAATGAAGAAATGTTCTCAAGTCGAGTATTTTCCTAGTATTCGACTTGAGAACATTTCTCCATTTATTTCACTTTATCCAAGTCACCATATCACTTATCATTTATTCATATTTATCATTTCGACATACTTGAGCCTTGCGGTATGGGGAACTCGGAAAATCTTTTTTTTCCGAGTATTCTACTTGAGTATAATAGTGCCATAAAATAAGTAACTTTGCGTTTTTTGTGTGCATTTAACGGCACTGCGGTTAACTGCGACTTGCAGTTTTACGCAATGGCGTGAAAATCAATGCGAATGCCCAAACAGTGATCGACAATCTACGGCTGTAAACTAAACTTGATTTTTTCAATAAAGAGAATGAATATTCGACTGTTGGAGCGGATTCAAGGACTTGAATTTCACTGGTAATTTGTCCTTTGCTAAGTAAAGAGAAAGTGCTTGTTATAGAGGGTGTGCGCTTGTTGAAAAGCTGGGCGTGAGCGAAGAAAGGGCGAGGGACTTCCTACCATAGACTTCCAAGATCAACCCATATGTTCAAGAGTAATCCAAATTAAAACAAACCTAAAAACACTAAGCAAAAATTTAAAACATTTCACGTACACGATCAAAGCTTACTTTTGACTGTTAATTGATAAGTGAAGTTTGTAATGGCAATAGAATTTCCTGCCATGCAAGTGTAATTTCCAGCTTCCTCCGTGGTAACATGACGACGTATTAAATCCTTAGGTCCATCAGTGTTGTTCTTAAGCACTTTATCTTTCCAAATCCAAGCTACCCAGGGAACAGGAAAACCTTTTGCGTCACATTCCAGAAATAAAGTCATGTTCTCAAACACCACTTGGTTCTTGACGCTTTTCAACACGATAGTGGGTGACTCTAGCGAGAAAGGAAAATGAACAATTCAGTTGTATTTGTTTGTCTTTGTAGTATATCCAGAGACTTTTGATTTTCATTTTACGAACATTTGTCTTTGGTTATGTATCATTTAACGTTTTCTATGACAAGTACATCAGTTCCTCCTAGCCTGGTGAATAGCCTGGTGAATAGCGAGTGGGACACATCGCTTAGCAGTTACCATGTGTTATTCTCATATGCACCAAAAATCCTTCCCACAAAATCCCTCCCGAAGCCACTATTTAAACGAAATATATTTCCAGAGGTGCACCGCTCCTTCACCTACAAATCAGAGTTGTTCCCTGTTGCTCCTGAGATTGCATGAAGGGAAGGCTGAACAAAATCGGGGAACGACCCTACTTTCACAATGACAATGACATCTTTTCTCCCCAGTCTTTCATATCCTTTGAGGAACAAATAATTAGGGACTGGGAAAGAGTCTGTCCGCAAATAAGCCCAGCAAAAATGCCTGTCGAAAATCAATATGCTCAGAGCTTATTGTTAGAGTTTTACATTGTTTTAAACTTTATGTTGGCTAATCAATCAACCAAGCAATCAATTAGTCAGTCAGACAGTCAGTTACCCCCGTCCATCAGTCCGTCCGTCCGTCCGTCCGTCCGTCCGTCCGTCGATCAGCATAAGAAAAGTTTATAGGACATTAATAACAGAAGCTGATAGATTTGTTATTAAATGAATTCCAGTTATTTCGTAAAGTAACTTGTGCTATCTAAAATTGATAGCGGAGCTCCCGCGGGCGCCGAAGGCGCCCGCGGGCGGAGCATCCATAGGCATAGAAATTAATAAACCCGTCAAGGCGAGAAAATTTGGTTGTCGTCTACGTACGTACGTACGTACGTACGCACGGATTAGGCCTGGGGACGAGTTTGTCTTTATCTTTGATTTGGAGTCCTTCTTACGCAAAAAGTAACGCAAAAACATTTTTTGGTTTGTTGAGAGTTAACTTACTTGTCGTAGAAATTTTTAAGAACACTGTGTTATTTCAGAGTTTTTTTCCTCATGTTTTCTCATGATCTGGACATTTCATTTCAACTTAAACGAAGCGATTGTATGAAAAGGCGGTAAAATACTTGGTACGTTGTTCACCTTCAAAGCTGAATGAAGACGCGAAGAAAGCATGCTGACGCGAAGAAAGCATTCTTCGTGAATATTTCTCACTCTATTTAACCATCTACATCATGGAAACTCATGCCAAATGATTAAGGACAACCTCTTAACGGGAAGATCCAAAATAATTGCCGACTTGAACATGATATACATCGGACAACACCGAGAGTTGAAGCACTGCGGCTGAACAAGGCTGAAAAATTAATAGAACTGACATTGAACTGGCATAAAAGTGAGCTCAGAGCCGGTGATGTTCACTAAGTGATGGATAAAAGACTGTTAACAGCTACACCGAAAGGAAAGGAAAGATCGATGTTTGCTGATAATTCAAAACGTGTTCATGTTGGTGGTGTTGGAGTATTCAGTAAGCTTACAACGAGTGGCGTGTTCGCTTCCGAAGTTATTGTGCTGGTTTGAAATTTTTTCCCTGCAGTATTACAAGCCTTTTTCAACACTGTTTTCAAAAGATGAGGTAACATATGTTAATGTATGCACTAAGCATAAGTCTAATTGTATCATGAGAATCAGTTCATACTTCATTTATGAGCGAATTTGAAGTTGTGTCGGTTTTCAGATCTTCCCGTAAATATTTATAATTCAATTAATGCTGCTTTCAAACCTGTTCATGTTTGTACATTTTATGCAGACATTGTTTATTAAATATTGCGTTTGGACTAATTGTTTTGTGTTTTAGTTAGTGGAGTTAACTGTGATGTTCATAATTGGATTTTGAGAACTACATTAAAATTTTAAGCTTCACGGCACAAAATCGCGATTCGCTTTGTCAATTACAAACTACACGTACAGAAAAATCTTGCGAACAAAAACGAGTAAAACTATTTAGCGATACTGCACACCAAAATATATTTAAGCGATCTATTATCTAACCGTTCTTGTTTTATACTCGCTTGCATTTGTTTTGTTTATCTTATCAGCGAGTGTGTTGAAATCTTGTACGCGTAAAAAAACAACAACAATATTTCGCCGATTTCGTTGCGAGTTACCTGTGCTTGGCTGAGTGCCTTCGGACTTTACTTACCGCATATTTGCTTACCAGAAATGAAGAAAATTGAATCATTTCTTCTGCATAAAGTTCTCCAAGGTATTTAGCAACGCGTACGATTAAACAATTTGTTAATCATGCAACCAAACCGCAACGAAAAGAAGACGGTTAAGACAACATTGTAAGCTTATTCTTAGTTAGCGTGTAACACGTCCCAAATCACAAACTGCCACAATTCTTACACAAAATCTGCTTTAACATGACTTTACATAACGGGCACCATCAATTTGAGTTTATTTTGCCGCTGTGATTTTCTCAGTTTACCGTGGCGTGAGTTCATTTTGTCTACTGTGTTGAGCAGCGAATTCACTTCGTTTTTCTGTGTTTTGTTTTTGCCTTGAGCTGATTTTTTTGCCCTCACTGTTTTGTAGTAAATCAAAACAGGGTCAAGGTCTTTCATATATTGAATAACTCATAGAGTTATTAATCAGTGTGCATTAAACGTTTTAAAAAAAGTTTTACTTAGATTTGTTGTGTGCGCCTACGTGCGTACGTGAGGAACCCAATAAAGTGCACTCGTCAATTTCAATTTTAGAACCTGCCACGTCAGGCAATAAGGGTCCAATAAAAGTCAGATGGTTAACCTCGAAATATATTGACGTTGCTTTCGTCAACAAAACCACGAGAGGTTTTTAAGGTATTAAGTTTAACCATGAGCGATAAAAAATTAATTTATTTGTTCCTATATAAGCTACTGAATAAGCTTAGAAATAGTGTGGCTACTTATTTGATAACACCAGAAGTTTTTTTTTTCTGATAACACTAGCAAAAAAGTAATAAATGGGAGCTCCGCTTTTAGGCCTGCCTAAATCTATATATTACGAAAATTGGAGATATGATATTTGTAAACGAACTCGGTATTGTTACCTCGGGCAATGCGAATAATCGATGTTCTGTGGAACATTCCGACTAAAGGTTTCTTGTATTTGCATTGGACCCAATTGTCGTTATTGCTTGGCTGAATATCTTTCACTATTAGCGCGCCATCGAAGTCGATGTCAAATTTTTGTTGGTTAGTTCTGCTGATAGAACCGTGGTCTATTTTCACCACAATTTCCCACGACTTGGGAGAACCACAGTCAGACTGACAGACAAACCATGCAAAAAACGTCAGATTATATTCCATACGGCATGGTATGGTAAGATCCTCGCCTATTTTAGCTGTGATTTTCTCAGGACTTTCATTCTCCGTTGCCAAGTTTCCACCTGCGAACCAGAAGTTGGACATCGCTGAAAATTGAACAGAATTATACGATATTAACGCACGACATTTATCTTGTGCATGTAGGCAAAGAAAGCGCAACTTTTTATAGTGGTTTCTTTAAGCAATACACTTCATGAATGAGGTTTAAAAAATGTATTTTCAAAGCTAGCATGTAGAGAACCATTATGGGAGTACAAGAAAACTGCTATCGGCTTATGTTTCGGAAAGAGGACCTTAAGCAGCTTTCCTCGAGATCAGGCCGTCACGTGACCGTTTCTTATAACCACGTGGAATAGTATGCAAAGTGTCATGATGAAATGAAATTGATCGTTGAATTATTTAGACTCAAAAGCTAAACGCAACAAAATAACAGGAATTGTACGTTGATTTTAAAATTTTAGTCTTGTTGAAACTGTATATTCAAAGTAATAAGGAATTTTGTCATCGAGAAAATTTCAGCATGTTCGATGTTATACAAACTTATCTGAAGTCGGCTTCATGCTTAGCGAAGTCGACGAACGCATTCGTGCTTTACAGGCAACAAAGTAACGCAAAATACATATTTGCTATATGCATATAATTCTACAGTGTGTACAAACCTTTTCCTTCTAGCGCATTCACAGCAGTAATCCCCTAAACGAACAACAACAATTTTACATTCAACATGCTTGGAAGAGCACCTTCAAGATGAAAATGAATTTGTTAGTAACCGGCGAAGGGTCGATGAAATTTATCGGCTAAGGCAGCATGCAAATAAATCTACTGTCAATAAACCGGTTAACAAATGAACCATGCGTTGTACTGTTATCCAATCAGCTAGCAAGAAAAACTACGATCATGAATACTCAGCAAGTAGTTTTGTGGTACATGAAGAAAATATAAATCACTCACATCACTCAATGACCAGTTACAGATTAATAACATATATTGGATGTTTGGAAAGCAACACCATTGCGAAGCCTACAGCAGCTTCATGAATGATCAGCAAAAATGTTATCCTCAATATATCAATAAATTAATTTGATGCTATAGATATTTCTAATATCACACCTAAGGTGTTATATCTGAAATGGCTTTAATTTTACCATGATAACAGTGATACATTAAGCTTTCTCATCTAATATTGGACAGACTGTAACTCTAATAACTTTTTTTGCAATTAATAAAAATATTAAATTAGATTACTTCATATATTGAACAAATCCCATCTTAGTGCACCAATTAGTGGCATCCAATTGGTGAGGGCTTTTTATTCGGAAATATAGTTCTGACTAAAGTGAAGTTCACAGTCTATAACACTACAAACAACAGTTATATCTTGTGCAGCAATTACTATATCGCCAGTACGCGAGGTTGCTTAAACATCACAGAAGGTACGGTAATGTTTTCAATGAAACATGTTTAGTAGAGCATATAGGCACTTACCAAATCACCACTTGTTACTGAGGCATTTTATTGGATAATATGTTGCGAAACCCCTACATTCGAAAACCTTAAGTTTAGGTTATAATGATAAACTTCTATACTGCACAAATTTCATGTGAATATGATCAAATGTGCGTCTCAATTTAACAAATATGAAACAATTTAAACATGACATCTTAAGAATCCCAACTGGCAGGAGGCTGACAGTGACATGAAGTGAAAGAAATAAAACGTTTTAATTACCACGAAAGCCAAATTATGGGCTTAGAAAATTTCTCAACTTGATATGGTGGCGGAAGATGAATATGTGTAGCGAAGATGAATATCGAATGAAAGAATACACTATGAAGTAAAAGAGATCATCACAATATTTGCGAAACAAATGTATCGGAATTCATATTATACATCGCAAGCAATACCGAATAATTCTACAAAAATTGCGTATTTAGCTTTCCATGTTCATTCCGATTCCTATAATTCGTGTTTAAGCTGTTTTACGAAATCTAGAAATGAGAAGAATGTTTTAAACAGCGCCATGTTGTCGTAATTGGACTTTGCTCTCATTGCGATCCATTTCGTTTCCCAACATGTGACAAAAATGCATGACATAAGCATTATAGAGCATGGGTGTTAAGATTTCGCTAGGATGTTTGAATCGCAGGCTTATTTTCGAGCTTGTTCTATTCGGTTGTCTTGGAATATCATCAATGATGTATTTAAAACACTGCTAAACGATCCAACGTGCAAACTCACACCATCTCGTTATCGAATGCCGCCGACATTGACAACCTGAATGGAATAACATGTCGCTGCTAATTTGGCGAAATTAAGTTAACGACTAGGTGTCGAATTATCGTCTTCGAAAAAGAAAATTGGAAGAATTGATGGATACATACGTTATAGAGTGAAGTTTTTCTAAATATGGATTGAATCAACCTTGATATATTATGTGACATCCAGTGACATAAGGTGTCTGCGACTTCTCGAATTTTTACACCTTCGCTGGCGTCCTAAGCAAAATATATACGATTTGAAATCGATAGCTATACGTACCTTTTGTAGAACACAACACAAACGCAAAGTCCCCACTAATTTTTTATCCTTACCTCAAGAAATAATCCTGACAGAGTAATGTAAATCGATCGGATGTGAGGTGTAGCTTCCCGTTTCTCGGAAATCTACGATATAATTGATGCGTCCATCCCGTCAATGAAATTTTTGAAATGCAAATTAGCCCGACGAAACTGTCCCGTAGTTGTCAAAAGACTCACAACTAACCATTGTCTTTGGAGATCACAAACAGTGACGCTTCACGGCTGCCAATAAAACTTTACAATAGGTCAAGCGTAACGAATACAGAATAAAATTTACATTTTCAAATTTTGGGAGATAATGCTGAATTTTCTTAATTGTTAGGGTACAGTAAATGTTGTCGGTTTTGTGTTGCGACAATTATAAAAGCAATATTCCTGGGAGTTAGTTGTGCCTAATTTCTTCTTCTGTCGCAAGGAGTGGGAAGAATTTTGTTCTGTTCTTAACCACTTAGACTGTTTTGGTTTCTAACTTTTGGCTCTCCTTTTACCGCCTTTCATTTCGGCGTGCGCATGATCAATTCATTACGGAGGTCCTACCGAGAACTACAATGAAACCTCTAGTAAGTTTACATCCTCGGGATCCTCATTCCCAAGTGCTCAATGTTTGTTAACTATTAATAAACTTGAGTGTTATGTTTACCCTGCAGGTTTCATTGTTCTGCAATGAGGTAATAAATTCTAGGTCATTATGAGAGGCACAAACTATAGCAATGTAGCAGTTACTAGGGAAAGAGTAAACGGAGGTGTAGGATATGGTTAAGAGAGTCTTCAGAGAGTTTCCTTGTCTCATGTTGTCTTTTATGGTGACAAAAAAAATGTTCATGTGCGTGGCTTAACACCTTGTTAGCAAGAATGCGAATAGCTGTGCTGTCCTTCATGCAAGATTAAGTTGAACTTCGATCATGGATGACAATCATATGGAATCCGATGTCTGTCTAATCGACAGTTTATTTATAAAAACTATTCAACTGACCCTTTCAAGGACTTAATCAAATACTGTATTGTAAATTCAGTTTAGCGTCCGTTTAATAGAGGTTTTTAACGATGGGAATTGTCAAAACAATAGTCACTTTTGTTTCCGCGTCCGCGTCCGCTTATCTTGAAAAAGATGTCCACTGAATAGGAGTTTGTTATAACGCGCAAGTTTCGGGAACCGGCTATAGGTGTCAGCTTACTAAAGGGTGTCAGCTCAATTGGGGTCCGGTTAATAGAGATTACACAGTACCTATTCAAGAACATATCATCTAGTGTGTCTTTACCACGCGTAATAATCGTCTAACCAGCCAGACATAATGTATCACCTTTTTTTAACAGGAACATCGGCTTGTGTGGAGGGGAAGACTGAAAAAAATATCCATACGGGGAGGCTCCTGCACCCTAAGGTCCAAACCCGTACCATTCCATATACAATGTTTGGCGGAAAAAGGTAACCTTTTCTTGCACCTTCGATTGAAAATGGTAAACCTTCAATAACCCCTTGAAATACTTCGTTGAATCAACCGTTCGGTGAATCTGTCCCTGCAGCTTTCCTTTCCCTTTCCTGTCTTTAAACTAGTGAAATCTCTATCCCTTTATATACCTTCACCCTGAAAAAGGTACCCCTTTCGGGTGAATCCTTTTCGTGCAGTCCGCTATAGGGAGTATCCTCCTCCCCTCTCGCAGATGGGTCTCCTGTTAGGCAAAGAATAGAACTGCGAAGGCAGAGAATAACAGTTCGATCAAATTTTTGGGGGTTAAAAACTAACCTACATCATTTTAATCAAACATACGGTATTCATTTCCTTATGACGGCTCAGTGGTTTAGCGGTACGATATTTCCTGAGATGAATGCTATTTTTTTTACAAGACTCGATGTTATCAATGCAATTACCTTCCTAGTTAAAACTCTCAGAGACCAAATTTGGTAGAGATGTAAAAGCTCTATGAAGCACCCTATAGCTACTCTGTCGATAATAGTACAATTTTGTAGCTATTGAATACTAGTCCTTTAATTTTGTCTCTTTTACAGTTTTAAAAGCTTTGTATCGAAATAAACCAGCTTATTAGTCCATGCTATTTGAACTTTGTATTTGCATTTGCAATCAACTGTGTTTTAATGAATAATTATTTTCTATTAATCGCCCAGTTTATAGTCCTCTTGCACACATAGAACAGCGGTGGTCGGGGCTGAAGGTTTGTGGCGTCATCTCTATAGTTCATCCTTATCATCAGATTCACACAACGCCTCAAAGTTAGCTGCACGACAATTTTTGCGCCTTTTTCGTCTATAATAGCAAATGTATGTGCATAAAATTGTCACTATGACACCAACAGCAAAACCAGTCGGAAGTCCAATTCCCAGGCCAATACCAAGTCTGCTTCTTAGGACGCCCTCCTCGACAGCATCTTGATAATTAAATAATAGCACAGTTTTAGTTGATATATAAACATGTCATTGTTCCCCGACTGTTTTCACAAAAACCCGTGATAGCAACTTGATAGCCATAATCTAGCTGTCACAGCTAAACAGAAAGATGTCATTGGTATTTATTTTATGTAGTGCTTTATTATAGTATGTATTTCAAAAACAACTGAGGTTTATTAAAATAATTCATCAAACATAAGAGTAACTTCTCTTTTTGGGAATGTCGAGAAATGCGGGTAAATATTTAGTTAACCCTGTTAGCAGCTTAAATGTGGGAAGTAGGGGGGTTTAAAGAACGCGTGCAGTATAAATCCCTTATAGAACCACGTTTCAATCAGTTAGGAAAGCACGTACGTCAATGTAATGTCATAAAACTACTGGAATGTACCTGTTGAATGTGTTCCAGATGTGGCCTTCGACATTAAAGTTGGTTCATTAACTGTGAAAGGAAAACAGAATAAAATACAATGGTATCATTGGGCACCATACTCTGTAGATTTTCTGAAATATAAGGTACCCATGGAATTGACCTGAGTCTCGGAGTTTCAGGTCGAACATCATTAAACACTTGAAGTGTTCATGGGTAGTCCAGCTATAATAACCGAGTATCACTAGCAATACCTTTACTACCTCACGTATGCGTCAGTATGCGATCGTGAAAACTTTTCACACTTCGCGTGAGTTTCGTATTCTAGTCGTGTATATCAGAACATGTGACATTCTCTGACTACTCGTCTGGTAATGTTATAGTTGCCTAATCGCAGGTTAGTCCGTTCTTGACACTTTACACTTCGAGTTCTTCAGGAGTATCGTATTTTCTCAATTAAAGGCCCCCGGCGTTTATTTTAAAATTGATCTTGTGGACCAGGTGTTTATTTGAAGCCAGCGTTTAATCGGGGCCCGACCTTGTTAATGAAGTGCAATTTTCTGCATTTTTTTTTTTTTTCAGATTGTCACTCATCCTCCGAAAACCAGGGCAGTTTGTCAACGCGGAACGAGTTTTCCATTTGTACCGCCCTGACAAACTGTTCCTGAGTCTTTGATGATTATTATTTTGAAAAGTTACAGCATTATATACAGCACGATAGGAAGTGCATCATCAGTAATGAGACCTAATGACAACACGGACACGAACATGTTGTGTTTTCTTTTGTTGTACACCTTCCATTCTTGTTATGTTAAGCCGTGAAATTTTCCTTTGAACTTTTTTTTTGGGATTATCAAAATACCATACATTCTGTAGACCCATAGCGTACTAGTATGTCGCAGTAGTGGTTTAAACGCCTCCGGCGTTTATTAAAAAAAAAAAAAAAAAAAAAACATCTGATTCGATCCGGCGTTTATACGAGGCCGGCGTTTAATCGGGGTCCGACGTTTAATCAAGAGAATACGGTATGCAATTTGAATTCGGAAAAACAGGCCGGATATGTCAATGTCATAAAACAAGAGACACAAAATGCAAGTGCGAATACAAACTGGCATGTACCTGTTAAATGTGTTTCAGATGTGGCCTTCGACATTAAAGTTGGCTCATTAACTGTGAAATAAAGGAAAACAGAATAAAATACACTGGTATCATTGGGGTAAAGACCTAATACTCTAGATCTGTAGTCCTGAAATATTCGCATAGACCCTAAAGGAAAACTACCAGCACGGAATAAATGGCGTCGTGTGGAAGTGAGTGCATCGGTCAGTAAAGTACTTGTTGGCTCTCGAGTTGGTTCAGTGAGGTATCAACTGGAAAAAGAAAATGATCCGGAACAATGTAAAATAACCGACGATGACATATTAGTAACGATGAATAATTATTGTTCAACAAATTTGCGCGATCCGCGTATATGGTCAGAAAGTCATTGTTATCCGTCACCTGTACATAACAGATATCCTGCGATGTTCCGCGCGATTGTGCAGGATAATTGTTAACAACACTTATCTACTGGATAGCGATTTATCCGATGAACATAGACACCCTTTGAACAATTGGGCCCAGTTGTGTTCGTTTGAGAAAGAGCATTAACTATACCACCAATAAATACCTACGATTTTTTTACCTGCATTTAGCACTACTGCTATATTAGCACATATAGGTTTTTCCTGCTGATTAGAGATGAATTGTACTAGATGTAGTTGATGTTTAATTATAACAACTAATAAAACACTGAATAAGCTGGTTTTCTTTAAAGTTCTTCCTGGTATGTGGATATGTTCCGTCCATACTGGACCACTCTAGAGAGAGCTTTTCATAGATTTCTTTAAAAATACTTGCAAACTGTTGATATGAGAAATCACAACGTTGACTCAATTAGCTCTGTCATAATGTAGTCGATATACAAAACCCATAGTCCTATGGAAAGGTTATCTGAAAAGTTGACTGACGAGCAAATTGATAACGTCACAAGTGGTTCAATGTCCACTCCTTCAAATGTCGACAAAACACGACTTTGAGGGTGCTAATGAGGTTAACAGTTAACTGACAATTGGCCAACAAATAATAGTTTTAACTACTATTATTCAGTTAAAACTGATATTTGACCAAAAAATTAGTAGATAACTGATAAATGAAAAGTTAACAGTTAAGTGACATTCTAGCAATTATACTGAATACGATTGTTGTTGTAAATAAAAGCAACAAAGTTTTTTCCAAGCAGCCCAGCTATTTCGTGACATTACCTGTCCCGCTGTGTGACCAGGTGATATATTAACCATGTTAACTGATATTATATGTGAAAGGCACCAGGGTCGTACCAGCACGAGCGAACGCACGTTCACCTTGATCCCCGTGATGGCGTCGAGAGGCGTGGTCAAAGTTATTCTGAGTTTCTATCGAGATGATGACACAGGATCGGCAATCGAACGTCAAAGCGATCGCGTAGCGTTTGACATGGCAAAGCACAATTGTATACCTGCCAACTTTTCCTAAGTCAAAAGCGTGATATTACCTTCTCTACTTTTTTGAAGATATTCCGTCCATTTCCGGAGATTTCCGAAGATGTTCCGAAGACTTCCGAGCATTGCCTAAGAGCACCGAAGATGTTCTGACGACTTTCAAACATTGCTGATGTGTGTGAAATCGAGCCAAATGCGAATAACGATGCTCATTTTCTGGATTAGTTTTTCGCCAAAATTGAATTTAATTTTTTTAAAGGGACTATGTCACCTGTGACGCATGCGCGCGACGGAACAAGATCTCTTGAAAGTGTTAGGGAAGCTATTTTAATTTCGTCGGGAGAATCGTTTTCGGTTTTCATCGAGTTATATCGCGGCCATCCTTGTGAAATTTGTTTAATAGAAGTTAGCAAGACATGGATGACCAGGTCGGGAAGAGCAGTACGTGCATTTGTGCGTTTGGATTTATGAGGTCGGTATTAGCTGATGGGTATACGAGTTAAAAATTTAATCTTCTTTTTAACTACACTTAATTTCACTTCTTCGGTTATATAAGTATGTTATTTTCTTTACTGTCTTTCTTGTAACTCACACTATTGGTGGAGGTGGAGGTTTTGTGAATTCATGTAATTTATACCTCGATTCTAGTAAGGTCCACCCACCCCCCCCCCCCCCCCCCCCCCGTAAACCAATTGACGTGCTGAAGTAAAGAAAATTCGGGTTATGACGCAATAATTTTCGCCGTAAGACTTAAATTAGTACTAACATAAATTAGTACTGGCACTGAAGGTTTGAACGGGTTCTATTTGGTGGCAAAAAGCTAAATAGCATAATAATTTGACCAGTAATATCTCATTCAAGGTTTCTGAAAATTACACATTTCACTCGCCTTTCTCTTCCAAAATGAATGTAACCGAATCCCATCCAAGTCTGTTCTTTGCCGTGCACACATAACTTGTAAAGTCGTGGTCATTTACAGGGGTGACCGTCAAAGTACTTGCGTTCCAGGTGCTGTTAAAACCTACACTGATCTTTTCTCTGTGTCTGTACCAAGTAAACGTCGGTAAAGGATTTGCAGTTGCTACGCACTTCAGCGTCATAGAGTTCCCTCTCAGCAACTGCACAGCCACTTGCTTACTGGGAAAATGTATGCTCGGTGCATCTAAAAACAAATTCATTTGAGGTTATGAAACTGATGATGGGCTCGCATATGGAGGCAATGCTAGACTGCTTTTTTTTGCGAACGCACCCTGTCTTTAAACGAGATGTCTGTACTTTCCACCAAATGTTAGATCAAAAGGTGTAATATTTGAGTTGTAGAACTTTTTAATCATTTAGTCAGATAGCATATGTATGGGCCCGCTTTATACAGAATGTATGACACGCTGTGCATAATATCTCTTAAATTAATCAAGGCAGACACATAATTGCAATTTATTACCAGTCATACCAAGATGCTTTCCACCAAATTTATGTTCAAAAGGTCTAATTTTCGAATTTTTAGTATTCTGTTTTCTTTTTTTCATTTTTCCCAAGATG
Source organism: Meandrina meandrites (assembly GCA_963693305.1). Lineage (NCBI taxonomy): Eukaryota > Metazoa > Cnidaria > Anthozoa > Scleractinia > Meandrinidae > Meandrina > Meandrina meandrites. The sequence goes on along the minus strand of OY855911.1, from coordinate 25,051,433 downwards.
CTTTCCATCAAATTTATGTTCAAAGGGTCTAATATTCGAATTTTTAGTTGTTTTTTTTTATTTAGTGGAAAAGAATAGTGAGAAGCAGTCATCTCATCTTTATTAATTAGTAGAAAGGTCTTAATAGGAACATCTACAGTTGTTGAACTATTTCGTAATTGTGTTCAGATACTCGCGATCGCGAGTTCTAATTTTCGTGACATGTTGTTACTTAACGGTAAAAATATATACAACTCACATAATACGTCGACAGTAGTAACGGGTGAACTAAGATTTCCCTTTAGAGACAGTGACACACAGGTGTAGTTTCCTGCTTGTGATCTGTTTATACTTCTTATGTAGAGAAACCTGCTTTCTCCTGTTTGCACAGGAAAGCTGTCTCTGATCCATAACACGGATGAATTAACTTCCATCCTGCTACGACATGTGATATTAAGCTCATCACCTTCTCGTACATCGAGGCTACTATTTTGCGGTGCTAAAATAAATAATATAAATATAAGATGGATATCTATACTACAGTAAAAAAAAAAATTACCTGAAGGAATGTACAAATAATTTCATGTAGTAAACTTTTCTAAGAAGCTTTACAGGAATTAAAAATTCTCATGTTTAAAGACTGGCAATGAATATTTCATATTTTTGTTCTTTCATATCGGGTCACCAATATACTATTTAATTTTAATAATACATGACAAAGAATGGCGAGCTCGGGTGGCAACATTAAAAAGATCGATCTGTTTCTCTCTTATTGTCATAAGAGGCGAGCCACTTGTGGTTTCACATAGAGCTTTTGATATATAGCAAGTTTACCAGACTTGCCTGATCCCCCATAATAATACAGTTATTTATTACGTGAAGAAATTAATAATACAAGCAGTGTCTCACCTGGCGCCCTGGGTGGCAACGGAGGTGGATCCTAAGAAAGCAAAATTACGTGTTTTATTATTATTATCATTATTATGAAGCGAGAATAATGCGTATAGAATTTTTATAGCTTTTGTTTTCTTTTATATTCACTATTTGTAAAATTTGATTTTGAAATAATAATGATGTAAACGAAAATTAGATTTTACGAATTTTTTAAACTATTATTATTATATATATTATATATATTATTATTATTATTATTATTATTATTATTATTATTACTATTTTCTTTTACTTCATCACATCTGATGAACGCGCTATTGTTATTTTTCAATTGAAATGATTGTGAGCTTTAAGCAGGAAATTTCACGAGGGAAAAATCTCGACAATTGCTGAACTTATTAATATGTAATCCATATGTGCGTGTCTTACTGAGGATGTACATCCTTGTACGTTACTTCAGGCATTTTAGAAAAAACGTTCCCCACCTGTACAGAGAGTGTAAACCAGCTTTGTGCAGTCACTGGAAAAGAATGTTGCTCCACGTGGATCCTGATCCCATAATCCCCAGAATCATAGGGTTGAGAATTGAAAAGTCTGAACGCCACAAAGTAGTCCCAGTCACGTGTCAAATTCCCCACCCAGTATAAACGTTTGTTGATCGGCTTATTTGCCTTCCACACACTTTCCTTTCCTGACGGTTCTTGAACAAATGTAATCAAGTAGTTGTTGGCAATGTCACTTTCTTTATTCCAAGTTCCAAACTGTACTTGTATCTGTCTTGATTTCTCTTGTTCCGTGAGAGACAGCTTCCAAGTGAATGTTTGGTTGGATCCAAGTGAAGCCATTGTTGTTTTGTTCGGCTCAGAAACAAAACTTAAGCCATGAACTTTATTAAACACTGAAAGAGAATATGAAAATCAGTAGGTAAACTGTGAGAAGAACGAAAAGGGTGGAAACGAAAAGAAATCGAGGAAGCGTGGAAATGAAATAATCTCAGAAATATCGCAAAATCCCGTGTATTGAGGGTGGTGAGGGGGTGGGGGAGGGGGGGGAGGGGGAGGGGGGGCAACTTGTGGCCTTTCAACTTTTTAATGTTCAACACCACAACTTTGGTGATTAGAGGATAAGAATTCGAGTGGATGGATTCCCTCCTTTGTCTTAAGTAAACTGGTTTACACTCTCTGTACAGGTAAAAGACGATTTATCTAAAAGAACGCAAATACATTTTTTGCAATTTCCTATTTGATAATACTAACATAATAATAATACTCAATAGTGATGATGATGATGATGATGATGATGATGATGATGATGACAAAAAATGGGGGAGAAAAAAAGGCAAGGCAAGGAAAGTATGAGACATTTAAAACCGCAAAGAAATCAAGTGAGAACAGTGAAATGATTTCTATGTACATGCCTGTTTTCAACCTTGTAATATTTAAAGCGGCCATGAATATTTAACTTCGTTTGTGTAGTAATTTGCCAAACCTGAGCTAATATATTCGTTTGAGCAAAAATATTTCGCATATCACCAATAAATTGAACGATAGTATTTATTTTACTGATTTCGTTAATTTTGCACTATTCCGTGCATTATAAATAGCTGCATGAGACAAATCTTGGAAAAACAAATAAAGCTGACCTTCGCACTGGATGTTTATTTTTCCGGGTTCTGACAAAAAATTCCGCTTTTCATTTATCGTTGAATAATTATAAGCTGAAATAGCACAACTCTTGTGTCAAAGATGGAAAAAATGTTCGATTGTTTATCAACAGACTGCGAGAAATCAGCGAGGGATTTAGCTCCGATCGCCCATTCTAAACATTGTTCGACAACTATAAATCAAAGAAAGCCATTATCACTTCATGTTTCATGTGTTTTTAATTCGCATTTATATCAAGACGAATTATATATATGCAGTCTAGTTCATTTAGTTTGAACCAGAGACCCATAGTTTGAACGTACGTTATCAGGCCTTATTAGACTTATTAGAACTGGAATTCACTTTATTGTAGTGTCTAAATGGAATAGAATCAGTAGAATGCCGTATGTATAATCAAAGAACGTTTTGGCTTAACATTTCAAAAATTTTTGTTATCGTTGGCCTCTTCTCTTCAATATGGTTCTTTCGTTGCTCGACAAACACTAGCCTTCTTTGATGCCGTTGTTTGGGCTTTCGTGCAACGCTCCCTCGCACTCAGATGCATGCTTGATCAGGCATAGAGCGTGGTTTAATGCATAAAAAAGGATTCGGACTTTTCAGAAAGTCAATCTAGAATGTTATAATCAAGGATGTATTTAACCACCGATACACGATGCAAATTCAATATCACTCAACTTCGGACATTGCAGTGCCAACCTATCGTTATGAATATCAACAGAGGGAGAATTTGCGGCAATGTGGCGTCGAGACAAATTTATCACACAATTGGAAAACTGCTTGTTAATTGGAAACATTGTGAACAACAGCATTTCTTATTACCTTACAATGAAGTTGTCAAGTATTTCTAGTAGTTTCCACACCGTTAGTTCAAGTAATGTACCTGCTCCTTGGAGTAAAATAAGAAAGATGCTGTATAAAAGGATCATTACCGGCATCCTACCGTCCAAGAGGTGCCAGATTCTCACTCACTGTCAAATAAAACTGCAGAGTGGTAAACTAAGTTTCAAGCTTGTTGCGATAAAACATCGATTTACCAACTCTGTCGGCGATTCCAAAAATGCAAATCAGATTGGTTGTCAAAAACTGACCATTGCCAAGGGATCGTAGACAATAGCTTTCCATATTGGTAAATGAAGCTTGGAAATAGGGGCGCTTTTCATTCAACCAAAATTCCGGAAATTCCGAGACGGGAAGCGAATGAAACGGCAATTTCCCGGAATACAATTCCGGAAAATCGGAACAACAGGGGTGCTTACCATTTAGCCAAAAAATCCGGAAATTTCGGTTGAAAGTCAAGTGGAACAGTAATTTTCCGGAAAATCCGTTCGGAAATTGTGGACTACCTCCAGAGGTAGTCCTTTTCTTTCCGTTCGGAACGGAACGTCGGAAATTTCCTTACCATTTGCACGATTTCCCAGTTCCAGTCTCTCATCAACGGAAAACAATAAAAGGAAACCGAACTTCAACGGCGGTTAATACACGAAGAGCAACAATACATTTAGCTTTTTTGTAATGTTTAGTCAAATTGAAACTCTGCAACCTAAACAGCAATAGTAAAAGTTCACAGACCCGCTAAAGGGTAAAAGAAGATAAAAGTGAGCTAATAGATCGTTCAGTTATAACGTGTCACCGTGGTTATTCAAAAGCTCTTGCTTGCCTTTCAGTATCTTTTTATTGTTATATGTATTCTTTAATTTACATAATTGTTACACGAAGACTGGAGCACAGTTTGAACTCTTAATAACCTTGAATTGTGACTTTTTTTCACATCATTTGCCACCTCTTGAAATCTACAACATGGATTTAAACTGATATATACAAAAGTTTTAATCAATTGAACTGATCTTAATTTTAATTAGCTTAAAAGTTGGCTTGAATTTTAAAAGCACCCCGGCATAATATTCTATAAGCTACCGAAGAAAAATGTTACATTTTCAGTTTAGACTACGACAAGCCCCTAATTTTTCTTGGTCTGACTCTGCCTAGCGTGAACCGAAAGAAACCACAACGCGCAGATTTCCCACGGCTATTACGCATGTTTTCACTTCACGCTCGACCGACTGAGACCCAGTCTACACTTGTATATTACTGAACTCAGAGTTTTCGTCGTCGACACGTTTCACTTATCGTCCAAACTACAACGATTGAAAACGCCCCTCTGCGTTCACCAAAAATACACTTAATCGGTACACTATATGTTAATTACTACATATAACTTTGGTACAGCATATCAGTTTTAACACACTGTTTCTGCTTCTGTAAATCAAAATCAACAAAGAGAGCTGACCTTCGTACAGGATGTTTATTTTTTTACGTGTTCTGAGAAAAAAAGTCGTACAGGATGTTTATTTTTTTCCGGGTTCTGAGAAAAAAAAATCCGCTTTTACAGTTTTCGTTGCATAAATTATAAGCTGAAATAGCACAACTCGAGTGTCAGACTGCGAAAAAATCCAATTCTAAAAATTGTTTAACAACTGGAAATCAAAGAAAGCCGTTATTACTTTATGTTTCATGTGTTTTAATTCCTATTTATATCAAGACGAATTCTATAAATACAGTCAGTCTAGTTCATTTAGTTCGAACCAGAGACCCATCGTTTGAACTTACGTTATTATTACAGAAACACTGTACCTTGGCTCGTTATTAGACCTCATTAGACATATTAGAACTTGAATTCATTTTATTTTAGTGTCTAGATGGAATGGAATCAGTAGAATATCTGTATAATCAAGAAACGTTTTGGTAACATTTCAAAACGTTTTGTTATCGATGGCCTCGTCTTCTCTTCAATGTATTCTTTCGTTGCTCGTCAAACGCTAACCTCCTTTGCTGACCTTGTTTGGGCTTTTCGTGCAATCCCACTCCGATGCATGCTTGATCAGGCATAGAGCGTGGTTTTATACATAAAACGGATTCGGACTTTTCAGAAAGTCAATCTAGAATGTTATTATCAAGGATGTATTTAACCACCGATACACGATGCAAATTCAATATCACTCAACTTCAGACATTGCAAGGCACTCTCGACATTGCTGTGCCAACCTATTGTTATGAATATCAACAGAGGAAGAATATGCGACAGTGTGGCCTCGAGACAAATTTATCACACAATTGGAAAACTACTTGTTAACTGGAAACATTATGTACAACAGCAATTCTAATTACCTTACGATGAAATTGTTTAGTAAGGCTAAATCCAATTAAATGTAGTTTCCACGCCGTTAGTTCAAGTAACGTACCTGTTCCTTGGAGTAAAATAAGAAGGATGCTGTACAAAAGGATCATTACCGGCATCCTACCGTCCTAGAGATTCTCACTACCACTGTCAAATAAAACTGCAGAGCGGTGAACCAGGTGTCAAGCTTGTTGGGATTAAACATCGATTTACCAACTCTTTCTGGGATTCCAAAAATGCAAATCAGATGGGATTGTCAAAAACTGACCACTGCCAAAGCATCATAGACAATAGCTTTCCATATTGGCCAAGAGAATTGAAAATAGGTCACGGGTAACTGGTGTCTGTTAATTAGAGTTACAGTTGAGTCAGTGTCTTGAAAATTGTCCACCTACACATCTTATCAGTGTTTGTTTACGATTATTTTGTATCAATATCAGTGGCGGATCCTGACCTTCATCTAAGGAGGGGACCTGCTTGACTATGAATGTTGAATTCTGCGAAGATAATTGCGGCACTTCAAAGAAAATGCGCTATTTCCGAAAAAATAAGGTGCGGCCCGGGCCCCTCGATCCCCTGGATCCGCCACTGATATTTTTTTGTCTTGAAGCGATATTATGTCACATCACATCACGTCAAGTCTTGCCAGTCACATAACATCACGTCACATCACATCACATACTTTATCCTATCTTTCCCTATCCTATTCTTTTCAATAGCTTTTACTAAGAGAATTATATCACGTTAATACTGAATAAGAAAAAAATGTTTTTTCCAGCGTTTTATAGCCATCGCGTTAAAGCAGAAAACGTTTACAATCCAAAGACTTTCATGGACGTGTGCGTGCGAATAACAATGGAGCCACCTTAGCACAGCTGACCATGTTACTTTGTGGTTCAAAACACTAGTCAAATGCCATATATACACAGCCAAAACCTTTGCTTAAAATCTATCACCAGCATCCCAAATAAATAAAAAGGCATACTACTTCACTACAGGATTATTGTATTTTATTTGCTCTTCTAGGTCAGTTACACGGCGTTAAGAATATCAAATCTCTTCGTTGCAAAAGTTACAAAGATGCAAATACAAACACCAGACATATGAAGCAAAAAAAAACGAATCGAGTAGCCAAAGCAGCCGCACAATTACTACTAGCAATTAACATTATGGATAATATAGCATTTGTTAAATTTGTAATAATACTTATTGAGACATCTTAATAAAGACAAAAACGAGAAAGACAAAGCCATGGTCAATTAAGGTTTACTCGATCTTTCTTATCAAGACCATTAACTTGATCATCAGGTTAACCCTACCCAGAGCAAAGGGGGCGGAAAGTGCCCGCGCTGGCCTTGAATGAATTAACCAAACGCTGCCAAACTTTGCGACTTTTCTAAAATTTGTCTGCAAATAATTTGGTAGGATAGGTTCTTGTGTCAAGAACTTGACGTTACCATGGCAACAGCATTTTGACGGACATGTTTCCCCAAATTTGTAATTTTTCTTTCCCTATCAATGAAAATTATTTTAAATGCAATTAATTTCATCTTTTTTAGGTTTATTTGCACCGTTTTAATGATTTTGAGTATTATTCAGTAACTTTGGGCGGTTTCTGACGTTTTGGAAAGATTTGGAATCCAAGATTGCGGTTGTTTTGATATCATGATGTAATTGTCACGTGATCACCATTCCGGGTCTTTAACATTGTTGGCACCAGAGCCACCTGTCCTTTTATCCGCGAGAAACAGTGGCTCTGCGACAAATGATTTGATTTGCTAGATTTAGCAAAGATAATTGAAAGTTAACAATAAAGATTAGCGAAAAAACTGAGGAACGACGGCGGTGTCATCCTGGCACCATTTTCAAGTTAAAAAATTATTTGAACGAAAAGTAACTAATTTATACCAATGGTGGAGGTGCGAAATTGAATAAATTAAGATTAAAAATAGCTGTTCACTGTTCATGTTCATGTTCATGTTCATTCCAGTGAGGTGTCAAACACTGGTAATGAGTGCAGTGTCTGTTCAATGACTAAACAAATACTTTTGCGCGAATGGAGTCTGACTGAGTGTTAAGGCTTGGTTTCTTCTTGCGAATCCACAACATTTCGTGGATCAAGCAATCGAACTTTCCCTGACATTTCTTTAGGATCTTAAACTCAAGCCCCTGTCGATCAACAGCTACACAATATCTGACACATTTTCCTTCGCTGATGAGATTCGCAATCTGAGCCTCAACGAATCTGACATCCTAGTATCTATGATGTCTCTTCGCTTTTTACGAACGTCCCACTACAAGAAACCATCGAGATCCTTGCTGATAGAGCTTTTGTTGACAACTGGTTCAACAAAACACACCATCTAAACATCAGCAAAGCTGATCTAATTGAACTGTTGTCAGTAGCAACAAAGGACCAGCTATTTCAATTCAACGGTCAACTCTACCAACAAATTGATGGAGTAGCGATGGGCTCTCCCTTGGGTCCCCTAATGGCCAACACTTTTCTTTGTTCTCTCGAGGAAAAGCTACAAAACGAGAACAAGTTGCCAGACTTCTACAGACGCTACGTGGATGATACACTAGCCACAATGAAAGACATACCAACCGCAGAAGCCTTTCTGAACACTTTGAACAACTGTCATCCATCCATATCCTTCACCATGGAGATCGCATCTAACGGTAAGCTACCATTTGTCGGCATTGAAATATGCAAGAAGGGCTGCAAGCTGGTAACAAGCGTTTACCGTAAACCCACAAACACTGGTCTCCTCTTACACCACCAAAGTCATGTCGACAAACGCTATAAAAGATCTTTAGTTAAAACCATGTTAAGAGGGCGTCTCCCTAATTTTCGACCAGTCGGTTCCGGATCGAAAAATCAAATCCCCTGATTTTTTGTGAGGTGAAAGGCCTTCATGCCAAAGTAACAAAACCACAATCTTTTTGGTTCTTGGCTTAAGGTTTTTTCCGCTAGAGCTAAAAATAATTTTGACCGAATTTTGCTCGCGCGCGACCGAAAATCAAGACGATTGTTTACCTTTTTTAAGCGATCGGTGCAAAGCAAGGACAAACTCAGTACCGCCATAATTTTTACATAGCAAGAAAGATCTACTTCTATTTTATGAGCTGTAGGAGTTTTAAGTAATGTGAAGTTAATCTATTGGCATTCTATGATATTACTCACCCCTACGTTAGGAGGCTAGAGGGACAACCCGAAAATTGGTCATTTTGTGGACCTCTTTTCTCAGCTGGCGGATAAAATCAAAACATGGCAGTTACATCAATGTAAAGTCTTAACCTTGTCCTACACGAATATGTAAAAAAATATTGTCTATGACGCCATTCCTGTAAATGTCGAGGGGATAATTTTTCCTATTTTTGAGAAATTATCAAAAACAAGTCACCAAATCGCTAATTGTTTAAAATTTGAATACCTTGGACCAATACCGGTCTTACATCAAGAAAACTAAAGAAAAGTAAACTAAAACATTAGGGAATAGAAATAAAAAGCCATATTCAATAGTGTTTTCAATTTTTAGTTCGCCGTTTCATTTTATTGGGAGGAGAGTGATCATCGGCTCATTAAATATTCACCGAACAGTGAAATTCGATCCAAACCAGAACTGTCAAATTTCATATCGCACTGGCCATCTTAATTTCATTGAATCTCGTTTCAAATCACATTTGTACAGAAAACAAATATCCTGAAAATGCTGTTGTTGTTGTGTTTAAGTTTAAGCCAAATCTGAGCTTTGAATACGCACTTAGAATACAAACGGAGTTCACTCACGATTTACTCGACCACTGTCAACACTGAATCGAAATTCATTTTCTCTGATTGTTGGACTATAAATTGACTTAGTTTACCTGAGTTCCAAAAGGCTTTTCCCCTTTTTCTTTTGACTTTTTCTGTTGGTGATGCATTTAAATCAGTGGTGCAATTAGGAGCTTTGATTCAATGAACGAACTACCAGTCCGGTTCTGGCCCTATCTGTCACGCAACACTCAGCGGTGAAATTGCCCAGGGTTAGGAAGTACTCATAATTTTCTTGCACATGAGGTCCAATTCCCTTAAAATACTTAAAACGGGGTTACACCAGGTGCTCTTACGTTGGGGTCAACTTCTTCTATCTTCTATTTCTTCTTTGGACCTCTTAAAATGTCACTTAAATTCACGTTTACCCTTTCGGTGGCTGTGTTCAAGATATTTTTGAAAGGTCCTTTCAAATACCTAAATTTTATCCTTTTGTCTACTTCAACTCATAAAAAACCTTACCTTTTCATAAAGCTGCAGCCTGAAAAAGGTATCCCTTCTGGGAGAGAACTTCTCATTTTTGTCCGAACGTTTTCGATGATTTAAGCCTAAAATGTTCTTAAACAGGAGCAGACCCAGGATTTTTCTAAGGAGGGGTGTTTGCAGAATGCCAGTTGTATTAGAAAGCCTCCCCGCACCGCCTGCACCCTCCCCTAGATCCGCCCCTGTGAAAATAGTTTTATTTAAACTGCATGTTCACGTCACGTTCATGGGTGAATACAATGTTGTTCTAGGTCTTATTTGATTAAAGATTCACGACTTGATTCTTCATTTAGTATATATACACACATATTTGTCACTTACAACGAATAGGAAAGTATAAAATTTGTTCGTAGCCAAATTTCAGATTTGGGTACGTTCTAAGGATGTTTTTAATTTTTGTCCTTTTTCAGCCTCGACGTTCTTATAAAAACGATTCTTATAAAATAGAGCGCACTTTACTATAGTGACTATAGGGAGATCCCCTCCTTCAGTAAATATATCTTATAAGTCTGGGCCTAGTTTTTCAAACAGTGGATAATCCTATCCACTGGATAAGTACTGATGAAACAAATTAAATCAACAAGTAAGTATCCTTGGTCACTCCTGCAAATAGGAATGGAATCGCGTATCTATATCTCACCGACAGCATTTGTATTTATACAGATATTGGGTTATTTTTGAAAGTTCCTATTTGGTGGGACTTGCTTTATCCCGGGTGATCCTGCCTGATTTAAAGTTGCAGCATTGGCAGATCCCATGGAGGGGATAGTGAGGGAGGCGATTAGCCTGCGCAGCTGGTGGAATTAGTGGGCACAAGTGAATTTTTCTCGTGCGGGTGAAGCCCGCGTCGCTGAGCGGCCGAGCCGCGAGTGATCTCAACTTGACTCCTCACCAAACCCCTCGCTGCTTGGCGGCCAAGAACAAAGCATGCGGCCGCTAAAAAAAGCACTCGCTTGCGAAATCCCGCCAGCTACGCAGGCTAGGAGGCGATTTAATCTTTCAGTAAGGTAACTTTTAAGTTTTTGGCCACCAGCTTGTACGCAAATAAGTAGATGAAATAACCGGTTTTGTGATGATTGAAGGACCAAGGCAGTGCTATTTTATGGCAGCATTAGCGGTTATTTTTTCAATACCACCACCTTAATTGTACCCAAGTTTGGATCCCGCACTGAGTAGGTCAAAATAAATTCTTGTTGAATAATCCAGACGAAAACTGGAGGATGTTGGAGGGACCACATAGTTTTCTGAAGAACGAAGTGGGGATCAGCCGTAATTGACAGGGATTAAGAGGGTGGGGGGGGGGGGGGGGGGGGACCAGAAAAAAGTCTGAGAATTTCATGTGGCGGTGGGATCGCCGTAAATAACTTGAACCGTGCCAATTGACCGCCTCCTTTTATGCTATTATTATGTTTTGGCTTCTGCGTGCTCTTATCCAGGCACGATCTCATCACATAAATAATCGTTGTGCAATGGCTTGAAATTGTTTAAGTTCTGTATTTCAAATGTTAAAGTTTCATGTGTCAAATTCTTTAAAGAGGCATTTTAATAAGAGCCAATGGAAACGTTTGTTCAACGCGGCCGAACGGTGCGATATTATTGAAAACAACAACAACAGCAACAATCACGATTGTTGATCTTTCTCCATGCGAAATAGAAACTTCCTCTTCATGTTCAATTCATTAGAGATGTTGTCAACTTATTTGAGGCTCTCTGCAGTTCTTCGTAGAGCACCATTACTCGCTCTTGAGCTTTCTGAAAATATTTCAGCTCATCACTTGCGAACAGTTTTTTGGTATGGTGTTCTCTACATCATGATATGGAACCTTTCGATTGCTGTCGGTGAATGATAACAAATCGGCTGCGCAATTCAAGGCGTCCTTGACAGTTTACTGCCATCCGCACTTGCAATGAACTTGATATTTTGTGGTGGCTTGGAAAGGAGGGGGCGGGGATCATGAAAGCTTCCACCACGAATGAGGGGGAATCATTCAAATGCTACATACTTTATAGGGAGATCAGGTGAATGCTACGGTGTAGCAACAAAAATCCCCCGCACCTCCCTCCCCCCTCCCCGCTCCAGACGATAAATAATGACCGGTCCCTTAAACCCAGTCAAAATAATAGTTATGTCAGTCATAGTGTGCACATTACACATAACATCATCCAACGGATAGAGCAAAGGTACGAAAAAGCTTCATTGCCCAGCAGTTACATTTCTTGCTTTGGCACTGCTAACGATTATTTACTTTTTGGATAACCTTATTTATAAGATCGACTGTATAAGCAACATTTCATCTCTTGCAAATGTGGCTGGCTATTCTGAATTAAACCCAAAAAGGTGTTGAATATCTATCTCTCAAAACTTGCAACATACTACACTACAAGCACACTCCACCACCACTCATCTCTTCAGACTGCACACTACACACAAAATGCACACTACATCCAAATTTCCGCAGTACTTTCATAGCTCTGACTACACCAAATAATTAATTTTGTCCTGTGCACTTCTACAATATTTTCTAGACAGCTTTGTTCTAGGGAATCGAGGCAACATTTAAAACGATGATGGAAACTGATATTCTCAATGAGCTTCAATTGCAAGAGTGGTCTTGTTTCACCCCTTAGCGTTGCGTGACAGATAGGGCCAGAACCGGACTGGCAGCTCGTTGATTGAATCAAAGCTCCTAATTGCACCGGTGATTTAAATGCATCACCAACAGAAAAAGTCAAAAGAAAAAGGGGAAAAGCCTTTTGGAACTCAGGTAAACTAAGTCAATTTATAGTCCAACAATCAGAGAAAATGAATTTCGATTCAGTGTTGACAGTGGTCGAGTAAATCGTGAGTGAACTCCGTTTGTATTCTAAGTACATATTCAAAGCTCAGATTTGGCTTAAACTTAAACACAACAACAACATAGCATTTTCAGGATATTTGTTTTGTGTACAAATGTGATTTGAAACGAGATTCAATGAAATTAAGATGGCCAGTTGCGATATGAAATTTGACAGTTCTGGTTTGGATCGAATTTCACTGTTCGGTGAATATTTAATGAGCCGATGATCACTCTCCTCCCAATAAAATGAAACGGCGAACTAAAAATTGAAAACACTATTGAATATGGCTTTTTATTTCTATTCCCTAATGTTTTAGTTTACTTTTCTTTAGTTTTCTTGATGTAAGACCGGTATTGGTCCAAGGTATTCAAATTTTAAACAATTAGCGATTTGGTGACTTGTTTTTGATAATTTCTCAAAAATAGGAAAAATTATCCCCTCGACATTTACAGGAATGGCGTCATAGACAATATTTTTTTACATATTCGTGTAGGACAAGGTTAAGACTTTACATTGATGTAACTGCCATGTTTTGATTTTATCCGCCAGCTGAGAAAAGAGGTCCACAAAATGACCAATTTTCGGGTTGTCCCTCTAGCCTCCTAACGTAGGGGTGAGTAATATCATAGAATGCCAATAGATTAACTTCAAATTACTTGAATCTCCTATAGCTCATAAAATAGAAGTAGATCTTTCTTGCTATGTAAAAATTATGGCGGTACAGTTTGTCCTTGCTTTGCACCGATCGCTTAAAAAAGGTAAACAATCGTCTTGATTTTCGGTCGCGCGCGAGCAAAATTCGGTCAAAATTATTTTTAGCTCTAGCGGAAAAAACCTTAAGCCAAGAACCAAAAAGATTGTGGTTTTGTTACTTTGGCATGAAGGCCTTTCACCTCACAAAAAATCAGGCGATTTGATTTTTCGATCCGGAACCGACCGGTCGAAAATTAGGGAGACGCCCTCTTAAACCGTGCTTACCGCTTGTCCTCAACATGGGAACTATTCTCAACAGAATGCGAACGCCTTAAACTGATCTTTTCTAACCTCAAGTACTCAGATACTCTTGTGAACTCCACCATCACCCGTTTCGTTAATTCAGTGATGTCACCAGACACAAGATCGACGCCTCCAACAGAGAATATCTACCGCATTGTCCTGCCTTTTAAAGACCAGAAATCAGCGGACATAGTGAAAAAACATCTCTCGGACTTGAGTAATAAACTTGATCACAAACTACAGCCGGTGTTCAGAAGCCGTAAAATTGGCGATGATCTCAGAGTACAAGAGCCAAAACCACCTTTGATCAATCAACAGTGCGTTGTTTATAACTATATATGTGATCTGTGTGATGCAGAATACGTCGGTTACACTAGCCGTCATCTTTACAAGCGCATTGAGGAACATCGATTTACCGCCATCGGAAAACACCTTCAAAATGAACACCGAGTTGATACAGTTGGTGACCTGACTAACAACTTTAAGATCCTAAAGAAATGTCAGGGAAAGTTCGATTGCTTGATCCACGAAATGTTGTGGATTCGCAAGAAGAAACCAAGCCTTAACACTCAGTCAGACTCCATTCGCGCAAAAGTATTTGTTTAGTCATTGAACAGACACTGCACTCATTACCAGTGTTTGACACCTCACTGGAATGAACATGAACATGAACAGTGAACAGCTATTTTTAATCTTAATTTATTCAATTTCGCACCTCCACCATTGGTATAAATTAGTTACTTTTCGTTCAAATAATTTTTTAACTTGAAAATGGTGCCAGGATGACACCGAAACGTCGTTCCTCAGTTTTTTCGCTAATCTTTATTGTTAACTGTATTTCTAAATTTAATCTTATCATAATTGAAAGTCTAACAGAAAGCCATAAGGGTTGAAACGTGTAACATGCCGTCATAGCGTTTGAGTATTCAGTTTTGCCAAGTACCATATTCGGAAACACGGACGGTTTGTTCGCGAATGTTTTATACACGTCATGACGCACACAACGACATCTTCTCCAAACTACTGAATGACGATGAAATAGAAGAATTAATTTAAACAAATTTAACTTAATTCAACAAAGCTTGCTAAAAGAAGGATTGCGCCATATACGGCGAACTGGCACGCGCTGTGGATTTAATCCAAATATTGCAATACTTTTTTACTCCCAATACGGTACTTAATGGGAACGAATGTGTATAAACGCTTTGTATGATACGAATGATAGGGAGTTACACGTTTCAAGCCTTATGGGTTTCTGATTCTAGGCAATCAAATCAACCGTTTTACCATCCCTTACAACAAAATGTTTATAGAAAGGTTGTTTGAGTGGCTAGATTTTAATTTCCCAATTGACTTACGACGAAAGAATGTCAAGCAAACGACGAACATGAAAAGAAAACTGCTAACTTTACATGTGTTGATCTCCCCAGTAAGGAGAGACAAGTGAGTAAGTAACAGAAGTGATTTATCGAGCTTGTTTGTCCAAATATGGTTTTCCACCGAATGTGTATAGTGTCCTTGGTTCTAGCTGATAGGGTGCGGGGGAGGTGTAGAGCATTCAGTGAAACAATCTTCCGAAGTCGAAACTTTGTTGATTTCTGACCCATTACCGTGCTGGGAGTCACGTGACGTCAATGGTGATAACTCAGCTCCGGCCACCACTTCCAGCCTCCCCTGATTCTGTTGGTTTCTGGCATGAACGTCATGCAATTTTCTATGGAGACAGTATGAGAAGACTCCGAAAAAACCGAAGAGCACCGCAAATATGCACATTGACACGATGTAGATTGAGCAGTCTATGGAGATAAGGGAAACCGAGATATATTAATTTAATTTAAAGTAACTATAGTAATAACATTCTGCAGTATATGGTACTTCACCTACATGTACACTTTATATGATGTTAAAGTTATGAGTGAAGTTAGCGTGGAGAAGATAAGAAAGAAATCGTTATTCGCTGGTAGAAATGTCAAATATAATATACATGCTTCAACCTGAGCCGTCGCTACCACCTGGGTACATAATATTTCAGGGCTGTTTTTAATTTTCTTTTATCCTTGCTGAAAAGCTCAATGGGTACAACGGGTTAAGTTCAGTTTCAAGACTGAAAATTTATCTTTATACTTGTAGCATACCTGTTGTTTTTACACTCGTAGCCGTCGTCTGTTTTGTTGGAATAACTGAAGAAGCTATAGGATTTGAAAAACTTAGAATAAGTTTCAACTGTTCGCTAATGGAATAACGAACAACTATAAAATATATTCCTTGGAAATATGGACTCTGACTTCTATAATAATAATAATAATAATAATAATAATAATAATAATAATAATAATAATAACAATAATAATATAATAATATAATATAATATAATATAATATAATATAATATAATGTAATGTAATGTAATGTAATGTAATGTAATGTAATGTAATGTAATGTAATG
This sequence comes from Meandrina meandrites, assembly GCA_963693305.1. Classification (NCBI taxonomy): domain Eukaryota; kingdom Metazoa; phylum Cnidaria; class Anthozoa; order Scleractinia; family Meandrinidae; genus Meandrina; species Meandrina meandrites. The sequence goes on along the minus strand of OY855911.1, from coordinate 25,035,142 downwards.
TAATGTAATATAATGTAATATAAAGAAGCCTTCAAGTTATAACGGCGTTGTGGAAGGAGTTTAAAGCGCTGGTCGTTACTTGCGACAATTTGGGTTAAACGCACTGCAACTCGATACTGGCCATTTAGCCACCGTTGGCACTGATTACTTTTATAACATTTTTAATAAAAACATACCTGTTACATCCTCACGTGTAGCATTTGGATTTGTTGGAAAAACTGACAAAATTCATAAAAATCTAAAATTAGTTTAATTTAAGAGGATTCAAGAAAGTCGTGTGATTTGATAGTAGTTATTGAATGGCAGCAATCAGAGCACTGTATATGGCCCAGAAATGCTACATTCATCGGGATACAACTAAATCAGTGTGTCGGTTTCGTCGCTATCAACTACGTGACATTTTTGCAGCCTGTTACACAGAGCTACACAGAGGTACAGTATATGTAAATGGTGTAATGAGAAGTAATACGTCATTATAGTCACAGTGGTGACATAAAAGTGCTTCATCATTCATTTGCATTATGAAAGGTTATGAGAATAATTATGTGACGCAATGTTAAGCATTGGGTCACGACGTTTTTGAGCAATCATAACAACTTACTCCATTCCATAACGACTGCCATCGTTTATTACTGAAAGCATACCTGTTGGACATTTACTCGTTGCCGCTAGCTCTGCCGGCATCGTATTTGGAATAGCTGAAGGAGAGAAGAAATTTAAGAATTGGTAAAAACTGTGGAATATCAACCCTGGCATTCTAGATCTTCCCCCTTAAAAAGACAAGTAAAAATCAAAAAGTGACTTAAATTAGAGCTTTCTAGAGAGTTCTAGGGAAATTTTCGTGCAGAAAATGTTTATATTTGAGTCGACATAAATCTACGGCATGAAATTCACCATCATACTTTTTGAGATGAAACAAATGGCTTTAAATTTGGTACACCCCTATTCCCTCTTAGCTTAACTGAGTGATCCCTCCTTGCAATCTTCCACCCTAGGCAATCAATAATGATCGATCCCCTACATCACTGCGCTTATACTGGGGATTCCATAGCATTAACAACCAGGAGTATATAGCTGTTTGTGCGGCTATTCTATCGCAAGTCCCTCCACCTCCCATCCCTGTGTCCGATTCCAGCAGATTTTACTAATAGCTCGCCGGTACCCACTAATACTCTTCCATGGAGCAGGGCACTGCAAATTAAACTAATGAAGTGAGAACACAGACAAATCACAATAACATCTATTGGTTACGACCATCTCCACGATGGATTTTTTGTATCTTCTTTGAACTTTATTATTACATTTGTAGTTTGGTAGTTTTTTTTTACCTTCTTCTGGATCAAAAAGAAGAATAATGAAAATGGAATCCGGATCGCAGCCAACGCAAGGTCGCACAGTACACTTATATCTCGTGCCGTTATCAGTCTCTGTCACATCTCTTATTCGTAAGAGCCCTTTCTGATCCAGGTTGTATCGTTTCGCCATATCGTTTACCTCTACGTGCCACGTTTGGTTGATGCCGGCTATCCAATCCCACTTTGGATCTTCGGTCTGACATCTGGCGACACACTTGGACCAGGCTACTTTCTGAATCGCCTTTTTAAGCAGCAGCACCTTTTGCAATGGTTGGCAGGAAATCCGATTTGCTCCTCGCCTAACTGGCCATAAAATGGGCGTGAGTGTGCACGCTGCACTATCTAATTGAGACAGAAACAGTATTATTGCAAATTATCAACCCTAGTCAAACAAAAATATCAAAAAACTAATGATTCAGGGTAAATATATATGTCAAGAAACTTCTAGACATAACAATTTAAGAAGGAGACTGTGTAAGACGACAAGTGAAAATATCATTAAACACTTCACGAGCTCCAGCACAACATTTGTCGTTTTATTTCCTTGTTTGTACAATCTACTCAAAATTGCGCATATCCTATAAAAAAACATCTTTCAAAGTTATTTCTTTTGTTTTTTCCCCAAAATTCCGGGCCATGTTCAAGTTATCAGAATGTTTTTTTTCTTGGCTAAAAATACAAACCTTTCGAGGCCAAATATTCGCGGACACCCAGAATAGAGACACCTACAAAGAAATAAACATTAACAGAGTTCAGCAAAGACCTTTTAACTTCATAGGAACAAAAAAAGTTATCTTATCTTGTCTTATTTGCGAGAAATAATTGAACCACAAATCGATAGCGATGCACTTAACATTTAAAGTTGAACTGAGAAATAGTGTAAACATTTTTCTAAGTTTTTTTCTGACAAACGAAAGAAAAAAAAGCAGCTTGATTGCCATGGTAACTAAACATAACCTAAGTAACCTAAAAAATTAACACTCCAGTATATATAGCTATTCTTAGAACGCGCCAGTTTTGAGATTGTTAGCTTTGTTAAACGGTTGAATTTAAAAGACAAAGATACTTCAGAACTCCGAAGATTGTTCAATAAATAAAAAGTATATATAAAAACAATAGTATTATGAAAAATACAAAATGGAGCTAATATTACAGTGTTTGTTTTTAAAAGTGATGCAGTTGATTACCCCTACTTTGGGTAGAAGAGCACAGAACACGTCATCAGAATGGAATTTATGATAACGCATAATTTAACACAAGTCACCACTGAATTATGTACTAGTGCATAATTATGTAGCAATAAATGTGTAGGGTAGACGTGTAGAAGATTGGAAGTCTGGTAGTGTACGTGGAAGTCTGGAAGTCTGGAAGCAGAAGTGTAGAAGTGTGGAAGTAGAAGTGTGGAAATCTGGAAGTCTGGAAGTGTGGAAATCTCAAAGTGTGGAAGTCTGGAAGTTTGAAATTTTGGAAGTCTGGACGTTTGGTAGTGTGGAAGTGTAAAAGTGCGAAAGTCTGGTAGTGTAGAAGTCTGGAAGTCTGGAAGTCTGCAGGTAGTGTGGAAGTTTGGAAGTCTGGAAGTCTGGAAGTCTGGAAGTGTGAAAGTCTGGAGGTCTCAGGAAGTTTGGAAGTCTGGAAGTCTAGAAGTTTGGTTGTATGGAAGTATGGAAGTTTGGGAGTCTGAAAGTTTAGTGGTCTGGTAGTGTGGAAGTTTGGAAGGTTGGAAGTCTGGAAGTGTGGAAGTCTGTCTGGAAGCATGGTAGTGTAGAAGTCTGAAAGTGTGAAAAAAAGAATGAAAGTAAAACTCACTGGCACATAAAGAATTAAAATATAATTGTTTTATCAATAAATATCTTTAGAAAATATCCAATTCAATAAATATGTTATTTTGTTATTTTCAAATATTTAAAATAATCTTTTCAGATGCTTAAAGGTTCATCTGTATTCTTGATTTATATCTCGGTTTTCCTTTATATCAATACTTGAGAACTGTAAAAACAACAGAAAGGGAAATATATAATATTCTGCTATTTACAAATAAATAAATGTTTGTATATGCTTAAAGGTTTTTGTATATCCTTGATTGTAAGAGCTGAGAAATGTGACAACAACAGAAATGGCAAAAAAGAAATTACACTTTTTTGTGTGCCATACTGGTAATTACTCTTGTAATCTTGTACAGTATTTTGTTCACTATCATACAACCAACTAACAAAGCAACCAACTAGCCAGGCAGCCAACCAGCCAACCACCAAACCAGCCAGCCAACTAGCCAACCAACCAGCCAACCAGCTAACCAGCCAACCAGCCAGCCAGCCAAGCAAGCAAGCGAGCAAGTAAGCAACCAACCAACCAACGGTCTAAAAAAACGAGAATAGATAGTACTTTGATAGACAAAGACAGCCTCCCTACACCCCTTCTGCTATCCCAATCCACACTATAAAAGTTAAGACAAACCAATCCATCCGTCCGTCCGTCCGTCCGTCCGTCCGTCCGTCCATCCATCAATCAGTCAATTAATCAATTCCTGAACATTAAGAGTAATGCTGCTTCTAATTTTAGATATAGCAAATTATAACATTCTGAAATGGAAATGAAAGCAATTTTTTGTCGTTTTAATATGTAGAAATTTAAATTTAAACTATGTTAAAAAAAATTACTAGTTCCAACGGTATTTTGGAGTTTTGTTTTGGCGACCCATCTTTGAAAGCTTCAATGAGGACTTGATTTACTTAGATTTGTAAACTAATAAGTCTATAGGAGGAGTTAATGGGAGGATCGATGTCTAGGGTAGTATAAATTACTTGCTTTCTCAATCAAGCTTACGACATTTGTTATTGCCTTGGAAAGCAATTTATTGTCTCGGCTACTGAGATTCGGTGTTTTCTCGTTGCAATCAATTGAGTTATCTTTTCTGTTTGGAGGTCCAGTGGAAACAACATGTAAAAAGAGAGAGTATTTTTGTTTTCAATCAAAATTAAGATCAGAGTAAAAGGACCTATATCACGGAGATTTTGAGGATTTACCGGTCTAAGTTACTCTGAAATTAGTGGTAGGCAACTTAACCCATGAAAAACAATCTTTGAACATCTTATGGAAGATATAACCTCAATTTTCGGAGAGAAATCAAACCATGGCTATGACTATTGAGTGTTCTGAAGACGTGCGTCAACAACTTGAAAAGTTTAGCCTCAATTATTCAAGTTGCAATCCATTTCCATCCTAGCCTTCCGCAACCAACAGTTTGAATGCTTTAATGTAGCAATTGTTAAAATGGCCCATTAATTTTAGGTTTCCTACGACGCAATTATATATTTTGGCTGTTCAAAAATCTGATCAAATCCATGACAAAGCCCCTTTAATATAATCAAATGGGCATATACCTTTTTTTTCAATATTTATAAATACCCAATTTGCCCTTAACCAGACGTGTTTGTGAACGCTGTTCTTTTGTTTTTTGACGCCGCGTTTACGTCCAGCCCGGACATGTACAGCTTTCTCAGGCATATTAACTTGAACGTTTTCCAAGTCGCATATTATTCATGATGCGCTGATTTTCGAATTTTATATGCTTGTCATAGGTTAACACGTTTAGCTGATGTAAATGGATGTGTTTACTAAGACTAAGTCATATTGCTCATGCTTAATTTAATGAATTTGCAGAACATTTTGTGTTAAGAATAAGCAAATTTACTGAATTAATTAACTTTACATTCATGCCTGCCGGCCTAATATAAAGCATCCTATTCACCACGAAAGATTTAAGCATGGAACTTACATTCACTTTAAGCTTTCCGTTTTTTTTTTCGCCGAATTTGTATCAACTGCTTAGTATATAACAAGTAACAATATTTATGGAGTTTATTTATGGCGGTGAAACCGTGATAAACGCAAATTAACGAAGGTTTTGTCGTGGTTGAACTTTTCACTCAACTATAAACGTTTCTTCGCTCAAAATGGGCCGTATACACAACAGAGAATTCAAGGGCGTTGTTAATTTCGTTTGGATGTTTTATTCATTTACAGTTGTCTCTATCAGGATATCCAAGATAAGTTGAAATTACAATAAGGATTTATTTTAATTACAATCGACTAAATGATGGAAGCATGTGCAAATTCCGGCGAATAGTATTTCAGTAATGCCAAATTTTAACTCGTCATTAAAAATATCGTTAGTGCACGACTAGGCGTAGTATTTGACCAACAATAGGAACAGTCAAACGAAGCATGCGTTAGTTATCAAGTGTAGCATTCTCGTGGGTAGGTGTTAATATCTTATAACTACACCCAGCGACAGTTATGCCTGCCACTGATCACTACAAAGTTAAGTTTCAGTCGTAAGCATTAAAGTACCTATTTGTTGAGGAAATACAAATAGAAGAAAACAGTACAAGCCAAAACGCGCCAACATCCTGCTGTCTTGATTTTGAGTAGTAATCGCCAATAAAGTAGAATATAGAGCTAGAATGATGTCTGTACTTTCCCGCTGGAAGTAAATTAACTGTGAGCTATGCTAATTAAGCATGATTTCATCCATAAGATTTGTAATGCAAATTAGACGGAACCGGTCAGGAAGTTGTCATAACTAGCCATTCCCCCATTGCAGCTCATAAACAATGGAAACAATGGCTTTCTATATTTCACCATAAAACTCGTAAGTCAATCGTAACGGGTGATCTTGATTGGTCTTGATTGTTGGGCTACAATTCTGCTTTTCCAGTTTCCCGTTGTTTTGATGCAGTAATTGTTAAAGCAGTTAACTTATAATAGAGTGTAAAGAAACTTACAAGGATTCCGTGGTCAATTTAACGGGTTTTTGTTTGGATTTGTACTGTCGAGCGGATGTCAACGAAACCTAAGAGTTCGCAAGGGGAGGGATAGTTACTCACAGAGACTAATAAACCCTACCTCCTTTGGCACTAATTTAGTCAATATTTACTCTGAATCCTGGAATCGCTGCCCTGATATTCATTACTACTTGAACATCAGAGGGTCGCCCACTACCTCTCGGAACGAGTTACTTCATTGGTTCTTAAAACAATGGATAACAGGTCTTAACAATGCCCCTAGCCCTGAATAACAATAGAGGTAGTGTTTACAGCGGGCGAATGAAAATAGAGGTTCCATAGAGGTAGTGTCTTACTGACATTAGATGGGTCCTTTTTATAACGAAGTGAGTGTAGACGACACATTCTGTCCACCACTGATCACTTCTAAATTATATTCAGTTACAATCGTAAGCGACGGACCTATTTCTCAAGGAAAAATAATAATAAGAAAACAGTACAAAACGGATGTGTTGTCATATTACGATTCAGACCATTCCCCAATTTACGCCAAAATCGCATATAAAAATAACCAAAAAACAGCCGGTCCAGGGTTTTGGAAATTTAATAACTCTCTTCTTAATAACGAAGAATTTGTAACAAACCTAAAATTCTTTTTACTACAAGCCAAGGAAAAACATAGTGGAACAAGCGATAAAAGACTTTATTGGGAAATGATTAAAATGGAGATCAGAGACTTTTGTATCCGTTTCTCTAAACGTCTTGCTTAAAGTAAAAAGTCGAGAGAAATAAAATTTACTCTGCAAGTTAAAACATTTAAATATGCATCTTGATCAAAATCCGCAAGAAGCCAATTTAGTAACAGAAATTGAACGTGTCAAGCTTGATCTTCAAAGGATCGCTGAACACAAAACAAAAGGCGCGATTATAAGAAGCAGAGCACGGTGGTACGAACATGGCGAAAGAAATACGAAATATTTTATGAATCTAGAGAAGCGCTCACATGAAAGGAAGCATATTGTTAAATTAAAAACCGATCAAAACGAGTATGTCGAGGAACCAAAGAGAATCTTGTGCGAGATGGAAACATTTTATAAAGCTTTATATGCCTCGCAAATAACAGATAACACATTTGATGCTTCAGCCTTATCCTTCTTAAATTCTGACAATGTACAGAGACTTGATAACGAGCAGCAAAAATCCTGCGAGGGCCTCATCACCGAAGAAGAATGCTTATCCTCTCTCAAAACGTTCGAGAAAAATAAAACCCCAGGTACAGATGGACTGATGGCAGAATTTTATTTGTGCTTTTGGGAATTCGTAGTAACTCTTTTAATAGACTGTTTAAATGACGCCTATCGCAGAGGTGAAATGTCGATCTCGCAAAGCAGAGGTGTGATTTCATTGTTGCCTAAAAAGAATAAAGACACCCTCCTCCTCAAAAATTGGCGGCCAATTTCTTTGTCGAACATTGGCTACAAAATAACTACGAAACGTATAGCAAAACGATTAGATAAAGTCTTGCCTAGGTTGATAAATAGTGACCAAACAGGGTATGTTAAAAACCGCTTTAGAGGAGAAAACATTCGGCTAATATCGGATGTAATAATACACATGCAAAAATTTCAGCAAGCTCATTGGCTGAGAGCACGTCAATTAATCCCAAGCAGTGCAGAAAGTTGAAATTGAGTGCAAAAAGATGAAATTGAGTGCAGAAAGTTGAAATTAAGTTGATTGACAGGAAAGCCGCGAAAGCGCGCCAAACAAAATGGCGGCCGCTGTCAGAGGGTTTGGAGAGAACAAAAACATCAATTAATGCAAATTTAGACCGATTTAACGAAAATTATCAGCGTATAAACTAATATACTAGCAACTGGACGTTTGGGCAGCACAAAAGAGGCTTTACGAAACTACTGAAGGCTACCAGTCGAGGATTTTCTTTCGCGACAGCTCGTAAAGAAGGAAGATTAGAAGCCTGAATTGAAGTCGCACATTTCAGCTCATTCCCATGGAACTGAATGAGGATAAAAGCACCTGATAATGCATGACAGAGAGCTTTAAATTCCGTAGCAGTATTTGGATTTACAAAGCTTGGCAACTCCGTAATGTTTTAACAGCGATTCGAAAAGGTAAGCGACCGAACACACCTTGTTTGTCATCCACTTGCAGAGAAATGTTTGTATGTGTATTATTAACAAGTAATCACGTGATTTTTCTCGTGCAATCACAGGCTTCCCAAGCTCAAAAGTCGTCTTTTTGATGTGTTTTTGAGAGACCTTCGGCGGCCGACTCTACATACGGGGTGTATGCGACAGCTTGTGTATATAGAGAAATGTATGGGAAAATCACGGATTCTCTAAAATCGGGTAAATAGCTATCTATATTGAAATAAAGTTTACCTACCTCAAATGTGTCGCTTACTTGTGTCTTGTGCCGAATTTGAAGCCATTCCGACGCCATTTAGCAAGTTATTCGAAGTCGTTGTCTCCCCTTCTAAAAAGAAAGAAAGGCAGACCACTCCATCGATCGCTGGCCAGAGTTCACTCCACAAATCGCTCTCTCCTTAAAAGGAAAAGTCTCGAATTGCAATAAAACCAACAGTTCCATAAAGCCCAATAAATTTCACTCCACATACGTGTACTTCGGCGGTCGAAAGTCTCGTAAAGAACGAGAAATTTTGCTTTAAATTAGCCTATTCGGCTTTCCGGATGTGCTTGTGACCGACCCCGCGCCAACGGTCGTTACTCAACGACAAGTATCTGGTTTCATCCTCATTGTCAGCGCGTGACTTGGTTCAAATGGACCAATCAGAGTTGAGGATGAGTAACGACCGTTGGCGCGGGGTCGGTCACAAGCACATCTGGAAAGCCGAATACGCGAATTTAAAGCAAAATTTCTCGTTCTTTACGAGACTTTCGACCGCCGAAGCACACGTATGTGGAGTGAAATTTATTGGGCTTTATGGAACTGTTGGTTTTATTGCGATTCGGGACTTTTCCTTTTGAGGAGAGAGCGATTTGTGGAGTGAACTCTGGCCAGCGATCGATGGAGTGGTCTGCCTTTCCTTCTTTTTAGAAGGGGAGACAACGACTTCGAATAACTTCGCTAAATGGCGTCGGAATGGCTTCAACTTCGGCACAAGACACGAGTGGGCGACACATTTGAGATAGGTAAACTTTATTTCAAAAGAGATAGTTATTTACCCGATTTTAGAGAATCCGTGATTTTCCCATACATTTCTCTATATACACAAGCTGTCGCATACACCACGTAAGTAGAGTCGGCCGCCGAAGGGCTCTCAAAAACACATCAAAAAGACGACTTTTGAGCTTGGGAAGCCTGTGGTGCAATTTGGGATAAATCAGCACTCGGAAAGTTTTCAAAGACTACAAATTGCACTCGCCCTACGGGCTCGTGCAATTTGGTTAGTCTTTGAAAAATTTACTCGTGCTGATTTATCCCAAATTGCACTCGAAATCATGTGATTACCTATACTAATTGAATTGTATGAGAAAAAAAACAACTACTTGGCATGTTAATTACTCTTTATAGATTTTGAAAAAAGCATTTGATTCCTTAGAGTGGAACTATCTGTTCAAAGTCCTTGAATTAATGAACTTTGGGCCAATGTTCCAAAAATGGATCCACACCTTCTATTCCAATATCATCAGCTGTGTGATAAATAACGGGTTTGCGTCCAATTTCTTTCTGCTTCAAAGAGGAGTCCGACAAGGGTGCCCCTTATCGGGGCTCTTATTCGTCCTGGCAATTGAGGTACTAGGCCAAGCGATTAGGAAAAATGAAAATATCCGTGGTTTGAAAATTAACGACACCGAATTAAAATTAAGTATGTAAGCGGATGATATCACGGCATTTTTTTGTAAAAGATGATTGCTCTGCTAATCACTTGTTCAATCTTTTAAATGATTTTGGAGCTTGTTCAGGTCTAAAAATAAATATTTCTAAAACGGAAGGAATGTGGCTTGGCAGTCTCAAATGCAATTTAGGTAAACGTTCTCCATTCAATATTTCGTGGCCTGAAAAATATGTAATGGTGCTAGGTGTGGCCTTCGCATACGATCCTTCTGTTAGCTACAAAATATTTTTCGAGGAAAAACTTGCTGCGCTAAAGAAAATTTTAAACCAATGGACGACCAGAGGCTTAACGCTAATGGAAGAATTTGTATCATTAAAACCCTCACCATCTCCAAGCTTTTTATAATACCTCCGTTCTTACAACTCCACCGAAATTTACTAGTGAAGTTAATGATATTTGCTTCAAGTTCATATGGAACTTTAAGCCTGATAAGGTCAAACACAACACCCTTATAGGTCCTATAGGGAAAGGTGGCCTTAACATGGTAGATTTCACCATGATGGACAAGTTTTTAAAAGCAGCATGGGTTAAACGTTTATATGAAGCTGGTGATACTAAATGGTGCTCCCTCTTCTCATTGGCTACATCCCAATATGGGGGCTCTTTTCTTTTGGAATACAATTTTAATGCACCTGATCTAAATTTTGCCTCGTATGTGCCGTCTTTTTATAAGGAAATATTGACTGTCTGGCAGGAGCTACACTCCAAAGGCCCTTCTTCTGCTAAAGAATATGAAAATTACATTATTTGGAACAACCGCTTTATTAAAATAGATGGGAAATCTGTCTTCTATCCATCCTGGCATAGAAAAGGAATAATCAAAATCGGTCATCTGCTAAACGAGAATAGAAAGTTTTTATCAAGATCCGAGTTTCAACATAAATATGGTATGACAGTAAATTTCCTAACATATAATGGCCTTCTTGCCGCGATCCCTGAGGTATGGAAAAGATCAATTGTAAATTCTGAACGAATGCTTACTGATGTTGACAGCGAAGACCTTCCTCCTGCGAATGTCACTGCTCGCGAACTGCTTGTTTTAAAAGTGTTCAAAGCTCCAAACGGTAACGTTATCGTAGGGGGAAAGGAAAGGGAAGAAGGAGGGAAGTAAAAGGAAAAAAAAAAGAAAAAGAAAACGTAATACGGCGAGATTAATCAGCAATCTATTTATCTATTTATTTAGGTTTGTTTATTTAATTATTTCTATTTTTGTTTGTTTTTTCTCTTTTTCTTTAAGTGTATTGTGATTTTGTTTGAATAAAGATATTGAAACAAAAAAACAAAACAAAAACAAAAACAAAAACGCGCCAACATCCTTCTGTCTTCTTGCTGTCTTGATTTTGAGAAGTAAATCGCCAATAAAGTAGACTAAAGAGCTAGAATGATGACTGTACTTTCCCTATATCTATGATATAAGAAAGCACGATTCCATCAGAAGTCCATAACTAGAAGTCTACATCTCTGGTAATAGGTTTTGAGATATGTCTTTCGCGTGTACCTCGCGTTCCTCGCGTGTAGGCTATTTTTAGAACAGCTTTGCCGCGAACAAGTAGCCAATCACATTGAAGTATTTTTCAATTCGTGCCTTTGATTGGTTGAACAAATTTTTGAAGAAAAGCAGAACAGGACGAGTGAACTCGAGCGAACGGCGTATTACGAAATTTCTGTTTGTTGGTCATCGTAATTTCCGTTTTGTGAGGATTAAATCGTCCGGACAAGAATCATCAGGCCATCTTTCATCGATGACGATAGCATCGAAGTTGTAAAAATTCGGAGCATCCAAATAAGCGAGAGGACCTCAGTGTTTTGGAGTCGGAATACGAAATGGCAGCGGGCAAGATAGACTAATTCCGAGTCAAATTCAAAATGCGAAGACACTAAAGATTAATGGCACTCTCAAGATGAAGACAGGCATTAAGATAGCAAGTGCATTTTGGCACAGGTTCGTTGCTATTTTGAAAAACAAAACCGTGGCCCCTGAAGCGCTCAACATCGAGCGCGGAATAAACAGAATGAAGTTTGATTCGTTTGAGAACAACATTCAGAGAAAACGACAAGTTTGGCGAGTTTCGCATGTTTTTGGAATTATAAGGACGGCATGAAAACAAAAGACTGACTGAGGTAATGTATTTGTTTTAATATCAATAGAAATACGAGTTTAATTCATCGAACAATGATGACTTCATTCAAATCCGTCAAAAGTTTAATTCAAGTTGTGCTTCTCGGGCACTTCGCAGTGTGCAGCTATTGTGTTGTGTATGTTGTTCAGTATTTTAACACGAGGATATGCTGTACAAAATAAAGTTTGGGGAACTTCTGTTCATAAATTCTCTCGTAAATTATAAAAAGTCGACCTATTTGTTTTGTGAGATTGTCTACGGAAACCCGGCGACGGGTTGCTTTTTCACTCGCCTTCAAATGCCACTGAACAGACGTTTGAAATCACTATCTACGATACTTCTTCTGTCGAAATGTGAGAATTAAAGAGAATGGCCTGTCAAGTGTTTTGATGTGATTTGATTTATTTCACCTGCCACTTTCCAAAATATTCGGCCGCAACTTAGAAGTCCAATCGTTTCGAAATAGTGGGTTACGTCATTTTCTCGCGAGACATCAGTTTAAAAAAGTAGCCTACACGCGAAAGACATAGCACGCGCCCCAATACCAGATGTAGACTTCTAGTTATGGACTTCTGATTCCATCCATAAAATTATTTTGCAAATTAGACGGAACCGGTAAGGAAGTTAATTGTCCTAACTAGCCATTGCAGATCATAAACAATGGCTTTACATATTTGACCATAAAACTCGTAAGTCAAGTGTAACAGGTGATCGGTTACAGGAAGTGATTTGCATTTACTAATTCTTAATTGTTCGGCTTTATTTTTTTCCATTGTTTTGTTGCAGTAATTGTTAATTGTATATATATATATATATATATATATATATATATATATATATATATATATATATATATATATATATATATATATATATAGATTTGCAGAGTTGGATTATTTGGTCGAAGACATTTATTGTTACTCAGAGTTTCATGCTTCACTCGAAGCAATCATCAGGCAACTGCCAAAAATAACGGATAACCAATCATATCTTTGCATGTCACGCCACTAGGCATTGTTCTGTATTTTCAAATTTTGTATATCTTCAAATGTATCCGTTATTTTTGGCAGTTGCCTGATGATTGCTTCGAGTGAAGCATGAAACTCTGAGTAGCAATAAATGTCTTCGACCAAATAATCCAACTCTGCAAATCTGCATATTGCTCTAGTTTATCTATTGAGCACTTTAATAGCTGATGAAGTCTTCAATTCATTAACTTTTTATACTATATGTATATTAAAGGGGCACTATCACGGCTGATCATAGAAATTTCTATTTTCTAATTTCCTCAGTATATTTCCAAATGCCACCAAATACATGAATAAATTTGATAAATAGATCCCACAAAACAGGATAGAACAGTTATTTTGAGGAAGAAGTACAGGATTGCAAGGATGGAAGTGGATTGCGATTGATTTTTGGACAGGATGTCCAGAATTCAAAGCTGCCATTCTGGTGAAATTTTGAACATTTTGTTAGTCACTGTTTCCTCTTAGTTGATATTTCTTTGCATTTACCACTGTAACCCTTTTTTTCTTCCTATTGCAAGACAATTAAGTACAATTTATAGCAAGCTACAGCCCATTCTTATAAAATATGATATTTCAGCCGTGATAGTGCCCCTTTAAAAGCCCTGAAGATTACAACTGGAGTTGGAGATTATTGTATCGCAAGTCAAAATTTATATATATATATATATATATATATATATATATATATATATATATATATATATATATATATATATATATATATATATATATATAGCTTGGATGAAAAATGAAGTCAGAAACAAACCACTCACAGGTCCATATTTAATGCAAACGTTTCGCCCTTCGGGCTTCTTCAGTGCAAGTATTGATCCCCGTAGTAATTTGCACTGAAGAAGCCCGAAGGGCGAAACGTTTGCATTAAATATGGACCTGTGAGTGGTTTGTTTCTGACTTCATTTTTCATCCAAGCTATTTACTACCACGTGAAGTCAAGGCATCCTGTATCCTCTTCTGGATCCTGGATCCTGCTCACAAGTGACATTTTTCGTTGGCAACGCAGCATTTTTCATTCAACCTATATATATATATATATATATATATATATATATATATATATATATATATATATATATATATAGTTCAGCTAATTGTCACCGTCGAATCCAAGATAGTGCTCTACAATGAAGGAGCTTTTATAATAGGTTGTGTAGTAAAACTACTCCGGTGTTGAGTTCATATGGATTTTAATACAATACTGTTTCGTAGGTCAACGCGAGGTTGACCCACTCATCAGTTATCCTCCATATACACTGATGCAAGAAAGATGCACACAAACAATATGATCGCGCAAGATGCGGTATGCGTTAACAAAAAGCTGTTAATTTTACCGTTAAGGATACCGTTAAAAATTAAAACTTATGCACGCGCTATCTGTATCAACATGCGCGCGCTAAGTAGCAATTGCCGTACTCGTTAAATTGTATCTTAGGAGAAACTTTCTTTTGTGCCTACATGTCGAAACGAGTTCATTACGCTTGTTCAACGTTGCTAGCTCCGGTATCGTGATGATAAAATGCTTTTCTGCGATGCACAGCTGGCATTTTCTGGTGAGATTTGAGTATGGCTTCGCTTTTCCAAGGATCTTCCACCCAATTGTAAAGTTTTCTTTTTTGCACTTTAGTTCCCAGACATATTTACTAAGTTCGGTGTTGTTCTTGCATTTTTCGTTTTTGAAGGATGTCTGATGATTTCTCCATCTTGTTTTGAATTCAGTGTCGGTTAATCCTACATAGGTTTCACTTTTGTTGTTGGATGACGTCACCGTTGCTTGATAAATAATGTCCTTGGAGAGACAAGTTCCTTTTAAAGGGCATTCGTCTCTTTTTCTGCAATTGCAGGTTTTGTTGGCCTGGTCTTGTGGCGTTTGTGCTGCCTTTTTCAGGATGGTTTTATTGTGTCCATCTATGACCTGTCTCACGTTTGCCATGCAGCTGTATCTCAGCTTTAAGGTGTTTCTATTGAAGATCTTCCTAAGTTTGTGTCCCAACATCATTAAAAACATTCCAGAGTCAGTTAACAGAAGGCTCTCAGAAATTTCATCTGACGAGGACGTGTTCAAAGAAGCAGCAAAACCCTACCAGGAGGCGCTAGGAAAAAGCGGATACTCATACAAACTGGAGTTTAAGCCACCGCAAAGAACATTTTTACCAAAACGAAACCGATCCAGAAATGTAATCTGGTTTAATGTATTCGTGTGGTGCAGAATTCAGCAGCACGGGATGTCTAATTTAATATTAACTATACGCCTTATTCCAGAATGGCGGACAAAATGATTATTCTTTTGTCTAAAATTAATGTTAATTGGCCCTCGTGGCCTCGTTTTAAGCCAAGATTCTTTTGAATTCTGCGGATGTGATCGAGGCCACGAGGGCCTGAGTTAACATGAACACAAAAGAATAATGTATTTTCCTCCATTTTAGAATAAGGTGTCTAGACTTCCGATTTCCACCCAGGCAAGGGCGGCTTTTAAAGAATTAGTAGGGGTGGGCGGGGGGGGGGGGGGGGGGGGGAATGGAAGAAAAACAAAAGTCAAATTCAAAACACATTATTATATCTGTATCGAGAAGCGTCTTTCCCTGCAGATGGCTAGGATGGAAATGGATTGCAACTTGAAAAATGGAGGCTAAACTTTTCAAGTTGTTTGTACACACCTTCAAAAAACTCGAGATTTATAGCCTTAGTTTGATTTCTATCCACACATTAAGGATATGTCTTCCCTTAGATGTTCAAAGATCAAAGATGATGTTTTTCATGGGTTAAGCTGCCTACCACTAATTTTTTCAGAATAGACCAAAATGCCTGTGATAGAGCTCCTTTAAGATAAAGGAGGCGTTGTATCTTAAGTGGGAGAATCCAACTCTAAACAGTCAACTAAAACACTTAAATTTATCTTTTTCTTTTCTTTTTTGCTGCTGGTGGTTTTATTCTATCGTTCCTAAGTTACTTTAACTACTATGCTCGCGCTGTTCTTTGTTTCCAGTGTATTTAAAAATTCAAACTGTTAACGTAACATTTACAACGTAATAATTTTAAGCCAAATTTATATGCAAGGTAAATTAAAGTTAATACGACAACCATGAAAGGGAGATCAGATAACCTTTACTAGCTCTTTACTCTAAATCAGATCTGTCACGCAATACTCTGGCATGACTAACACTCTTGCATTACATTCAAGGGTCAAAGTTACATCTCGTACAGGCATGACGCGCTATTCCGGTCCGACCAATCACATATCAGCTTTATTTTATGTCAATCAAGACCATGCGGTCTTATCTACACATCAGTAGTTTCACATAAAAGTTCTGGGAACTTTCAAAATGGTTGTCACAAATATTCCCATCCTCCCAGCCCCTTTTTGTTTTTCTTTAAGCATGGTACTTGTACTTGTAGACATTAAAGTATAGAAAATACTTAAATGTGCTATGTACATGTTAAGGGTTTCTCTTCCAAATGTTGTACATGTAGCTGCCCATGGCCAGCCACGAGCGGATGGACTAAAGCAGCATATCTGCTTATTGATATATTGTTTTAACTGTATCCATTAGTGTGAAGCTAGCATTATCCTAACTCAAGTATTTTGGTATCTCTCCTAAGTCTCATTTTTCCGAAGTAACTAAACAATGGGAGGGGATGAAGTGCTCCGTACAGGTCGTCCTATATCCCCATAGACCTACATGGTCAGCTTTCCTGGGAGAGTGAGACCCCCAGTGTTGTAGTTGTTGCTGTGATTGTTCCCCAGGGCAAGCTTAGCCTGGGAACCAGGGCATATTGTTGTGTTTGTTCCCGAAGGCCCTGGGGATTAGGACCCCAGCATAGCCTCAGAACCAAGGGATGTTGTTTTGTTTTTTTCCCAAAGGCCCTGGGGGTTAGGACCTCAATACAGGACATCATGTTGTGTTTGTTCCCAAGGGCCCTGAGGGAGAGAACTTAAACCTCTCGTTGCCAACCAACTGACCTGTGTAATATCCTGCATGACGACTAATTGACAACTCGAGCACTTCATCCTCTACCCCTTCTCTCCCATTGAACTTGTGTTGTGTTGTTTTGCTTTCATAGTTTGGGGGCATTATTAACGTATTCAACTAGTGAAGATTCGAAAAGTACAACGAAATTTTGCAACTAAATATGACATAGAAATGCCGAAACATGTTTGTAAGGTTAAGCTGTATATTGTTGCTCTGCTATTTCAGGAGTAGCAAAGACTTCCACACCATTGGCAGCATCATTGTCATTACGATTTCCCATACCAATTTCATCAGGAGGAGCATGGTCGACAGCCTCGGGACCAGCTGCAGCAAAGTTGGGCTGAAGGGTGCGTCTGCGGAAATAGTATATTGCAACTCCGACTAAAACAACGATATTCAGCGCCAACGACGCCCAGAACACTGGTCCCTTCCATCCGCAAGGGTTCCCTAAGAAAAGGAAAAAAATATGCTAGAAATGTATAAAAAAGACTGTATAAAAATCCTTTAATAAATGTTAGGTAAGATTGTTTTAGTTTCCACCCCTCGGAGAATATTCATGTGAAAATATTAGTTATTCCTCGTGCAGTGATCCCCACTCCCGCTTCTTTCTTCGACTGTTATGGAGGATGCACACAAGCAATCCTCTCTTGACACAGGCTCTAAATTCCGAAATTTTGTCGGTTAGCTGTCGAATGGTAATTTTATGTATAAGAAAGAATTTAAAGCTTTGAAATAATTAAGTTATTTTCGAGAATAACTATTAAACATTTCTTTTACGAGCGCGCGTTGGATATCAGATGGTAGATAGCCTATGAGGCGCGTAGCGCAGAGTTGGCTATAACGATCTCATATCCAACAAGCGCGAGTAGAATAATTGTTTTATTAAAAACGCCCAAAAGAATTACAATATTTGAGCTTCCCAGCTGTTTTCGTTGACGCGTATCGGCTAAGATATTTGTGGTAGACATTTAGCTTAGTACTTAGTGCTAGTTGTAATATACAGACATGTTAAAAGTATTTCTAGGAGACGTGGTATTGCTAGTGTCTCGTACCTGAGGCTACAGTAAAAAACATGCATGAGCACAAAATAAATTCTAAGTTTAAAGTATACCTAATCGTACATTTTTGGCTAGCTTCGGCGATATGTTAGGCGATTATGCAAAATTCTTTAAAGTAATAGCACAAACGACAATCTCAGTTGAGTAGTATACAGAATAGTGGTTCTGAGGCGGGCGGATGATATCATGCGGGAGCGATAACAGATAATAATGGGTCAATAGAGCCTGCACTCTGACGTCAGTGGAAGAAACATGATTTTTTTTCTCTTGGTCAGTCTCCTTGTAACGATAAACGTTTTATCTTCCAGAAGAGTTTCACATTACTTCGGGAAAATGAAACTTAGAAGAGATAACAAAATACTAAGTTACCACATGCTAGCTTCGCACTAACGGATACAATTATAATAATGTCTCAATAAACAGACATGCTGCTTAAGTCCATCAGCTCCTGGCTTGGCAGCTACATGTACAACATTTGGAAGAGAAACCCTTTACATGTACATAGCAGTGCATTTGTGTGTGGAATTATAAGCTAAATGATGCTAATTTTCTATACTATTACTTAAATGTCTACAAGTGCATGTTCTATGCTTAAAAACAAACAAACATAGGGGATTGGGAGGGTTGGAATTTTTGTGACAACAATTTTGAGAAATCACAGAACTTTGATGTGAAACTACTGATATGTAGATAAGACCGCGCGGTCTTGATTGACATGAAGAAAAGCTGATATGTGATTGGCTGGACCGGAATAAAACATCAGGCCGGTACGAGAAGTTAACTTTGACCTTTGAATGTAATGCGAGTTTTAGTCTTGTCAGTGTATTGCGTGACGGATCTGTTTATTGGAGTAAATAGCTACTCACTTGCTGATATATCCTCATCGGGCGCATGAGGACTCTTGAGGATTCTTGGATTCTTTCTTTTTTTTTGGATTTTTTCTTTCTTTCTTTTTTTCTTTCTTTTTACACGGTTCTTCTCCACGTTTATCTCGGCTGGCCTAGCCTCCACTTACCTTCAGGTGCCCACGTCAGCGCAGTCGTCGAGATGCTGCTGGGACTTGTCCGCAACACGTGCCCTATCCATCGCCATCTTCTTACTCGTATGAGGGCTGATACCGGCGTACTCCCCGTTGATTCATATAGCTCTTCATTGCTCAGATGGTTGGGCCAGAATCTCCTCAGTACTCTCCTCAGGTATGCACGGTGAAACACATCCAGATCAGCTGTTGTCACTCTCCTCATGTCGGCTCCATACAGTCGAACGGACAGCACGTTTGGGTTCAGGATGCGCAGCTTGGTATTCTAGCTGAATCTGCCTGACCTGCAGATGTTCTGACGTCTGGTGAGTGCAATGCTGGCTAGTGCTAGTCGCCTCTTGATGTCTGCTTCGGTGCAGCCAAGTTTGTCAAGTACTGAACCAAGAAACACAAAGGATTCTACATTTTCCACCTCTTCTCCTTCTATCGTGATGTATTTTGTGCGTCTGTGGTTCATCATAAGCGTCTTTGTTTCGCGCGGGTTGATCTTGAGCCCAACAAAGCCAGCGGTGACTAATAGTCTATCAGTCTTCTCCTGGTGATCGGCAAATCTGCTTGAGATCAGAGCAAAATCATCAGCATAGTCCAGGTCTTCTACAACTGATGTAAGCTTCCATCTCAAGCCGCGTTTCTTGTTCTTTTTTTTTTTTATTGTGTGTGTCGTATGACCCAGTCCATGATCAAGACAAAGATGAAGCCAGACATCACACATCCTTACCGCACGCCGCTCTTCACTTTAAACCATGCAGCTAGAATACCTTCCACCTTCTGTAACACAGCTTGAGCTCTGATGGAATAGTGTTTGGAAAGTCCTGATAAAGATGTCAGGGAGGCCATACTGCCCGATAATGTCCCAAAGTCTTTCTTTGATGATGCAGTCAAAAGCCTTCGAAAAGTCGACGAAGTTAATGTACACCGGTGCTTGCCATTCCTGGCACTGCTCAAGGATGTTCCTTAGAGCAAAGATTTGCTCCAGATCGAAATCCTGCCCGCTCCTTCCTTCTCAATCACACCACTCTTTACTTTGTCAATGACGGACCCTGCATAACATTTTGCTTGGTAAAGAGAGTAGGGATATACCGCGATAGTTATCGCACTGAGTGAGGTCCCCTTCCTTCGGCACTTTCACTATGAGTGACTTCTCCCAGACTTCTGGTACACATTGTACTTTCCAGATGGAGTTAAACGTAATTTGAGCTGCTTCACTGCGTCGTTCTCAGAGTACTTTAGCATCCCAGCACTAATGACATCCATCCCCTGACTTTTGCCATTCTTCAGACGGTGTATAGCTCTCAGCAATTGAGATGTCACTATTGTCAATATTTGTGAAGACTTCAGGTGCTTGATCTATTCCTTAGCACTCTCATTGTAGACCTCCTTGAATTGTCCCCATCTCTCTTCAATGTTTTTTTACCTCATCTGTCGTCAATACCTGGAATCGGTTACTCACTTCCAGCCGAAATACTTCTTTGACACAGGGATCTCGAAGCTTCATGATGTCGAAGATGACCCTCTCCTTACCCGTTCTCTTTGTGCTGCTTAGCCACATTCTAACCTTTCCCATTACCATGTGGTGGTGTGAGTTGGCATCAGCCCCTCTCATTGCTCGGTTGTCCATCAGCGACGCTCTGTATCTACCATTGATGATGATATGATCGATTTGATTCTGATCTCTTGCATTCGGGGAGGTCCACGTGCTCTTATGATTGAATAGAGCGCATCCAATCACCAAATCATTGTTGCCACAGAACGTCGCCAGCCTATCTCCGTTCTCATTCATTCTTCCAAGTCCATGCTGTCCCATCAGCTTCTTCCATCTTTTATTGTCCTCTCCGCTTTTGGCATTCAGGTCCCCCATCACAATTAGTACATCATGTCTTAGTGCTACCTCTACCTCACGCTGCAGCTGCTCATAAATTTCTTCTTTGGATTCGTCCTCTGCGTCATTGGTGGGCGCGTACACTTTGGATGACGGTGAGTTTTCAAAGCGTGAGTTGAAGCGCTTGGTCATGATTCTCTCGTTGACAGGGTTCCACCTCAACAGTGTTCTTCCTACTTCCCTCTTCAGAATGAGTCCTACTCCTCTATGGTGCTTCTCTTCTGCTCCCGAGTACAAGATGCTCTCACTTGTTTTCATTTCTCCAAAGCCAGTCCATCGTACCTCGCTCAGACCAAGTATGTTCAGATTGTAGCTCCTGAATTCCCTGGTAAC
Organism: Meandrina meandrites; assembly: GCA_963693305.1. Classification (NCBI taxonomy): domain Eukaryota; kingdom Metazoa; phylum Cnidaria; class Anthozoa; order Scleractinia; family Meandrinidae; genus Meandrina; species Meandrina meandrites. The sequence continues at coordinate 25,013,680 of OY855911.1, read as the reverse complement.
ATTGGCAGTCTTTCCTATCTGATAAAGTGTTCGCACGTTCCAAAACCCAAGTTTCAGGGTAACTTCGGGTGTCAGAAGGGAAGTCCCAGGCGACTTAATCAGGTTGCGGGGATCCTTGCCGCCTTGCCCCACATCTGTCATACGCGTGATACCAGAATGCCAGCTTAGAAAGCTATCATCGGGTAGCTCACATGTCGCCCGACGACTCTCCCGATGAGTTCGTCAAACTTCTTTTCGGTTTCCGTAATCATATATTTTTACGGGGTGCGGAAATTAACCGCTCGCCCAACCCCCAGCCTTTACCCTTTGACCTGCCCGCCAAGGTTAGACCTGCTGGGGGAAGACCCCCGACGGTATACCTCTCAAGGTCATCGAGGCACGCAAGCGCCCCCACCACGACAAGGCGGTAGTCTACGGGGCAAGGAGTAAAGACCTAGTACAGGTTATCTCCTTTTCTTGGTTGTCGCATTAATTTTAATTCATATTACATATAAACTTGGCTTTCATAAATTCAACCCGCGGGAGGGGAGGCAGGAGTTGATCGCTCAGTAAAAACTAAAATCTTTAACTATAATGGTTAGCATTTTGCGTGCGATAACCACCACCTAAAGTTTTTATTATTTTGAAACATCAGCGGTCGCTCCATTTGTGTGGGCTCCCTGTGTTTATACATCCACTCATTGGACAACATGGCGAAAAGGCAAAAATAGACTCCATGCATCCCGTGCGAATGAAGCGAACGTGACTTTTTTCATCATGAATACTTTAAATTCAAACCATGTTTAGAAAAGCGCGTTTTGACCAGACAAGCAAGCAGTTAGAGCGCGTATACAACTGTAAATGTCATTAAACAAGTAGCATTGCTAAGTAACTTAATTGTTTTTAGATGTGCATTTTCATCCTTGGTAACAAAACAAAACATACAATCTATTAACCAAACATTATGTCTGAACGTTTGCAAGTATAAGAACCATTTACTATGTACCTGTTGGAGGAGCTTCTGATGCGGTCTTTGATTCCACGGTTGATGTGCATGTTTCGGCTGTAAAATGAATAAAACAATTAGCAAGTATCATAAGATATGTAAATTTGTTATATTTTTTGAAATTTGTTTGTTTGTTATTTGCACACCATCTGATCTGTGTAGTCGGATCGATACCTCTACGAGAACCGAACCATGGGCTAGCAAAATTGCATATGCTAGAAAGGTGGACACGGAGTAAGTTGTCAAAAGTATAGCCTTCTTGCATGTCTTCTTCTATTTAACATTAAACCTACTTCCCTGATTCGACATGAAAAGCTTTTACAGTTATTATGAAGGTAAACCAAGTAAAAGTGAGAATATTAATAGACATTTATGCCTGTCGAATATTTTCCTGGTGGGGCTTTTGATGTTTGAGGTGGTCCATCCACTGTAAAACAAGGGGAGGGAATATTGTTACAATACTTCCAACCATAAATTTCCAAGAGCATCCCATATTCTCAAAAGTAATCCTTGTGAACACAAACTTATAAACGCTTCACTTGCCGAATAAAATTAAGGAAATTGCTTACTGTTGACTGTTACTTGATAGGCAAAGCTTGTATTGCCAATAGAGTTCCCCGCCATGCAAGTGTAATTGCCAGCCTCCTCCGTAGTAACATGGCGACGTAATAAATTATTAGGTCCATTAGTGTTGTTCTGAAGCACTTTATCTTTCCAAATCCAAGCCAACCAGGGAACAGGAAAGCCTTTTGCGTCACATTCCAGAAATAAAGGCATGTTCCCAAACACCACATGGTCCTTGACGCTATTTAACGTTATAGTGGGTGACTCTAGTGATAAAGGAAATTACCAATCAATCAATCAATCAATCAATCAAGCAATCAATTAATCAATCAATCAATCAATCAATCAATCAATCAATCAATCAATCAGTCAATCGATCGATCGATCGACCATTCAGTCAGTCAGTCAATCAGCCATACAGTCCATCCGTTCTTCCGTCCATCCTTCAGTCAATCCATCAACATGAGATACGTTCAGAGGGAGTTAACAAAAGAACCAGATGAATCATCCAGCGAGCCACCACCTTGTGTTAAAACCATGGATTTTGACTGAGTAATGGCACGGATTCCAGCTATTTCGTAAAGCAATTTAGACGTTATGTTTAATGATACGAAAATGGTAAATACGCTATTAAGAAGTAAAAGCACTCGGTACACTTACCTTGGGCAATGTAAATAATTGTTGTTCTGTGGTCCATTCCGACAAAAGGTTTCTTGTATTTGCATTTGACCCAATTTTCGTTGTTGATCGGCTGAATATCTTTCATTATTAGCGCGCCATCAAAGTCGATGTCAAATTTTTGTTGGTTGGTTTTATTGACAGAGCCGTGGTCTATTTTAACCACAATCATCCACGAATTGGGAGAACCACAGTCAGACTGGCAGAAAAACCATGCAAAAAACGTCAGATTATATTCCATGCGGCATGGTATGGTAAGATTCTCGCCTATTACGCCTGTGATTTTCTCAGGATTTTCATTCTCCGTTGCATCATGTACTAACCAAACGTTGGACATCTCTGAAACTTGAACAAATACGCCAATATTAGCACACCACATTTGCCTTGAAAATTATTATAGTCCGGCAGATTGTTGCAAGCATATAGCCCAATTTTGGGACTTTATGGTTGAAGCACCAAATTTGATGCAAAAATAGAAAAATGCCTACCGAACAATTTTATCTATGAGCCCACCTGGGATCTATTCCATAATGGTAATTATCACGCGCTTCAGGTGACTAACTAGATTTGTCGCATGGGAACGAGTCTGGATAGGTTTTCTCGCGTATAGCAGCTACGGTCTTGTTATTTATGAGCCACAGTCCTGCAACAGTTGAGAATTATTTAATATAGTCGCTTCCTTTTATCGTCGACACCTAACAGTCGATCACGTGGCAAGCCACGTGATTTCACATGTAGTATCAGACATCGATCCTGTACTGATATTTAGGGACAGTTGACAAAAAATATATTTCATAATAGACGAAAAACGAAGACCAATTGATACGATGATAATATTTTCGCACAACGTCGAGGATTTGAATTAAATGGGAGTTCAGTCGAATATTCGACTGTTCAAGTTTCATTGCAGTTCATAGCCGTTCTTTGCGGAACAACAACGTGAAATGACCAGATCCGGACAATTCAAGGTTAAGTTCGGTCAGCGCTACCACTGCTTCTTTTAATTTTGTTTGACCCTCGTATCTCTCTAGCCTTCAGATCATTTTATGGGAATACTTTTGTAATGAATACAAGCTACCTTCACACAAGATGTCTAAAAATAACTTAAGAGGAATTACCTTTGGAATATTAGAATCAGGCCCAAATGGGGGATTAACTCTCTCACTTCATACTCTCTTGTTTCAAACTGTTTGTTTGGACAAATGGCGTGGCGTATTTGAATTCTCGGAAAAAAAAATCGATCGCCCCCGCTGTTTCAGTGTTTTGTTTTGCAAATGTAACAGCACACAGGACACATTCCTAACAAGAATATCGTTTTTTTCCTTCAACACCGACTTACATAAAAGTGAAATTTCGCTAGAAACTTTTTTTTTTCTGAAACAAATTCCTTTATTTGTCGAGTTGTTGGTCTTAGAAGATGAAGAAACCAGTGACACGCTCGAGAGAGCTGGTGGTTAAGTTTGACAATTTAAATCCGATACAATTCCTCCACGCACTTTCGCTTTCACTGGTTCCGTTATGCAGTTTAGAATGTCTTCCTTCGCTGGCAGCACGTGTATTTATTTGCCAAATGATGCTACCAAAACCCCAGTTGACGCCGTAGAGAAAACTTGAATTTGAATTTGAATTTGAATTTGAAATCGGCCACGCACTGTTCTGCCTGGCGACATACGGCACGGCCATCACTTCCCCTGTTTTATCACAATTTCGAACTTCACACACAAATATAATGATGGTTCTGGCGCAAATTTTATTATGTTATCAACAAAGCTTTATCAAGAAACTCGGCTCCCATTCTCGCCTCGTTTCTTGATAAAGCTTTGTTGATAACATAATAAAATTTGCGAACCAGAACCATCATTATATTTGTGTGTGGTGGTATTTGAGTGAAAATAAGAAACAAAGAGCGTGACCCCCGAGCGAGCGGATGTGTCACAAAAATAATTATTTTCTTTTGAAGAAATGTATGCACTGTCAATATAGCGCTTCTTTCCAAATTCTGTATAGCATTGTAGTGCCAATCTCGAAGCGCTTTTGAATCGATGCGGGTGACTCCTTTCCTCGCGCGCCCACAATTTCCCGAATTTCTTCGGTAGAAAGCTGTTTTGCAGGAGGCATATGTTTGTATAAATACAAGTGTGCGCAGCGGGGATGTGTCACATTTTTTTTTTCTGTTTATATACAAAAGTGCAAAAGTGCGCCAAAATTATTTTCCATTTGAACAATTATCTGCACTTGTATATAGGCGAGATGGCAGCCGCAAGATTTTCGTCTAATGTTCTGCAAACATTTTACGGTCCAATAACTGAAGAGGAAAATAGAAATATTCCTCAACCATTACAACCTGAACGAGTTCCTTTACGTGACGGGTTTAGAATAAGCCAGAGTAATTTCCAGGAATGGCTTCGTGTATGGACAATGAACGTATCTCAAACAAATCCAAACAACAAAGATATTTATATGTTTAAAAATGCAAATAAAGAAAAGTATACTAACTTGATAGAACAGGAAATTCTAAAGTTGGGAAGCGTAAAGGTGAGCTTTGGGCTAAAAGTAAATTTTGAAATAGAAAGAAACGGAGAAACGCAAGAAATGTCGCACTACTTTAAAGAGGACCAGCCGCACGTTTTTACCAGGTATGATAAAGAACAGATAGAACAAAAATACGAAGAATTCATGGAAAGAATAAAGGGAGAAATAGAAAACTGGTCATTGCTAGGATCAGGATGGGATATAGAAAGTATAGAGCTAGCATACGTGAACGTAGCAAAATATCAGCCACTGCGCGGAGGAACCTATTTGCCACTTCCAGCCAAACTGGCAAACAAAAAAGCAATAATAAACGTAAAAAACAAAGACAACGAATGCCTGAAGTGGGCTCTAAGAGCAGCATTATTTCCTCCAAAAGATGAAAAGGACCCGCAAAGACCAAGCAAATATCCGGTTAAAGATGGCATTAACTACAAAGGAATTGACTTTCCAACACCGGTAAAACAAATAGACAAGCTTGAGGCGCAAAACGGAAACCTGGCAATAAACGTATTTGGCTGGGAAAACAATTGTGTGATTGTGCACAGGATAAGCAGAAAAGAACCGAACGTACCGAGGATAAACCTGATGTTGATTGAGTCAGGGAAAATTCAGCACTATTGTTACGTAAAAAGAGAAAGCGCTTTGCTGTACGATCAAAGCAAAAACGGAAATGCAAAACACTACTGCATTATGTGCTTAACAGGTTTCTCAAGAGCGGACTTGCTCGAGAACCACAAAAAATATTGCAATGGTGTGAACGGCACGCCGACAAGGATTGAGATGCCAGAAGAGGGGAAAAACATCCTCGCTTTTCAAAATTATCAGAAACAGATGAAAGCTCCCTACGTGATATACACGGACTTTGAGGCACTGGTAAAAAAGATACAAGGCTGTGAACGCTACTCGGAAAGCGAGAAAAAATGCAAAAGTTACACAGAAAAGACCGAGTGGCATGAAGCGAGCGGGTATTCATACATTGTGGTGAAAAGCGACGGAGAAGTAACAAGCAAAAAAGTTTACAGGGGTGAGGGAGCGGTAAAGTCATTTCTGGAAAGCATAATGCAGGAAAAGGAAAAAATAAGAGAAACGCTCACCAAACCGAAACCTATAACAATGACGCACAAAGACTGGTATGACTTCAAAAACGCGTATAACTGTCATATCTGTGAAAAGAAACTGGTAAAAGAAAACTATAGGGATTCATTGCCGGTCTACACTATAGGTCTTATATCAGGAATAGAAGAATACCAGGGCCAATACCACAGGAGGTGCTTTTTCAACGAGCAAAAATATCAAAGGAAAGGATTAGAACCATTGTCAAATCATGTAACAAAAGGAGGTAAAGAATTTGAAATGATAATACTGAAAAAGCCGAAGCAAAAGGACAAGTATAAAGCAAAACAACAAACTGACTGTTATTTATGCAAAAAGCCACTGCTCCAAAAGAACTACAGAGACGCGGTAAAAGACCATTGCCACATAACGGGTAAGTACAGAGGAGCGGCGCACAGCAACTGTAACCTTAAACTGAGAATAAACCCCAAGACGGACCAGATACCAGTTGTATTTCACAACCTGAGGGGGTACGACGCACACCATTTAATGCAGGCGATGGCAAATTTGAAAAAAGAGGTGAAATGTGTCGCAAACAACATGGAGAAGTACATAACCATTTCGGTTGATGGTTTGCGATTTATAGACAGCTTGAACTTTTTGCAAGGAAGCTTGGACTCATTGGTAAAAGTAATAGTAGAGGGGGTAGAAGAAGCCACATCAAAATTAAAAGACAGAAAGCTGCAGTACAAAAAGAAAATTAAGGAGGAACTCAAAATCACATCAACATTATCAAATGGCAGTGATCTGCTGTACAAAAAGGGAATTTACCCATACGAGTACATGGATTCATGGGCGAAATTCAGCGAAACAAGTCTGCCCAAAAAAGAAGACTTCTACAGCAAACTCAACGATGAACACATTACAGAATATGAGTACGCTCACGCGAAGAAAGTATGGGAGACTTTCAAATGCAAAACATTGGGAGACTACCACGACCTTTATGTGAAAACGGATGTAGCACTGTTGGCAGATGTATTTGAAAATTTCCGTAAACTGTGTTTGCAGCAGTACGGTCTTGACCCGGCGCACTATTTCACATCACCAGGCCTCTCATGGGACGCACTCTTGAAAAAGACGGGTGTCGAGCTTGAGTTGTTAACAGATTATGAAATGCATATGTTCGTGGAACGAGGAATTCGCGGAGGAATCTCGATGGTAAGCAAAAGGCACGCAAAGGCAAACAATCCTTTGGTAACAGACTATGACGAAAGCAAACCGAACAGTTACATAATGTATCTGGACGCAAACAACCTGTACGGCTGGGCAATGAGCAAGCCTCTCCCCAAAAGCAGATTCAAATGGAAACTAGTGATGCCGACAGAGGAGGAAATCCTGAACAAAAAAGAAAACGCCAAGAAAGGCTGGATCCTTGAAGTTGATTTGGAGTACCCGGCGGAGTTGCATAAAGAACACAACAGCTACCCACTGGCGCCAGAGAAAAAGGTCGTGAAAAAAGAAAACAAGTCGGACTACCAAAATAATCTGATAAAAGAATTGGACCTGAAACTCCCAAACAGCAAAAAGCTGCTGCTGACACTTGAGGACAAAAAAGACTACGTGGTTCACTACGAAAACTTGAAGTTCTATCTGAAGCAGGGCATGAAACTGAAGCGCGTAAAAAGGGTGCTGGAGTTCGAACAAGAATGCTGGATGGAGCCGTACATCCGTATGAACACGGAATTCAGAAAGCAAGCAAAGAACGACTTTGAAAAGAACTTTTACAAGCTAATGAACAACTCAGTTTTCGGCAAAACCATGAAGAACCTGCGCAACCGAGTAGACATAAAAATAGTCCGCAGCACTGAGAAAGACAAAATAAGGAAATTGGTCGCCAGCCCTTTGTACGCAAGGCATGTAATATTTACAAATGACCTGGTGGGCATTGACATGCACAAAAGCCGCCTGCTGCTCAACAAGCCGGTCTACACAGGAATGACAATCCTTGACAAAAGCAAGATACTGATGTACGACTTCTTTTACAACCACCTGAAAAAGCAGTACGGTGAGAAATGCGAGCTCCTGTACACGGACACGGACAGCCTGCTGCTGAAGATAGAAACAGAGGACGTCTACAAAGACATAAAAGCAAATGAAAACTTCTATGATACATCAGACTACCCGAAGGAGCATCCGCTCCACTCAACGGTGAACAAAAAGGTACTGGGAAAAATGAAAGACGAGTGCGCGGGGACCCCAATATTGGAGTATGTAGGCCTGAGGTCAAAGATGTACTCAGTCATGAAGGCAGACGAAAGCAAAAAGGGAATAGACAAAATAAAGAAAGACTTCCCTGAGGCGGAAATAAAAGAGTGCACCTGCGAAGGAAAAAAAGTGCAGGCAATAATGGCAAAAGACGCAGAGTTGTTCAAAAAAATAAAAAAGAAACATCCGAAAGCAATAGTGTCGCAATGCTGTAACATGATAAAAGCTGATGAAATAAACGTAAAAAAAGCAAAAGGCGTGAAAAAGAACGTTGTGAAGAAACAGATAAAGCATGAACAGTACAAGCAGGTGCTGTTCAGCAAAGAGCAGATGTGGCACGGAATGAACATTTTGCGAAGCGAGGGGCACGAAATCTACGGCATGCATGTAAATAAAATTTCACTGTCCCCGTTTGATTCAAAGCGCTGGATAGCTGACGACGGGGTAAATACAAAAGCTTACGGGTACAACAGTGCAATGGAAGCAATGGAAGAAATAGAAGCTTTATTGGCTAATACAGAAATGGAAGAAATAGAAGCTTTATTGGCTAATACAGAAATGGAAGAAATAGAAGCTTTATTGGCTAATACAGAAATGGAAGAAATGGAAGAAATAGAATTAACAAATGCCGAAATGAAAGAAATAGAAGAAGTTTTAAAGTCGCTCGGGGGGTAATTGTGTGTTTGGAGGCACAACAAGCAGTTCTTCACCCACGAAGCCACGCTTGGGCCCGTCATGCAAATAGTAGAGAACGGGCTGATTCGGTTTGGTAAAAGAACGTTCAATGTTGTAAACTTTCAAAGACCAGATTGGATCAGTGGCTCTTTTAACACCACCTTCAAGCTCGCCAGGTTGGTACAAATACCTAACATTCACAATAGAGGGAAGCTTTTTTTCGCTTTCTCCAACAGGTCTCAAATAAGGTGTCGATGGCTTTGCATAAACATTTTTTTCTTTGATGGCAACTACAGGTTTCTTGCCGATAAGGCTTGTGACTTCATTGTTCAGAGCGGCTACAACTTCAGGAAGTCTTTTTACCCACGCCGTAGACCGCTGGCCCTCGTTGCTACGCATTTCAACTGCGTACTGGTGCCCGAACAAGCGCTCAGCCAGGGTGCGGTTAAAACGTTCAACAATGGCCTGATCACGGTGAATGTCAACTCGCCCGCGCCGAATATATGTTTTGTGATTTTCCATTTCTTTTGTAACAGCGCCCATAAATTCACGCCCAGGATCAACCTGCAGCAGTTCAGGCCATTTCAGAGACGAGCGTTTGTAAATTCTCTTAAAAGCAAGGGCAACTTCATCAGAGTTTTTAGAGGTCAAGGGTTCAGCTTCTTTGAATCGGCTGGCCACGTCGACAACGGTGAGTGCGTATTTGAAAACTTTGCGCCCGCGAGGTAGTTTGTCATGTGGCAAAAAAAGAAGATCCACCTGATGCACTTTGTTTGGTGTAGGAACATCGAATTTCGGCCGTGGAATGCGCTTTGGTGCTGGGAGAAAGATCTACCAGAGTGCTTGCTTGAACAGCCACTTTTTTGCGGTTTCTTCTGATATCAACTTTGTTGATGAGCTGGCAGCAGCGGATAATTTTTTGATTGCGGCAAAACCTTTCCAGTAGCCCCCAGGGCTATAGTATATCTTTGCGAGTTTGGCATCCATCATATCAACAAAGTTGATAATATATAAGTAAGGAATTAAAAAAGTTTAAAACTCTGGATAGCAACGCAGTTGCTGATACCCCACTAAAGGAAACGGAAGGCAGCGTAGCCCAAAGCAAGAGCCCCGGCACCCACGAACATGAGTTCACCATTTTTTTGCTGCTGGCTTGGTTGATAGAAATCTGAGAACTTGGGTTCTTTGGGGGGTATCATTTGTTTGTCAGGATGCGCTTTGTTATACAGTTTGAAGGCGTAGTCAGTGTTAGTAAAGTTCTGCTTGGCCTGCTCTTCTATTTGCGTGTTAGTCGCAATCCAGTCGAGAAGTTTGGTTCGGTCACGGGAGTATTTGGCGTAAGCCGCTTGATATGCCTCGAGAGCTTTGTCATGTCGTACTTTTTCATCAAGTGCAGCGTCACCTCCGCCAAGTGCCTTCGCAAGATAATTGCCGCCAATAAAAGCAGCAGCATTCAATATAGCCCCACCAGCCATAATCGCGATACTTGCCATTGTGTTATATAACAGAGCAGAGTTTTTTCAAATAATTAATTTATCAACAACGTTGATGGGGTGTGGGGCTTGCCCCACTTACATGCTGGTGGGAAGGATTTTTTGGTCCTCGAGGTACTGTTTGAGTGCAATGCTCCCAGCCATCACGGCGGTGAACTTAACGTAGTTCATAGCACTGCTGCTAGGGTCAGAAGTAAAATTCTCTTTCACAACCTTTTTTGCGACCCAGCCTATGCCGGCGACTAAACCAGTGAGTGTAGCCGCATCCGTGATTGTTTTAACAAGCTTGTTGTCTGACATTATTTTGTAAGTATAGAAATGGAAACATACAAAAGTTTAAATAAAAATTAATCTGTCTCTTCTTCTGCGTCCGGGTCATATAATGTAGCTTTCAAAAGATCGCGGACCGTATTAAAAACCTTCACGTTGAAGTCGTACCATATCAGTCCGATTCCAAAAATGGCAGCGGTTGAGATAAGAACTTGGGGAACGTCAACTTTTTTCATTGTATATGGTATCAACAAAGTTGATGAGGTATAATATTAATTCGTAAATATTTAATCCAAATGTTTTAAACCTCTGAAGTGGGGTTTCACCCCACACCCCTTGTGTGTTGTTCTAACAGGTTGTAGCACATCAACTCTGTTGATATCAGCAGGTTGATGGGGTGTGGGGTTTACCCCACGCTCAGGTGTATTTTTTTTGCTGAATACAGCCTTGAGCTCTTCACGTTTGTAATAAATGCCCATCAGTGAAACGACTATGCCGGCAACACCAATCCATTGGGTGATGTTGAGACTGCTATTATCAACTTTGTTGCTCTTTGGTGTTTCGTCTGCAATAGGCGGGTCTGGCTCAGAAACCGGGGGATCAGCAACTGAGTTGCTACCCTTTGCCTTGTTGTTTGCTATTATGACAGCAGCCTCAGCTGCGGCTTTTTTCTGTTGTTCACGGGCTTGCCGCGTTTTTTCAGCAGCCAATTTGCCAGCAGCCACACGCTTGGGATTTTTTACATGCTTCGGGGCTGTAGTTGGAGTTGGAGTTGTTGCTTGCTGTGTGATATCGACCTGAGGGGTCTCACCCTGTGAATTTGCAATCTCGGATTGTTCGGTTGACATTTTGAAACAAAGCGTATATGTTAAGCAAATAAAATAATACTTAGAAATTACTCAGAATTACTTAGCAATTACACAGAATTTCTTAGCAATTACTCAGAATTATCAGCAAATGTTCAGCAGTTGGTGAGGAATGCTCAGGAATTTCTTCTAATTTTGCTTTGTCATTTTTCTCCAAATGCGAATTAAAATCAATGTGCTTCGCCGTTATCAAAGCAGCAGAAATAGGAGCAAGAAATTTTCCATATTTTAAAGAGAGACTGCCGACAAAATCTGTCATTTCTTTGTTAATAATGAAGTCTTCTTTTAGTTCTTTTTTCATTGCATCAACGTCATCTATTTCAATAACCATTTGCAGGCCTCTTGTCAGAAGAGTAAGCAGGCTGTCAACCATGCTTTCGGTTGTCTTGCTGCCAACGAAGGTTTCATATCTCTTGTAGTACTTTTCAACTTCTTTATCAGTCAAGCGTTTCAACTGCTCATGTGTTAATTGCACTCCGATGGCCTCTTTGGATTTCCCTGTTGATACAAGCACGGCCAGCTGCTCACGAAGAGCAGGAATGTTAGGTCCGGGGACGAAGTCTGGCACAATGCTACTACCAGCTGGGCTGCTTGATGGCTCAGCTTCTAATAGGTTCATAATTTCTGCGAACTCTTGTTCACCCATCATCAACTTTGTTGATAATACTATATACAACTTTTATTTTTTTAATTCAAAAAAGTGGGGTAGCAACTCAGTTGCTGATACCCCACTGAATACCGTAAGGGTAGCGAAGCGAGAACACGAGATAAGAGAACTTCCGCTCTTTCAGCTTTGAAATCAGATTTTTGTACTCATCGTGGGAGAGTTCGCCGGCGTAATCTTCAAAGATTGCCTTCGTAGTTTTGGCTGAGGGAGTGTAAAATAAAACGATAGCCGCCACGTTTTCACGGAAGGAAGGTGTTATGCTGGTTATCTTCTGGGTCAGGACCCAAACGCTGATGCCGATATGTCGAGCGGAAAATCCAAGATTCACCAGCTGGCCTGTGCGCCCTTTTACATCTTTTACATCTAGGATTATGAGCGTGTTGGTGCCCTCAAAAAGCCAGCTCACGAATTTCAACCAAATTTCAACCTCATGCTGCTTGCATATAATCACAATCATTCTTGGATCATTTTCACCAATTCGGTGGTAGGTCTTGTTGTGCGCGAATGTTGGGCAGATAAGAACAATGTAGTCGAACTTGCCGCGGAAAGGGCCGTAGATCTGGTCTACCACAAACCTCGATTTGCCTGAATTTGTCGGCCCCACAATCAGAGCGTTGAAGGGTATCTTGCTCGGATCCATTTCTATTAGTGCTGCATAGATTCTAATTGCCTTCCTAATATATTCATCTGCGCGTCACTGATGACGTAAATGTGGCAGTTCACATTGCCAGAGCCGCTTGCATTCCTCTCGAGCTCCAGCTGTACCCCATCCTTTGTGTTAACAAGTCGCATGCCGCTTCCGTGCATCGAGTGGTCAGCCATGGAACGCAGATCGATCATAACCCCGAACTTGTTTTCTGTATAAAACTTTGTTGCATTCATGTGCTGTGTTTTGTTTTCATTTTTGAGAAAGAAGCGTTTGACCTCCTCCCAAATATCAATTCCTTCAAGTCCGTTGTTGTACAGCCTGTTGGGTGAGCCGTTCACTGTGACACTAACTTTCGTTAGGTCTGGGTTAAAGTAAGTTTCTGAATGCCTTGTGCCAGCAACATAGGGCTCGACAAACAGTAGCAAGATGCCTTTGAGGGACCTTCTCTGCGGGTTAACTCTTAGATTCAGCCTTGTGTCTGTGCCTTTGGCAAACATAACCACTTCGCCACGCTGGATGTGGTCATATGCAAATTCTTTGCCATTTGTGTACGCGCTGAGGGCTTCATCTGCCAGTGTTTTGCTTCTTATCATATCGTACTCCAGCTGGATGTTTGTTAGCTTATATTTCAGCTTTGTTGGATCTGAGCCTCTGACGACCTTAGAGGCTGGTGCAAGTTCCAATTCGAACACAAGATCATTGTATAGAGCCTGCGGATAAAAGGCCCCGTGGTCTTTCAAAATCTGGTGGTCAAGGCGTATCCTGTATTTTGATCCGTAAATCCCGTTCAGTTTGTTTTCAGAATCGACGCCTGTGGTCTGCTTGTCACCCGCGTTTGAGCGAATTTTGTTGAGGCCCACACTCTGGATTCCATCTTGCAACATGTTGTCGCGCTCCTCCTGCGATAGGAAGAGATCCTCGAATATCTTGTAAATGTCGTAATCAACTGTGTCCTGCAGGATTGTGCCAGAGTACTTCACAACAAGTTTGTAAACTAGCGCCCGTCCAACATTGTCGACTAGAAAGTTGTTGGCATGGCCTCCGCTCAAATCGATGTTAAAGCGCAGCGCAAGTGAACCAGGAACAATGACCTCGTTTTCATTCAGCTTGGGAACCGAAACATAAAGCGTTTCCTCTGGATTGACTTCTGTGCGGTCGAAAGTGATGCGTTTTACCGCGCGCTCCGCTTTCAACGCTCCGAGAGTTTTCTCACTGCGCGTTGGCCGAAGGTTTTCTTGTACACCGTCCATTATTGTAAGAAATATAAAAATGTTAAATTAAAATTTCAATTGTAAATATAAAATCGCTTCATCAACTTTGTTGATATGGCAGAAGGTGGCTATGGCGAAAAAGAACCTCTCATGGAACATACAGATGACCGCAACGATGACGACGAAGACACAACAGGACGGTTTGATCCAGCCTCCGCGTCGACACCCGGACCAGTCGAAAATATACCAATGAGAACTACCACGATTAATAGGCCGCCTGAGCGCGGCTCACATACTGCAGAAACCTCTTTTATCGAGGGTCGTGGTAATCTGACAAGGGAATTACAGTTACAAGAGGCGCAAAATAAGATCAAATACTATTACCCAAAATATGATGAAAGCATTGATTTGACTGTAAACGATCGTGACAAAATCATTGCGAAAGGAACTCTAGGTGGAGAAGTTGAAGTTTTTAAAGCAAACAAAAAAGAACTTCTTTCTAATTTCATAAAAAGATTTAAAACAAAACTTGGCTTGAAAAGAGAAGAATTCTTGGACCAACTGAAAAAAGAAAAGACAAAATTTGAAAAATATATTGACCGTAATCAAAACATTTCAAATGATACCTCAAAAGACAGTTCAGAAAGAGCTTTGGCAGAGCGTAACATAAAAAATGTAAAAGAAACCTTAGCGAAAATTAAAAATCGAATAAATGAGGTTGAAAATCAGACACTTGGACAATCAACAAGAATTCCAGAAGCGCCCACTTTACAAGAATTCCAACAACATGAAGAAGAAAGGCAAGAAAGGGAAGAAGAAATACGAGAAGAAAGACAAGAACAAGAAGAAATTGCAAACGACGAAAACGCGCCACAAGATGAAAGACAACAAGCTCGTGAAAGAGTTCTTGAATTAGATCAAGAAATAAATGAAATAGAGAATGAAAGAGAAGAAGAGATCGAAAGGTTGTCCTTAACAGACAAATTAAGAGAAAAGGTTAAAGAGATTTTCAAAAAGTATGGCTTCACCGTCACAGCAGTTTTGCTTGCGGTTGGCACGACTATTGGCGTCATTCTGAGCTCTCTCTCAAACGGGCTTAAGGCTGTTGCTAAGGGTATCGGCGATGGCCTTCAAACGCTCGGCAAAAAAATAGCAGGCATTCTGCCGGGCCTACTTGGCGCTATTGTCAGCTTTGTGTTTCGCGCGGCTGGTCAGGTGATCAGCTTTCTTGGCAAAAATGCCTGGCTGTTGATTGTCGGTGTGGCCGTCTTTCTTTTTGAGCAAGTTAAAAAGCGTAGTGAGCGGTGATAAATGCCAAAACAGCGCCGCCAGCAATAAGATAGACTTTATTATTCTCATGCGCTGTGGGCTTTGCTGTAACTTGTGTTGCCTGCACAGGTTCGATTTTTTCTGGCTGTGCGGGAACGACAGGTGGTTTTTTATCAGAAGTATGACCTATTGGTCTTTTTACTTTTGACGGACCCCCGCTCATGTTTGTTACGCCCACTTTTTTTGTGCTCTTATTCACTTCGTCATTAACCCCGAGCTTCATCCCTGGCACAGCTTGTTTGAGCTGGTTGTTGTAGCCAATCGTACTCTCAGTATTTATCACCATACTCGCAGGCATCAGCCAGGCCCCCGGGCACACAGCAAGGTTAAGCCTCACCTTTGCCTCGTCGACTGCAAGTTGGTACCTTTGAACTGACTTTGCCAGATCTGGTTGCCTTATCGCATCTTCCACTAGGACAAGGAACTCACTTTGCGCTTCCTTTGCGCGCCCTCCTGTTCCAAGTATACTGCTTCTAACGTTCACCTGTGAACCCAAAACACAGTCAACAAACGCCTCTATCGACTGGTTTATTCGCGACAAACCCGCCTGGGTTAGACCTTCTGCTACATTGGGACAAAACCAGTCTGCCTGTCCGTAGGCAGCGTCATCCGGCTCGATATAATAAATCAAGTTACCATCTTTGCCTTTACCACCTTCGTCTGAGAACTTTTTTGACCCCCCGGGGTAAATGTCTCCCTCTTCTTTAGACGGACCAATGTTTGACACATATATGTAAACACTTCCCAGGCCGTGGTTTGCGCCTCTTGTAAAACGAAAATCGCTTGACGGGTCGACTCCGAACTCATTGCATATTCTTTTGTATGAAGCCACGTCGTATTTGTTGTTAATCTGGTCAAAAGTAGGGTCGCCAGGCAAAGCGCTTATGCTTTGTATTCCCCCCATCTGAAACAATATTCGCCTGACAGTAAAATATATATGGAACTTGTAAAAAGCTCGCACATTCTCTGGCATAGCATAGTTGTTATCGAAAATTTCGCGACTTATACCACAGCCCGTTGTCGCACACCAGACAGCAAAATTCAGCTGCTGTGGCCAATATCTCATATTTGGGCCGGCTAGCCATGTTTTAGACTCTTTCCCTGAATGGTGGGTGAGTTTGGTTTTTTGAAATACCTCTCTGAACTTTGTTGTGAAATACTGGTCCGGTGTTACGTAAATATTCAGTTGGTTATTAAATATTTTTTTCAAACTCGGGGCGGCATCGTGAAAGCCAACAGCAGGAATCGGCAAAGAGTCACCTTTTAAACCACTTGGTGTAAGCTGTTGTGGGAACCCTTCTGATGATTGGCCAACACCCAGCGCACTTTTCATTTCCGGGCTCCAATATTTGCTGTCTGAACCAAAAACGTTTATCAAATTGCCTGGCCCTGCTTTGAAATAAATTTCTGAGGTTGCTGTGTGGTCTTTGGCGAAATCGGTCTGTGGCTCAAACTTTGATTTATCAGCATTCGGGTATTTTGCATTAAAAGTTTTCCATGCCTTTTGTTCTGCTACTTTGGCAATGCTGTGAGCTTGTGGTGTCTGGATCCATTTTAGAAGCGCAGATGCGCTGCTGTGCTGTGAAGGCTGAGGGGCCTTGTCTTTTGCTGCATCAGCTTTCGCTGCACTTTTGGTTCTTTGCTGCCTCGAATAAGCATCCAACCATCCACCACCACCGGTCCATTCATTATCCATTATTTAAACAAAATATTTTTCTCTAATTATAAAAATGGTTATTCTTACTGTTGTTACAACAGAAAATCCGCATACGGTCTATTTTGACCAACCTATTGAAAACCCAAGCTATATCCGGCTGTTAAGTTGTTCTCTTTACAATTCGTGGTTTAACTTAAAGGAAGAGGGGGCAATTACTTTGTTAGATGCTGTCGAAAAGCCTTTCAAAGTTACTTTTTTGCCGGGCCATTATACACTCGATGCGTTGGCGAGTGAAATCAGAAACAGTTTAAACAAACATAGGGTCCCATTGCAAACAGATGTTAATACTATCATTGGCCAGCTTGTAATCACAAATCCACAGTTTAAAAAGATTGTTATTGATTCCAATTTAGGCAATTTACTCAATTTAAACTCTTTTGCATTTGAATTTAAAACGTTCATAAAAAAGCTGAATTCCGAAACGACATATTACATTCATTGCGACCTACTTGACAAAGAACAGAATCTGTTAAATGGCAAACCGTCTACTGTTTTACAAACTTTTGACATAACAGGAAAACCTTTTGAAAAAGTTTTTTATCAAAGCAGCCCACAACATGTCTTACGCGATGTTTCTGCTGATAAGCATATCTCAAATATGACAATTTCTGTCAGGGACCAAAATAATAATCTATTTGACTTTAACGGCTTGCCTCTTCAGTTTCAAATTGAAATTAATTAAACAAGAAAATAATTTTGTAAATATAACCATGGCATCCAACGTATTACCAACTGCGCCAGCTTATGAACAAACAGAAACTCAGACAAAACTTTATCCATTTCTACAAAATCAACCAGATAACAATTTTCGTATGCAGAAAGCAAACGAAGTTTTAAAATATTTAAGTGACGAAACTTCCCATTATCGGCTTGTTGCCAAAAAATATAAAAGAGCTAAAACCATTATCAACTATGCTAGCTTTTCTGCTGGTGGTATTTCTGGTTTTCTTTCCGCAGGTGGCGTAGCAGCTGCGTTTACAGGCATTGGGATTTCAGCGGCAATACCTATTGGCTGTGTTGCCTCTTTATTTGGGCTAACAGCTGCTGGGCTAACCGGTTTTTACAAAAAGCTTGAGCCCAAACTTATCAAACACTGCAAAATCATGACACTTGCTTTGTCAAAATGCGATACTGTCGACCACATACTGACAAAATCACTCATTGACGGTAAAATCAGCGATTCTGAGTTTCAAAGCATTCTTGATGAAAAAGAGAGCTATCGAATTCAGAAGGAGATTCTTCGAAAAGGAACACTTCCCAAGGAAAAAAATAAACAGAGTAGCCCTGACATCGAAAAAATACGACAAGAGGCCATGCACGAAGAAAGAATTAGGCTTCAAAAAAAGTTTCTGTGCAGCGCGGCCGATATCTCGAAATAAAATTTCAGTCGAAGCGCACACTCTTTCACTTTATTAAAGAATGATTTCTGTTATCTTCACGCGTGACGTTGTGTGACGGCTTGACTGGTGCTTTAATTAATATTTGAAAAAATAAGATTTTTAATTATATTTCAAATCATGATCGTACTAACACATTTCATTTCTTTTCTTGTGAATGAATATTTCACACCGGCATGTCTTAGAGAAGTTAGAGATATAACACGCGAAGTTGTTCAGTGTTTGGAAGAAACGGTTTCCCGCCGTATGCACGTATTGCGTGCCATTAATTAACACTGTGGTATCCGCCGTCATGCATGTAGTTTTTCCTGTCTCGTGTTATGGCACGTGTTTTGACTCGTGTTATTGACACGTGTACAGAACGTTCTCGAGACAAGTTTCACGTGTTTTGACTCGTGTTATTGACACGTGTACAGAACGTTCTCGAGACAAGTTTCACGTGTTTTGATTGACATGCTTGGAGGCAGCGTGGCCTAGTGGTTAGGGCGCTGGACTTGTAATCCGGAGGTCCCGGGTTCAAATCCTCCTCCCTGCCACTAGATGGATTTGTCTTCGGTGGTCCCGAATTCAACTCCTCCACGCTTTGTATATAGCCAACTGGTCAGCCTCCTGCCAGTTGGGATTCTTAACAAGTTTCTGTTCGATTTAAATGGCAGGTCCACACCAGCCTTATGGTTGCCCTACTAGACCTGCCTTAACAAAAAGTTATGTATGTATGTATGTATGTATGAAGCGTGAAAGCCCGTTGCTTTATTAGTACAACACACTTAAAATCTATTCAGTTGCTTCATCTTCTAGCGAATAGACAGTTCTTGTCGTTTGGTTAGAACAAAAAAATGAACAAGACGCGGTTTTATCCTTTCGAACTGATCTTGGAAAGCTGTGAGATGCGTTCGTGAATGCTTCAAACGGGAGTGAAGAGGTTAAATCGCTATTCGAAGAGTTGGTAAGATTTACGCTGAACTACGCTGACTGAAGAACTGTTGATTCAAAACATTAGAAATGGGTTACGCCGTAACCGAATTTTTAGCATTAATTAGAATAACAACAAAGATGGGTTACGCCGTAACCGAATTTTAAGCATTAATTAGACTAACAACAGAAATGGGTTACGCCGTAACCGAATTTTCTTCAAGTTCGAATTTTTATTTGGTGTGTGTCCCACGGCGTGGGACTTATGCAAATCACCAGCTTCTATCTTGTTTCCATTGTTGTGGACCGACACAGCTGTGTCGTGACGTCGTGTTGTAGTTGCATAAAATTTATAATCTACTTGAATAAAATTAATTCATTTTACACTCTTGTTGTGTTTTCTGTCTTACAACCCCCTTTGCTTACCTATTCCTTAAAACAGGGAAACCCCCGCTTCGACTAGAAAAATATTGGTTTCCGGTCTTTCTGAGAAAAGTGTCACGCAACGGCTCCGCACCAACTATCATACCAAGATTTCTTGAAGCACTCGTCGTAATCATCTTCTTTATAAATAGGATAGCCGAGATAGTGTCTGACTCCATTTTTTTTGCACAGATTACAGAGATAATTTCGCCTGCAATGACCGCATTTATAACAAAATAAGACCTTTACAATTTGTTGATTGTGATCACAAAATGGTGCTTCTTTGATTGCAGCGTTTATCTCGTCCCAGCCAATATCTTTTCGCTCTCTAAGTTTTATTTTTATAAAATCTTTGTAGATTATTTCACGAAGTTCTGGTGGAAGTGTTTTTATTTGTTCCAACGTGTCTGCCATTATATATTGTTTTATATACAAGTGCAGATAATTGTTCAAATGGAAAATAATTCTGGCGCACTTTTTATTGCGTTTCTGATGTTGAACTGACATTGTTCTTATTATCCGGCAAAAGAATATTCATTAATTCTTGTGGAGTCATTTTTTTCATTTCTGCAAGAAGTTCTTCTGATACAAGTATTGGCAATTCCGTATTTTCTCCTATTGTGTGTGGGTGAAACATTTGCAAATCGCCCCTTACTTTGTTTTTTCTAACTTTCGGTTTTTTAGTGCTTTGATCAACAGGACCATTGTTTCTTCCTCTACCCATCTCGCCTATATACAAGTGCAGATAATTGTTCAAATGGAAAATAATTCTGGCGCACTTTTGCACTTTTGTATATAAACAGAAAAAAAAAATGTGACACATCCCCGCTGCGCACACTTGTATTTATACAAACATATGCCTCCTGCAAAACAGCTTTCTACCGAAGAAATTCGGGAAATTGTGGGCGCGCGAGGAAAGGAGTCACCCGCATCGATTCAAAAGCGCTTCGAGATTGGCACTACAATGCTATACAGAATTTGGAAAGAAGCGCTATATTGACAGTGCATACATTTCTTCAAAAGAAAATAATTATTTTTGTGACACA
Organism: Meandrina meandrites; assembly: GCA_963693305.1. Taxonomy (NCBI): domain Eukaryota; kingdom Metazoa; phylum Cnidaria; class Anthozoa; order Scleractinia; family Meandrinidae; genus Meandrina; species Meandrina meandrites. The sequence goes on along the minus strand of OY855911.1, from coordinate 24,992,948 downwards.
TCCGCTCGCTCGGGGGTCACGCTCTTTGTTTCTTATTTTCACTCAAATACCACCACACACAAATATAATGATGGTTCTGGTTCGCAAATTTTATTATGTTATCAACAAAGCTTTATCAAGAAACGAGGCGAGAATGGGAGCCGAGTTTCTTGATAAAGCTTTGTTGATAACATAATAAAATTTGCGCCAGAACCATCATTATATTTGTGTGAACTTTTCTTTCATTGCATCGTTTAATGTTACCCTCCAAAAGCGATGGAATCGAAGTTAATTGAAAACTCAACGCCATACAGCCAAAATTTGTTTTGATCTCTAATCGTGGCGAACAAGCAAGTTTAAATTTCATTGTACTGTACTCAACATTTCATTGTTTGAATTAAAAAAGCTGAAATCTATTGTTCCTTTTCTGCTTTGTGATTGGTTAACTTTGTCTGTCTGACACCGGTAACAGTATTCTGTTCCGTTAACAACGCTTACTCGGGCATAGCAGCTTGGACTTTTCCCAGTGGGAGTTTGTTCAGGATGTCAGCTCTATGCCACTGATTTCCGAATTTTTTAGATGCATGCCTTAGGTTAATAACATGATCAGTTGATGTAAATGGAGTGTTCACTTAGGCGATGGAGTGTTTACTAAGATAAGTTATGTTTTAGAATTAAATAACTTTATGAAATTATAGAAAAAGCGTCGCCTGACTTATTGTCTGAATTACAACCATTAATATTTTATCATTGGCGATTTACGGATTGAAATTCCATTAAACGGAAGGTATCGGTGTTTATTTCGAGTTTTATCAATTATGTTTAAGTGATATCAATGAAGAAATGAAAGTATTTAAAGAATTGGAAACCGGAAAGTGCAATGCAGTACAAATTTAAAGAAGGTTCTTACGCTTGACTGTGAACGTTTCTCTGCACAACATCTGTGAACGTTTGCCGATAACCAAGCATGATTAGATCACTGTTAAATTCGTTTGGATGTTTCATTCGGTGGATAATTATTTTACAGTATTTTTCTATTCAAGATAAGTTGGAACAACAATAAATGTATATTTTAACTCTGATCAACTAAACGATGGAATCACGTACAAATTTCCAATAGCCATTAGCAGCTTAACTCGGCATTAAAAACATCGATTATGATCGACGAGGCATTAATTTGACAAATAACTGGAACCATTAAAGATAGCATGCATTATCGAGTGTGGCATGGTATTCTCGTGGATGGGCGTCATTGTATAGTCTTATTACTGCTCCTAGCGACAGATTTGTCTACAACTGATTTCTAAGTTCAAACTTGAAATCATAAGATACGTACCTATTCCTTGTGGTAAGATAAAAAGAATCCAACAGTACAAACGTGCCAACATCTTGCTGTCTTGGTTTCGCAAAAATTGATGATGGCTAACAAAGTAGAATGAAGAGCGAGAATATTGTACTTTCCCGCTGCATGTAAATCTGCTGCGAGCTTTAATAGTTAGGCATGATTCCATCGCATATAACTTTTTATGCAAATTAAATGGCCTCGATCAGGAATTTCTCATGACTAGCCATTGCCATTGCAGATCATAAACAATGGCTTTCCATATTTGACCATAAAACTCGTAAGTCAAGCGTAACAGGTGATCTGCTACGGGAAGTAAATTGCATTTACAAATTCTTGATTGGGTTAGGGTTAGTTATCTTAAATACAAAACTCTATATGTGTACTATTTATAGACTTTGCTTAACCACTAGCACGGCTTATTGCTCGTAGTGATGGTTCCTGCTTCTGCTGACTTGTTAGAAAAAGTTAAATTGCAGAGTAATCCGCACATTAATATTGCACCCCATTGTTACTCTAACAGAACGTATATCTTCCCTTACTTTCTGGGATGGTCGGCGCGCATATCACTAAAGCCCCCCTTATGAACGTAAGAATTCTCGCAATAATTACCACATGTGCTCATTTCGCATTCCTTACTACATAAATAAAACTAAAACTGCTCGTCTGCTTCACCGGACTGGTCAGTCGCAGGTAGGGCTCCAATCCAAACTAGCAAACACAAGGGAGGCTAGTTACAGAAACTTGGGTTTGTGGCTTGCGTCAGAGCGTGAAGTATAGAAAATTTCAATAGAATGCGAGGCTTCAAGTTTTCCGCATTTCTGCTCCAACGATTTTCCTAAAATTGCATCAAGAGGTGTATCCTGCAACCGCAGACGTTCAGCAGGAAATACGTCTGCGTTCACGTGCTGAAAGAGGCCAGAATCAGTAAGGAATGGGCAGGAGCTCGAAAGTAAATGGTATAAAAAGAGGGGGGGTTCAGACCTCCTCCCCCCCCCCCCCCCCCAACCTTCCCCCAACACACACACAGTAAAGTGTAAGTGTGAACAAGAAGCAGGGTTATCCTTGAGATTTGTTATATTTTTGGTTAAAGAGTGAGGTTGGTTTTGTGTGCGTTTTGCACTAAAGACAACTTGAATGGCAAAAAAGTAAATTACCTTTACTTATAAACGATTTCGTTTATAGCTAAAAGCTTATCGCACCGTGTATTCCCGACGCAAATTGCGATTTAAAGCTGTTGGTTTTTGTCGAGAAAGGAAAACTGGAGACCCGGGGAGAAATCTTGAAACAAGGAAGCCACATGCAAGCCACATATGACGCTGGGTCCGGGAATCGACTGCACGTTCTTCAATCGACGGTAGAATAAGTGGATGACGTAATATGTTAAACACTCGAGACAGTGTTTCTGCGGGATATCCAAGCACCGAGAAGATAGTTGAAAATACGACGCGCAGCGGAGTATTTATGACGAAATTCGAGGTGTTTGGATAGCCGATGTAACACTGTCTCGGGTGTTTGATATATCTTCTCAATCAATCGTAAAAATCTATGCTTATTAAGACCGGCTATCCAAGCCTCCTTCACGGTTATGATTTTCTCGTTTTAACTTGATGAATTATTAATGAATTTGAGAAATTAGTGAGAAAGTTAAAACTAACTTGAGCATGTATCTTTTTCCACCAATCTTGCTTTGCTTACTTAATGTGCTTACTTATACCATACGGATTACCCAAAAGACATATATGTTATTTACCGGCTGGGAGGTCCGTATCGTGAAAAACTGTGACCGAGGTCTTGAAAATGCTGCCCGAGGCCGCAGGCCTCGGGCAGCATTTTCAAGACCTCGGTCACAGTTTTTCACGATACGGACCGACCCAAAGCCGGTAAATAACTTATTTATTTTTTTCTTACTTGGTTAAAAAAATCTAAAAAGATTGTCTTGCAAAATGTAATTGTATTATACGCGCGCATCCAATGTGCATGTTGAATCGATCGCTAAAAGCTGCGCCTAAAGTGGAGAATGATTTGTTTTCCGCCAAACAAAATAAATTCGCTAAACTGAACAGTACTCGCGGAAAAGGTCATCAGAAAAAAAGAGAAAAGTAACTTTAATAATAAAAAAGAAGCACAATGTAGCAGCAAAAGAGAGCAAAAAAAATCTCGAGTCACGAAAGTGAAATTGAATGAAGTTTGTTTGTGTAGTTTGGTCGTCTGCACACGGCACAATTTTGCGAGAATTAATTTAACTGTTTTAAATCAAAACATCTCATTTTCTTGAATGGTGATAAGCAGTATTCGGTTTTGGGGAAAAGTAGCAGAAAGGCAAAGCGTTTAAAAGGATAAATCGAGTCTGTAAACCAGCGACTTGCAGTAAACCGCATTACGGCGTGAAAATCAGTACGAATCCATAAACAACGATCGACAAACTTTAACTTGATTTTGTCAATAAATACAAAAAATACCCGCCTATTGGAGAACTTCAAGGCCTTTAATTCCGTTACTAAGTTAGCTTTTTAAAGAATCAATCGGGTATGTAACTAAGCCGGCGACTTGCAGGTAAGCGCAATGGCGTGAAAATCTGCACAAACAACGATCGACAAACTACGGCCATAAAACTTGTACAACTTGATTTTGTCAATAAAGAGAATCAATACTCGCCTTTAGGAGAACTTCAAGGCCTTTAATTCCACTGCTTACTTTTCCTTTCACATTTACAACGGTTGGTGAGCAATTACATTAACTTTGGAGAGCAAAACTTTCGAGGGCTCGTTCGCCGCCAAATCAAACTGACGAAAGCGTTACCGTTGCCCGTGGGCAGATATAGGAGAATCTTGCCCGCGCTAAGAACCAATCAGATTGCAGGATTCGTTACCGTGCCCTCTTGGAAAAAAATAAAATATCTTATTTCTCCAGCTTCAGCTTCTGGAGCTTCATTCTAGAGCTTCGTACATCCCTTCAGGATCCCAACATTTAGGAAGGAAACTGGCTGATAGGTTTAGAGCGCCAGATTTGATATCCCTGGAGTCCCCATGGTTCAAATTCTCTGTTTTGCCACTAACTGGCTTTGCTCTTGGTAGTGTCTCCAGTTCAACTATTCGTTAACTGGGGTGCTTACCATTTAGCCAACAGATCCGGAAAATGTCAAATGGAACAGGAATTTTCCGGAAAATCCGTTCGAAAATTGTGGACTACGTATGCGTCCAGAGGTACTCTTTTTATTTTTCTCGTTCAGAACGGAACGTCGGAAATCTCCTTACGTTTTGCACTGATTCCTCAGTTCCAGTCTCTCATCACTGGAAATCAATAATAGGAAGCCGAATTTCAAATGGTAAGCGCCATCTCGTTCGGTTGGTATACTCATTTGGAAAATCTTTTACCATTATTCATGACGCACGCCTGGTCAGCCTCCCACAGTTTGGGATTTTCAACAGGTTTGAGTCCAATCTGCAATGTCTGTTTGTTCATTTATAGTGTTCACAAATAGCACGGAAGAGCTAAATCCACCGACACATGCCATACCAAATAGAAGGCTGGAAACTCTAGATTGGACTGCGTAATATATTTTTTTATAGCTATATTTTACTCGAAAATTGTTCAGTAGCATCCTGATAACATCTTCAAAACAACTTGCTCATACGAACACATGAGAATCTCTACATTTAAGCTCATTTTGATCTGTCTGGAAATTATATCTTTCTTGCCGCTAAACAACTGCGGTGCATCAAGAGAAAATTTTCTTGGGTGCATACAATTGTGGATGCCTTTCAGGTGTCAATTGGGATAAAGAAATTCAATTCTGTATAAAAATATGTTCCTCGTGCTAGCCACTGGTGAATAAAGAAATCGCGCATTGAATGACATGTTACTCGTAAGAGCAGCTTGTGCGGTATGGACAGTGGTGAAAGGTGCCACACCATATACCCCTCCCCCCCCCCCCTCCCCACCCCCACAAAAAATAAAAAAAAGCGCCGCACGTTTGTGGTTTAGCAAATGCACTCATTCGGACGCTGCAATTAATCAGTTTCATCATTTTTATAGGCAAGGATTCGCTAGATGGTTAAGTCAATGTCGAGTTTTAAATGATACTTAATCACAGAAGTGTGATCGTAAGATCTCTTTTATTATTCTTTCAGAAAAGAACAAGCCCTACAACACCGGAATTGACCGGAATTGGTTTACAGCTCAGCACGTCCCTACGAAAACAGTAAATGACAAAAATCTACATCCTTTGAAGTATTTGAAAGCTCCTCTTCGTTATAAACTGAAAGCACTCACAAGTTAGCTGATTTATGCAAAAATCCTTTCAAAAAAGCTCTTTAAAAGAGATAACTACGGAGTTGCTGAAACGACCAGACTAACATCTACTCGTCGTGAACCAGCAAAGAGGGCCCCTTTGTTGACTGACGTCTGCGTCTGGCCATGATAATGAGCGCTCCAATGAGCCCCAGTGTAATGGTACCCAGGAGTCCCACAAGAACACCAACCAACAGAATGACCTCTGGACTTTCCTTGGCAGTTTCTGATGACTCGGCGGGTTCAATGGCTGCAAAAAGTATGTAGTTGTTAAAGTAAACGAATACGGTAACTAAAATACTGATCAAGCACCGTTTAAAAGTGCGATTTTAAAAATTTTCCCTATAAGGTATCTAGTTACAAACATAGTTTTGAGAGGATTTCTGTTTCAGAGAAAAAAAAATATTTCTTTTATCTTATTAACCTAAGCGTTGGTAAATATCATTTGTTATTCACCACACTGCAACACTGAGATTAATGCCAGTCAGTTACATATCCAACAAGTAAGCTATTTTTATGGAAAGGAGGATCGATAACAGGGAAAACATAAACTTATTTTTCTAACTAACCAGTGATCAATATTCGATACCATAAACACAAATAACTATAATATACACAAAGTTCTTAACATTTCATCACGTCAATAATGTAATGTGATGGGCCATTTTCGAGTTAACTTTTGTCTCTGTGTCAAAACGACTCTCCGTGCGAAACAATCCATATGCAAATGAATTTCACCTGCACGGCGTCCACTTGAAAATCAAAGTCATTTTTATTTGAACTCGGAAATGGCCTATTGATACACAGCTGTGAAGTTTTGGTTGTTTAAAAAACAGGGGTTCTTTTATCAAACCTACAAAACGGAAGCCGGTTTACTTGGATGTTTGACTGCATGAGGACTGCAGGTGGAAGAGCCAAGCCACCCTTCTTTTATACCGGAACTTATTGTTTAAAGTGTATATGACAGATTTTTTTATTTGCTCGATCGAAATCTACGTGGGATGCTGATCCAAACATCAGAAAAAAAAAACGTCACGGCTCATTTAGTCCCAGGTCCTTTCCTCGCGCGGTTTTTGACCCAACAGGAAGTGAAATTTCACGTTTTCGGACGGCTAAAATGCAGTGAAAAAAAACTATTTCGAATTTTTATTTTTCGATTTTCAAATCAGCATCCCACATAGATTCGATGAAGCAAATAAAAAAAATCTGTCTCTTTAACACTGCGGCTGGTTCTGTATTTACCGTATTCTTGTTCCTCTTGCATCTTGATTGGTCCAACATATAGATCTGTAGTGTATCCCTCAGTGATGTCTCTTTTCTTCCTAGACTCATTTTCGTCTTCTTGACATCCCTTTTCACATCTCGACTCCTGATCGTCAGAGCGGCAAACGGTCACTTTACAATGAATGTAGACGTCCTGATATCCTGTTTTAAAGCGAAAGGCGAGAAAGCTGAATCGCTGTGTGGCTGACTTCTTGTACTCGTACTCGAGGTATTTGTCAACTGGGCATCTGCAAAAAGAACATATTCAGATTATTATCTTGCCCTGGCTGGATGGCTAACTTCACCTTAGGCTGTAACCTTCGTGGTGCGGTTTGTGCGTCTTAGTCCCAAGGGGAACTCCCTTTTATGGACTTTAACGGGAAGGTCCGCCCTTTAGGGGTACCTTTCTAAGGAAGAAGGTACATAAACGGGTGCGGAATTCATGAGTAGGAGCATACGAAAGGGTAGGGAAACTGTCATTTAGGTAAGTAAGTATATTTCAAAGTACGTCGAACAGACTCACTAAGTGGTCGACTCATTTTAGTATTATTTTTTAAGGTGTTATTCAACTGAAAAATTAAGAAACGATATGCAGCATCCAAGGAAAAGGATAAGGGGTTAGACTTCGGTGAGGAACCCCCTTCCCCGTACACATATAGAAATTTTTCTTATGATCCCCGGGGAAATTAAAGTCACCCCAAGAGTTATTCCGGTGGGGGCCTTAATCCCTGGCATCCTTGTATAGAAGGCCGTGAGATTAAATCATTAATCGTCTGAGATGCAACTTACGCTTCCTCGATGATCAGGTGGTCTATTTCAGCATCGTAATCAGTGGAAGGGGTGGCTTTGCATTCATCCGGGAACAAATTCAGATCAGAGTCACCTGACTCCACCTTCAGTTTTATGTACAACCTCTGACTAATTCCAACAAGGAGCGGGTATTCTTCAACTTTTTCGGAGTGATTCTTGTTGGTGTACATGTCCATGATATACGTGAAATTACCGTAGTCCTCTATCAAAGAAATAAAAGAATAGCACATTGACTAACTAAGCAACTAGGTAATATGTAATATTATTGTATGCCTGAATCCCCGAGCGGGTTAGATGAAGCGGATCCTGTGTTATGATTGCCTACTAGAGCGGACAAGATGGTCCTATTTTGCTTACTTGGGATTTCCCGCGTCGGTCGCAAGAAAAAGCTGTATTGGACATGAAATAAATCTTTAGTGAACAAGCTTGTCCAGTCAAAAAGATATCCAGCCATGTCGACCTCACGCTTAGTCAATAACGCATATTGGGGATGCTATCTACACAACACAACGCGAATGAGTGTATGGGCACACATGACATTTCTAAGTTATTAAATCCAACTTACTCATATCTGATGAGAGTTTTTGTTTGATTTCTGTCCCTTGTGTGAAAACTTATCTCAAAATGCAACCTGAGCGATACGGCAAAGTGGGTTGTTCAGATGGTCACGGAACAATTAGATGGCTCGTTTCGTAGCAAAACTATAAAACTCGTTTCAAGCTGGCTTCATGAGACGAATATATAAATCAGTTATATATTGACATCTTTCCTTTCAGTAGGAATGTTCACCAAAACAATCTTTTCCCCAGCTGCTTAAGCTCAGGGGGGTCTGAGCCCTATTGTGAATGGTGATATCATGCACTCCAGGCTTTGCGCGGACATGACAACAGGAGAGAACGCCAAAAATTGTCGAGTGTTGTGAGAACGTTTATCGGAGATGGACCTGAGCTGTTTTTTCCAACATGGAAAAGAAATGGGAATTAGCTTAGCTATGCCATAATTTTTCCAGAGCTATCAACCCGCCAGACAACGAAAAATTCTTCCCTTCCTTGTTGTAAGCGTTGCGCAAAGTGAAGGACTGATGCCAAACTACTCTACATTTACAGTTTTACGACCAAGTGATCGTGTTTGTACCTGCATCGGTGATTAACTTAGTAAGGCCGGAAGAGTACGAAACTTTAGAAATGACGACCTTCTTTTTGTATGAACACTGGAAGGGCAGCACTCTTGTACTCTTTCGAGTAATATGCTCCTCATCGTCTACATCTTTCACCACTGCAATGATGCTGTTCTTGTAATGAATGACCTTCCCATCATCCTCTTGTTTGGTCTTGCATTCCTCCAGACCAAACCTAAAGACAGCCTTAGATTCGTCTCTAGTCGTGGGAGTGCAAGCCTCGTCTTCAAGATGAGTAATATTGGTGTCCAGGCCGGGATAGTTCTTGCTCTCCACAGTCACCTCGATGTAATCTCTATGACAGACTATTTTCAGTTCTAGATAAATAATTTAAATAAAACTATGTTAGAGCCGAAGGTCTCGACAGCAGTCTTTAAAATTTATTACTTATTTGACTCTTGATTTGTAATGATTTAATGTCCTTCGTTACAAGTTTTCAGCTTCCCTCACCTTCGCGCTACTCTCTTTGCTTTATCACAGCCAAAATTAACGTGAGGTGTCTTTTTGAGAAGCCTTGGCTTTGGCAAATCTCCATATTTAAAATGAACAAATCTGGTTCCGACGGCCGAACTGTGTGCATGTATAGTTACATTTTGCTCATTTTGTTTTGATTTCACAAAATTAATGGAGCAATATTTGCTAATACGTACCTTTCGTCAATATAATTTATGTACCAAGACAGATTTCCACAAAGTACAAGTTTTGGAAATGAGACAAATTTAGTAATGATGACTTTCAATTCAGAATAATAGGCTATAGTCAATATATATATTTCCATAATATATTTCGTCACTCATACTTACTTGCTGCAGAATCAATAACCATTTCTCCTTCAGCTCCACTTGTTACATTTGTCGGCGATTCTGAATAAGAGCAAAAGAGTGTATTCCGATAAGTGAGCGACTGCGTAGCTTGGTGTGATAGTTTTTATATTTCAGTGTTGTGCATACTTTAAACCTTTTTCCGGTCATTATAGACTTAAGCCTGGTACTCATATGCCGCCGACCAATCTGCGACATAGCCGCTGGTATTGCCTGGGATACTGCTCACAGATATGAGAACATACGCCGCCGGCAACAAAGATCATCGCTGGTTTTACCGCCGGCATGCCTGCGAAGTTGACTTGTTGAACTGTGAAGGCACTTGGGCGGTTTTTTCCGGAGCACCGGCGATTAAGATATTTTATTATGAGAACAGTATCTCAGGCATGTACCGGCGGCTATGTCGTAGGTAGGCCGGCGGCATATGTGAACCAGGCTTTATTGGTCTCATAGATGGCAAAGTCGTGAAACCAAAATATAACAGATCAAAATTAAACAAGTGTATCTTTTGAAGAGGTGGCGATATTAATCTTTCGTGATAAGTCTGAAGGCCTGGATCAGGGTCTGGACGGGAAGTCGCAGGTGCAGCGATATCATTGCTATACTTTCCATTCTTTGGAAAGTTAATTTGGAAGCCGATCGTCAACCAAAGTAGAGAACGTTTACAAGCTACTTTTATGCCATTAACCCGATTAACTGAAGTTTGAGAATTTAACAGTTTTAAAGGGTTCTTCGTCTTTTTTTTTCAGATGTGTTCCATTTAAGTTACAAGAAAACCAACAAAAGGTAATGACAAATCCAACATATGCAAGGGACAGATTAACCAGTCGATTGACTTTGAACATGCTAAACTGACCGAGAATCTCTTGCCACAGACGCAGCAAGACAAACAAGATCACTTTCATACGGACAAATGAATATAATTACAAACTGAGTGTTTAAACGCAACCAGCCATATCTCCCACGGCGTGGTTTGGTTGATTAGATTCATGAAGCGTCTGACCATTAAAAAAAGAAAAAATAAATCGATAACTGTAAATTTTTTGCCCGAAACTTGTTTTAGGATCGAACGTATTTGAGTCATTAACGTTTGGTTTCTTAGTTCTCTATCGGTAAAAACCGTTTTTAGTATAGTTGGTTGAAAGCACTGTTAATTGATTAATTAGTTATTTAATTAATGCATTAATTAACTGTTTGATCAGTAAATGGTTGGAAAGTGTTTTATTGAGAAACATAAACTAGATTAATCATTCAATCCAAGCTCTATACTGCTATTCCGCGCACGCGAAAAGCGTAATCGATTATAATCGACCTAAAACAGTTATTTCCAAAAGAACATGGCTTAAAGGTAACAATGAATTAGAACAAAATAGTCGTAAAAACCATTGTCTAAGTAGAGCAAGCTAGCAAATCAACTTACTAGTTCATTCCTAGTGTTATCTGCTAGATATTTATGAGTCGTACTACTTTTATTGTTTAAGTCATACATTAAACCAAAATTAATGTACAACATTATCTAGCGGATACACGGTGCTACCGGGACACTTAAGAACGGCTGACTGTTAGGACCGAGAACTCTCCGTCACCGACCTATTTGGCCAATCGCTCATATTTTGCTCAAAGATACCCTTTGGTGATATATATTTAAAAATCGTATTTAAAAGTTCCAGCGATTTTTTATTTTTCAGAAATTCACGAAAAATTGAAAACGCGGTCAAAGTGCGGTTTTCCTTCCGATCAAATGCCCGAAATATGGTGCACGGACGAAGCTACGGCAAACTCGTGAAATAGCTTCAATTACCGCCAAACTTTACACAAAGATGGAAAAACGACTAACAAGCATCCCTAACTTGTAAAAAATCCGAAATTTGTTGAAATTGTGATTTTGCGAGCCATTTTATCAACCTCCTTGACGAGCGATTAAAATGGCGGCAAAATATAGGTCATGTTCAACAGCATAAAAATACCCCTGGTACCTAATTTTTCGATAATTTTACTTTACAGCCCTGAAATATCATTATTAAACATTCACCATGCCAAGTTTCAGGGTCGAACTCGAAACGCTTCCCGCTGAGAAAATAAAAAATATCTGCGATACGATCAGCTCAAATGACAGACGATTTATTGGCGAATTTGAGGCTACTCACCTTCAACTTGCCGATAAAATTCGAAAATTAATTTTATTTCCGTCGATTTATGTTTTAGACCTCAAGAAATATCCACTGGTATGTCAAAAAACACATTCAGAAGTTTTAGAAGCCATTCAAAGTCAAATTTGAGCTGAAACTGTCCTGCCATGTCTGATCTTATCGTCGCATTTTATACCCCTAATGTAAACAAACGCTTTGACATGTCAAACGTGAGAGATTATTTCCAAAAACCTTTTCAAACATTTCACAACAACATTAGAGTCATTTTAAGATCGTTAGAAAAATAGCGGTATGGTGTTCTAGATTAGCAATTCAAAGGACTGTTTTATCCAGCTGAAAGTAATTGAGATTTCAGTACGCCGTTACCATCTTCATGCATTATCGTTGCTCGAGAGGTCAAGATGTCGAGAGGTTAATTTGGTGATGTAAACTGTCATATACTGGAAGAAAGCAACATCGAACTTTGTTGATAACAAGTGTAAGTGTTTATACAGTGTAATAGCAAGTTCAAAACAAATTTCGCCTAAATAATTTGCGAACAAGAAGCGAAACTGTCCGACCCCAAGCACAAAATGCATTTGCAAAATAGTCTCAAGAATACTCAAGAAATAGTCTTAAGAAACATACCATAACTGGGCGCACATCCATCTTAGTGCCACATCATTATTGTTTACACCATCTCAAGCTTTCTGTTACTGGGATTTAGGGCCATTTAGTCGATTTTCCATACATTTTGCTATCGGTATCAGCGTTGCGGATTGACATTCGAAACTCGAATGAAATGTCACGCAACCAGATGACCAGTCATGTCACGGACACGCTGCGAAATTCGCAAGTCTTGAAGACATGAAATAATGTAGAGGGCTTTTAGATCATTCTTTGTCCTCAGCAACTGCATGTTTCTTGTTTAAGTGGCTTTTTCCGTGGCTACAGTGCGCTATTCAAAACAAGCCTTGTCTTTGAGTAAATACCTTTCCAGAAGCAAAACTATGCCTTTGCGAAGATGATCTCTGCTAAATTGTAAGAAATTATTTTTAGGGATTTTGTTAGTGGGAGAAAGATATCATGGCAGTTAAACCAAAAGATGGATGGGCTATCAGAGCAGTCAAGACATTTTATGTGATATTAAAGCAAAAATTGATCACGGATTGATCACGCATTGGCTTAACGCGGTAGCGAAGGGCGGTGCTACCTTCATATGTCCCGTCGAACGGGGATCCCGTTAGACTACGAGCAGCCCCTATGTTATGGGGTTCCAATGTTGGTCTTTAAGTCTAACCTGGCGTCGTTGAATGTCAAAATTATATTTTTGTTGCACATCAAAATCAGATTGAAATGTGTGTACATAAATAGCCATATTGTAATATTGTGGTAAAAAAAAAAACAAGACACCCTCGTCACTTCCGGTCTGAGATTGGGTTTACAATTTAACTTGGCCTGAGATAGGGTAGCAAATTTGAGCTTTTCAGACGAGGAAGTTAAGGGTTCAGCCTCCTGTGCAGACGTTCCTTCCGCTTGTCACGCGTTTTGAAAAGAGTGTCTGCGTAAAAGAACAAGTATGGGTTTTTAGACACCAGCGCAGCGCGGGAAATGTAATGGTCCCGAGGCGCTGATGGTGTTCGTCTTTTCCAGACAACTGAATCTCGGGTCTCCTTCTTCCCTCGCCCAGATCAGGGAGTGGAGAGGGGGAAAGGACTCTCATATGAAACAGACTGATCGACATACAGCAGGATCAATGGTGTTACAAAGAAACAAAATGTTCGCATTAAGACCTAACTCATTAAAATATCAGACACTTTTCATAATTTGGGTCGGACAGTTTCGCTTCTTTAATGTAATATGAAAGCTACTGGGCTTACACAACTTCGTAAGGAGTTTTGAGTGGGCTTATAACCGGAGGGAATTATATCCGGGAGGGGGGGGGGGGGGGGCTACAAGCGGAATAAAAAAAGCGCTTCGAAACGAACCACGGCAGTGTTGATCGAAATACGCTTTTAAGTTAGAAAGTCATAATAAAGCAACATTTATCCCTGTTCATTACTGGCACCCAGGAGAGGGGGGCTTACTTTAGGGGGGGGGGGGGGGGGGGGAAAGGGGCTTATAACCGGATGTATTTTTTCTGTTTCCAGGTACATGGGCCTATAGCGAGGGGAGGCTTGTAACCGGAACTTTACGGCATTTTGATCACCTGCTAGATACGTCTGTAGTAAAACGGGCTAAAACAATTCCAAGAACGCTGACATGGGATCGAAATAATCGTTCCATACAAAGGCTGTGTCAACAAGTACGGGCATTGTATAACTAAATTCGCTGACTAGCTTTACATATACCCCGTCTCAGACCTCAAAAAGCTCAAATTTGCTACCTCATCTCTCCACAATGCTAAAATATCGCTATGTATTTAATTTACGCACATTTCGAAACAATTTGATGTTGATGCGCAACAGAATATAAATATGACGGCATAATTTTCCTCCATTCATTAACCCCAAATTAGAGTAAAAGGCCAAAATTGGAACCCCATCACATACCTAGAAGGTGAAAAATTGGAACACATCTAGCGGGACATATGAAGGTAGCAACCCCTCCCCCCGCCCCCGCCTCTTCGCTGCGCCGTTTATCCAATGCGAAATTGACCATTTTTGGTTATCACATAAGACGTCGTGGCTGCTCTGAGAGCCCATACTTCTTTTGGCATAGCTGTCATGATGCATTTCTTCCACTAACAAAACCCCTGAAAATAATTTCTTATAATTTAGTACAAATCACCTACACATGCAAATAGATTACGACGAGGATAATCAAAAGATGGAGGTCAGTAAAAGGCAATTCCTTTTAAATAGTGCACTATAGCCATAGCCTGCCGTGCAGCCGGATTTGACACAAAACCAGCTTGGTATAGTCCCACGGAGGCTTCCACATGAAGAGAGCGGGAAACACCTAAAGGAGACTAATCTGAGCGTGGCTTAAGCGTTTTTGATCCCCAAAAGATACCAAAGTATTAAAAATAGGATTTACATATTTTTATATTTTTTCGTGTGCAACCCTAAACGAGACCTGCTAAAATATTGGCGTTTTGCCAGGAAAACCCTAAGTAAGACCAAAAATTCGAAATTTACACCCCCGAAGCGAGACGACGAACATCCCCACCCTTTTCATATGGGAGTCCCCCAAGGAATATAGTCTATACCGGCTGTTTAGACTGTCTGCGATGAAGGCTATATACAAAAAGTCATTCAGGAACGGGAAACAATCGCTTAGGAATACAACTAATGAGAAAGCTCTCTATTATATTTCATTACTTCAAGGCTTGCGAAATATATTAAAAAAAAGTTTCGCGAGGGAATTGTCCACGTGACATGACTGGTCATCTGGTTGCGTGACATTTCATTCGAGTTTCGAATGTCAATCCGCAACGCTGATACCGATAGCAAAATGTATGGAAAATCGACTAAATGGCCCTAAATTCCAATAACAGAAAGCTTGAGATGGTGTAAACAATAATGATGTGGCACTGAGATGGATGTGCGTCCAGTTATGGTATGTTTCTTAAGACTATTTCTTGAGTATTCTTGAGACTATTTTGCAAATGCATTTTGTGCTTGGGGTCGGACAGTTTCGCTTCTTGTTCGCAAATTATTTAGGCGAAATTTGTTTTGAACTTGCTATTACACTGTATAAACACTTACACTTGTTATCAACAAAGTTCGATGTTGCTTTCTTCCAGTATATGACAGTTTACATCACCAAATTAACCTCTCGACATCTTGACCTCTCGAGCAACGATAATGCATGAAGATGGCGACGGCGTACTGAAATCTCAATTACTTTCAGCTGGATAAAACAGTCCTTTGAATTGCTAATCTAGAACACCATACCGCTATTTTTCTAACGATCTTAAAATGACTTTAATGTTGTTGTGAAATGTTTAAAAAGGTTTTTGGAAATAATCTCTCACGTTTGACATGTCAAAGCGTTTGTTTACATTAGGGGTATAAAATGCGACGATAATCTCAGACATGGCAGGACAGTTTCAGCTCAAATTTGACTTTGAATGGCTTCTAAAACTTCTGAATGTGTTTTTTGACATACCAGTGGATATTTCTTGAGGTCTAAAACATAAATCGACGGAAATAAAATTAATTTTCGAATTTTATCGGCAAGTTGAAGGTGAGTAGCCTCAAATTCGCCAATAAATCGTCTGTCATTTGAGCTGATCGTATCGCAGATATTTTTTATTTTCTCAGCGGGAAGCGTTTCGAGTTCGACCCTGAAACTTGGCATGGTGAATGTTTAATAATGATATTTCAGGGCTGTAAAGTAAAATTATCGAAAAATTAGGTACCAGGGGTATTTTTATGCTGTTGAACATGACCTATATTTTGCCGCCATTTTAATCGCTCGTCAAGGAGGTTGATAAAATGGCTCGCAAAATCACAATTTCAACAAATTTCGGATTTTTTACAAGTTAGGGATGCTTGTTAGTCGTTTTTCCATCTTTGTGTAAAGTTTGGCGGTAATTGAAGCTATTTCACGAGTTTGCCGTAGCTTCGTCCGTGTACCATATTTCGGGCATTTGATCGGAAGGAAAACCGCACTTTGACCGCGTTTTCAATTTTTCGTGAATTTCTGAAAAATAAAAAATCGCTGGAACTTTTAAATACGATTTTTAAATATATATCACCAAAGGGTATCTTTGAGCAAAATATGAGCGATTGGCCAAATAGGTCGGTGAGGGAGAGTTCTCGGTCCTAACAGTCAGCCGTTCTTAAATAGATTAATATTATGAGCCGAAATACTAAGTGTTATCTTGGCCCCAAAGTGCACAGTGAAATAAGTTAATCAAGAGAAACTAAATCTGAAATAATCCACACCGGACAGTTTTGTCAACTTAATCCGCCACTTCGTGCTTTCGTGCTATTGCGTGTACATTGACTGATAAATACGCTTAGACATAAAACAATAGATCTGTCAAATTCGCAATGAGACACTTCCGAATTTTTTTGTTCATTTGTCTAGCGAAATAATTTTAATTAAATTTAATTTAGTTGTCTGCAGTGAGCACTCAATAGCTGTGGGAAATTTGGATACTGTGCATGATAGCCCAAAATAGGATAAACGGCGTACTATACCTTACCACGAAAAAGAAAACTAAAAGAAAACAACAAACAAACCATAAACGAGCCTTTGAATGACACCCGAGCAGCATATCAAACAAGGAACTATGAAAGCATATTTATTGCTTTCTTGACTCAGATCATGTTTGAACTGTAGACTGGAAAGGCAGGCTTGAACTAAAATAACGTTACGGGTTGCGTAAATTAAAAATACATGTCCACCAACTTCGAGACGTAAATAGCGTTCTCAGTGAATTCCATAAACAGGCCATCGAAATGATACCAAAACAACAACTTACAGAAAGGAACGGTTTTCTTTACTATGAAAGCAATTTAGCTTCTCAACTCAGGTTATGTTGTTTTTGTAATGGAACGCAGCTGCAGAGGTGGTCATGAAAATTTCTTGAACTTCAACAACCAATAGGCTAGCATAAATAGCATATTGTCCAACAAATTCGAGACCTTAGTAACGTTCATTGTGAATTACCCCACCGAATATCAATATTTTAAGTAAATAACAGAAAGAATGCTTTCGAGACATGCACGTGTACCGCTATCAGCTTTTCATTTGGAATACATTCTCTGCGATGTTAAGGGGAAAAGATTACTCCCAGTAGGCAGACATACAACTAATACAGATAGATCAAAGCTACAGGTCGAAGAAACTTAAAGAAACTTCATTTAACATGGCATGGATGAATTGTTGTTCAAAAAGTAAATGTCATAGGAAGATAATCAACTTTGCTAATCGGCCGGTAATTATAACGAGCAAACGACTTTCCCGCCTCGCCGCTTAGAATGTCCAAAAACAAGTTAAACTGGAACGTATAAACTGGAACTCACCTTGAGCAGATGATAAAGTGAATGCCACAACCATAAGGCTTAAACCGAAGAGTAGGGCTTCCTTCATCTTGAATGCCATGGGCTGCAAACGAAGAGATGATAGCAAGCGCAGACTGAATGAACTCCAGACAGCAACCCACACACACACACCCTTGTTTTGTGTGCTCATGTGTGCCTGACTGTCAAATTACCCAGGGTACCTTGGGTGTTTCGGTATTGTTGACTTGCATGGAGAGGCGGCCACCACGAGGCTTTTCAGACAGAAAACAAAAAAAAATTGCATATAATAAAGTCACGCGGCGGTGAGAACCAAATAATCGTACAATGACCATCGCTGTTAGCTCGTCTTGCAGACCGGAAAGGATTAGGCCATTCAAGCCGGCGCTGCGTTTAAGTCTCTTTTCAGTTGAGTTATTTTTACAAACCATCCTTAATTAGCTGTCAGCTGGAGTTCCCATTTTTTTTATTTTAATACTGTAGACAAAACATTACAGAATAAAGACCTACTGGTAAGAGTAATTTTACTTAATCCGTGAAACAAAATAAAATTATTAGTGTCTATTTTAAAGTCTATTATACTCATGAAACCAAAACAAAAGAGTGAGAAGGCAACCAATAATTAGTCTTGGGTCTTTTTTTTAGGGGTTTGGCGAAATTACTTAAAGGCAAGAAAGTTAACGCTTTTGCAAGTCTTTTTTTTTTTCATTCCAACTGTGTTAGAAGAGGCACGTGAACATAAAACGATTAAGTACTAACTGGGATGTAACGAGCAACCTTACAAGTGGAACCAAAATTTAATTATCAATGTTTATCCCCGGGTCTATATATTATACTCAATCAAAATAGAATAGATTTAGAACGCAATAAATACAATTAGTAATAGCAATTGGACTGAGTGGAGTACAATTTAGGGATCAGTAATCGCGCGAGTAATTTCAAATCGGCCAAGCACGCCGCGCGAGTCCGATTTGAAACAACGAGCACAATTGTACGACACCAGTTCCAATTACTAATTAATCGCATAAATAACAAAATTTGAGGCTAGAAAATCTTTAAGAACCTCTAGCTTCAATGTGAAAAAAGTGAAAGATATGTTCAATCGGTTTTACAAACAGTATGAAGAACCCATTCAAGCGCACGTGATTGACGCGCGAATGGTATAGGTGTCCAATTACAAGAAGTTGTAATTGGACACCCACGTGATCGCGCGCCAATTACGCAACAAATAGGCGCGCGCAGAACCAATGAAAATCGAGAATTTTGTTATAGATAGATACGATTACTCTTCATGATGAATGGCTGATGGATAAAAATCGATTCACGATCACAGATAATAGACTACGAACAGCAAGTGTGCGACGCGAAAACAGAAAGCGACTTCCCTTCAGAAAACAAAAACTAAAAAATCACCGTCATCTAGGATAGTTGGTCAGTTTTGAATTTGCGTACACCAATCAGAGACACGTCAGCAGCATGGTAGTTTTCGGGTAGAAACTAAGGGAACTTACCATTAGTCAGAACTGGCCGGCCAGACCCGGCATATCCGAGAACAGAATTCCGTTGCTAGTCAGATTTTTTCCCGTCAAATCAGTCCACGCATAAATTTTATACACTGCTGTGGTGGATTTGGGGAAAATCTCGTGAGAAAGGTCTATTTCACATCCAAAACCAAAGGACTGGCGGGCCAGTTCTGACTAATGGCAAGCGCCCTTATAATTTACACATTCTTGTCCATCGAATGGGGGATTAATTGAATGCCGGGAGTACCGGGAAAAGGACGTCCATCTGTCTCCCCGGGCTAGTGTAGTCTTATGCAAATATATTTTGTATGGTACATTTACGTCCTTAAAATATTTTGACCGCATTTGGTGACCAAAAGGACAATGCAACTTTAATAATCATCTGTCATGCAACCAATTAAAACGTTACTCATAACATTCAGTCAGGAAGGAGGAGAGATAATGTGAGAGTAGTACCTTACTCAAAGACAGCTCAAGTGGACTTAAAGCCAAACTTCACCTACTGTGGGGAGCTGGGTAGAGCAGGGGTGAAAGCATTCGCTTCCCACCAATGTGGCCCAGGTTCGATTCCCGGACACGGCGTCATATTATGTGGGTTGAATTTGTTATTGGTTCTCGTACTTGCTCCGAGGGATTTTTGCAGGTTCTCCGGTTTTCCTCCCTGCACAAAAACCAACACTTCTAAATTCCAATTCGATCGGGAATTAGAGGGCCACAAGTATATCAGTCGCAAGACTTTCACGTGCTCCCCTCACGTGCTCCTTCACGAGCTCTATTTTTTTTTTCGTAGTAGGATATGGATTCCGCTCCGCAGCAACAACAGAACTATAAACTGCTACATCCAAATAACGTGGACTTTTAAACTCCTATTTGTTGCTCTTATTATTACACATTATAGATCCCACTTTTATTCGGATTGGTCCTGGAGCAATATTTCTCACTTGAGTATCAAAAGTAATTCGCACTTGCTTTGGTTCTGCATTATAACGCTTAGTGGTTGGTTAAAAATAAATAAAAAAAACGACTTGCGCTTATTTCTCGTGTGGGATGAGAAATAAACGCCAGGTTTTTTGAAGGACACAGGTTTTCGTGTACTTCTGATTGGCAACCAGAAGGAAAAACAAAAACAATATTGTGACTCGCTCACACACGATTTCCGGCACCTCACGTGGGCTTCATGTATTTTCTTCAACTTTTTATTGGCTCACTGAATTGTCTGTGTCTTTTGTGATCGGCCAGAGTGAATCCTTTGATGTTATTTGTCACGGATTTTAACAGATTTTTGAACAGCCAAAATTTATAATTATTTGTGTCGAAGGAAACCAAAACATAATAGTTCATTTTTCTTGACAATTGCTATATTATAGCACTGAAACTGTTTACAAGTGTCGTTGGCTGCAGATGGCTTCGATGGAAATGGATTACAACTTGAAAGGTTTAGCTAAACTTTTCAAGTTGTTTCCGTGCGCCTACCATAAAAACGACATTTATAGCCGTAGTTAGATTTCTATCCACATATTAAGGTTATATCTTCCATAAGATGTTCAAAGGTAATGATTTTCATGGGTTAAGTTGTCTACTACTAATTTCAGAACAGTTTACACCAAAAATCTGCGAAATCCCCGTGACAGAGCTCCTTTAAGTAGTGTAGTAATATAGTGAAGTAATATACCTTTACAATTCACTAATTTTATATTCACTTGCAAGTGAAGTGCGTTGGACTCCTGTGCATGAGCTGTGGCTGTGTGGATTCGAGCTCTTACGAGGATCACTGTGTTGTGTTCTTGGGCAAGACACGTTGCTTTCACAGCGCCTCAGTCCACCCAGGCGTATAATAACGAATTTAGTGCTGGGGGTAACTCTGACATGGACAAGCATCGCATCCAACGGAGGGGAGGTTGGAGGGGGGGGGGGGGGGGGGGGTGGTGGGGGGAGTAGTAGAAAGTCTAGAAATACTTCTGGTCGCTTCGCGCTACTGAAACCAGCATAACCTCCGCTGTTATGGACCACTAGGCTCGAACGCAGACTCAATTGCATGTTACACCTTAGTCAGATTTGCTGTTGCAACTTCTATTCTAATAATTATGCCCTATATAAGCCAATACCATTATTATGCATGCAATCGCCCCCCCCCCCCCCCCCCCAAAAAAAAATGCTCATCTTTAAAATTCGTTAGTTGCGAAATATATAGAATCCTCGGCGCTGGACTTATTAAACTCTCGAGTATTCACCGCGGGTATCATTATAAACTGTAAATCTGAAGATGGCGATATTCCTATAGCCTATCGCTTTAACGTATTTTCAAACTAAGTTTACCAGTATCTCTGAAGCAACTTCTGCACCTGCATTAACGAGGAAGCCTGATATATATTCAGCCTCATCAGTTCTTAAGTAATAAAAAGCTCATAAGTAATAAAAAGCTAAACTTCACAGCTTAATTTTACATGTAAGGTTTTGTGGAAGTTAGACCCCAAGTGGAACAAAACCAAGTTCTGTTCCTTGCATATTTGGTTCACTGTGATATACCTAGTAATATTATTAATCGGTAATATTATACATTAAACACATCCAATAGAAACTGACTGAACTAATTATAAATCTCGTCAGCAAAACTAATTAGCTTCTCAAAATATTTAAAGAATAATAAACACTATAGGATGCATTCGAGCTTATTCGTAATCAAAAGTATGAACGGATATAGCATTATCTGTTCCTCAAAGATCGAAAGTTTCCTCCAGCTTTGATCTCGAGAAACTGTTCGTTTCCTTTTGTCCGCAGGCAAATACCCGTGCATATTTTCGCGCCACATGGCGGTTGTTCTTCATTTATTCAGAATTTTTGTCAGATCCTAAAAGAAAATCAACAGTGCGGGCCTCCATACAGGCGCGAAAGCCCTCCCGATGATAGGCAGTAAACAAGGCTGGAGTGAAGAACTGATTGGCAATGGAATGGTAAGGGAACGCGCCACAAAGGCATCGTGATAAAAACTGCAGCAGAGAATGATGACAGCACTCACAACAACAACAAGTCAAGCGCTCCACTTCTTCCGCTTCCACTTCTGGTCCACTCCCCCATAGCCCAGCCTCGATATCAATCTTAACGTCATCAGTTAATTCGCCCCAGCTCTTTTTCTCTCCAGAGAGGCCTTGTTTAGGGTGGCGCGGGAGAATATAAAGCACTTCTCCTTCCCCGACCTTCTGTTCTTCGCCTTCGTCCGTGTAATCGTAGTACTCAACTTTGAATCGATAACTTCTCGGCTGCTTGCTCGCTGGCCTGTCGATTACTTTTGTTCGGAGGTCTTCGTGCACATCTCGGCCGTTTATTCCAATAAACGAACAGTGTAATGTTTCTCTGGCTTTTTCCAGTGCACTGATTAGAGCCGCTGCGACTCCTTGTTCCTCTTTTAAAGTTCCTCCATCGATAACCACGATCTTTTGCAACCTTTTCTTCAGTAATGGCAAAATGCCCAGGTTTTCAACATGGCCACCGTCGGACAAGTGCAGAATAGCGGGGGGAGTGGGGCCAACGTTGACTACTTCCAAAATTTCCCGGATAAACCTGACGTGATATATATTGACGATACACCATCTAATGTAAAAATCACAATTGAAACAATTGTAAGCTTCAGCATCTCGTGTCAAAACTCTAGAATAGTGAGAACGCCAGTTGGCAACTCAGAAAAAGACCGTCAAGACTTCTGCATGGACTAAAGAACTGCTTGCAGTGCGAAGGGCAATAGGAAGGCCGTGAAGCAAAAGCAGTTAAAGGTAGCATTTCGTCAAAGGGAAAACAAAACAAAAGCCGTTTTACAAAGTTTTAGGCTCCATCGGATGACGCAGAGATACAAAAAAGCGTCATGTCTTTTTCATCCCTTCCTCTCTTCCTGCATAAAGGCGGTAAACATTTCGGAAACACGAGAACCTCAAATGTTTTAGCTACTAGATAGATAGGATGAGCCTGCAAATACAGCCGGCCGGTAGCGACGAGAGGCGGCTGTATCCGCAGGCTACTAGATAAAAAATAATAAAAAAATAATAATACCTGACAAAATTTTGCCAACATTGGGGATTTTCTGCGCCCGTGGGCATTATGGCGATCAGTGTCAGCATGCAGAAAAACACGAGAAAAAAGATCACTGCTCTCTGGTTCCAGACCTCGCTACCGCCAAACAATGGGATCATGGGAAGCCCGATGATGGGAGAAACCAGGACAAGTTGAATAAGAGTAGCGAGACACTGAAAAAATGCAAAAAGCACCTGTTATGGTTAACTCTACAAATGTCTGGTATATAATACACTGTGTTCACATCCTCGCCGACACAGCACAAAAGGGAACTAAGTGCATATGGTATGCTTTGGTGTGGTGTGGTGTGGTGCGTGTCGTATTAACTGTTGTATCAGAATAAGGCATGGTGTCTCAAACATGCTGGAAACTCTCGTAGGAGGGTAATTCGGTGAGTTGTTATTAAAGATATTTAATAATCGTAAGCGAAAAGCTTCAGTAATGACCACCTTTTCCAAATAACGGATGTGTATGTTTGCAAGAGCTTCAACTACAAAATGTGATGTAACATGATGTGATTTTTAGTGATGTGATGTGATGTGCGGTGCGGTGCGGTGCGGTGCGGTGCGGTGCGGTGCGGTGCGGTGCGGTGCGGTGCGGTGCGGTGCGGTGCGGTGCGGTGCGGTGCGGTGCGGTGCGGTGCGGTGCGGTGCGGTGCGGTGCGGTGCGGTGCGGTGCGGTGCGGTGCGGTGCGGTGCGGTGCGGTGCGGTGCGGTGCGGTGCGGTGCGGTGCGGTGCGGTGCGGTGCGGTAATAATACCGTTGAAAGGCATCTGCTGCAATGTTCAGGCTCCGCCTTTTGCGATTTGCCCAACCCTAATCCAAGCATGATCTGTATGCTTTGCAGAGGTTCGAATTTACTTTCGTGTTTCCCCATATGATACGACACCGCAGCTGCTGAAGTAGCCATGGCTTCCGACAACTTGATGTCCGCGGGATGGAGCCGATTTTCAAACTGCTTTTTGCCGGATTTGTTGTCAATTCTCTCAATTCCAGAGGGGGCCATCGTAAGTAGTTGAAAAGAAGGTTCTCTGTAAGGAAGAAAATGAAACTGAGTAGCCGTTTGAGCACAAGGGGTGCTTTAAGTTATTTCCATCCAATACTGTGCAGTCCTATTATAAATCTCGATAACGCCAACCGCTTGGTAAGCAGTAAGGCTTGCGTATAATGATATAATCATTCATAAATTGTCTCGATGTCCATGTATGGTCAGGGAGTTATTATAATCCGTCATCCGTACAAAGGAGGTATCCTGTGATAAACTTAGCTTGCCATGATCTGTCTAACGTCTTGCAAAGTACAGCATAACCACACTCTATCAGGGAGACCAAAACTCCAATTTTTAGCATAATTTAGGGCGATTCCCATTTGGCACGAAACAAACCTAGAGAGCACATATTTAACGATTTCTTACGAAATCGCGCGGAATATTATCTGATGCTTAGCTGTTGGTCGACTTGGCTAAATTAAAACGATTTTCCGAAACACCATAATTAATTTCACTATTCAACAAATTCTTAAGGGAACTTGTACTGCTAGAAATAGTTTAATGTTACCGATTATGCCTGCGAAACAGTTCTTGCTTTCGTCGACGCTTTACTTGTCCAACCATTGAATCTCTTAAACTGAGTGTTGCGGGTCCAAAGTTAAGTGAGATGCATGTACTGAAGATATTATTCCTTTTTTTGTACCTTTGAAGCCACGTATATGGTTTCATTCAAATTAAAGCAAAACAAATATTCAAGAGTGTACATGTTCTCGCAGTATGCTTCAAGGTCCCGCAGGACTCTGGCTAAATTCATTAGCCATTTTCTTTGACTGGGTGTTATCGTAAAGGTTTCATTATCCGAATTTTGAACAACGATTCCCCTAAAACTTTTCAAGGATATTAGGGGATGATGGAATTACATCATGATTGCTGTTTTACTGAGAGATGACCCTTCACTTTGATGTTAAAAGCTCTTAAATGTTATTCTGGAGATAATGCGATTTTGTGCTAGAATAACCTCTTTTGTGCCCTGGTCAGAACGAAATTGTCGAATTCAAAAATTGCAAGGAATCATTGGCTTCTGAGAGAGAAAAAATGTGAAATCTAACTTTGAAACGTGCTATCTTCTTTTTGAAAAGAGATTTTAATAATTCGCTTTGACCAGGGCGCAATAGAGTACACCAAGTTTATGTTGCTTGCGACTCAACTCATGAAATTCTGTATCAGCGGAGAAAACTTGGGTACAAAATTGCAGGTTTTGACACTTCCGAACACCTTACGTGTACATGTTTACAACAACGTGCATTATATTCAAAGCTATGAATCTAATAATAATAATAATAATAATAATAATAATAATAATAATAATAATAATAATAATAATAATAATAATAATAATAATAATAATAATAATAATCATTTATATAGCGCCATTTCCATAAGTTCAAAGGCGCTTGACAATTTTAAAAAGTAAAATATTAATTAAATAATTTACAATTTACTTTAGGTTAAAAAATAAAACATGATTAATATAAAAAGGCCTCTCTAAAAAGCAATGTTTTAATTATAATTATAATTCACTACGTTCCAGCGCACGGAACGCACAAAGTTGAGAACAATAACGTTCAACTACTGACAAGAAGGTTTAGAAATATATTCACCAGACTATTAAAATGCAAAATGCTAATAACGTCACCGGACGGCTATTTATGTTTCTTCCGACAGGTGTGCACGACCAGAGGAAGAGGCCTGAAATATAGGCTAGACTGAGTTAAGATAAAAGTTTTAGGAAGCACGTCGCACACCCGCACCCAAAGTTTCGGGGGAGGGGGGGGGGGGGGGGGTGCCCAGCAGAGGTAAGGGAACTTCAACTTGCAGCCTTTCAATAACTAGTTAACTAACAGAAATGCTTGGCTACCTATGAGAAGGTTTCATGCGCCATTTGTTGACTGTCACATTACAGATGTATTCTGGTGACAGGCCTTCAAGGTCATCTAAGGTCAAAGGTCGATTCAACCTCTCTGCAGCTGGTTCCCAGCATGCGCACGAAGGAAAGACATCTTGACACATGACTTCTGAGCAGCCTGTTACCCCAGTACTCTCGGGAGAGTAAAATGATTTCTGGAGACGCCATCTGCAAAAAGAATGAGACGGGGCCTTAAATTTTGGGGTCGTTTCTTCCTTGAAAGACACGGACACCAATTAAAGCTTACGTAATCACGAGAGTCACGCAAGCCTACTGTTTTGGTAATTCTAGCTAGCTGTTAGTGCGGAACTCGGGGTAACCTCATTTGAATGGGACGGGCATGCCCATCGTCTCGCTTAGTGTTGTAAATGACGGATTTTGGTCTCATCAGTATGTTCAGGACAGGATGCCAATTCCGTCGACGTTTCGTTTAGGATTGCATATGAAAAAATAAGAAGACGCCTTCATATCGTCTACACTTATCAGGCATGAAAAATGGTATCTTTAAGAGGTCAAAACCAGCTTGAGCGTAACGCCCAGCTTGGTTTCCTTTATGGCCCGTCCTCTGTGGGAGACGCAGTGGCCTAATGGTTAGTGCGCTGGACTCCGGATCGGGCGGTTCGGGTTCCAGCCCTGGCCAGGGCACGGCGTTGTATTCTTGGGCAAGACACTTTACTCTCATAGCACCTCTCTCCACCCAGGTGTATAATTGGGTACCGGCGAATTTACTGCTGGGGGTAACCCTGCGATGGACTAGCACCCATCCAGGAGGGAGTAGAAATACTCCTAGTCGCTTCATGCTACGGAAACCGGGATAAGCTCCGCCTTATGGGCCCCTTGGCTCGTAAGCAGACCTTTCCTATGGGAGTCACCCCGGGCCGTGTGGAATTAATTCCCGAGCGAGTTATCATGAACTAAATGGAAGTTACCTCTGGTAAGCGCTGAGGGCATTTCTTTGAAACACTGCAATGAACGGATTGACCCAGATCAAAATTCCAGATATCCACATCAAGACATTGAATCTAGCGTCACTGTATTCCACATAAAGGACTGCAGTTTTGTAAACTCTCCACTTAACAGCGTACGCATACAGATAGACAATCATAGCTATAGATGCTTTGTTACGTAAAGGAGGTAAACCGAGCCATAAGAAAATACTAAGAATCAGTATCATAGCGTTAAGCCACATGGGAGTCACAACAATGTACTCCTCTATAGCCCAAGGGAGAAATACCATTGCAAATACAAACCCTGTAAGATTACACAGAAATCTGGCGAATGGTTTAAGGAAAGGTCTAGTCACTTTTTTGATGACAAAAAAGAAAAGAAACAGGATAAAAAGGAAGACAAAAGACATAAAAGTAAAGTACATTCCTGGGTCTAATGTGGGAACACATTCAATCTGGCGAGTCATGTTAAAAAGCTTAGAAACGGTGGAATCTTGAGCCACTTCAGCTGACGTGAAATTGTTCGTTTTTGCATCCGGACAAGTGAACGGATATCGCAAAAAATCACCAAAGAAGTAGTCGATGATATAAGCTATTGGAAAGGCGAAACCAAACCAGAGAAAGCAAGGCAGAATGATCGCAACAAAAGCCACGAGACTCAAAATCATGATCGTGTCTATAAACCCTTCGAAAGGATTCTGCCAATTGCACACCATTCCCACTCGTCTGCACATGTGCTCAAAGAATTCTTTATGCCATGTTGGATCGTCTCTCTGCTCGTTGCGATATTTCCAGTCCAAATATGCTGTGCCTGTGTAACCACCCCCAGATACACAGCTGAGGTAGTCCGGAGTGACCTCTTTCTGTAGCAGTCTACGCAGAACTCCAGAGCAGAGTGCCGCTGACCGAATTCCGCCTCCAGAAAACGCTACACCAGTACTGCTCATATTAAATCGGCTATCTTAACTGCCGTGCACTGTAGAAAAGAAAAAAAAAAAATACAATTTTGAAGTAAAGTGTCCTTTTTTTAAGCTGTACCAAATTGTTTAAAGGAGAGGATGACCATAAATAGTTTTCATCAATTTTTCCAAACCACAAGGACAGAACTTCAAAACGTCAGGCTGACTTTTTCAATTTGAGATCAAAACCTCACGATGGTATCGCAATGATGTCACTCTATATTTAGCTTCAGTATACTGATATAGTAATTTTAAGAAAACTTGAACACTGTTAATAGGTTTCAAATGGTGTAAGCATGTTTTTGGGCTGTTGAATTTTTGAAGTTATGCTCGTTACAGTGTCCCTTTAGGCCGGAGCCCTTAAGCGTTGAACCCCTTAAAGACAATGTTTATTTTGCTTCCGCTCATCTGCGGGAACCACGAGATTTAGTCAATTTTCTAGTACTAAAAAAAAACTAAAACTGGTGTTTGCCTCTTTTCAGATTGTGCTGCATATTACGAAAACCTGAAAACAAAATGACATGTGATGCGCGCAAACGTGTGGCCGGTTAGATTGTTTTAACACCCGTTTATTTGTGTACACGGGTTTTGACCTTCGTTTACAACAAATGTCACAATATAATGTTTAACTGTTCTAGCCTTTTTTATGTTTCGAATTATGATTAAGGATTATTAGTAACTAAAATATAGTCCCCTTGCATCTTGCAGAATCTCAGTTAAGTGGAATATTGCTAGATATTGATTGCAAAATTCTTCAATTTTAAACTTGATGTTTGAAATGAGCTAACAGCTTACGCCCTAAATAGCAAACATCATTCAGAACTAAGTCGTTTAAAATCGCAGATTCCAAGTTCTGTCACGGGCGATATAGTTTGAAATAGCTCATGCGGTAGGACCTTTCACATGTTCGCTTTCATCAGTTACGTCAGTCACACTGAACATAAGCTAAAAAAGTTATCCGTACCTTGAAATACTTTGACTATTGTGGCTGTGAAAGCTATTTTCTCTTGTTGGTGAGTGGTTAAATCTTTTGAGGAAGTTTCAATTCTAACGTTAAAATAGACTGATAAAACTGCAGATAGGTGTACGTTATGATCCTCTCATTTAAACCTTTACTGGTCAACCTGTCACCACCTGCATCAAGTTCTTACACAGCTACAGGGTAGGAAGGATTTAACTTCCCTGACGAATCTAACTGTTTTGGCGAATTGTTATGTTCTGTTGTTTAACGTTAAATTTATGTTTTTTAAAGGACGGCCCTTTGAGCTGGAAACTAACTAATAACGAATTGTTGATGAAAAGTCTCATCCCAGAATTATTGGTTGTCTTTTGTGAACGTCCGTGTGAAGGCATTTTTGAAAAAGGTTTGTTATTGGTTACCGACTTTTTAGTAATCTTTGCAGTAGTCTGGTATTGGAACCCCAGGCTCACGGTGAGGATCATGTCAATGCTTGATTCTCTCTGTCGTGCGAAATACGTTCATTTATTTTGTCATCTATTCCTTCATTATAAAGATAAAACCCACAAAAATAACCTGGCTCCTAATGTGTGGCCCTATAGCCATGTGATCAGTTGGTGGACCATTCTGCACCGGTATCGCACAAGTCAACTCTTCTATTCGCGCTGAAGCCCTGATTTTGTTATAATTCTATTTTTCGGGTTCCCTTTCCGCAATTGCTTCAGGAGGCTCGATGTAATTATTTTAGCCTCAGGGTACGGGTTTTGAAAATATAAATTCGACCGGAAGTTATTTTTCGATTTTTGCCAAACTTCACCATAGTTTTATTTGTTTGTAAGTTTCTCGGTAACAGAGGTTAGCATAGCAACCATGTGACGATTGAGGTATTTTTTGCTTTAAAGACTCTTTAACAAGGCTGATTTTCTCCAAATCTTGTCTGAAACAATGAATTTTTCTTTTAATATGTCAAAGTATTAAATATTGGCTTGTCTAGTTCTACTAGGAGACCGAGTTTAAGAAACATTTGTAAGAGGGTTTTGGTCTCTGTTGGTCTCGAACCCAAATCAAACGATCCAGGCTCGAGTCGAGTCCTGGCTAGGGTGACTCCATTATGTTCTAGGGAAAACATTTTAAAATGTTAAAACTCCCATAGTGCCTCTCTCCACCCTAAGTTTGTACCGTTTATATTTGTTCCTTGATTCCCTTGGAAAACTTTTCGTCGTTGGGAAATATTCGTATTTATTTTCGCGCCAATTAAAAAAAAAATGCTTGTTTTTGTATGATAATAATAAGGAGATGGAATTTACTTTAAGATGGCTGTTAATGGTCTCCAGGAGTTTCCACCTGTTATACGTTGATCGGTCAGTCCCATCACTATTTATCAGTTCATGCTTTAATAACGGCATAAAGCGAATGCCAAGACGTCCTACCACCAGATCATATTGCTTGATTATTATCAGTTCATATTGCATTATATTTACAAATACTTACTTGAATGGCGAACACTTTCTGAAGCCGCTATATCGTTTGGAAGCCAGTTGTTTCCCTTCGAAGCGTATAAGGGATTCCTATTCTCTCGATGTAAGTGATTACACAAACTTAGAGTAAGGGGCGTACTGATCATTCATCGTCGGCGCGACATTGCTTAGAGAAATATGACTCCTTGACTGAAAAAGAAATGCAGCCCATGCAGCCTGCGTAGCACGCTAACAGGCGTAATAAAGCGCGAGTAGTACTTAGAGCGCGGCGCACGCAAGGGAAGAGACATGGAGGCGAGGCGGCATGTCATGTCGTTCCTTATCACCCTTGCCAAACTCGTTTTCGCCGCAATTATTGACGTACAGTTCAGTATTGTCACGTCTGCTACATAAATGTAAAAGCTTAATACACAGACTGGGGCATCGGCAAATTTCATTGAGTAGAAGAGAATAAGCAATATCGATATTTTTTGAAGAAAATACACCAGTTGCGTTTTGTTCGGAAACCATATTTTCTTTGAACCAAGGTTTCATATTGCACTTGTGGCTAGGCAATGTTATCATAGGGGTGTCGTCCCTATAGTGCATTCCACGACACCTCAGAAACCTTCGGTCATCCGGAAACCACTACATTTAGTAAATTATCTATTACTAAAAAAAAACTAAAACTGTTGTTTGCCTCTTTTCAGATCGAGCTGCACATTACGAAAACCTGAAAAAAAAATGACATGTGATGCGCGCAAACGTGTGGCCAGTTAGGTTGTTTTGACACCCGTTTATTTGTGAATACGGGTTTTGACCTTCGTTTACAACGAATGACACAATACAATGTTTGACTGTTCTTGCCTTTTGTATGTTTCAAATTGTGATAAAGGAATATAAGTAATTAAAATACAGTCCTCTTGCATCTTGCAGAATCTCAGTTAGATGTTATGCTAGATATATTGATTTCAAAATTCTTTCAATTTTGAACTTGTTGTTATAAATGAATGAGACAACAGAGAGCGGCCTAAAAAGCGGAAATCACTCAGAACCAAGTCGTTTATAACCGGCCATTCAAAGCTCAACCACGGGCGATATATTTTGAAATAGCTGATGGACGGACCCATCACATTTTCGCTTTCATCAGTTAAGTCAGTCGCACTGAACGTACGTTAAAAATTTATAAATTCCTTGAAATATTTTGATACCTATTAGTGTGAAAGCCATTCTCTCTTGTCGGCTAGGGGTTAAATATTGTGAGGAAGTGTCAATTCTAACGTGAAAATGAATTGATAAAACGGCAGAAAGGGGTCCGTTTCACTTATGACCGTTTGATTTAAGCCTATACTTGTCAACCTGTCAAGACCTGCCACAACTACAGGGTAGAAAGGACGCAGAATATGTTCTGTAGTTAACGTTAAATCTATAGTTTGTAAAGGACGACCCCTTCAGCTGGAAACTTAAACTATGGGATTGTTGATGAAAAGTTTTATCCCAGAATTGTTGGCTGTCTATTGTGAACGTCCTTGTGAAAGCATTTTTGAAAAAAAAAAGTTTGTTATTGGTTACTGACTTTTCAATTATGACCTTAGCAGTAGTCTTGTATTCGCACCCAGGGTTCACGGTGAGGATCATGTCGGTGCTTGTTTCTCTCTGTCGTGCGAAATACTTTCATTTATTTTGTCATCTATTCCATCATGGGAAAGACAAAAACCCACAAAAATGACCTGGCTCCCAATGTGTGGCTTTATAGCCATGTGATCAGTTGGTGGACCTTTGCAACGATGTCACAGAAATCATCGCTGCTAATCGCATTGAAGCCCTGATTTTTTTTTTTTTTTTCGGATTTACTTTCCGGTATTGCTTCAGGGGGCTTGATGTATTTTTTTTAACCTCAGGGTACGGGTTTTGAAAATAAAAATTCGACCCGAAGGCAATCTTCGATTGTTTCAACTACACTAAAGTTTTATTTTTTACAAGTTTCGCAGCAACAAAGGTTAGCATAGCAACGATGTAAGTATTGTGGTATTCTTTTCCTTTAAGGACTCTTTGAAAAGGCTGATTTTCTCGAAATCTATACTTACGTTAATGGCGAATACTTTCAGAAGCCGCTAAGTCGTTTGGAATCCAGTTGTTTCCCTTCGAAGTTATACGGGATACTTATTCTCTGGATGCAAGGAATTACGCAAACATCGTCGGCGTGGAATTGTCTAATGTAATATGATTTCTTAACTAAAAAAATACATCCCAGCCTGCGTAGTACGCTAGCAGGCGTAAGAGACCGCGAGTTGTACTTATGGCGCGGCACACACAAAGGAAGAGACATAGAGGCGAGGCGGTATTTCCTTTTCGTATCACCCTTGCCGATCTCGTTTTTGCCGCAATCAGTATTGAGACACAGCACAATATTGTCAGGTCTGCTATATTACAAAAAAGGTGCGCTTAATACACAGACTGGGGCAACTGAGGTCATCGGCAAATTTCATTAGTAGAAGAGAATTAGCAGTATCGCTATTTTTTGAAGAAAATACACCAGTTGCGGTTTGTACGGAGGCTATATTTTCTTTGAGCCAAGATTCCATATTGCACCTGCGGCTAGGCAATGTTATCACAGAGATGTCGTCACTATAGTACATTCCACGACACCTCAGAAACCCTCTTCTCAACCAAACGATCAAAAAGCTGTTTTCGATCTATTATTTGCATTCAGTTTGTTATTTCACGAGATTCTGAGAAAGAAACTGGGAGTTAGAACCGATCCAGTTCTACCTTGCCTACGTCCAGGATGTCAGACAAGTATTGTCGGATTCTGCCCAAAAATTAACATCTGTAAACGTCTTTTATATACTGAATTCCGGTAACAAAACGTGTGCCTTATCATGAAACGAGAATATGTTGTCAGATATTATCCTGCGTAGCCGGCGACAAAAGAATGCGGCCGCTTAAAAGCACTCGCTCCCGAAATCCCGGCAGCTACGCAGGCTAGTCAGATATATACACTTTTTACACCAAATACGTGCAATTAAGATGTACTAAAACAGTGGGTAGCGTTGTTGGCGCGCGCTGATTGGCTACTCAAATAATAGGACATCCTTTGCTATTGAACTCCGACCAACTCGTGCGCGAAAACTGTAATCGTTGACAAGAATAAATGAGTTAAAATAATCCTTTTTGGTTATACTATCTCATTGTTTTCTTCACATTGGGCTGACACCTTGCCGTGGTGGTGAAGCCTGTGTGTCTCAATGACCCATGCAGAGAGCTGTGCCAGCGGGAACTTTGGTCCCTGGCAGGTCTAACCATACCGGATTAGGCGAAGGGTAGAGGCCAGACGAAGAACAGCCCCTGGTCCTCCAGGTTGAGGGTTGGGCAGCGGGCAAACCGAAACTAGAACTACCAGGCCGGTAAAAGATCTAATCAACTGCAGCTACCAGGCCGGTAAAAGATCTTAACACCCGGTTGGAACAACGTGCGAGACAGCGAATGGCGCATAAACCGCTGACGATTGCTCTCGCCAAAAGCGTGTGTGAAGATCTCACTTTTTTAGTCAGTCGGTGGCTAGTGGTGAATATTTACCACTAGCCACCTACACTTTGGGGAATAGTTGTTAATTATTGCATCCAAGGACGAGGAATCCCGGAACTTCGATTGGAGAAAGAAAACTACCATTAACAAATTCGGATTACTATGGAGTCATAATTATGTAAACATATACTAAATGAAATGACCGTAGGATGATTTAGGCTCGCCTACCACCTGCTGTTCCGGAAATAAGCCCTCGCTGGCCGGGTGGGGCTTCACAGCGGTCAAACGCAAAAAAATGACGTCACCTCCGGTTTTCGGCGCCTCGAACTTTTCTGAGAATTTGACTCGAAAGTGGGCAAACTTTTGTAGGAACTTGTTACAGAAATAGTACTGTGAAAGAAAATTTCAAGCTGGGAAACTCAGTGGAGATCAATTATCAATTTTCCATCCATAAGCTGCGTATAAACCTCAACTTTCCAGGGACGGCGTTAACTTTTGGCTTTAAAGCGAAAGTTTTCGGAAAATTTAAGACTTTGTATGAAGAATTTTGGCGGGAATTGCACGGGAACTGCGCACGCGCGTAGCGTTTGACCGCTGTGTGGGGTGGGGCATTGTCAAAGACAACATTTTCTTTTGTTTTTTTTTTAGAAAAGTAATGCATTCTTCGTTTCTTACTTCAAATTTCCTGATTGCCCCTAATGTAAAAAATAAAAAAAAAATGCGAAATGCGAAATGTGAAAAATGCGAAAAGTGTGATAAAAATCGATTATATTGAGTCCCATTTCCAAGACCTTGAACACTTTCTCAGACAATGAGATGCCCAGAAATGAACGCAGTTACAAAAATACATGCACATTGAAACTTATAAAATCCGCAGCACCGCTTTGCCGATGTGTTGTAATTAACATAACAAAGGGCGAAAACTTTTGTAAAATTAACGAAGCGCGGTGACGAAAAATCGTTAAATTTGTAAAATTTGTCATTTTCGCAAGGCCGTAACTAAAATCCTTAAAATGTGTTATTGTATCTGCGTTTAATCCAGGACATAAGTGCAGACAATGACACTTGAATAGAAAATTCATTGTTTCCTTCCTCACAATCCAGATCTAAACACACGCTTGTAATATGTCATCATGCATCGCGCCACTTACCCCAGTTCAATTCAATTCCACTTTCATGTAGCGATGACTTTGACTAGGTACTTGCAAAAACGGGAGCGACTAATGCACCAGCTTCAGGGGATTGTGGCTCGTGATTATCCTCACTGTAGCTAGCACAGGACTGTTTGATCGGTAACAAGCCAGTACTAGAATAAACACAACGCGCGTAACAAGAGGGAGTGAATTTATTTTACAATACGTGCCTATTTTGGCTACCGCACACACAGCAACAATATTACAATATCATAGCTAGCTTCGTCTTTGCATGCTCCTCTAGAATTCTACGAAAAGCTTGGTCTCTGACTATTTGTGTACTTTCTGGCATGCTAATCATTTGCTATTACACCGAAACAAATGCTCATCTGGTACAAAACAAAACCAACAGTCGCTCATCCAGAGTAAAACAAACATCCCACAAACAACAGAAAAACAATTATTTCAAATTAAAAACGTTTTAATTAATTAACGTTTTAATAGCAACTGCAGGTGATTAAACTGGCCAAGCAAAGCGACGTCGATGTAACAGTACGTACAAAGGAAATGAAGTAAAGCAAAGCAAAGCAAACAAGCAGATACGAGTCATCAACTTTAACTAACTTTGACCAACAAAAAGCAATATCTGGATAATATTAAGCTACTCTTGATACAAAAAAAAAACATATGGCGCCTTTCGTAAGCCGTTTAAAAGCATTCTGGTACACGTTTTAACCTCTCTGTGACTATGGCCCTGAGTAGCCATGAAATACATTTTTGCCGCGGTTTAACCGTTAACCGCTTTGTATCCTCGAATTGCTTTTTAAGTTGTTCATTTCACGTTGATTCCTGCAGAAATCAGTTATATTGCTTTTCTATGCGGCCTAGTTAAAGGTCTATTTTTGGTATAATGGAATTCACAGAAAAAGAAAACATTCGTGGCATTAAAATTTTTATCAAGTTTAAAGTGTTTTGATAGCTTAGATATTATGCCCTTTACAACAATCAATCACGTGAGCAGTTGCAATGAAGAAAAGAACTGGCAGCTATATTATCTTAAAACGTGGAAATAGGATGTTATAATTAGCCCAAATAAGAACTTTTAGGCCGCATAGATTTTTGGACGGTTTTAACACTTGAGAGTTTAGAAGGTTTTTCTGGGAAGTCAGACAAGATTTTCTATTGATTTTAATCCGCTATAAACAGGAAAGACGTGGTAAAGTTTAGTCTGAAGTGCCGGCTGTTATTTCTGTTCACAGAAATTTGACTGTAAGAGAAAACTGCAGACCAGTTAACTGCAAGAGAGATTTTATGGCAGTTGAAACTTATCTATTTGTGAAAATACCGAAATTACAGTGAGTTAGATAATAAGAATGGGGAAAACGAAAGGAGCATATTCAATTTGCCCATAGCATTGCGAGCGTTTCTATCAGATCTAGCATGTGGTTTTCTATCAGATCAGAAGGCTGAATAATAATAGAAAAAAATAGAAGTATGATGTCCTTTTTCAAAATTACCAGCTGCCGAAATGTTATAATACTTTACTTACTGTGAAATGATGATAAAAGGGAAACTTAAGTATAAAGATGGTCACCTCTGGTGACTTGAATGTGTATAATATCATACTCCAATGTAGTTAAATCAAATCGAAACCTCCACGACAAGTCTTAATTGTTATGAAATAACGCATTTCTCGAGAAAGAGATAATTTGGCTGTCGCAAGTGGGCGGGAATCGAGCCCATGGCCTTCCGCACAACCGTGGGATACTGTAAATTTGGGGGGTGAGGAGAGCTGAAGGTGGGGGAGGGGAGTGGGGGGAGAGAGTAAGGGCAAGAAGGTGGCGAGAGCTGAGGAGAATCATTTTCCCTTCAAAAATGCTTTAATAATTCATAAAGAAAATACAAAAGAAATTATGTTTAATGCGTGTCTTTATATCTGATAAAGACACAGCTAAACTTTATGTCCAATTTTCTAAGCCAAAATAACCCCAGATCTAAATATTATATTAGTACAAGAATGAGTTGATCTCATGAGAAGATTTTGAACAGTTCGTGTTTTGTAAAGTCTAAAACACTCGGCCGCGCCTCGTGCATTAATCTTGATAAAACACTGCTGCTCATTTATTAAACATTACGAAAAGTAGCATCAAATCCCACACAGCAGCGGAGAGAAATAATTGAAGCAAAAGAAAATTAAACGGAGGATGAACACCGACAGATATCTTTCAATAAATAGTTTGCATTAGTAGTTAATCAAGTGGGTCACCCTAACGTGATAAAATTTCCCAACTCTGCGAAATGGTCATATAACGGAACTTTTAAATAATAACTTCCATTCATCTAAAATGTCCATCTGAAAGATCAATTTGCATATAGCTGTCACAATATCGTTTTCCTGTGCTCTCTTATTAACGGAACGGAACAGCCTACGAAGTCGTAAGAGTTTTAAGTGTCTTTAATACAGGAAGCATTAGAAGTGTGGTCCGTCAGACAATCGAACTACTTTGAAAAACTACACAATTGAAATAATGGATTTAAAGCAAAATTTTTCAACTGCCTGCACTGACGTCGTGCATTTTTCAAATTTACGTCTGATTAATAATATCGACGATTAAAGAAATTGTATTTTTAATTAAAGAAAAATACTGTACTTGCGATTTCGAATGGTCGCTTCCTTCTGCTAATTTTTAGCGCGACTTCAAGAAGCATAATATACCTATATCGGAAGAAATCCACTCGACTACTTCACTTTGTAGAATATGCTATTTACTCGAGGAGTGGCCGAAACCCATTTAGAAGTGAATCGATGAGAGGTGCTTGGGGCAATGAAATGCTTTAAATTTTTGCAAAACTCTGTTACCCAAATTCTTTTAGGCTATTGCATGCTTTTTATATCCGGGAGGAGGTTTGCCTGTGTTTACCTCCAAAGTTACCAACTTCTGATATATCCTTACGAGAGACTAAATGAAAAATGAGCTACCAAAGGAACCATATTGATGAATCACCGAATTATCAGAACTAGAGTTCGGATTATTATATGTTCTTTTAATCGGCTAAAAGGGTTTATGCTGATTTAAATCGGCGTTATGTTTCACATTTTAATCATACACCTAAGATCGTTCTCTCATCATGAACACCCAAACATGTAAGAGACATTGACTACGCTGGCTTGATATTTCCTGTTTAAATTTGGAGCTTGTGAATGTTTGCAGTTTGATTTGTATGACAGATTCGACATAGGTCTACAGCGTTGCAAATTAAAATTCTGCCTCTAACACACAAAATGCTTCATTATTCTTCCTTTTCTATTTTAAAACTTGTAAGTCAGCCAAACTTTTTTTTGATAATTTCCTGTTTGAAACATTCAACCTAATTATAATCCGTAACTACTGATCATTCAACTGATAATCAAAAAATTGCTTTTATTTTAAAGAAAGCCTACGGCCTTATTTTGAAATAACAACGATTGTGGGCTTTAAATTGTTTCTGTTGGTTGTGTAGCAACAACAGCGAATCGCCATGAGACGATTCTAAGGCCATCGTGAAAATATTGCATTTAACAAAACCGTAAAAATAATTGAATTGATCACCTCAGTGGTTGGCCGCGTTTGACTTGTACGTGTTATTGATTTCTATTTTAAATTAAAATCAAAATGGATTTTTCATGTTATGCATAATAAAAGTCCATTTTTAAAACGCACATCATAAGTTAATCCAATCTTAAAACGCATACGGTACTTTAAATTCGAGTTAAAAGTCATCGAGGACATTTCCGTTTTCTTAGGAAAAACAGAAAGTTTAGTGCATATGGCATTGAGGTATGATTTTTTGCCAATTATTATAATTTTAAATAATTAAAATGCGTAAATGCCTTTTTAGATTCCCCATCAAGCAGACATTTACTATTTTACAAATAAATATGTAAACTATCTAACCACTTTCATTAATCCTAGTTTGTAACCTACTAGAGCAGAAACGTTTCTCATCTTAAGAAAAATTTCTAAAATTAAATCACCTCCTAAAAATAACTGTCAACAGTGCCAGGGTAAACAAATTGCCTCGGAAGACCAAAATTACTAAAAGCATCTGGCTCATTATCATAAAATGTATTTTAATCAAAATGCCAAAATGTGAATGATTCATTTGCAAACAGCTGGATAAAATCCGTATTTGTTCCATAAGCTGCGGTTGCATACCATGTACAAGGACTAAAATGGCAAGAAAATGTACATGTCTTACACTCGTCGTGGTCGTACTCCCTCAGATTTTGACTCTTACTCAAGCCTGTGATCCGTTTTTTGGAAACGGATTCGACCCAAACCACGAAAGTATCCAAAGTCGAATATTTCAAGGAAAGCGACGTTTCGTAGACGAATCATGGAGTCTGACGTTTCCAACTCGCGCTGTATTTTCTTCACTGGAATGCCTCGACATTTGTTTGAGATCTGACAACTGTGTCTCCTTTGACTTTCTGGGGTCTAAGGAGAATATTTGCAGAATATATCGACATAGTCAGCACAAGATGCCTTTAATCGTGGAAAAGGATTGGACCCATTTTAACATGAGTTCTGTATACTTAAGACAGGTACGTTGGGTAACAAACACGATCAATCCTTAATAACTCGAGTTAAACGGCATTGAAGAAAACAATTACATAATAATATCTTTAATTTATAACTTAAGTTATAAACTATACATTTGTCAATATCTACCGACGACGCACTGGAAGAAACGACACCCATATAATTTTGATAGCTTGTGGTTACTTGGCAGAAATATTAACAACAAATTTATTGCTTCAGATTTTCTTTTACTTTTTGGGGCTTGAAGGTGTATAATTATACAACTTATTTCAACGCTTTTTTTAATCGTTCCATTTGGAGTACAATTTATCAAAAGATGATAATTAGCGATGAACGAAAAGTGTAAAAGAATAAGAGTTACCATGTGTTTCTATTCCAAAAATAAAGTTTTGGTACGGTTAATTTATTTTTTGACTGAATCCAAGAATAATAAGTTTACTTTTTAACCTTATTTATTTTTTTCTGAAATTACGTCCCTACTAGCAAGTATTCTAGGTATAGAGTTGTACTGTTACTCTTTAGTTAAGAACAGAAAATAGTTGTAATTTTGTAAAGCCATAAAAGTAACTTTTTGCATATTGATACGTTTATCAGCTTGCACTACATGTTTAGTTTGATAGGTGTGTGTAAAATTATATTTCTGATTTATTTAGAAAATTGGAAACAGTTCATTGGCTCAGTGTGGCCGTTAAAGATGACGAAAATTAAGCTAGCCACAAATTAAAAAAAGTGATCTTTAGTATTTTCGGGTTTACCTCGGTGTAAGAACCTGTGATATTTTTCTTTGTTTTGGAGCTATTGTTTTCCTTCTCTATCTTTGTTTGCCAGCTCTTTGTTGTATTGTTCGTTCTTTGTTTTACGTCACCGGTGAGTTTCAAAGGTTTTTACACCGAGGATGAGCCGTATTTTCGCTAAAATGAGAACGCGATTAAAGAAGGACTAGCATAAAAACCATTAAACCGCAATTGGACATGGATGCAAGCCTAAAATCTTTCAGAGAGTTCATGTGAAAATTATATAAATATATTTATATGAAGTGGGGAAAATAATTTTTTTTTTCAAAATTCGTGACTGCAAGTTGACGCTCATTTATTCGCTTTTTTTAATGTAGTTTAATTACAGTTTTGGAAAGTTACTGTAGTGTTTATTTACCAATCCAAGTCTTTTTAACAAAATTTAGTCTTTAAATTATTTAAGGTATGGCATCCAAACGTTATGACTTTTTTTGAAATTTTTCTGGAAGAATTCGAAGGGAAAATCGTTTGTCCTCGGAATTTAATGTCTTCGATCTTTGTTTGTTTTGAATGTTTTAGTTTCTGGAGTTCAATTCCATTCTAGCATCTCTCAAATTAATTTAGTGGATTTTTCTTTTGTGAAAGACAAGCCCGACATAAAAACATAAAATTGGTGGACCTATTCTAAGGTACTTAAAAGAAATCTCTAAAATGACATTCATTGGAAAACGCGAAGGGTCATGAAGAATAATTATTTGTTGTTCAAATAAATTATGTCATGGAAATTTATTTGAGCATATTTTTATATTTAACACTTTTTAAATGGTGAAAGTGCCTTAGAAAGAGTTGTTACTGGTTGCTTGCTTTAACAAATTGATTTAACTATATTCACAACATAACTGCAATTTGGTTTAATTTACATAGTATATTAACCTTTTGTTTGTGAAAAAGCCGCGATAAATTACACTGAATGGGTAAAAAACAGTCATTTGCACTTCGACCAACGGTCGTGTTTAACTCGAAGGTCTCAAAATGGCTACGGTATTTTTTAAAATGGTTTGCATTGTACCTTTGTACGTGTTGACGACGCTAATGAACCAAAATAACTGCTCGGTTCAGGCTCTCGACGATTTTGAGGAAATGGTTAAGATTCAAACATTCAAAGGACAGCGACTGGCCGCTCAGAACGCTGAACTTTTTGACTGTGACGTATTCACTAACTTGCAATGCTTGGACACTTGTTTAAGAACTGAACAGTGCGCTTCGGTTGACGTCAAAGAAGCAAATTCCAAGAAAATCTGCAGGATAAATCGCGCAAGCCAAGAGCACTTTCTGGAAGACAGTGATAGTTGGACGCACATAAATATAAGTGCACAGTATTTGAGGACGGTAAGTTTACATCTATGAGAAAATCAGTGTAATTCTTATATTTCAATCTAAAACAGTTATTTCTAAACATTTTTCTTGGAAAACAAAATATTCGAATTAATATTTTTGGCCAAAAAACGGTTTCTAATTACAAATGCTGATCGCAAACCCAAATTAGTGCAGAATTCTAAAGTTGATGCCACCGGAAGGGTTGACTTCTGCGTCCGATAAAGATTATTTCGACTTCAAACTTAAACTTTTTGCTGCACTCATTATGCCAGTTTGAGGTAGATTGGATCGTGCCAAGTCTGGTAATTATACAGCAATTTCATGAAAAATTATATCATGAACCACAAATCAAAGTTTCCAAAACAGTAGATGTTGATATGAAATATTACTTTTGTTTGTTTTAGTTCCGATCGATCATTCGGGTTTGTTGTAAATACTGAAGTTTTAATGTGCCCGTTGGTTTAATTACTTTTTTTGCTCATTGCCCGTGTGTTCCCGACCTGGAACAGCTTATTACCAATCAGAGGGAGTTTAGATACATTCCAAACAAAATAGATCTGACTCGGATAAGAAAGAGATTGAAATATACTGACTGTACATGCTGTGTAAATATGTAACTTCTGTGATAGGTCGATAAAGCTTGGGAAAGGTTCAGCTGTTGTTAAATAATTAAATGCAAAACTGCACGATTTACAGATCGCGTTAGAATAAACGAAGCCATTTACTCAGTCCCAAAATTAAACACCTTGATTAAACATTATATTGCTTTCAAAGTCTTTTTAAATGTAAATCATTAAAACATTTGTTCGATTTCCACCAAAAGTCGCTAAAAAAGAAATGAGAAGATCGATGTACTTCAGTTGACACCCCCTGTTTGTGCATGTACGAACAAAATACGGAACTTGGTCAAAACATGCGTGTAAAACATTCGTTGTTGTGAAAACATCGTTCACATAATTAAATATGAAAACATACATTTTAAAACGAGTATCATTACATATAATTTGGAATCATCTTAAAATAAAAGATTTTCACCCATGAGACCGACAAATAAATGATAAATTATTTGCTTTAGATAGAATATTTCCTAAAAATTAACGTTAACGTAAATTAACGTTAATTGCAATGAATTAGAAGTACAATTGTAATTACTGCAAATCGCTGGAATTGAAAGTTGTTAATTGCAAGGAATTTGTTAATACAAAATTATCAATGTTAGTTTCCACATGCCTAACTTCCGAAAGTAGAGATATGATTGACCCTCGCAGTCAGCCTTGAGCGGGTTTTTTGTTATGTTAACTGTGTCTATGATTTTTGACGTTACCATGGCAAGACGTAATTACCTGTAGGTGTCGCCAAAAACCACAGTTTTTGACATAATTCTTTCTTTTTTGCAGTTTTTTAACAAAATTGTACAATTCGTACATTTTTACGTTTCCGTTGTTTCTTGACTTTCTAAAAGAATGGTGAAATCCAAGATGGCGGATTCAAGCTAAGATGGCAGTTCTAATGACGTCATATTACCTCAGAGCCGACTAAAATTCTTG
The DNA here is from genome assembly GCA_963693305.1 of Meandrina meandrites. NCBI lineage: Eukaryota > Metazoa > Cnidaria > Anthozoa > Scleractinia > Meandrinidae > Meandrina > Meandrina meandrites. Next base: position 24,949,395 of record OY855911.1, on the reverse strand, counting down.
TAGAGCGAGTGTTGAGCGAGTGAAGGGCTTTCTACCCAATGCCAAATAATTTCCCTGTGCATTAATAGAAGGAGGTGGGAGGGGGGGGGGGGGGGGTCAATCAACTGCATTCCCTCCCCCTTAAGACCACGGTGGGGAATGAATTTACGCCCGAGGGTTAAGCGTTAACTGATTAATAGAAAATCCCGAGAGTGGCGACCCTCCTAAAATAGTGGTCTCAAACATAAATTGTTGAGAAACAACAAAGTTGATTCCCTTCCGAAAAAACAAACGATAGGAAAAGGTTGAAGAAGCAAAAAGCCGTTATGTAGTCTATTCCAATAGATTCAGATCACCTGGCCAAGAGAACTAAACTGAGAAATATGAAACAATTGTACTTCCGATAACTGCATAAGAAAAACGTTTCCCACATCAACATCCATTAAAAACTAAAGTTTCTTTACCACTTCACGTCTAACGATCAGATACTCGGAGCAAACAGCCAACACAACTCAGCCTACAATGAGCGACAAAAGCGTTGAGACACTCCGCTTTTCTTGGTTACCTTACCCCTCATCTCTTCGATATTCCCCCCCCCCCCTCCCCCTTCCCCCCGAAACAATGTTGGATTTGCTATCTGCAAGGCTTGCTTTGTTCCTGTATTGAAAGGGGGGAGAGGGGATGGTTCACAATCTACACGAGAGTTTAAGTGGAATAATGGAAACATCGAAATTGCACACATTTTAACCAACTGTCTCAACTACTTTTGTCGCTCATTGTAGTTGCCCATCAACGCTCATAAAAGGGCAAGGATGTTCGGTATTTTTCTTTCAGTGTGGTACTATACATGATACCAGTCACAAATCTTCATTGAAATAATGAATAACTTTTTTTCACTTTCAAGAGCAAGGCGCGTACAATTTTGTTCCATCAGCAATAACATATGATGAATACTAGTGTCTTTCAATAATAATGGTTTAATGGTTAATGTTTTTTTTTTGGTTTGTACATGGCTCTTCACCTGTTAACTAACTAAGTCTACCAAAAATGACAATGATATTTTTAAATTCGCAAGTGAAATAACAAATTACAATAAAATTACAAATGAGAGAAAAAATACATTTGTATCTATGTAGTAAATGAAGTATATATTTTAAATTGAATTTTAAGCATTGGCATATGATAAAAAGAGGTGTTATTACGTTTCTTGCAGATTTTGAAGTCAGCGGCTGAGGCATGCGAAGACAGGGAAACAGGTATGCCTTTCTAGTAGCTTAAAGCATTCATTGCAAAACTAATATATCTACAGCTGTTTCGAGAAGGCTGTGCCACAGAATCGGCACAGAACTGACAGAAGCGTAAAAGCGCCCGTGAAAATGCCAAAAGGTATTATGGCTAGTTGTTCACCGCACTTTGTTCGAAACAGGGCACTCCGACCCGTGTAAGCTAACAACTTGTAGATTTCATTTTCATCGATATCGAATGATGAAACGAGTGAAATGATCCTTGCAGTGTGAACGCAATTTAAGGTGATTCCACTGAAAAAGAAGAATATTTAAAATTTTCTAAGACTTGGTCCAGTTCATAACTATGTTATGAGCGTTACAAAAATGCAATAAAAAATGGGGGTCACCGTGTTCGTTTTTGTGCAACCTGGATGGCTATTATAGTAAACATATGGCCCACGAGGTTCATACTAAGAACCCTCATAATCCGAAAAGGGAACTATCATTTCTACAAAAAATCATTTCTTGGGTTAAAATATCGAAGCAGTTCAACGAAATAGACTTTAATGTCTTGAATTCTTGAATTGTTGAGTTTCTTTTTTTAGGTCAAACTGATTCCATGACGCAAACCCAGGCAAAATTGAACGACTACTGTGCTAACGTGGCACCTGGTGTCCAATCATGTGAAGAAAAAAAGAAGCAAGGCAACTGCAGGGGAGATTGGAAAGCTCTTGTTCTTAATGATGGATGGTGTTGTGTTGATCCGACCCACGCAAGTAAACATTGTTGCTGTCCTATCCCGCAGTAGTCACCTATACTGAGTGGGATGTGTGCGGGAGAATTTTTTTCCGTGTGGGGAACTACCCTATAAAAATAACGGGGTGCTCGTCTATAATTTTGAATCTCGATTAGTGGGCGGGGTCTAAATTTACTTTTACCTCTAAATAGGTAATAGAAATCAGCGAAGTCGTACATAGTTCCTTTAATTTTTTGGTTCAATGTTCTAAATGGTACAGCGATAACTCCAGCGGTGGTCATTGTATATTTCATCATTCTAAGCGGTGCCAATTGTCAAATCTTAAAGGAGCAATGTCACGGTGTTTTAGACATTTTTTCTGATTGCTTTGAAAATGAAGGAAATCTTAAAATAATAGTTTTCTAACATAGAAAAACACAACGGAATAATAAAAATACGAAAATAACCAAGGATGGTTTCAACTGACGATGATTAAGACCGATTACAATCAACAAACTTGAAAAACATTGCCAGGTTTTTCAAGACCTTTAAGCCTTAAAAGGTATGACAAGCGCCAAATCATTTTTAATAGAGGAGACCTACCCCCACGGGCATTTTTAATGTATACAGAGAATCGTGTGATCTCGTTGCTTACATACACTGTATTTATTGAATTAAATAATACGGTTCCTTCAAATCAAAGGAAACTCCATGTCAATGATAGCTTGGAAAAGTTCAGAAGAAGCAAATAGAGAAAATCTCAGTGAGAAACTGGTTGGTCAGTCTCTTTGGCAAGTCGATTTCGCTAACTTTAGAATGATCATCGGATTATATGTTAACCAACAATATTTTAAACAATTCTGTAACTAGCGTGATCAGTACAACATTAATTTACAAACCTAAAGTGCACAGCAGCAACACAGTGACGAGTACAGACCCATTAAAGAAAAAGGTGTGGAACCACATTATTTATTTTCGTTATTCGTGTTAATGATTTACACGCATTCAAATACTGATTTTTAATTAGTACAGTCAACTCACGTTATAGCGGACACCCTTGGGGCCTTGTTTAGTGTCCGTATTAGCGAGAGTCCGTTATGGCGAGAGTCATTTCTAGTGAAAACTATATAGCCAGGGATCTGAAATTTGTCCGTATTAGCGAGTGTCCGTAAAAGCGGTTTGTCCGCAAGGCGAGAGTTGATTGTATATACGAATATTTATGTTCCCTTAGCTGTAATTCCATTCCAAATTTTTAACAACAACTTTTACACTTGTTCCTTTGTGGTTCACGTGGATTACACTCAGATGGTTGACCAGTATGTGCACTTGAGAATGACCAGGCCAGCTCGTTTTTATGCTGGAACGTATCACTTAAGAAAAATAAACCCAGACTATTTTTGTCTTTTCTCGTGTGGCTAAATTACCTTCGTGGAGTTAATATCCGTCTTTACAGCATGAGGTTAAAACCCATATAAACCTTATTGAGGTAACGTTGATCCTGTGAAAAGCATAAACCTCGAGCGATAAGACCGAACGTACTTCTGGGTAGACAACATTGGTAAGCTTAGTAATAATCCTTTTGCCGATAATCAAGATAGTTTCCTTATTTGAGAGCGTTTAGTGCATGATTTATACAACCTGTCGAATTATAATGCTCATTTTGCCTCAGACGGTGACTTTTTTTTCGATTTTCCAGTAAACATTTGGGTCGCAACGTTCGTGGTTTATGCTTTTCATGGGTCAACGTTCGTTCAATCAGGTGTATTCGGTAATGTGCAGTATATATTGTGACAGAAGATAGTTTGAATTGTAGGCAAATGTCAACCCCCACGACTTCAAAATGTTCCAAGTTCTTAGACGTCTCTAGTCCAATTATCATGCAAGTGCCTTGTAAAGGCTGCCCGTCGGTCATTCAAGACAACAAACCTAAATAAGGCTATAACATAGGTATATATAGCTGTGTGTTATTAAGCTTGAACTCAGCGAATGCTGCAGTAGCTGAATTTGTATAAGGAATTAAAGTAATCCAAAAGCAGACTGAGTCTCGCCAAGTTTAACAGTTAGAATTGAAATAAGAGTTCCGAGTACCCCTGACAGCCCCGGTCATCCTGTGATCTAATGTAGATATGACTGATGAACCATGTATGAATTTGGATACTACCATTGCACTGGAACATCTGACCTTACAACAATTAATAGTAAAAACTTTCAACAGCTGTTATCGCAGTTTACCGTGCGATTTAACAAATTGGCGTCATTTTTTTTTATACGTCTGTACTGTTATTGATGATAAATTGCGTCATAACAGTGTCAAAGTGTTGTTAATCCACGAACCGCTAGGCAAGTGGATCGACAACAAACTTTACAAAGATTACAAAGAGATTTTCAAACGAAGGAAAGAAATGCAAGAGTAAAAGTATGGAAGATGCGATCACCGCAGCGCCGAACACTTTGAATTTCATTGTTGAAATCCGGGGAATTACAGGCTCATAAATTAAACGTTTAATAAGAATACGGCCAGAAATAAAAGATAAAGTTCAAATTACTCAATTAACCTTTAATCCAATGAGAACCATTTACAAAAATTATCCGCTAAAACGCAGTTCAGCATCTTAGCAAAAATTTCCCGCTCACCGCCGATTTTCAGGTCTGAAGTCTCAATTAACATCCTCATCTTTTTCCTCTAAGGCTGCAACGGTTTCTTCAGTTTCAACCCATAAATTTTCAGGATGATTTCCTTATTCAAGACTACTAGATTTGTGGTATGATTCTCGCCTTGTCAAGAATGCATCGCTGAATCCGTGCTGAAAAGTTCTACAAAACTTTCGCTGATTGCGTCAGCTTTTCAAATTTCATCCCTCTGAGCGAATTCTCGCGCGCTGATTGGCTATCTTTTATTGTCAATAAGAGCACAGAGGCACCCAGGGTAGGGCAGCTGTAGTGAGAACTATTACTAGTTGTTAAATGGACCAATGTGTTAATCATGCAAGAAGATTATGTAATTAAAAAAAAACATAAAACAAACTAACAGCAAAAATAAATGAATTTATGCTGCTTGATTCATATCAGTAGAAGCTCCCGGAAGAGCGATCTCCGGTTATCCGTCTTATCCGGGACAATGGAGCTTAAGCAAACTACGACGGCAACGGCAACGAGAACGTCAACAAACAAAAGGTTTAATGAGCAGAACAATAGCTCTGCACGTGCGTTTGAAGTCTTGGTACATTTCCTAGCCGTTCTCTGCAAAACAACAACGTGAATTGGCCCAAATCTGCGTATTCTGGACAACGTGAACCACGACGGCTAATTTTTTATTTTTCTTTTTGGAGTTCAAAGCTCTCTTTACATTTTCACCTCGAGCCAGTTCTTAAAGTGATAGATACACTGAATACATCTGGATAATCGCGAGATTCTCGAGCGAAATATAAATTCATTTTTCAGCAGGCGTTGTCCTCGGCGTCGCCGTCGTCATTGCTTAAGCTCCCTAACAGGGAGCTTAAGCAATGACGACGGCGACGCCGAGGACAACGCCCGGTGAAAAGGGAATTTATATTTTACTCTGGAATCTCGCGATTATTCAGATGTATTCAGCGTATCTGTCGGTTTAAGAACTGGCTCAAGCTAAATGTGTAAAGAGAGCGTTCAACTCCAAATAGAAAAATCCAAAATTTGCCATCGTGGTTCACGTTGTCCAGAATACGTAGAATTGGGTCATTTCACGTTGTTGTTTTGCAGAGAACGGCTAGGAAATGTATCAAGATTTCAAACGCACGTGCAGAGCTATTGTTCTGCTCATTAAACCTTTTGTTTGGTGACGTTCTCGTTGCCGTTGCCGTCGTAGTTTGCTTAAGCTCTAGATCTACCCGTACTTAACAAGACGAGGCCCTGTGAGAGGCTTCTTTTGCTTCAAGCACAAAACGAGCGAACAAGCTCTTCTGCCAGCTATACTGACGTGAAGAATTTCCTCACCTTTTCTGTGAACTGATTATTTGATTTATTTGGTTACACTCAAGTCTCACCTTTTTGTAAAAACGATAAGAAAATAAACGGCTTCCCACAAGCCCGGCCAAATTATCACCAACTCCCTAGTCACCTATCTTCGCCGTTCCAGCTCATGCAGCTAATACTTAAGAATACCGGTGCTTAAGAATAAGATAGCATAAAAGCATTTAAAGTAATAAACGAAAAGAAAGAGGATTTGAAATAACGAGAAAGGACAATCGGAGCAGGTCACCAGAGATAAGAAGAGACCCATTATCGCAATCTCCCATTGGAGGAAATTAATTTCCTTAATACTGACGGAACGGATATGAAATATTGTAACATGAAAGGTTTGAATCGCAAGGGATGTGGTATATTGTTTAATTAATTTATTACATGTCCATTTGGTTAAATGATATTACTTTCACCTCTAAATTATGTTATGGTAACAATTGCTGTAATTAAAAAACGAAGCTCGTTTACTGTGCCAAAAGACTTCCTAACGCAAATAAAGACGCTTGTCAAACAAACAGTCCGCTTTCTACACTTTATGCGTTAGTTGTTAGAAAGCCTGTTTCATCTGCCGAATTCATAAACTCGGAAAAGAGAGCTGGACGCCAGAACGATGAAACTACATATTGCAACTTTCTTCACCATGACATGTTTTGCTTTTACGATTTGCGAAAGTCGTGTTGCAACCTTTCAACAAATATTAAAAACTCGTCAACAAGATGGACGGCTTCTGAAAAATGAAACTATGAAGCTTTCTAAACGGCGTGTATTCACTAAGATGGAATGCCTCGATGTCTGCTTACGGAATCCGCTATGTGGCAGCTTTCAGATGAAACTAAAGGTATCGGATGACACAACATATGAGTGGATTTGTCAGATTGTACGCCAACGAGTAAACTCCACTGAAGCGACGCCGCCAAGAAGGGTTGGATCAAATCGTTGGATTCATTTCAACGTCAGTTCTTATGAACTACAGGAGGTTAGTTCGCTAGGCCGTGCTTTTGGCACTGGTAGTTCACTGTTCGATCAGGCGTTTGGTTAGTTGGCGAGTGGGAAAATGGCGAGGGTACATCTCTCCCCTAATCTTTTTGCTCGCCGCTTTCCCCGAAGCTCCCCCAACTAACCGAATGCCTGAAACAGGCTAAGCTGGTATGACTTCTGTGTTCTCGATTGATTGTCTATTGTAATCGCCACGAGCAGCACTCAGTCGAACTCGGTGAACTGCAGTTAAAATCAATGGATTTCAATTGTTTATCTCTTTTTCTTTCCTGTATACAAGGTGTGAAATCTTTTTTTATTATTTTAACCCTTGCCCCCGCCTCCATTAGTCGTTTTAACTAGTAGCGGGGGCAAGCAATTTTGTGACGATATTTAAATAAAAAAATAAAGGTCAGTGTAGTTCAAGCTGTCCACATAGGATATGAATGCACCGGGCTCTATCCTAACCATCTTTGGTTGAAACTAACTAGTGACAACTAGTGACATTTGGTGTGTGTCTGAGATACAAGCAAATGAGAGAGGATCAATTTGTTACTCGTAAGAAGTATTATATGTTATATTGTAAATATCATTAGTACCGTATTGCAATTAACGTCTTTTGCAATAAAAAAAAACTACATTGCTCGCTTGCTTTAGCACCAAAGTCCTTGTATATTTTCCGTTAAAAAGGCAAAATATTTCTTTCAAACAAAGACAGATTTTATTTGTAAAATAACAAATTTCATTAGCCATTCCAACGGGCTTTTATGAACAGAAGGGTGCAATTCGCTGGAGAAAAAGGATAATTTTTATAGGATAGTTTTTTATTTGTTTTGTTGGTGTGAATAGGGCATAATTCGTGAAGTTGTTGCATACAGTTAACCTTCAATTAAAGGTGACTTGACAAAATTTATTACTTTGCTTAATTACGTTTTAACAGTAATCACAGCCACAAAATGCGAACGCAAAACGCAAAGCAAAGGCGACAATCCTGCTTGCACAAACGTGTTAATTCTTTCAATAGTGTGTTATCTAGATACACCTTAACACCTTCATCTAAGATTAAATTGATAACTTCTACAGTAAGATTGACAACGCTATTATGACGCAGTAACCTGGGGAAAGACGAATAAAACTCTGACATCAATTTGTTTATTGTCTGCAGTCTCCGACTTATTCACTTTCTGGTATAATTTAAACACCCAGACAAAAATGGGCTGCAAAATGTTCAAATTACATCGTTTCACAGTTTTCGCAATCTGCATGGTTCGGTTTGTTTTTGAAATTCCACTTTTTTGCGACTCCTGCCAAAATTCCTTTGTCTCTTTCGAAGAAATCTTGCAACGTCGTCAGCAAACTGGGAAGTTTCCTCGAGATGCGGCTTTGACGCTTTTAAGAAAGCGTGTGTTTACAAACATGGAATGTTTGGATGTCTGCCTG